>OZ038496.1:96920364-97615364 GCA_964036315.1 Acanthosepion esculentum | reverse complement strand
TATGGTAAAAAATTTCTTTCTTAATTGTCTGTCATGTTCAATGTTATTTAAGTTCCTTTTGACCCTCCAGCAGTATCATGTACAATGGAATAGGTGCATTCAATTGGGATGTCTTTAGTTTGAGTTTCTTTCCAACTGTGAAAACAAAATGCTCTCAATGTGTTTGGTTTCCTTCCGTAGTGAAAGGATAAAAGTGATGGGATAAATTTATGAATATCAAACAGAAAATTTTAGGGTTTCATTTTTTATGTCACCTTAATTATCAGGTTTACTAAAGTTTAGGACTGATAAAGTTTATCAGTTAATTTGAATTTTGACGATTAATTAGAAAAATTCCGTACTTCTACTTTAAAATTTTTGACTCAAAAACACTTTTTATCTTATAAAAATTGTTTATTTCAGGTAGCTGACATAAATTACTCGGCCTTCCTGAAAATTGATGGGCTTCTACAACCTTTATTAACTAAATTTTGCGATCATCCAAGATCGTAAATTGATCTTTTTTTCCAAAAATGAGCAATTTCAGTACAGCAAAAACGGTAGCTAAGCATGAAAAACTAAGGAATTTTCGGAATCAGCGCCATGAAATTAGCTTAAAAAAAATGTGTTTCGATTCTTGGCACCAAAAATCGTGTTGACTAGTGACAATAAAGAGCATGACAGTTTTAAAGACCTTTAGTCACGTGTCTTTTCTTAGGTTTTCGTTGATCCTTACATATTTGTAAAATCCTCAAAAAGCGTCTAGATATAACCCAAGTTTATTAAAATTCTGAAGCGTATTCAGCTTTGGTCAGCTTAATGAATATAGTGGATAAATGGCGCACTTGAGGAGACACACAAGTTGATGGAGGATTAGGGTTTTCTTTATGCTAAGCTGTGATGACTTCGGTACCGTTTGCAAATCAGTACCTGCAGGGCTTTGAGTTGGCGACTAGAACTGTATCGACTGCGAACTGAAGTTCCCTCGCCAGGTGCAATATAGCCTTAGAATTGAATCCGTTTTAGGTAGAACTGGTTGTCATTATTAAGAATTTTTGTGTGAGTATTTGCGTGTCATCAATACCTACCATGCATCCGCTGCGGAAAAAAAAAGCATTCTGTCTCGCGCAAGTCTTGCCAATCACCAGGGCGCCTACAACAAACGTCAAAAGCCTCTTCTCCTGAATCCTCGCCCACGAAGCAAATCCATAATGATATTTTTGCATATTTAGACATGAGCCAAAATGCCTCAATATATATATATATATATATATATATATATATATATATATATATATATATATATATATATATATATACAAGTATAAGATTTGTGTATACGGAATAAATTCCAACAAATACTATTCTTAAAAGAGCGCTCAATACAGAATAGAGCAAATATAATTATTTATTCGAAAATTATAACATAAATATGTTATAAAATCACTTACAAAAATATGTTACAAAAATAGCCATTTTGTTTTTAACACTTCTGGTGTCTTATCAAGAGATGATGTTCAACATCATCACTTGATAAGACACCAGAAGTGTTGAAACAAAATGGCTATTTTTGTAGTGATTTTATAACATATGTATGTTATAATTTTCGAATTAATAATTATATATATATATATATATATATATATATATATATATATATATATATGAGATTACTTTTTAAATATCAATTTTTATCCCATTATAGATTTTCTTAGTAAAATTTCCAGTCGTCAAGTGTAGGGGTTTTGAACGGTATTTCCAATTTGTTCCCTTTGAAAAATATGTATTCATCGCAACACAGAAATTAACATTTTTCGAAACCGAATCCTAAATCTTAAATTTAACCTAAAATTTAAAGTTTTTGTTTCATTTTCAAGCGATGCTGCATAACTTTCGAAAAAATGATTTACTCTTTTTATAAGCTAAACAGTATTATATAGTTTAAGTTCGTAGGGGAATGAGATTAAAAAAATGTTAAGGGGGTGCTGGGTCTTTTGACGAATCAGGATACAAGTATGATTTACGGGGGCAAAGTAAATATCGGTTAAGAGTTAGGTATGGGTTTGTAATTTCTGTTGATACTGGCTTCCTTATATGAAAACGTGTCATCACTGTCTGTTTTTTTATGATACACTATAACTAGCATTTTTATTTTATTTTATTTTTTTCATATTTTATAAAATACATCAACACCTCCTTAAAGGTTTTGTAATCTCATTCCCCCACCAACTTAAACTATATAATAAACTATATAATAATATATATTTCGGTTTAGAAACATGCTAACTTCTGTGTCACGATGAATATATATTTTTAAATAATATATATATGTGTGTATATATATATATGTGTGTGTTTTGAACAATAAAAAATATTAAAAAATTAAAATTTTCAGACACACTGAATTAAATTAGGTTCCTAGTTAGTTTCGGCCAGCATGGCCATCATCTGGAGAAAAAAATTCTGCTTGTTAGTAGGGGTGTACTACAGGAATGAATGACTTGATGGAGACAATGAACTTCGTCTGTAGTTTTCATTTGTTTTGTTGTTATTTCATATTTTTTATCATAAATTTTGGTCAGTCCTTGTGTTCGTTAAACAGTCTCTTTTAATTTGTTATTTAAAATAAAGGCTGGATGGATTCATCTTGCTCTGAATTTTATATATATATATATATATATATATGTGTGTGTGTGTGTGTGTGTGTGTGTGTGTGTGTGTGTGTGTGTGTGTGTGTGTGTGTGTGTGTATACATGTAATATATATATATATATATATATATATAATGATAATAATAATCTTATAAATATAAGCAGCTATACTGGTCCGGCAAAACCTTAGGTGCTTTGGCTTGTAAATGAACAAGCCAATACCCAAGGGAAAAAAAGGGATAAAAAAAAGAAAGAACTAAGAACATGTACTTCCGGCGAAAATAATCGTCTAGATTTTAAGTTCAGAGTCCAAAGAAAAAAACCTACGATACGAGTAGAGTAAAAAATAAAATAAATTTACCCTGACGATCCGCGTAGGTGAAACCTAGATAGGTTTGTCTGGCGCTTTAGGTTTACTTATATATATATATATATATATATATATATATATATATATATATATATATATATATATATATATATATATATATATATATATATTCATTATGAAATGGACAAAGTCCGACAATTATTTAAAGACATTTTTATGTTTAACATTCTTTTTATAGATACAAATATTTAAGTAAATGCTCTGTTTATAATAAACAGTATTAAATAACATTTAACGGCCTGAATGTCCGAGAAATTTTCATAGAAAATATTCGTCCTTCGACAGGATTCGAACCTGTATTCCATACGGAACCGTCATATAGCCTGACGTGCCTTAAAGGATCGTTCGGTTGACGAGTTTGAATTTACTGCTTATAAACTTCAATCTTCCATGAATCTCTCACGTACATTCATAACTGCTCATGGCGTATCAAATGTGGCCGAGCGGTAAGGCACGTCAGGCTATATGACGGTTCCGTATAGGATACAGGTTCGAATCCTGTCGAAGGACGAATATTTTCTATGAAAATTTCTCGGACATTCAGGCTGGTAAATGTTATTTAATACTGTTTATTATAAAGAGAGCATTTACTTAAATAATACTTGTATCTATAAAAAGAATGTTAAACATAAAAATGTCTTTATATATATATATATATATATACAGTCGGATTGAAAAAATTCAAGCCAAATTTCCAAAAGTAAAACTTGAATTTACCACATTGCGAACATTATTCTGAATCCATGCAGTAGGCAGACAACAGCTGTAATCTCCCGCCAATCCACATATCGCCCTTACCACACGTTTTTTGGAGAATTGTTCGCTATGCGTCTCCTTCAATCCCTACATCATCTGAGTTCACTTTTTGTTTCTTCCTTTGAAATGAAATCATTAAACTAATTTTAGTCCATTGTCACTAAAAATTTTACCTATATTCAATAATTATTTGATTTTTGGTAAGTTTTAAAAATCGACATGATTTTCACCTGAAATATCGTCTTATACAATTTTTTTTGTTCAGGCAAACGGGTTTTGACAGAAATTTCCGATTCTATAATGTGGACGCAAATATGTCCTTGCCATAATTTTTTCCAATCTGTCTTATAAATGGTACAAACATTTGGACGGTAAAAATTTACTTTTATACAAGTTTTTCTTTCTCTCATGTGCTGATTTCCCGCCGAAATATTTTGTTCAGATTTACACATGATAACTACTTCCAGTTACAATGTAAGTATATGATAAGTAATCTACAAATAATTTAAGATATACGATACAGCGTGGGTAGGTTATGTACAAATAGTCTGCTATTTTATATATTTTTATTGTATGTGCATGCATTTTGATATTTGCGGGGTGGGGTTTCTTGGAATAAATCTTCCACGGATACCGGGAGACGACAGTAGATAGATAGATAGATAGATAGATAGATAGATAGATAGATAGATAGAAAGAAAGAAAATAATTAGGAGGATTTGAAATAATCATAAGTAATTCATCGAGTCTAGAATAAACCTCAACAAAATGCAGAAAGCACTGGACGGTCGTTTCGTCCTATATTTGGGACTCATCAGCAGTGCGCATCCACTACCGAGAATTGAAACCCGAACGCCATACCAACTGTACCAACGGGCCTCGGTGACGAACGGGTAACGAATTAGACTCGATATAGACTCGATGAATTAATTATGATTATTTCAAATCCTCCTAATTATTTCTATCTGTATATCCTTGCTTGAACCGGCGTCTAATGGTCTGGACTTGGGGATAGTAGTCGTAGCACGTGGAGGCACCGTCCTATGGGTAAAGAGAAACTCGGATGAGTTCCACTACAGAATATGTGATCGAGCGGCGCTATATCGAGTCTAATTCGTCGCCGAGGCCCGTTGGTACAGTTGGTATGGCGTTTACCTCGTATCGTAACTGTTTGGGTTGCAATTCTCGGTAGTGGAGGCGCACTGCTGATGAGTCCCAAATATAGGACGAAACGGCCGTCCAGTGCTTTCTGTATTCTGTTGAGGTTTATTCTAGACTTGATGAATTAATTATGATATATATATATATATATATATATATATATATATATATATATAGAGAGAGAGAGAGAGAGAGAGAGAGAGAGAGAGAGAGAAAATGAGGGAAAAGAAAGAGAAAAACGTCAAGTGGTTGTTTCTCGCGGGTAAATGAACTTGGAAATAATTGGTAAATATTCATTTTATTATAAGAAAAATTGTCTCAAAGAATAAAATGTGACAACGTACGTATATATCTCTTCGACGGAAGGGTTATGGTAACTGTAATAATAGCCGTTTCCCCAAAAAAGAAGCATTTGACATTCATTGAACAATCAACCACTACTCCTTTCGGTTGAAATTTATAAAATCTTTCTTTTAAAACAATTTTTCAGGAAAATAGATTTTTCAACTTCAGTACCTGCCATAGTTCTTTCCAGTGACGATAGGAGTTTCCTTCCTAAACTTTTATTTAAAGTAGTGTGGAATGTCAACATCATGTCATTATTTTCTCTTCGAGTTACATGTACTATCTATTTTAGTTGTTGCTACTGCTGAAAGTCCTCAAGTCATGTTGTTTCTGTTATTGGATACTGTTCTTTGCGATTCTATAACGCCACAGCTGACGAGGCTATATATATATATATATATATATATATATATATATATATATATATATATATATATATATATATATATATATATATCCAAGTATAGGATTGGTGTATATGGAATAAATTCCAATAACCAACAATTACTATTCTTAAAAGAGTGCTCAATACAAAGTAGAGCAAATATAATTATTTATTCGAAAATTATAACATAAATATGTTATAAAATCACTTACAAAAATATGTTACAAAAATAGCTATTTTGTTTCAACACTTCTGATGTCTTATCAAGTGATGATGTTGAATGTAGTATAAAGGGTTTTAAAAGGTTCAAATCAATCAAACATCCCCCGCTAGGGGAAACGCTGTTAAATAAGCTGCAATGATCAATCAAAATACAAGTATATGAGAATTCAAAAAACTTGACAACGGACTTAGGTTATAATAATTATTTAATGCTTTAATGTTAGGGTGAATGGCTATTTTTGTAGTGATTTTATAACATATTTATGTTATAATTTTCGAATAAATAATTATATATATATATATATATATATATATATATTATAAATTAACTGTTTTTAAAAAAAAATTTTCGCTACACAGTAATAACCATGTTTCAAAAGTGGAAGCTAAAAGCTTCGAATTTAATTTTGTAATTAAATTAAAAACATTAGTTCCATTTCATCCTCAAGCGAATTTTGGAGTAACTTATTTTAAAATTTACTGAGTTTTAAAGGCACGGCAAAAATTCATAATTCACTGTTTCCAAGAATACAGAGAAATCCAATCATTCAGACAAGGAGTGGTAGCATGTTCATTTTCATTAACTTTTGTTGTATCAGTTATTAGTTACGTTCGAAAAAGGGGTTATGTTTAGGGATGGGTAGGGATGTATTTTTCAACGAATTCTGACATCCGTTAAATGCATGTAGTTAAATAAAACGAATTCTAACCTTAACACCTCTCTCAAAGCAATTCAAGCACCTAAAAGAATCCAATAAAACACCTACAGTAAAATGAAATTAATATGAAAAGCTAGAATATGTAGGCCATTAAATGACCCATGTCCTTTGTACATACATGAGAAACTATATTTTACTAGGTTTATAAAAAATAAAAGTTTACTGAATCAGAGAAATAAATTAGCTATTTTTGCCGTCATTGTCATAAATTTTACTTAAATAATATTAAATATAAAATTTTTAAAAAAATGCGACCAAGTAATATACATACTTATACTTGATATTAAAAAATAATTTTACATACTGTAAGTAATTCTAATACATTTACTTGTTTTAAAATGAAATATAGTCTATTAAAAATTAAAAGTGAAAATATTTTAAAATTGTAGTTAAATAAAACGTATTCTAACCTAAACATCCCCCCAAAATCTTTAAGTATACAAATAGAAAAAATGCCGTAAGAATTTTTTGCCGTTAACAATAAAATTTTAAAAGCCCAGACGACATGCATTTAACGCCATCATGCCTTTATGCCATCAATTCTTTTTTCATGCTACCTTTTATATATAGATGTATGCTACCTTTTATATATAGATGTATGCTACCTTTTATATATAGATGTATGCAGACCTATTTAGATAGATAGATAGATAGATAGATAGATAGATAGATAGATAGATAGATAGATAGATAGATAGATAGATAGAGGGGGGGGAGAAAGAAAGTTATAGATAGAGAAAGACAGAGAGAAAGTGAGAGAGAAAGATATATATATATATAGAGAGAGAGAGAGACATAGATAGATAGATAGATAGATAGATAGATAGATAGATAGAGAGAGAGAGAGAAAGAGAGAGAGTGAAAGTCAGAGAGAGATATAGAGAAGGAGATAGATAGATAGAGAGATAGATAGATAGAGAGAGAGAGAGAGAAAGAGAGAGAGTGAAAGTCAGAGAGAGATAGAGAGAAGGAGATAGATAGATAGATAGATAGATAGATAGATAGATAGATAGATAGATAGATAGATTATCTACCTATAGATATGCGAATACACACAAAGAAAAAGAATTTGTGCTCAGTAGAAGTTTTCTATTAAATCTCAAAACCTCGAGAAGTTTTTTTCTAGGTGTGTCTTAAAACTGGAAAATGAAACCTTCAATTTCCGGAAGTGGGTGTTGGACGGAAAATTACTGAACAGCGCGTATCAAATGCTGCGCCGGGTGTCGGGTTTTCTGAAGTGGAAATCTTAATCCTAGTGGACCGAGCAAATACCCGAAATAATCTTTTTTAACCGTCATGGGTTGGCTGAAAGAAATATGGAAAAGGCAAAGTACAAAAATGGTCGGATGGAATAAGAAAGAAACCAGGGAGATTGAAACTGATAGATAGATAGATAGATAGATAGATAGATAGATAGATAGATAGATAGATATATAAAGAACAAACTGAGATAGATTGATAGATAAGAACAAACTGAGATAGATAGATAGATAGATAGATAGATAGATAGATAGATAGATAGATAGATAGATAGATAAAGAACAAACTGAGATAGATTGATAGATAAGAACAAACTGAGATAGATAGATAGATAGATAGATAGATAGATAGATAGATAGATAGATAGATAAAGAACAAACTGAGATAGATTGATAGATAAGAACAAACTGAGATAGATAGATAGATAGATAGATAGATAGATAGATAGATAAAGAACAAACTGCGATAGATTGATAGGTAATAACAAACTGAGATAGATAGATAGATAGATAGATAGATAGATAAGAACAAACTGAAATAGATAGATAGATAGATAGATAGATAGATAAGAATAAACTTAGATAGATAGATAGATAAAGAACAAACTGAGATAGATTGATAGATAAGAACAAACTGAGATAGATAGATATATAGATAGACAGATATATAAAGAACAAACTGAGATAGATTGATAGATAAGAACAAACTGAGATAGATAGATAGATAGATAGATAGATAGATAGATAGATAGATAGATAGATAGATAAGAATAAACTTAGATAGATAGATAGATAGATATGAATAGACTGGAGAAAAGGGAAAGGAAGGAAAATATGAAAGAAATAATGAAAGAATTACTAATCTTTTGTTTTAAAACCAAAAACCAGAAACCTCAATACCAAAGATTTGGATGACTCTATTTTTCTTTGTCAAATTTCTGACTATAAAGCCTGATTGTTCATTTAGTTTTTCTCAGCAATTTCCCTTGCCACCAATTAAGATCAATTCCTTGTCCCTCTTCAACGCTTGATCTCTCTCTCTCTCTCTCTCACTCTCTCTCTCTCTCTCTCACTCTCTCTCTCTCTCTCTCTCTCTCTCTCTCTCTCTCTCTCACTCTCTCTCTCTCTCTCTCTCTCTCTCTCTGTGTGCCGTAGTTTGTTTTTTTCTCTTAACAAAAACGCTTGAATCTCGGTTGATCCCAGAAGGACCCATTCGGCGAAAGCAAGAACTGAAGTCAAGCGAAATATGGACCACTCGAAATGATTTTTATCATTTTAGACGTCTTGAATAAGACCAATAAAAAATTCTTAGTGAGCTATGGAGTTTAATGGCAAGCAATATATACAATCAAGGAAACAGTGAACCCTAAAATAGTATTTTTATATAGTGGGTCAACAAATTGGATTTGGTTTTCTAAAAACTAAATTTTTATAAGATTTTACAAACGTCCATTTTTTTAATCATTTCACCCCAAGGAAGGCTTAATATCCACTAAGATGCAAGGGGGTTACTGGGAGGGAAAGAAACAGAAAACTGACAAAAGTTGTCATGTTGCCATCAAAATTAATTGAAAGGTTTGTCTTTATTGGAATATTTCCCGTTTTCCTAAGAATTTAATAGCTTAGGTAGTTGCAGATTTCCCAATGAATCCAGTGATTGGTGTTCGATTCCAGATGGAAGTCAAAATTTCGAGCGCGTATTTTCACGACATGAATGTTTCTTCATTTGGAAAGAATCAATTCGAATTATAAAATCTCCCAGAAAAAAGAATGATGACTTTTAGTCAAAATAATACTTTCTTACTTTTCCAAATTAACCTTTTTACACAATTTCTGCTTGTTGTCTCGCCATGACATAATCGATCTTTAGTGATAGACCAATGATTGCAGAATAGTTGAGAAATTATTTTATACAAACCGGCTTGATGATGACATAGATGAACTTACAGGCAGTGCCAAATAAACACGAAAACGATAGAATTTACGACGATTTTATCAAGGTGGAAACCATTACTCTATCCAATATGTTTCTGGAGGACTTAAATGTTTTCATTTTTTGTTTCTGGAGGACTTCAATGTTTCTATTTTTTGTTTCTGGAGGACTTCAATGTTTCTATTTTTTGTTTCTGGGGGACTTCAATGTTTCTATTTTTTGTTTCTGGGGGACTTCAATGTTTCTATTTTTTGTTTCTGGGGGACTTAAAGGTTTCTATTTTTTTCTGGAGGACTTAAAGGTTTCTATTTTTGTTTCTGGAGGACTTAAATGTTTTTATTTTTTGTTTTTGGAGGACTTCAATGTTTCTATTTTTGTTTCTGGAGGACTTAAAGGTTTCTATTTTTTGTTTCTGGAGGACTTAAAGGTTTCTATTTTTGTTTCTGGAGGACTTAATGGTTTCTATTTTTTGTTTGTGGCGGACCTAAATCCAGATAATTTCCCGCAAAACCGAATAACGGATTTTTTCTGAAGATTCATTAAACTCTTTCAATCCCTATTAAATAAGTTGGGGTTTTTTTTCAAGTCATTTAAGTCTACAGTTATTCATCCTGTCTTTGCTCTCTGGTCAAAGAAGTTGTGTATTTCTCTCAGCTTAGCCCGTCTTGAAAATCGGCACTACATATCCTCGCTTTTAATGTGGGATCGAACACCGACTGCATAGAAATGAGCAAATATTTCAGTTAACAAACGAACTCACGATGGAGGGTAATTATAGACATTAAAATATTCAACTTATGCATTGCGGGGGTTGATTATCAGTAACGAATTCGAACCGCATTCAGTGCTCCATATATGTGGCCTTATGCCAAACTAATTATTTAAAGCTCGTAGCTTTGGAATTCCTTTGTTGAAGAAAGCATGTTTATTAGTGCATCTTCTAGGCAACACGTTTGTGCATCTTCTAGGCAACACGTTTCTCTTTCCAACCATGACATTAAATTGAAACTTTCACAGCGTCGTCGACAAATAAAAAGAAATTGCAGTTTTAGAAGTAAGCTTTTTTCTTGTCGTTTTTATTCATTCAGGAAAGACACACGGAAATAGTCTAATTATTAGTCGGGAGAATATAATTGACATTTTTCGAATACAACATTTTTTTTTGCAACTATGAAAAGTTGTTTTTAACACGTCTTGCTTTCGTTCGACTGAAATGGATCCAATTTTTTTCCCATGACAAAGAAAGAACGTTTTCTGTATTTGGTGTGTGTGTGTGTGTGTGTGTGTGTGTGTGCGTGTGTGTGTGTGTGTGTGTGAAGCAAAGGCGTCCGACTGAGTGGGGGTAGGGGTGTTGAATGAGCCAAGTCGACGGAATGTGGTGAGAGAACGCTCTGTGACTCATTATAGCTTCACTTACTACGTGCATGACGTCGCCTCCCCGCTTTTCACATACACAGGTATTAACTTTATGCGGTAATGTGTGAGAGAACATCCAACGTTGAACTGTAGTTCTTTATTTTTTGTTTGTGTGGGTGTCCGTCTGACAGAGTCTTGCCCAGGTGTTTCAGAAGACATTTGAAAATCAAAATCTGGCAAATGTCTTCCGCTTCCTCTTTATTTGCTTTCTTCTCTTCTCTTCTAAACTCCTCCCACTCTCCTATTGTCCTTCCTCCTCCTCCCGCCAGAATTGAAGCGATCTTACGAAAACATTCCTATTTACACCGTTTACACTAGTGTTCGGACTGTTGTCCACATCTTTATCATCATATGCACGACGTTTCGGCCGTTGTACGCTCCGGCCTTCTTCAGGTGATATACGTTGAAATTTCGACCCGAACACTTTAATTCGTCCACCGGGGTAGACTGTACTAGATCCACATGCCATGCCTTTTCTGGATATCTCAGTTTCAGTTGTCGCCCTTTAGTAACTGAATTTTCTAAGTTTTTGTTCACCTCTGCTGTTGTGAATTCAATAGCTTGTGGCCAGGTATTGGACTCACAACTCTTTGGGTCAAGTCACTGGATTACATCAACCAACGCTTTTATCTTCTGGGTCATGTGTCCTTGGGGACACACGGCCCAATGCATAAAAGCATTGGTTGAAGCAATCCAGTGACAACTGAAACTGGAATAGCACAGCTCGCTGTTTTCATCAGGGCTTGTGACAATGAATTCCAAATTTAAGAAAAACTAACTGAACTGGTCCCAATGCATGGTACTAGAAACCAGGACATTTTTGAGAAAGTTGAACAGCTTCTCCGTGATTATGGCTTTCATTTGAGTAAATATGTGTGGTTATCTACTGATGGGAGACATCATGGTGTTGCTGCCAAGTTAGGTACAAAAATAGAAAACATATCCAGATTCAACATTCAAGCATTTTCACTGTATAACTCATTAACAGAACTTATGTTCTAAGATTTTAAAATTAGATCATGTGTTGAGTTTTGTCACAAAAACAGTGAACTATATCAAAGGTTGTGCTCTGCACCACCATCAGTTTAGCCAGTTATTGGAAGACGTGAATAACCAGTTCACAAATGTCCCATTCTAACAGAAGTTCGGTGGTTTTCATGTCACAAGGTACTGAAAAGATTTTTTATTGCGACACGAAATTCTTATATTTTTGGAGATTGTTGA
This sequence comes from Acanthosepion esculentum, assembly GCA_964036315.1. NCBI lineage: Eukaryota > Metazoa > Mollusca > Cephalopoda > Sepiida > Sepiidae > Acanthosepion > Acanthosepion esculentum. The sequence goes on along the minus strand of OZ038496.1, from coordinate 97,602,923 downwards.
GTCTTGACTCATTGTTGAATCTCGACTAATGCATGGAATAATAATGCAACACAAAATGTACTTAGAACAAAAATGTATTATAACAAGAAAGTGTACACAATATTTACATATAGTATTTCTGTATATTTCTGGGAAGACGTTCCTGGAGAATGTGTTGACTAAGTCGCAGTCGGGCAGAGTCTCTAGCTGGATCTCTGTATTCGCTCCCTCGTCTTCCGGTACCAACCATTATTTATATAGTCGGTAGTCACCTATGCAGATTAGGTGGATCCTACCACAACAGAGATGAAGGGTCAAAGCACAGATAAATTGAAGGGTGAAAGCTGGTTCCAATGTCTAGCTTTTTCAGTGGATATTACTACTCAATTAAGTGTTCTTAATTTGAAATTATACGGTAAAAATAATCTCATCATAGAGTTATATGATGATATCAAATGTTTCATTACAAAGATAGCTTTACTGAAGTCCCAGTTTTAACATGAAAACTTTTATTCATTTTCCTATGTGCAAGGAATTGAAAAAAACTGCCAATACTGAGTCTGTATTTATCTTTGCTAAATACAACAATTACCTGGAATTGTTGTCAAAGGAATTTCAGTGAAGATTTTGTGATTTTTCATCTTGTGAAGATCAGTTTGCATTATTCTCAGCACCATTCACTTTTGATGTTGCTCAGGCAGAGGAAAATCTAGAGATGGAACTACTGGAAATGCAGACTGACTCAACATTCAAGGGAAAGTACCTAAAAGTAAGGTCACCCGGATTTTTTTCATAACTTCCTCAGACATTTAAGAACTTCAGAAAGTTTGCCACAAAGATTATGGCGATGTTTGGTTCCACATTTGTCTGTGAACAGTTTATGAAGGCCACAAAAAGTCTCACAGAACCAGATTAACTGGTGAACATTTGTCATCTTTGATCAAAGTGGTATGTACACAGACATTCCAACCTGATATATCGAGAATAGTTTGTCTAAAGCGTTGTCAATCATCAGAACAACATAAAAATGATTAAATTTTACTACCTTGTATTGTAAGTACTTTGTATTTGAAGTTTAGTTACCATTAGCTGTGATTAATGTAAGACTGTAAGCAGATACGGGCCTCAAGGCTGCAGGTATGGCCGATGCGGGCCTCCATATGTCTTGAATTTGATATGCCTGGTGTATATGGCAATAAATACCTCATCTCAGAAATAGAGACAGAAGTTTAAGCTGAATATGGCAATAAACATGAGAACAATAATCCGAACAATGTAAATAGTGTAAATAGTTACAATACCTCATCTCAGAAATAGACAGATATTAAAGGTGAATATGACAATAAAGATGAGGACAACAGTCCGAACAATGTAAATAGTGTAAATAGTTACAATACCTCATCTGAGAAATAGAGACAGATGTTGAAGGTGAATATGGCAATAAAGATGAGGGCAACAGTTCGAAAAATGTAAATAGTGTAAATAGTTTCATCTTTGAAATATATACAGAAAACATTCTTATGTTATCATCGTTTTAAATGGACTTTTAGCTCGGAATCTGAATTCAAATCAGAATGACAAGCGAAAATACTTTTACCGGGATCCGCAGATATTTATTCTCTTAGTGATATAATATACTTTGTTGACTACGGTACGCTATCAAATGATCAGGATAAAAGTAGTAAGATTTCTTCCTTAATCGTTTGCGTTTCTCGAAAGTGCTTGCAAAAAAAGAAAAGTGTATTGGCGGCATTTTATTCGCCATATTGAAAAGATTTCACAAATATTTCCCTTTTAAAATTTATCACAACTTTGTTCTCAAGGCAATTTGGATCACACAGTAGTATCTGGTGATATTTCTTTGGGGTCGTCTATTAGAAAGGAAACTCCTGTTCACAAGACTTCTTTCTGCTAATAGCGTACCGATTGGGATTCATTTCGTGACTTTATTCGAGACGCCCTTCGCGTTGATATTCTTAACTCTCCTATTGAGGATTGTACCACAGGAGTTTCTTCTTGGGTTAAAGCCGGCATCGATTCTTTTGTGCCTTCTCGGAAATACCAGGTGAAACCAAAATGTTCTCTTTGGTTCACACCGGCCTGTTCAGCCGTTATAGCCCACAGGAATCCGGGTGTTCCAGCGTGATAGTTCCAATCTTAACAAACGCCTATTTGTGTCTGCTCGTAATGGTTGTAAACGTATTCTCAAAGAGTTTAAGTCTTTTTTTGCTGATAGAATGAGGCACCATATAACCTCTAACAGGTTTGTTTTTTGTGAGTACTGGCGGTTCTGTAACAGTGCGTTAAATAAGAGTACGTTTTCCATTTCTCCTCTCTTTACTCAGTTTGAAGTGTTAACGTCTTCTGTTGATAACGCAAAATGTTTTGCTCGTAAATTCTCTTCAAATTCTACTCTTGAATCATTTGGAGTATCTTTGCCTGACTTTCCACTTAAAAATGAGTCTCTATTGAGTGATATGCATGTAACATCTTCCATGCTATCATCTCTAAACTGGATCTTCTCAAAGCATGTAGACTTTACAATATCCGTGCAATAGTCCTTAAGAAATGTGCTCCTGGACTGGCTCCTGTTCTCTTTAAACTCTTCAATTAATGACTTGCAGCTTCTTTCTTTCCTGCTTGTTGGAAATCCACTTTTCCAGTTCCAGTCTTTGCGAACTCAGGTGAACCGTCTGATCATTCTATCGACCTCTTTTTTTTTTTGGCAAAGTACTAGAGGTTAACCCATCTCAACACGCAAGGTCTTCTTTCAGACAAGCAATATGACATTCGCTTCTCTAGGTCAACTGCTGATGTATTAACGATTATTGCTGAAAGAATCTATCAAGCTTTAGATAGGGATGGTGAATCTCGGGCTGTTGCCAGGGTTTGGCATACTGGTCTTCTTCACAAGCTAAAAGGTCATGGTGTTTCTGAACGAATTTTTGATCTGATTCAGTCATTCTTATCAGATCGCAAAAATAAATGTTGTCTTGAACGGCCAATCTTCTAGATCTTTTTTGCATTAATACAAGCGTCCCACGGGACTCTGTCCTTAGGTATACGCTGTTCCTAATTTTCATTAACGACCTTCCTGATGACAACAGTTCTCAATTTGATATCTATGCCGATGACACAATTATTTATTTCTCTATTAATAGTAAATCTGATCGGTTGGATAAGATCAAATTGGCAGCTGATCTAAAAATAAATGAACTACATTCTTTTGTTAACTAGTGCAAGGAATATTTTGTCAATTTTAACGACTCCAAAACAAGACTGCTATTTATTAATCCTCTGAAAGAATTCTGCCTTCCATCAGTATGGCTGATGCTAACCTCCAGGCGACTGACTCATTCATGGACTAACGTTTTGTGCTGACATGTAGTGAAAAGATTCTTTTGACTCAATTGCTAGGTTTGCTGCAGAAGTTGATTCACTGTGTCGTGCTAGACAATTTCTCTCCCCAGAATCTATCTTATATAGTTATAAATTGTTTCCTTCGTCCGTGCTTCAAATGCTACTGCCACATATAGTCTGATGCTTCTAATATATATTTAAAGATCGTTGATAAAATTTAAAGAAGAAGAATCTGCAATGTCAATGATCCTGATCTGGCATCTTGGCTTCAGTCACTTTCCCACCACCGTAACGTGGCTTCCTTGTGCCTTTTCTATAAATACTTTCATGACAATTGTTCTGATGAACTTTCCTCTATGGTACATAGATTTTATGAATTTAAGCGCACTACTAGATTGGCGGTAAGGTCTCAGCATTTTACAGTTGAAATTGATGTAACCATAAGTTAACAGTCTCTTTTCTCGCACTTCTCGCTTGTGGAACTCTCTTCCGTTCTAGTTAAGTTCCAAAATTTAAATGCAATATCATTTGTTATCTTCATAATTCTTGTTCTTTTACTGTTCCCTCTCCTAAATAATGTTTCCTTTTTCTTATATTCTTTCATACTCAGTAACGCCTTGCGTCTTAGAGGCTTTATTGCCTTGTTTGTGATGTAATGAAACTGAATTATGCACAAAAAAGAAAAAAATCTCGTGTGGGAAATTGCATCAAAATATAAAAGACTAAAAAAAACGAAAGGAAAATAACAATTTCTTTGAGGTTGACCTAACTTAGCCCAACTCTACAATGAAATGGCACCCAATAAGGTCTGATCTCAAAGCAATGGACTGCGTAAGTAACTTTCTGACCATCGCTGTACATTAGGCACCATAATAATGACTCAGAGAAGTATATGTCTGTGTTGAATAATTCTTTCGGACTTCTGGCAAAAATAGATTCTCTTTTTATCTGTAAATGACGTTTCTCAGCCTCACAGTGGCAATGTTACAAGATAAGGATGGAGCTTGGCGTCTATGGCCCAGGGCCCGTGGCCTGGGGACTGTCTTGCGGTTTGTGGCAGCAATGGCATTTCGGTAACATAACGGTAAACGGATAAAGAGACGACGATGTAGATTTTCGTGGTACATTGCCCAAACAGGAAAGACTAGATAGGATAGAGTCCCAGAGCAAGCTCGAAATTTCCAAGTCTGACATCTGACCTTTTATAGTAGTCAAACTCTGTCTGTTTGTCACTCCTCCCACACGTAGACACACATACAGACAGACAGACGCGCCCTCGCGCGAAAAGATTGTCTAGCGTTGCCTCTCCTCACATACAATGCTTGTCAATCCAGTTAGTATTCGTGTCTTCAAATAAGTTTTCATTTGACTCAGAGTGACGATTTTTTGCCGTTCGTTTCAGTAAGGGTCTAAGGAAAACTCCTATGCAGTGAAGAGGTTCTGCTTCTTCCATATTGTTTTACTCGATGTAGAAATTAGAAGGAGTTGCACTAAACTGTCTCAGGAGGTATTTCCCGGTAACTCCCCGACCAGAGACTCCATAATAACCGTAGACTTTCGACAGGCACTAAACTCTCAATTTAACAATACTAGAGAAAACAAAATTAATCTCGCTACTAACGTCTTAAATATATTGCTGTAATTACATCAACAATTTTTGACAATCTTGTATTTTATTGATCTAAACAAATTTTATAGAGTTTTATTGAATGAAAACTGCTTTGATCGTTACAAGTTATTAGCAATTTTAGATTTTTCAATAAACGTTTGATGTCAATATCTGTCTATATCTCTGAGATGGGGTATTATGATTATTTGCATTATTTACATTATTCGGACTGTTATCTTCATCTTCATTACCATATACACAAAGTTCCGGCCGTTGTACGAACCGGCCTTCTTCAGGATCTGTCCATATCTCTTAGATGAGGTATTATGATTATTGCATTATGTACATTATTCGGACTGTTATCCTCATCTTCATTTACATATTCTCAACGTTTCCGCCGTTCTACGCCCCCGGCCTTCTTCAGGATCTGTCTATATCTCTGGGATGAGGTATTATGGTTATTTACATTATTTACATTATTCGGGCTGTTATCTTCATCTTCATTGCCATATTCACAACGTTTCGGTCGTTGTACGCTCGGCCTTCTTCAGAATCTGTCTATATCTCTGAGATGAGGTATTATGATTACTTGCATTATTTACATTATTCGGACTGTTATCCTCATCTTCATTGACATATTCAGAACGTTTCGGCCGTTGTACGCCTCGGCCTTCTTCTAAACGAACTTCTTATTTCGTCCACCGGGGTAGACCCCGGTGGACGAAATAAAAAGTTCTAGTTCTAGTGGATAAAGAAATAAAAAGTTCTTGTTCTAGTGGATAAAGATGTTGGTTAGATCCAGTGACTAGACCCAAAGAGTTGTGAGTTGTTCAATACCAGGTCACAGCAGTGGTGAACCAAAACTTGGAGAGTTGAGTTAAAGGTGAAATAACGAAGACACCCGGAGGAGGCATGGCACGTGGAACTAGAACGATCTACCCCAGTGGGCGAAATAAAGGGTTCGGTTTGAAATTCCAATCACATGAAGAAGGCCGGAGCGTACAACGGCCGAAATGTTGTGAATATGGCAGTGAAGATGAGGATAACAGTCCGAATAATGTAAATAATGCAAGTAATCATAATACCTCATCTCAGAGATATAGACAGATTCTGAAGAAGGCCGGGGCGTACAACGATCGAAACGTTGTGAATATGGTAATGAAGATGAGCATAACAGTCCGAATAATGTAAATAATGCAAATAATCATAATACCTCATCTCAGAGATATAGAGAGATTCTGAAGAAGGCCGGGGGCGTACAACGACCGAAACGTTGTGAATATGGCAGTGAAGATGAGGATAACAGTCCGAATAATGTAAATAATGCAAGTAATCATAATACCTCATCTCAGAGATATAGACAGATTCTGAAGAAGGCCGGGGCGTACAACGACCGAAACGTTGTGAATATGGCAGTGAAGATGAGAATAACAGTCCGAATAATGTAAATAATGCAAGTAATCATAATACCTCATCTCAGGGGCGTAGAACAATAATGTAAATAATGCAAGTTTGATGTTAAATTTGTGTGAATCGAAAGTGTTCCTCTTTTTTTTTAAATTCAATCGTTCATATTGACGAAAGGATTTTAACGAATTGTAACTTTATTTCTACTCTTCTTTCTTTCTTCCTTACTTTCTTTTTTTTCTATTTTATTTTTTTTTATTCAATTTTCTTTATTTCTTTCGATTAGGTCTTTCCTCCATCTTTCTTTCTTTCTATTCGGTTTTGAGTTTGCTAACTTTGCCTCTACCAATCACTGAAGCATCGTTTCTTACCCAAAACACGAGAACAAGTTTACATTACAACTGCTATTGCTAATGTTACTACTACTACTACTACTACTACTATTACTACTACTGTTTGTATGAGTCGTCCTACTATTAATACTTCATCTGCTATTTGCGGTAAGAACAGTCAACAAGTATAAATATAGCAATTACACACACACACGCACGGGTCCAAGGCTAAATTTAATATCAATTTCAAGAATCCTTTGAACAAAAGCTGAAAGCTATATCAGAGAGATATGTGTCTGTGTTTGTTGTTAAAAAGTCTTAAACTATTTCTCCAAAATCCATCTTCCAAATTTTCCGAAGTAATTTCTTCAAGATAAAGCGTAGAAGTATGTTATCGAAAAAAAAATGAATTCAATGAGTCGATTCAAAAACAGACACGCTTCCATTTCTTTCCTTTCTTAGTAAAGAAAATAAAGGTTTGAAACTATTTTAACTATATTTTGTGATTTCTTTCTTTCTTTGCCCTCCTCTTTCTGTCTCATTCTATCAATTGACACTTTTCTTCTTTTTTTTTTGCTTTTATTTTTAAAGAACTTTTATCATACAATTTTTTTTCTTGACGCGTTCGAAAGACGTTTTTGCTGGAAAGATTTTGGTTGTTATCAATCAAGATTTTAAACAATCATTTAGTGAATTAAGAATAGTATTTTCATGGTATATCGATATCTTTATAATGGTCATGCAACAAGTGCTAGTCATTGTGCCATGATTTGTATGCCGGTCTAGCAATCTATCGACAGTCAATTTTGATTCGTACCAAGAGCGCGCTCAAAACGCTGCATTATACCGAGGTTATCCTTATTCATGCAGTATAAGCAAAAAAACGATTTAAGTAGAATTTTGCAACCAAGATATTTCAAAAGACATTTTGTTTTTTGTTAATTACAGAAATGTTTGAGGAAATTTTACTTGTTCCATTTTGTCCTAAAATGAAGCAGATTCCTTTGGAAAATGGCAAAAATTATCAAAGAAAATTATAAAAAAAAAAAAAACTCTCAATAAAAATGGTTTATTCGGTTTACCTTCCCGTTATGGAAGATGACCTGCTATCACTCTAGACCAGTTTTTCTCAACCTTTTTTCACTTCAGGAGACACTTGTAGAATAACTAAAACACAGAGCAAATTTTAAATTTTTATAGTCATGAAATTTGAAAAAGGAAAATAATAAAGTCTCCTGAAATAAGCATTTATTTTTTCTAAGATATTACATTGCTTGATGTCTCTAGATTTTTAAAAATAAAGATTTTTTAAATATAAAAATAATGAATAAATCATTCTTCTGCTGGTGCGTATGGCTATCTTACACTTTCAGAGCACATTACCGTGCATCGGTTGAGAAACACTGTAGACAAAAAAACAAAAAATAGTTTTATTTCTGGTAGCATTTTTGGTTTGTACTCTTTAGTATTTCTAAACTTTTTGCATTTCAGATCGCACTTGTAAAATAACTAAAACACCGAGACACACTAAATTCTAATAAGAAAAAATAATCACGAAATTTGAAAATAGAAAAAATAATAAAGAAGTCTCCTGAAATAAGCATTTATTTTTAAAATATTATATTTTATATTTATTTTTAAAATATTACGTATTATATTTATTATTAAAACATTATATTTTATATTTATTTTTAAAATATTATATTTTATATTTATTTTTAAAATATTACGTTTTATATTATTTTTAAAATATTATATTTTATATTTATCTTTAAAATATTACATTTTATATTTATTTTTAAAATATTACATTTTATATTTATTTTTAAAATATTACATTTTATATTTATTTTTAAAATATTACGTTTTATATTTATTTTTAAAATATTATGATTTATATTTATCTTTAAAATATTACATTTTATATTTATCTTTAAAATATTACGTTTTATATTTATCTTTAAAATATTACGTTTTATATTTATTTTTAAAATATTATGTTTTATATTTATTTTTAAAATATTATACTTTATATTTATCTTTAAAATATTATATTTTATATTTATTTTTAAAATATTATACTTTATATTTATCTTTAAAATATTATATTTTATATTTATTTTTAAAATATTATGTTTTATATTTATTTTCAAAATATTGTTTTATATTTATTTTTAAAATATTATGTTTTATTTTTATTTTTAAAATATTACGTTTTATATTTATTTTTAAAATATTATATTTTATATTTATCTTTAAAATATTATATTTTATATTTATTTTTAAAATATTATATTTTATATTTATTTTTAAAATATTACGTTTTATATTTATTTTTAAAATATTACGTTTTATATTTATCTTTAAAATATTATATTTTATATTTATTTTTTAAATATTATATTTCATATTTATTTTTAAAATATTATGTTTTATATTTATTTTTAAAATATTATATTTTATATTTATTTTTAAAATATTACATTTTATATTTATTTTTAAAATATTACTTTTTATATTTATTTTTAAAATATTATATTTTATATTTATTTTTAAAATATTATGTTTTATTTTTATTTTTAAAATATTATATTTTATATTTATTTTTTAAATATTACGTTTTATATTTATTTTTAAAATATTATATTTTATATTTATTTTTAAAATATTACATTTTATATTTAATTATGCTTGTGTGAAACCTGTGCTTGGTGTGCTTAGGCAATTTTTTAATGTCAGACCTTTTAATGTAATAAAAACAATCTCATTTCCTCATCAATGAATCTATTTTGGCATTTAATGTTGGTAAGTGCTGAAGGTCCGAATTCACCGAGGTATGATGTGGAAAATTGCAATGAAATATTCACTACTTTACCTGCTATTGAAGGATATTCTTCCTGAGTGGAAATCTAAAATTAATCAATGCACACCTATTTATATTTGATTTGTAAACCACGATCCACAGATCTAGTAACCAGCTCCTCCTACTCCTCTTCTTCTGTTAACGATAAGCCAACGTCATGAGTTGAAACGTCAATAAATGGACTGCAAATCCGATTGTATTGTTCCGTGTTTATAGATAGACAACGTAATAACTTGGATTACTTTCCCGTGTGATTAAATGATCCACTCGTATTAGATGGATTAAACCGTTTACATGGACTTTTCTAACCCGAGAAGGTATTTCCAACCAGCTTGAACGAGATTTCCTTCTCAAAATCATTACTTTTTCCTGGAATATATTAATTTTGTCGATAGAGGTGATGAGATTTTCATTTCCATTTTGCATAGAAACATTCAGACCGTTCAAGTGTTGAAATATGACAGTTAAATATTCCAACTTTGAGATCTAAAATTTGCATTAAAATACTTTTATTTTCTTTCGGAAACAAATGGAAGCCGTTCTTGTCGAAGTTCAAGTAGACGACAGAGTGCCTTGCCTTTTAATAACCACTTCACTTTTGTTTACAAAAGTAAGCGCTTGTGTTGCGAATCCGACTTCTCACAAAGTAGCTCGAATATATGAGCTTGTAGAGGACCGTGTGTGTATTTACGTGTTGTTGTATTAGAAACACGTGTGTGACACCTGGTAGAATATTAAAAGGCCCAACTACAGGAAAATTGGCGGACTCAAGTTAAGTCCAACTGAAGATAAAGAAGACAAACAAACAAAACCGATATATATATATATATATATATATATATATATATATATATATATATGATGACTACCCACAATGCACCACTGACCCGTATATATAAATAACCGAGAAAAATAACAGCACTCGTGGCCTGACGATTGCACAGAGCATGAAACAGACTGTCGCCTCTAAGTGTTGACTTCTATGTTCACTTTTATATTTACACACGCTCTATCTCTGATATTGAGCACTTTACCCCATAAATATAGCACATTTTAAGACTATATTTCTTATATATATATATATATATATATATATATATATATATAAAACAAATACATGTATTACACAAAACAATTACAAAGCACATATACAGTTAACATTGTGTTTGTGTGTGAACATTTGTGTTTGTTCTTTGGTGAATGTTCGTTAATGTTCATAGCGTCTTCCCAGAAATGGGAAACGCTGTCTTTTGTGAGAGCTCACATAGGAGCGGTGTTCGCTGAAATGAAGAAAGAAGAGAAAGAATTACCTCACCTCCACGCGAGGTGGGATGCGGCACGAGGCCTGAGGGGAAAAATAGATCGAGGCAAGAAGTCACCCAGTATTTATAGCATGGGGAGAGAGAGACCCCTGGTGAGAATTTGGGAATTAAGGAGGCGGTAACTTCGACAAGCTTATACTGGTCTAATTTTAATGAAATTTACCATTTCGAGAAGGTGATAAGAAACTTCCTTCAGTTTAATGCCCAGTGTTTTCGCCCTCAGGTCCTCTCTATCCAAGAAGCAGCGAGTTTTTTATAATATTGGGATTATGTCATTTTATAAACAAGACCTTTAATAGAACCCACCATTGACGGAGCTCCATCAGTACAAATCCTGACACACACCTTCTGGGATAAAGTCAATTTTCCCAAAATAGCTATTTAAAATATGAAAGAATGTCTTCACATTTATAAATAATAAAGAATTTTTTTGCATAAAAGAAACTGATTTACTTATCTCTCTCCATCGATCAAACGAATAAATGTTAAGGATGCTGTCACCCTGTGCTTTCTTGGTTATGTCTGTTCATTCATCAACTTGAAGTGCAAAGTATGAATTTTGAAGCTTATTACTACTCACGTTTTCCTCAATATTATTAGACATTTCTAAAATCCGCTTGTGAACAGTTTCATTTCACGGTGGAAAGTTCTTTATTTCTTCATTTTCTAACATAGTCTTCTCTTAATTATCTTTTTTTTTTGTATGCAGGCAAAATAATAGATTCAGCGATTTCATTTTTGCAACAATCATTTCCGATAGTCCATAAAAAGCAATTTGAGTTTTTTCAGATAAGGTTGTGGAGGTTGTGTTAATGCATTTAATTATATTGATGAAAAATTGTTGAGTAAATTAGGCTGCGTGATGAAATTAACAATTTCCTCTCACATTAAATTTTAGTATTCAACAAACATAGAAGAAGAGAAACAACAGTTTTTGCTCAACAATGAATAAAATATTTATATAAACGAGAGATACAAACAACTGGAGTAAAGATGTGGTTTTAAAAAGTTCAAACGTCCTTTTATGTTGAGATCGAAATGTTGTCAAAGTTCTGGTTTGATAGATTGTAAGTTGTTGAATGGTCTGTACAATAATGAGAAAGTGTGTTTGCGTATTATTGTAATTTAAGAAAAAAATAAACAGTTCAAGTTTGTTACTTAAAGTGGAGAAAAATTGTTTACGGCTTACTTTAAGGTTTACGGAATTGTCGCTCTTTGGTTTGTTTTCACTTGTTCGAAGAGAATATTCTAGTTGGAGTAAGTGGTTCTTAACAAGCTGTGTTTATGTTAATTGCAATAATTAACGTTGAGCTTGAAAGCGTATGAAAAAGATTCGTGTATTAAGTTGAATGTGGAAAACTTGAATTGATTGTTCGTGAGAAAATATTGCTGTGTGAGTGAGTGTTCTTTTAGGCTGGAATCATGTTAAGGAACTTTAACGTAAAGCCTGGAACTGTGTGACGAGTTCAAAGGATTCCGATCGGCTCACTGTCGAAAATGAAAGACGTTTCATATTTTATTGCTAAATTTGGTCACGTGTTAGTCTCACAGAGGCTTGACAGATTTTGGCGGAATTATTTTTTGTTATTAAATATTAAGTGACCAATTAGAAATTAAGATTTTCTGAAAATATACACTAAGCTGGATAAGCTCTGTGATCCACTTTTTGTACGAAAATTGATATTGATATTCGGGCCTGATTTAAATATTAAGTGACCAATCAGAAGTGAGGTTTTCTGAAAATATTTATTAAGCTGAATAAGCTCTGTGATCCACTTTTTGTACAAAAATTGATGTTGATAAAAAATGGTAGTAGCGAGATACTAAAAGGTTCTCCTATTTTTGAAGACAACTTCTTGCTTTGTTTATGGCTCAAGTATTTTTTTAAAATAACTTACGACTTTTGCTCGGAGTCTGCAATGTGAAGTTTGGAGGTGCTTGACTTACTAGCAAACATCGACTCGTTTGACATTTTGCATCCACAAACCAAACACAGTGGTAAAAGCCTGTGGGGCTTGTAAAATTCGTCTGCTCCTATATGAAGAGATTAGTTACATGATGTTAGGCGGTCTATCTTTGGTTAATAAAACCACGTGGGTTAAGAAAAAGCTGACCACCAAAGAGAAGGGACCGGACCTGCTCCGAGGTAACACTGAAGAAATTCTCTCCGCCGACAACGATACCAGTTGCTGACGGTTTTAAGGGTACAAGCTACCTAGTCCTATTTCACTCCACCAGATGGGTAAGTCCGCCTAACATATTCTCTATATATAGGAAAGGACATAGCGTTTATGTTTTAACCGTTGTATTTCATGTAAATAAAATTAAAAATTTGTATGCCTTCCAAAATGCATATTTTATGCAATCGCCTAATTTTGACTGTAACTACAATCGTTATCCAAATTTGCGAATTATTCGTCTGTTTTGAAAATTCCGGTGGTTTTCAATTCGCTGAATATGTCTTTTATTGAACAAAGTAACTAATAATAACAAAACAAAAGTCATTGAAACAAAGCAAGTTCAATCTACCATTGATGACAATTCCAGAACAACGTAACTATAAACAATTTTTTCTATCCTCTGCCAGCCGCTATGATGGAGAAAGCATTACCTCGAACCGTCACCAGTGAGACACGCTGCAAGAGCCACTCCGTTTCGCGAGGCTCGTTGCTTAATCGAGACGCAATCGCGCCAATCCTCCGAAGGAACGGCATCGAACGAGGGCCAATAACCCCTGAAGTCTCCACTGCCACAGGAGTAAAAAAAAAATCTATCAGCAAGAGAAGAATATTTAACTATTTATTCATCTCTGCGTCTCGGGCGACGTACCCCGGCTCAAATAAATAAATAAATTGATTACATATCGATTCTTCTTATTCATGTCAGTCCAAAAGTAAAGTGGGGCTGTCACAATAGGCCGATTTTCATCTCCAGTCTAAGTGAAACCATAACTTTTGTTGTATTTGTGATTGGACATAATCTTATTTTTCTTGGTTGGACATTTTATTGCGCTTGAACTCCTTTCATTGTTAGAATAGAGTTCATCACGGGTACGTTTCTTGCTTAAAAATCTATTCATTTCATGGGTAGTCAATTTATGTTTTTCATAATGTACGATGTATAATTTACCGAGTGCCCTGAACAGGAGCTTTGAAATGTAGTGCAGCAGAGTCTGGGTATCGACTAACTGACGGGCCAGAATCGCAGATGTCCTTACATTTAAGTAGAATCAAGGTCTTTAAAGGCTTGACCTGTCATCCATTATAGTAGATTTAAGAAGAAATTTAACTTTAATGCGTGTTATTTTGGGTTTAGCATCCTGATATGGACCCGAAGTTGGGGCCACGGAAGGAAAACACGGAACACGGGTTAGAGGTAAGAAAGATATATTAAACAGAAAAGTTACAAAGAATAGTGTAAGAGTAAGCAGATCTTGCTATCCAGTGGTTTCCGATATTGGTATCGTACGCGGCTGCGCATTACTGGTGCTACGATATTTAACAACCCCCACACACACACACACACACACACACACACACACGGGTTGAATGTGGCACAAGGCCGGTTTAACGTGGGCTTACCGAGCCCGTAGGCTCGGCCAAAAATATGCCCATTTACAACCCGTATATACGAGTTTAGGGACTGTCTACTTCCCCGGACGAAACCCTGCCCTGCGGCAAAGCCTCGTCTAAGTTCCTCTCTGCCAAACAGAGTTCGACAGCAGACCACCATTACTGGTGCTAATCCCATGATACTACCATTCACATAATAATATAGTACTGGGAGAGTCCATGATGTAGGAAAGTATCAGTCTCACAATACATCCCCAACGAAGATTAGCAATACAGATTTATAGAGAATCTGCTATTTTTTTTTTAGAAGGACCGACAATAACTTGAGGAAAACAAAGGAGAAAGGATTATCCACAATTCCTTAAAGATTAAGGAATTTAGCATCCAGTTTACAATATCGAATGACAAATACGTGACGTAGGCATGTGCTTGATGTCACGGGCTTTTTTTAAAATAAAGATTTTTTTTAAATATAAAAACAATTCTTCAACTATTCTTGTGTTAACTATGAGCGCACCTGACTACCTTTCAGGGTGCACCTGTTTTGAAACGCTGAACTAGACTCTCGAGTGATTTTTTTTTATTCTTTTCGCAGTTGACTTAAACATTTGAAAGTGAGGAAGCATGTGTGGAAACGTTTCTCAGCCCAACTTTTCAGTAGAAATTTGAATAGAATATCTTTAAAGTTAATCAAAGCCCAGAATCTTCAAAGTTTAGAAACATTTTTTGTGATGTTACATCCGCCCAGAATAAAACTGTTCTATTATACACGGAAAAGTAGACAGAAGAGTTTATTTTAACGTTTTTTTTTATTTTTGTTGTTTTGTTTTTTTTTGGTTTGGAAAGCAATTCAAAGAGACAAAGTTGTTTGCAATCATTGAGACTGAAATTTGCCTTACAAAAAAAAAAGAAGTTACACCATAAATCAAATGCAAAAGCAATGATTATTGCATCTTTAAAAAAGAAAGATTTGAATGGTATTAGGCGATTATAATTTGCAGATGGTGCGTGTCAAATTATGTTTCACATTTCTAGCATTGACAGACGGGCATAAGTTTTTACCGATTGAATTAACAGGTTCAGTAGTAAGTAAATTGTAGTTACTCATGTGAAATCAGCACGGCGCAAAAACGGCAGACTCACTTCTAACCGTGTATACAAATTATTTTTCTAGTTTAAACCATAAATAATTTTTATATAAGCCGACGCTGAACTTTTTTGCTACGAAATCCTTATGGTTTGTCTTGTGCATCAATCAGCTCCGGTTTCCGCGCGAAACGAGCAAGAAATTAGGTTTGATTTAGTTTGGTTTGTTTTACGGCATATCAACACCTCAATGGGTTATTTAATGCCGAAAAGATTTTTATTGCTGGTCATATATTGTTCCAAAAATGTATTGCTGGTAATATTTTTTCCTCCAAAAGATTCATTGATGGTAATATTTTTTGCAAAAATGTATTTGCTTGAATTAAAATCTATTTTTACACTTTCAATCTGTTTTGAATGCAATTTGGGGGTTTAACTATTTTCCCATAGCTGTGACCCTAACAGGTGCTACCACTCCGGGTCAGAGTGGACCTGGGAACACCAGCAATTAAGAGGTGGTTCCACGCTCCTCATAACATCCTGATCAGAGGCCTTGCTGTCGGACGTAGTTTATCGTCTTACCCAAGACAGTCAAGAAATTAGGTAACAATATGCAAAATTGATCAACATAAAATAAACCTATTTCAGGAAACGTCCTCTAAAAATAAAGGCAGAGTTTCAGCCAACCGCATGAATCATAAAAAGAACTAAATTATCTACGCCCTCTGTTGACATATGCAGGAAACTGCTGTGGCTCTATTGAAAGTTTCACTAAGTGAATGGTGACTATTCCTATACGAGCATGCTTGTCTGCTAGGATAGGTTGCTAATCCCTGTTGTAGACACATGCTCAAAAACATTTATGTTTTTTAAACCCCTTCAGAACCCACCTGTGGTTTATACTGCAACTACAGTGTAACCCGGATATAAGATACCCTGATATAAGAGAAACCCGGATATAAAAGACTTATTCTCCTGTCCCGACAACTCTCTTATATCCGGGTTACACTGTATACTGAACAAACCTTAGTTACAGTTTCCGAGAGAGAAAACGAATCATCTGACGTGATCAACAATTTGAACAAGGTCAGTACCCTCAGTCTCTCTGTCACGATGACTTATGACTTCGTGCTAACACAACCATCGATGTGTTCTAAACAGTTCCCTGAGCCTAGTTTCACCCACAAGGCTTGGATCCATCCTTGGTTTGGTTTTCAGGCATTTCCCAACGGTTCTGCGTGCTGGGATCGTCTCCCCAGAGGCTGGTCACGCCGAGAAGTTACTTCCTTGACAAACCCGGTTCTCATGGTCGGAACTCTAACATCTGAACCACTAGGCCACTTACTCATTTCGTATGCAATTATACAATATTGTTTGTGCGAAAAGCGAAATAATACATTTATTTAGGACAAAACAAATAAGTTAAACGTTTCAATAAATCAACCAACTGAAACAAAAAACTGGTTATTTGAGATTTGGCGGACAATGAAGCAGGAGTATATTAACTAGATGAAACTAGATGAAACTAGATAAACATGACCTCATACCAAACTTTGACAAGTCCCGGCTAATCACTAATAATATTTTTTTTCTTTTTCTAAATTCGATCAACAATTGCCTCTTTGGTTAAGTCGGAACCGTCTGTGTGTTCAATTTTTTAGACGCACGTTAATCTGAACAATTTTGATACAGTCAAGCCTGGCATAAGGCCATCATTGCAGCGCCCCAAGTGAAATTCGAATTTTTATCTATTCAGTAAGCTAATGAACTGATGGTGATATTTCACTTAGGCATAAAATCAAGTCGGAATAATTCTCATCCCGTCAAGCAAATGAAGCTTGCCTTCCATAAAAATCACCATTCGAAAACGTATTTTTTTTTTATCTGGGCTCCATACATCGACCCCTGGCACTAGTTGATAAGACACGGCCATTTCCCGTGTGTTCTTGGGCCAAAGTTAAACTTAATTTACATGTTTTATTAAGATTGAAAAAATCAAGTTCCTTTTTCTTTCTGTTTCTCTTCCTCTTTCTAACCGTTGAAATTTCAAATTTTGCAAAAGATCCTAAAATTCTTAATTGGGGTGGCGGGGTCGTTTTCAAGGCGTATTTGGGGGACATTTATGATAAAAGACGATAAATTCAAACTGAAAACGGTTTTCGGACGAGGTGAGGGTGAGGGGTTAATGATTTGTAGAGAGGAAAAGTTTACAAAGAAGGGAATGAAGGTAAAAGTCAGGGGGAGTTCGGCGGAACAGACGGAAAACTTAAGAATGACGTCACCGTTTAGGGGTTTTGTGTCTGCTTACACACACAGCCCGGCCCTTCTCTCTACCAGTGTATGTTTAACATTCTCACTCTGCTAGGATCTATCTAGCTATCCATTCTCTAGTAACTCAATGTGGTATACTTCGTTTGAATTTCAGTTTACTCATTATCTATCTATCCCAGTTTATTCATTATCTATCTATCTATCTATCCCAGTTTATTCATTATCTATCTATCTAGCTAGCTAGCTATCTATCCCAGTTTATTCATTATCTATCTATCTAGCTAGCTAGCTATCCCAGTTTATTCATTATCTATCTATCTATCCCAGTTTATTCATTATCTATCTATCTATCTATCCCAGTTTATTCATTATCTATCTATCTATCTATCCCAGTTTATTCATTATCTATCTATCTATCCCAGTTTATTCATTATCTATCTATCTATCCCAGATTATTCATTATCTATCAATCTGTGTTGTTTCGTTTGAATCTTGTGAAGTATATGATCAGATATATATATATATATATATATATATATATATATATATATATATATATATATGAGAGAGAGAGAGAGAGAGAGAGAGAGAGAGAGAGAGATAGATAGATAACAGTGTTTCACTTAGACAGAAAATTATCATTAATTTTTCAATTAAAAATACCATTAAATCATTTCTTAGAGAATTTACCAAATGATTTAATAGAATTTTCTGGTTTTCTATGTGCGTGTCTATCTATAGAATCTGACCAATATTTCCCTGGACTCTTCAACATAACAGATTTCACGCCCAGTCTCTTATTTGGGTAGAAAAAATAATTTTTGTTTTATTGTTAAAGCTATTTATTTTTAACTTCCCTCTGATTACCACAAACCGAAAAACAGGACTTTGTTTTCTTTACATTTTTTTTTAGCACCACTTCTCTACGCTGTCGAAAGATTTCCCAAAATTTATCTTCAAAGTTTTATTTTTCGTTTTTCTTTCTTTAAAAAATATTTTCTGTTGGGTCCCGAAATAAAAAAAATATATATTATTTCCTTGGACTGAAAAAATATCAAGTCACTGACACTTTTATATTGGCAATGGTTTGTTTTTTTTGTTTGTTTTTTGTTTTTAGCGTTCAGATGCTACACGCGGAACAAACAAACCATATATGTCTCTCTTACTACAAACCTCCGTTGTTGTCCTCCTCCACCAACGCCTCCTTTTTTCATCGCCTCCACCACTTTCACTACCTTATTACACGGGCAGGTGTGCGGAATATGGCCACCTGACGGCGGGGGTCATCAGGAGAATTTAGGGTGAGGAAGTTGGCATTGAATCGAATTCTTATAATTTCGGCATTTTTCTACGTGTTGTTGGTGGTGGTGGTGGTGAAAAAGAGAAGGGTGTGGCCGAAATCCGAACTATCGAACGAGATTTTGTTTTAAATTCAGTTTAAACATTTCTGTTATATGTTGAGTTCAGCAGGTAACCGCGTACCTAACACACACACACACATGCTTTACAGTACACTCATATGCATATTTATATACACGAGTGTGTGCTCACGCGTGTACGTTAATAATAGAATTATTTAGACAGATATGAAATATAATGATACGGATAATGACGACACTGGATGGGTGGATAGATAGATAGATAGATAGATAGATAGATAGATAGATAGATAGATAGATATGAATAGGCTAAGATAGATAGATAGATTTGAACAGGCTAAGATAGATAGATAGATAGATAGATAGATAGATATGAATAAGCTAAGATAGATAGATAGATAGATAGATAGATAGATAGATAGATAGAAACAAATAGAAGGAAATGGGCTTGTAATATTTGTCTCTCCACGAGGGCAAAGTTCTTTATGGAGGTAGTAGGAAATTTTGCCCAGTTACATTGGTCAATGCTGCAGATTTCGCATGTATGCGTGTCGTACGCATTGATTCTATAAATTTTAGTGCAATGGGGAGGTGCTGCCTTGGGTACGGTTCCCCCAGAAACCAGTCTAAAATATTATTATTATTATTCGACTATGAAAAATGCTGGTTCGTGGATATTTACTAAGTTCATAGATCAAATGAAGTAACTGAGAGTAAGATTATGTTGCGCCAACCTTTTAGCCAATCTGATATGTCTGCAATAAAAATCTGTCTTTTAGCTGGACTGATGCTTCACAACTCTCAGCCACAAAACCATTTATTTTATTTTTAGCTGAGATAGTTGGGTGTTTGTATGGGGGCGTCTCCGTGTTGAATCTCCGGTAAAAAACAAAAACAGCAATAGGATGATCAAAGCTAATGCAGAGAAGCCATCCTCCAATTCAAAAATTGATGGAAATCAACCTTGCTTTCCTTTATGAGCCTAAGTTTTTAGTTAAATATTTCTGTATGTGTTGGGCGATTATGATTAAACGTCATCTCCAACAACACTCATTGTTTGTGACAAGAATTTAACTTAAATCACTTCCGAATAAATTTTGACTCCCTGAAATTAATGAAAAAAATATCACTTCTATTCGAGTGAATGACATTTTAAGATGGCGCACACACCCTTTTTTTAATTGGTAAAATTATAACTATATCGCTTTGTTTATTTTAATTTTACAGTAAAAATCTTATTGATGCACCCAATTTCATTTTTCATTTTAATCTAAATAAAAAAAAAAAAAGTCATAAGAAAAAGGTAAAAATGTGTGCATGGAGGTAAACTTTACAGAAAGCGAGCAGGGACGTGTGTGTACATTTGTGTGAACGTTTTCTGTTGTCTGAGACAAAATAGGAAAACCTCATTTTCAAATTCGATCCCATATCACTGACCTTAACTATTTCATGATTTGTCAGGCTTTCAAAATGTCACAAACCTATCGAGTTCGAATTTTTCTTCAATTTACGATGTTAAAACGTTTGAAATTGAAAAGTTGATACAAAAAATTAGTGAAAAAATCTTTATTTGTAAACACCATGATTTTTAGGCTTTTATCTTTTATTAAAATATAATTAATATATTTTTAATTAATCGATATTTGCGAATTGCTCACAAAATTAGATCGAATAGATATCCAACTGGAAAAAAAGTGATTTCAATCAGATCGAATCTAACGGAACCAAAACTGAGATTAAATGATTTTTTTTTTAATTAAAGGGAAAAATAAATGTTTTTATTTTAATCAAAATATTTCTAGTATCTTTTACAAACATGTTTATTAATTTTTGAAAATCACCTCAACCGTCAATTTATTGATTTAAGAAAAGGTTTTTTTGTTAAGATTTTCCGAATTTTATTGCCATAATAAAGTTAAATTAATTTTTTAAAAATGAAATACGTAATATTTTCTCTGATGGCTGTGAACGTGTAACAATAAAATTTAAAGTACGTTTTCTTCATTCAACCCTTCGAATGACTATTTATAAACATACAATCTTGTATATTTAACTCAAGTCTGAAAACTAAAAAGTCATTAGACGTTTTTTTCGCTTTGTGTTATCACGTGATAAGATAAAAACGTTGTCCATATTCGGGGTGGCTTACTGAAGCTGAGTCAGCCAAGCGAAACGGCCGACAACGTCAGCTCCTCTCCTCGATTCCTGACTTGCCAACATTTCTTCTGAAGGGTTTTTTCCCTCCTTTTTTTTTTTTTTACTTCTACAAAGACATAGACTTGCATTCAGTGAACGAATGATAGTTGTCTGTTACCCTGTATCTTTCTTTCTTTTTTACGAGTAGCAATTCGAGTAGAAGAAACATAAGTTATACTGGGAGAGGGAAGGGGAATTATTTAGTCACTCAAAGAAGTTCGGATAAATTTGCCTTCAATTTTTCCTTCATGCTAGTTCAGGGCCAACCAAAATCCATTTAATACCGGTTTAAGATTACCTCTTTTTTATTCTTTAGTCTTTTTTTTTTTTAATTTTTGGCCGTTGCTGGTTGAAATGAAGTTAAAATCTTCAATATGAACATTTATTTATTCTTTCTTTATGTTTAAAAAATGAATTAGGCAGATATTTTGGAGATACTCTTGTTTGTGGGTAGCGGAGGGGCAAAAGAGTAGGCACTTTTTTTTATTGTATTTTGCCGAATCAGCCCGAGGAATAAAAAAAAATAAAAACATTTAAATAAATAAATACTACTACTACTATTATCGAATAAGAAAAAAATTATAGGGAATGGTAAAAAAAAACAAAGTTGTAAAGATTTATATTTACATTGGGACAATTATGAATATAAATTTTTTTTTTAGCGTATTAACTTTTCATCACAGAATTTGTAAGGTTTTTTTAATTGAATTATGATCTTTCCTTTTATTTAAATTTACTAACATTTTTAGTGAAACGGGAACCATGAACTAAAAACATGATATGACGGCTAAAAACTTAAAATAGAAAAATTAATACAATTTAAAATAAATCTCTAAAGAAAAGTGAAAGAAGTTACAGAAAGATGAAGGCTGTCTGAAATGTTTTGTTTGACATCAACAACAAAAATATTAAAAATAAAACTGGTCGCGTACAACAGAAAATTTGGGACTTCTAAGAAGAACTTGTTTTTTGATTTTTTTTCTTTACAGCAAGCAAACTTGTGAGTGCTTAAAAAAAGAAAGAGATTGTCGGCTCGCCTATGGTTTACCACTAAAAAGAAGCGAACGGTAGAGTTCGTCAAACCAGGCGCAGCGCCTCGTCGTCTTTGACATGAAGTTATCAAAAGTTTGAAGCAAATAACCATACTTAGACATTCGATAACCGCCCCCACCCCTAATAAGCACAAGACTCCATTGGAGGTGTGTCTCCCCTAAAGCCCCACCCTCTTCTTAACATAACCGCCAGTTGACTGACCGGTAGATGATGAACGCAAGTCCCTGGCTGACCATAATAGGTACACAAATTCGGCTCGTTTGCTATTGTCTGTGTGCGTGTGTGTGTGTGTGTGTACTACGTATGTGAAGAATTCTCAGTGTGTTTAAGTGATCCCATGTGTATGCGTGTGTTTCGCAGTTTTTACATCTTGACATGTCTTCTGTTAAAAAATGTGAATTTTATTTTTATTCGAATAAAAATGAAATGTCTTCTTTTTTGTGTATTTTCATGCCAGCTTCTATCTATTATTGGGGAAGACAGTTTTTGAATGAATAACTACTAACTCCAACGGAAAACAACACACATTTAGTTTTCGCTTTTATCAAAAAAAATATTTATAAGGGGCAGAGTCAATTATCCCGGACGGGAATCAAAAATAAGTGTAATAAACAAGTTTGGAAAGAAATCGTCTACCTACAAGTTTATTTTTATCTTTATCTCGGCTGTTTCGATCGCCAGGTCCCGAAGGAAGGAAACATGGCGATCAAAACAATAATGACAATGATAAATACCCCGAACCAAAAAAAAAGAAAAAGAAAACTTCGAACTTCAGGCGCCAAAAGAATCTTAAAATTTCCTAAAATATATTTTTGTTTCTCGCTGATTTTTTTTCTCTCTTGAATATTCATAAATCGAGTGATACATGTGCCACCCCCACCCAGAAAATCTTAGCTGAATCACGTGGCAAATATAACCTACTTTTACGTACCATTCAGACCCCCCTTTTTAAGCAACAAAGGCAGAATTTTATAAATATAAAGGGGGGAAAAAATCAAGAAAAAAGTTCTAACCCTAAAAATTCACGGTGAATGATAATTATATTTACTTTTTAAAAAATGGTACGGAAAAAATAAATTCATTTTATATATATATATATATATATATATATATATATATATATATATAGGGGGGGCGTGAGTGTGTTTTCAGAAAAACAATGGACCTTAAAAAATTCAAATATATTGAATTGTCAATGAAATCGTTTGCTTGTTTTCTGGATAGTTGTCTAGGACATTCGGTTTTTAAAAAATTCTATGTAATTCCATAATTTTAAAAATTAAATCGGGTTTAAATTTTAGAGAAAAATATGATTCTATCAGTCAATTATTAGATATGAGCGGACAGGGAAAAGTTGTCGGTTCAACAAGAATTTTTCCAAGCGAAGATATGGCACAAGGCCGAAAGTATGGGGTACCCAGTGAGGATCGAACTCACTACTCAGTCGTAATTGTTCTAGCGAGACAAGCTTGCTAACCATTACACCACCTCGAGATGCCCTAAATGATTTTCTAAGCGTAGCTTAGATGTGGCACAAGGTCGAAAGTGTAGAGTCTTAGTGAGGATCGAACTCACAACTTAGTCGTCCGTAATTGATCTAGCGAGACAAGCTAACCATTGCACCACGTCGAGGTGCCCTCATCCCTTTTATAAACGATTTATTTCTCTCAATGAGTTACTTAACGCATTCGGCTAATTTAAATTATAAATATTCCTAGTAACGGTAAATGATAAATAAATGATTGAATATTTTTTACATTAGAAATTTGATTATTTTATTTTTAGTTTAAAAATTGATTTAAAATATGAAAACATCGCAACTTTCCAAGAAATGTTTTTGGTGTTGGTTATTCGTTATAATCACAATTAATTTAATATCGTAAGCAAACTCCCGATAATTCTTGGTCAAAACTAATTTATTTATACAACAATGACTGCAAGCATTGTTTATCTGCCGATAAAAATAGTCTTATTACATGAAGTAGGAATGAACATGTGCGTGACAAAATAATAAAATTCATGCAGTTTTTAGTAAATGTTTTCTCATTCACAGGTCAAAAGGAAATACAAGTTGATTGTGACATAGCAAAAGTGTCATCTACTCTTTGTTGACAGTGAGTTTTCATCTCGAACCATTTACCAGTCAGTTATGTGCCATGACTGTTACACGCTTAGGCAATCATGTATCTTTCGGTACATGACTGACGAGGCAGATTTTTTTTCCCGCATTAGGTTGCTATTTCTTTCTGCGGTAGACCAGTTGCCATCCAAGGCTATAGAACCCGGTCTGTCCTATTTACTCATAGTTGGGAGGGGGAGAAAAGAAGAGGATTCACACCTTTCTCAAGGGTATTAGCACGTAAGTGAATGTAATGGATTCAACTGGAATTCGAACTCGGCTCTCCGATTCCTCATTACTCAACCGTGCCTCCTTGAACCGTTTACCATATTGGGTAAAAAGGAATCGTTTGGCGTCGATTTGTAGAAACGAGCTGACTGCTTTTAGTTTTAGTTGACTGAAGATGACCTCTTTCAAAGACTCGTTTTCTTACTGTCACTAGGCCATTTCAGTATTTTCACGATGGCGTTTTCCATTTTACATAAACCAAAGAGATTATCTGAACTATTTTTAATACTTCGTGTAATATGTTTCCGGCTACGTCCGCAAATTTCCAATTTTTTAAAAGTTTTTTTTTGGGGGGGGGGGTCCCCCTAGAGGCTACCATCTTCATACTGATCTCTTTGTGTGGCTTTTTGTCGTTTGTCAAAAATGTTTACACGTAAGATATATTCATTATTAACCTTTTGAGCCCTGACCACCGCTTTACCGGTGGTAGAGAAAAATGACGTAATGCCCAGCCACCGGTTGAACGGCGGGTAAACACTTGTAACTATTTTTATATCTACCGTGAAACATTACATACCAATTATTTGCGAATTTTGATTCAGAAGCTCAAGCAGAAGGGTTAAAATTGTTCAGGCTCGCAGGGTTATTACTCCAAATGAATTTAACCTTTTTTCATATATTTTTCAAAGAATTCTGCGCATTTGTCGTAGAATTCCTTCCATTAAATTCAAATCAGAGGAGATTTTGCATCAAGAAAATTTTATCTATGAATAACACTAAAGAGATTCCATTCTTTTTAATGTGTCTGTACTTTTGAGATTGAGAAGCGAAGTTATTTAAATTTACGACTGAGTGCACAAACAAATAATTTTATATTATTTTAAAGGACGAAATAAAATTCTGGGAATATTTATTACAAAATCGTTTTATTTGCGTAAAAAACGATATTTCTAGAATTGAGTCCATAAAGTTAAATCTGATAACGATAGAAGATGTAAATAATACTTCGAAATATTTCATCTTTGTTACATGCTGCAATATATTTTTTTTGCAAATTACTTTCTTTTTAATTTGTGCCCTTAAAGTAAAAGGGGTTTTTGTTAATGTTTCATAAGAACTTTGATTTTTCGTCTAACTCTAAACAGTCTCTTTTCTTTTATTTGGTCAAGCCTGTTGTGTTGAGTGAGTAAAATCATTTGGAAATATTTAATGAATCATTGGTAGAGTTAAAAGAAAATGATAGAAAAAAGAAAGTTATGATTTTCGTTAAAGCAATTCTTCGCCCAAATTTGCTAGAAATTACTAGGTTGTTATTTATTTATTACCAGTAATTCTTTATTTTTACTGTTGTGTGTTCTTTTCAAACAGTATATTGGTCTTTTTGCTTTTTGTTTTCATATACAATCACCCGCACCAAATATCTTACGTTGGTGGACAGTTATTTATTGATAATAATTAATCTATTCTAAACTTTTGCTTTGGAATTTTAGCTTTTTTTTTTTTCGAAGAATCAAAGGTTATCTCGCTTTGTGCATGTAAACGTTAATCAAAATTCCAGTAAAGATGATTAAATTACTAAGTGATAAGTTTATAAAAGATGGCCAAATACTAACAGAAAGTAATTTGTTGATTGTATAATGAAATCTTGACTGGCTATACGAGATGATGCAATAAATCAGTTAAAGGGAGATAACTCTAACTGGTTGGAAATGGTAATCAAATTTCCCTCTGAAGATTTTCTAAATTAGACCAAATAATAAATTTATTTAAAAATATAAAAATAAAATAAAAACTATTTTTGTTGAACTTCAAAAATTAAATAAGTTATTTTTCGGGTTTGTATTTGGTGCTTAAAAAAAAAAAAAAAAATCACAAATATAAAAATGCTTTCTAATGTTTGTTTTCTTCCAACGCGTAAATGAAATCATAGAAATAAAAATCAATTTTGTTTGATGTTGTCCTGTTGATTCCATTTCTCAGTTCCCCGTCCATAAAACAAAATAAAGACCGACACATTATCCCTCTTTTTAAGACAGATATGTTTTTCCTATTCAAGAGATTTTAATTTCCACGGGACAATTTTTTTTTCTTCTCATTTCTCTTTTAATTACGAAGATTGCCGGGGATGAAATAACAACGAAGTCGATTAGTGTAAATAGTGAAAAAAAAACTTCTTTTATTTATTTTTTTTTTGTTAAAAAAAAAAAAAAAAAAAAAAAAATGTAATTCGCATATTTTATAATTCCTTCTTTGATTCCAGCTGAACTAAACTTAGTCTAGGAACAAAGCTACAAATATAGAGAACCTGGTGATGATGAAATTCGGTATGTTAGTCGTAGTTTGCAAGACGATCTTGCAGCGAAGCACCCGAACACCATTTTAAATACCAAATAAAAAAGACATCTTTCATCTGAATTTTTCCAACCAAAAAACACTTCTTTTTTTTTTTAAATTAAAAAATATTATTAACCTAAAGTATCTTCCCTTCATTCACACCTTCACTCATAGGGAGGGATTCACACAATCGATTGAGCCATGTCAAGGTTGATTATGGAGGTAACAGTTTTTTTTTTTGTGTGTTTTTTTTTTTTTTTTGCTGCTGTCTCTAGGAAGTTTAAGTTAGAAGAGAATGGATTGCCCAACTCGTATTCTTTGTCTGAAGGTGACGAGGACACACCAACTGAATTTGGTTTCAGTAATAATATTGCTATTTAATGAGAAATGTCTCCTGCTCAGAGATAACGTTGGTCAACAGGTATTTTTTCCCCTTTGATGTTGTCTTTTTTTGTTTTTATGGTTTTACTTTTATGCTTTTATTCACTTTGATTCCCGTTTTACTTCGGTTCGTTTCAGCTGTTGTCATTTATTTTTCTCCCAAGTCACAAAACTGGGATGGGTTCGTTTGTGATTATTAAAAAAATAAATTATTTTCCTACCTTTGCGCGATTTATTTATTCTCTTTTTCTCTCTCTCTCTCTCTCAAAATGATTCCTAAAAATAATTTTTTTTTTAGCATTTACCCATAACGTTGGGAATGTTATTAATAAACAACAAACTATTATCAACTACGCTTTCTTGTTTGTTAATCAAATATCAATATCGTGTTTTGTTGTCATCCAATTTCTAGTTACGCACGATGGCGTGTCTGACCAGAAAATGTGCGGAGTTGGCAAAAGAATTCTCGGTAGAAGAGGATACCAAGACAAGGAAGAGTTGTTTGCTGCAAGAATTGAAACTACCACATCATTTTTACCTTTCTTTACGCTCCCAATGTTCAAATTAAAAGCATAATTAATCTATTTTACGTCATTTTTGGTTTTACATTTTAGGGCGTTTAGCGTAGAACTATTGTTAGACATGCAGTTCAGTCGTATATCCTCTAACCATGACACTATGCCAAACTAAGCAAAGTAAATGTTTGAATAAACATGTTTTAAACAAATATAATAATTCATGCTACAAGAGGCGTCCCTACACGCAAGCTGATGGCAATACCAGTGGCTCTGTAGTGGCAGCCACCGATGGACTTCTAGCGGTCCACCAATGGTAACATTGCCGAGGCAAATATGCCGGCGGCCCGACAGCGGGCCACCAGCAGTAAATGCTAATGGCATACTACCCAGTGGCAGATTGAAGGCTTGCGTGTAAGGTGTAGGGGACAAAGCCCGACCTATGCATTGGAAATGGTTAACGAGTATAAAAAAAAAAAATTAAAAAAAATAAAAAAATAAAAAAAACATCTCCGTAAGGTTGTAGATGGAAAACCATCGACAACCGTGCAATCTCACCGAAGCGAATAAAGCGCTACTCTTCATTTTAAAACCACGATGTGTGAAGAAGAGACGAGAAGGTTTCTTCATTCGAAGAAGTAAAAACAAAAATGAAGTCTAGTGGAACTTTCAATATTAAAAACTGAATCTGGGCCATAAACACAAGCCAATTTGCGTGCCGATTTTGTTTATAAAAACACATCACATACGTAAAAATACGATGCTTGCTACTTGTCAATTGTCAACAGATGCAAACATTTTAAAATAAATTATTCGAAATGGAACGAAGGAATTTTTCGCTGTGAAAAAAAAAAAAAAAAAAATACCATAAGCGAAAAGAAAAATTCAACATTCGAAATAAAGTCAGCCAATGATTCAAACCCCAACGTGTGGACGGCGTGAATTCCGTATTTTATAAACGAACTTTAAAGAACGGTGTTGTGATCAAATTCAGAAATTATTCTACACCTAAAAGAAAAAGTTGTATTTTAGCTTTTTTCGCGGGAAAAGCAAACATCGCGTAAGGCATTTTCATTTCTTTTCGTTTTTAACTTTTCTATTTCATTTCACCACGATAATTACGACAAAATCGATAAACAATCACCGAAAAATTAGTTGCAACCATCGATAGGATACAGAAAACGGCGTCTTGTTCTGTTTGTTGTGGTGTATCAAGAAACAAATTGTTTGGAAATATTTTGAACTGGAAGAAATCATTTCGCATTCAAACATGGATTGGTTTACAGCGTTACGGTTAATTCGAAATGTCGGGTCTCGTGTGAAAATCTTTGACTTCACAGAGAAAGTATCTTTTCTAAAATCATACAAGCCAATGATTTACACTATCCAACCATGACAGTATCGCTCCCTTGCCAATATTGTATTCTCAGGGTTGGCAATCTAATCAAGTAACAGAGGCTAATGTCATGATTTGAAAGGTCATTGAAATTTAATCAAGCATAAAGTCAGAAAACGACAAACGCCGACAGTTTCGCCCAGTTGTGGTCAGATTTTTTTTTTGTTTTTTAAGCCTGATTCAAATCTACGTTGCGAATAAAGCGACAAAATTTGTTTTTTGTTTTTTTGGCGGGGTATCAGATTAAAGAACAAAAACACAAAAGACATAAAAATAAGAAAAATACATTTATGAACTCTACAGAAATATCATTTTACTTCTAAAGATCATCTTTTAACAACACCAACCCAATTCAAATACGGTTGGCGTAAAGATCTTGATATAATAGCAGATGGCAATCAAAATGATAGTTTGTCTAAGATAAAGCCAAAGTCGACCCCCAGCGTACAATCCGTACCGCCAAATCTTGATTGGCGGACAAAATTAGCCATAAGCAAAAATAGGATTGTTCGCCTATATTTAATGGCGCGGTGAAATCCAAACCGGTTTCTATTCCCGAGTAGCAGACATGCCAACCACTCATGGTAACTGTACACCAACGTTTACTGTTTAGAAATTTACTCTAATGCTTAATTCTATCATTTAGTGTGTGTGTGTGTGTGTGGACGGAATGAGAGGGGAAAAAACGCAATTTAATCATCGCCCAGGTGCAAAAAAAAAACTACGAACAACATTTGGCTTTGGCTCGTAAGAACTGGACCAAGCATCTATCAGGCCAAATATGGCCACTTCAAGAATTTAATTCATTTAAACATTAAGAGTTTATTGTTTAAAAAAAGGGGGGAAGCGAAGTTTAAAAGTTTGTGGAATTAGGAGAGAAACAAAGAAAGAATATCAAAGCAGTTGCTAACAGGTTCAGGCACGGAGCCATATTGGCAGAGAATTCAGTAAGGATTGAACTCGCTAATAATGCCTTCCAAGACTAAACTGCTAACTATATATACCATACCAGATTTTATTATACCAATCAATTTCTGTCACAATAAAATTGGCATTAATTTATCAATGTCGGTAAAATTTTCAGAATACACTGTAATACCACCAATACCATGTTTATAAAAGGAGAAAAAACTTCGTTCAATATATGCCATGCGTGATACACGCTTAGGCGATCATGTATCTTTTTTCCTGCGATAGGTTGCCATCCAAGGCTATAGAACCCGGTCCTGTTCTATTTACCCATAACTGGGGAGGGGAGAAGAAGAGGATTCATACCTTCCCCAAGGGTATTAGCACGTAAGTGAATGTAATGCATCCGACTGGAATTCGAACTCGGCTCTCCGATTCCTCAATCCGAGCCGTTATCCATTACTCCACCGTGCGCCCTCCTTACAATACCTTATTTGGTGATGGAAGATTTTATTATGTAACTTTTTATAAGTATTATATAACTTGAGGGTTATTCATCATATTATAAATAAAAATATTGAATAGTAAAGTTACTGAAATTTATTTTTTTAAATTTCAGATATATATGAAGATTGCCATGGGTCATTAGGAAAATATGTCAAAAGAGAAACAAGATCATGTAAGGTTGTTGAGCAATGACAGCAAAACGTTGGAAATTGCGAAGAATTTGATCAGAGATCACAAAACGATCAAAGAAACTGAAAATATTACCAAGAACAAGAAATGGACTAAAAGAGGTTTGAGAAAAATTAAGATTAATAAGAAAAATGAATTGAGCAGCAAAAAATCGTTGTTATTACGAATGCAAACATAAAAGAAATAGAAAAAACCCAACAAGAGGTATTAAAGACATGAAACAAACACCTTTAAATAAAAATCACAAAGAGAGAAATGTGTAAGTTGGGCGAATAAGTAGATGAAGACCGATTTCTCAATAACTTTTAATCATGAATAGAGAGCTACATTGGATGGACCTGGGATAGACGTTGAATGGATCATAGAAATAGGAAATGAAGCCGACTTAAAAGATAGCAGAAGGGAAATGGACTAATGTTTGGGATAATGAAATTATAGGAGGTCCCTGCAAATTTGATGATGGCGTCAAGATAAATGTAGAGAATTATTCTAAGTTCTTGGACAATACGTTTTTTAGTGGTGCCGGTCAAATTCAAGAAGCTTTAAGCTAAACTATATTTGAGCAAGACAATGGTATTTCATATTATGGAAACTACCTATTGTCGGCTTTGCAAAAAAAATTTCAAAAGCACCAAATTAATGAAATAAACTCAGCCTCTTCAGATATTAATCCAATAGGAATCTTTCAGTCCATCTTTGAAAAGCGATTATGCGATTATATGAGAATAAACAATAGTCAAGTGAAGAAAATGTTTGAGAAGCAGTACAATTTGCTGCATGTCACCTTTTCTACAATTTTGACTGTAACAAAATGAATAAATGAAAACTGATGAGGCTGAGAAAATGTCAAAGAACCCACATTAATATATCAAGTAATAAGTGATTCAATCGCATGGGATATTGAATGAGCAGGGAGAGCGACGATAGGAGGAGAATCGGCGATTTTAGTTCAAATTTTGAGCTATTCTGTTGCGATCATTTTCGCACAGATGACAGAGAAAGGCATGAACCAATTTCTCTTCCAGCCCAACCCCATTTGTTGCAGAATAAATTGGAATCTCTAAGAAATGGACTACTTAGAATTCAAAACTCTGAAAAAAATGAGAAACCATTCCAAAATCTTTCACCAGAAGTCGTAGCAATTCACAGAAGACGACAAATCTTTGGCACGCCCCGTCTCCATCTTACAGGGACATGGCATTAAAAGGAAAAAATGACCAAAAAACAGACTGCAGATGTGACAATGGCTACAGGAATAGGAAATAGAATTTACATTGCAAATTCTAATTCTACATGAAGTGGTTAATGTTCATTTAACACTAATAGCCTGGGGAAAGGCACGAATCCTCTTAAGATATCTCGAGATATAAGGAGGTAAGTAAACACTTGGCTATTCAGGCAATATTGTAATTGCTACAGCTATTATCAACCTTGACTGGGGCTAATATACAGTCATAAACATTTTCTTCTCAGCCTGTCCTGTGGCAGCATACACTGATGATAAAATTGAATGTATTTCAATTTCTCAAGATTAAATATATAGGTAATGTAACTAGATCATTGTAAATTATCATAAATACAGATCTATATACTCGCAATTTCCTAAATGACATCAACAATATTCAGACTGCATATAGACACGGTATATCGTCCTTCAGAAGCCTGTACCCTCACAGGTAATTAGATGGAAAACACCATTTTGCTATGCACCTGTAGACAATATAAGAGTAGTAGATGAACTAAAAGTCCAATGTTGCCTCATGAATATTCAATGAAGATAGATCTGGTGATCATTAGAGTTGTTGTTGAACATCTTGCAGAGCATGTTGAGAAGTATGGGCATCATGTGGGCAGGCATTATTCTGTGGAAAGAGCGAATACCGTTTTTTGCTGCAAGAAGAGTCACTTCCCCGCCACCATAACATAGCTTCCCTCTGCCTCTTTTATATTTTCTCTGTAATTGGTCTGACAAGCTTTCCTCTTTGTTAACTAGACTTCATGAATTTAAGTGCAGTACTACATTACCAGCAAGATGTAACCATATTTTCTATGCTAGCAGTTTCTTTTCTTGCTTGTGGGACTCTCTTCCAGCTTCTTTCTTTCCAGAAAAGTTTTGATCTTCAAAACTTTAAATGCAATGTCAATCATTACCTTCTGTCTTCTTAATTCCTGTTCTTTTATTGTCCTTTCCCCTCACTAAAGACTTCTAATTCTATTTCACTCTTTTTACTTTCCAGCCAAATTTCAACTTCAAAACTTTAAATGCAATGTCAATCATTCTTTTTTTCTCATATTCTTTCATATTCAGTAACTGCTTTGCTTGAGGATGGCATTCTTCTAATGCTCTCTCCAAAAATATGAGAGAAAGAACTGTAACTTATGGCAAGCCCCACTGTGATTGACAGTCTATGGTTGAGCCTGCATCACATGTAAATACTCTTTAGGATATTAAGCCTCCTACCCAGGTCTATGGCCCACAAACAAACAATTATCCCACTTACATGAAGACAGAACCTACTTGTATCACTGGGGACTAACAGGTGCCTTTCAAGCCTCCTGATGATCACTTTGAAATAGTTAAGCTCAGCAGACATGTCTATAATCCAGTTGCAAATAAACAATCATCAATAGTCTATGTTTATCTACTTGAGAGTTTCATTGACTTTGATTTGTGCTGCAGATGCTCTGTTCAGTCTGACATTTCTCTTACAAGACATCAATCTTGGTAAAAATCTGTAAAAACTGATCATCCAAAACCTGGTCGACTTATCTAGAAATGTTCATGTGACCACCATTGGCAACAGTAAAACACTACCAATGTATAGTATCTAACATGTGTAGTAAGCCAACCTTTTGTAGACTAATTCTCCGCTGCCTTGCCTCAAATGGAACTCAATAGAAGGAGCAGGTGTGTGCATGACACCTATTTGCACTACAATATTATTGCAAGTGTCACCATTTAAAGCTTTGACACAGATGGTGTGTATTATATCACAAGATAACCAAAGAATTTGAAAAGTGTCAGAATATCTACTACTCACAAACATGTAAATACTGTACCCAGATCAAAATCAGTTTTATTTGGAGGTGGGGGGGTTGCGCTTTCCATCAGTCTATTTTCATACTGGCCAATGTTCAAGTCAAATCAAGAATGTTTCCATAGTCAGAATAAAGAGCTTAGTATATATTAAATTTGCGCTAAAAAAGAATTTATATTCACTACACAGTGGTGATGGTGGTAGGATGAAAGTCTAGGTTAAAGGTTATCTTGTCAGATTTGCCCAATGTCCATATCATTCTGACATTTGAACCAAACATCCACTTTATTGCACATCCAACACACTTTTTTTTTCTTCTTTTTGAGGGACCTTGTATAAATGGACTTGTACCTAACCATGATGGAATTGATTCTCTCAAACCTGTATAAGCAGAGGTAACTTTTTTTATTTTTTAAAGTTTGTGATCATTTGAACTGCCA
Source organism: Acanthosepion esculentum (assembly GCA_964036315.1). Classification (NCBI taxonomy): domain Eukaryota; kingdom Metazoa; phylum Mollusca; class Cephalopoda; order Sepiida; family Sepiidae; genus Acanthosepion; species Acanthosepion esculentum. Next base: position 97,568,438 of record OZ038496.1, on the reverse strand, counting down.
ATGCAAAGCTACTTGATTTTTAAAAATGTTTGGCCGTTAAGAAAGTTACAAGCAAAGAAACATATTTAGGAATAAACAGATTTGTAGCTTTCCGTCTTTCAATACAGATATTTGAGTTTAGCCTGGTACAAAGTCAAAGAAGTACTCAAGGAGAATTAAAGTCACTAACAATGATCTACAAGGTTAGCTTGTCATCTGTTGAACTACAACAGACATCAATTCAACCTAAAATCCATTCCCATAAAAGGACTTATTTCCCCACAAGTTCAGCCTTCTTTCACCCCCCAACCCATTCACACTGCCAGAAACAAATTTTGCATTTATTTGATACAAATCAAATTAGGTTTACATTTTTCGTGGGTTTTCCAGTTCAAAATGACAAGATTTTCACACATCATACAAAAATGTTTTGACTTAACAACAAATTGAAAGAATAATCAGTCATAAATAGAAAAAGTGGTAAGAAAAACATCAGAATTGAATTTGCGGACAAGGAAAGGTTTGGTTAATCCATAAAGACAGATGAACTTTTTCTTGTTAATGAAAATTTTGAAGGAATTAATTTATTTCAATTCATAAAAATAATGATTTACAAATATACAGCAACAAAAATACCAGTTAATACTCAAAGATATATTTAACCATCATTCATATCTCTTACAGGAGTGTGTGTGTGTGTGTGTGTGTATATATATACTGTAACAATTTTTTTCATAATATTGTGAATATTCTGCATTTCACAAAAGAAAAATGCATAACATTCACATTATTATAATTAGTGGATGGGAGAAAGCAATTGCCCACTTCCTACATCAGGATTTGAACATAGATAGCCAAGATGTTTATTCCACAATACTTTTATAACTGGAATCCAACTTTTGGCAAAAAGAGCTACCTATGCAAGATTCTTCAAGTAGAATTCATTATTTCCTCGATTTCTTTGAGTTTTCATAAATCAAATCGGCAAAAGTTGTCTTTGATTCCTTAAAAGTTGAAAGTTTTTGTTTTTTTTCCTTTCTTTTATTTGGTTGGCATAAAAAGTGGGTCACCGTTCCTTCCTTCATCTTATTGCATAGAACCATGTACATTTCTAAATCTCTTAAATGATGGCTATTTTTTTGTTATTATTATCCTATAATAAAATAATAGATGAATAAATGTGATCTTCATGCTGTCAAGAATGAATTGATATTCAGCTTTTTGTGAACTGCCAAAAGCCATGGGCAATATCAACAGTGATTGGAGGATGGAGCCATTGGTTCCAAGAATTCACTTCTTTGGAGCCAGGTCATGGTTGCAAGTCATCACTCAGCAATAAAGAATTGAAGGCAGCCACAGTGGCTTATCCAGAAACAAACACTCAGGCATTAGGAGCAAGGCTGAGGGGGGGGGGGGAGATCTGATACAACACCCCAAAAGATGTGAAAAGAGCCATCAAAATAAAGAAAATGCAGACGTTATACAGCATAACAATGGTGTACACTTTGACACTGCAATTTGCTCATTTCAGAAACAACTTTTTTTTTCATTTTTTACTGTTAATAGAAAGTGACTTCTATAGGATCATAATAAACATACCTTTGAGTTAACAAACCTGCTTCCTTACCCAAAGCAAATCTTCACCCACAAGAGTCCTAACCATTTGTTGATCCTGTAATTAATCCATTACTCCTTATAAAATGATCTTGATAGAATCTTATTGTTGTGAGGATTTGGAACTGATCCATCCAAAGTTGCAAACTTTTTGACCAGCACCCAAAAAGAGAAAGGGGTCTACCCTGCTGCAAGACATGCTTCAAGTTTCTGCCCTATTCCTCCTTATTTACTCAACCTGTCTTCTATGTACATAGTAAAAAATATACAGTAATGTGAACCCATTGAAAATACCGCTTTATACTTTCGGCTCCTACAACGCCAGGATTTTTTACATAATACACTGCCAGATTCTTGGAGATTTACTTTGACTAATACGGGTGTGTGTTTGAGCAGAGTTTTGTTTTTAAGTTTCTGATCCAAAACAGACAGATATTTTGTTCCCACTGGATATTATTTTTTTTTTTTGTTTCAAATGTCAGAATTGGTTTTGGGTGGGGTGTGCAGTGGTTACACAAATGCAAATCATTTTGAATTTTTCTATTATTAAATGCAAAAGAATTTATTTACAATATAGAAAATATTTAAAAAAAAAAAAAAAAGTTTTCATGACAAATCTCATTATTTTGTACCTGTAGTTACATAATTTAGAAAAGAAAATTTATCCCAGCAATTCTAGCAAATAATTACTAATCTTTGCTTAGTCTGGCACAAGGCTACAAAAATAATGGAACAATGATTTTTAAGATAAATATGCAAATTTCTACTCTGATAGGAGGCATTACTTTTAAATGTAAGGAATGTAAAAGTGCAAAGAAAAATCCTCTTTTGTGTTTATGGTTTTAGGTCATCTTTTTTACTTAAAGAAACAAACAAACAAGCATCGTTTCAAACAGTAATCAAAGTTACCAAACAGAGCAAATATTTGTCAAAAAAAAAAAAAAAAAAAAAAATAGTAAAGTCAATTCCTAATAAATAGTCATTTTATTTAAGTCGATTATTTAAATTCATTTTTCATTGAGAAAAATGGAGATAACATTTTTATTATAACATTTTTACTTAAAGACTGTCTCCATTTTATTAACAACTAGTGTCTGCAAGAAATAATTACTTAATGAAAGACTGGCTTGGTAACATAGCTTGTCAGTATTTCAATAATGAAACAGGAATGTAAACCTTAGGCAAGTCTTTCAACACTATAGACATCAACTTCAGAAAGAATAGCAGTATATGTATACATGCACACACACACACAGAGATCTTTTCTATCTTTGTAAATGTAAGAGCAAAATAATTTTAATTCTTTTTTTTATTTTTAAACCAATTCTTGTTTAATATGCAGATGTCAATCAGAGAAAGATGTTAATTAATTACAACTATTGTTGCTTTGTAAAAATAAAATTCTACTCTAATCCTAATTTCTTTTTACAGATGGCAGCATTCTTGTTTGAAAATAATCACCACAAAAAGATTTTTTTAAAAAAAGGAAAGAAAAAAATGATTACATCAGAAAGAACAAATAAAGCCTTCTGGAATTAACCACAAAGAATTTTAAGACAGAGTTCATTCAAATTGTTTTTTCTACCATCCAATTAAATCAGACAGAAACTCATTGTTGATGACATTCAATTGATTCAATTTCTTTTTTTTAAGATTCCCTATTTTAAAGAGATCACTTTTACAAGAGTTGAAAACATTTTTCATAACCATTTTCCAGTTGAGGAAATGGTGAAAACTTTCAAAAGGCACTGAATCATTTCAATTTTCCACTTATGAACACTTGTAACATACAAAAGCATTTATACAATGCAGCTAAACAAAATGGCTACTTTGAACAAAGGGAATTAATTTCCATATCATTTGTTATTTTGAAACATCAGAAAAGGAAATGAAATCAAAATTTGTTATCACAGTAACAATAATTGTTATTAATGACTAAAACTGGTGTAGATTTCATCAATTGACTTAGCAACAGAATGGAAGATGCAATTCCATGTGATGCTCTAAAGAGACAAAACTGACTGCCTATTTCGGTCTCTGTTTTCTATGAATGCAATCTCAGATTTTCTCTTTTCATTTCAAGCAATATAAACCACAGACTAAAAAAAAACAAATAGTGTAGGGTGCTAGAATTGAGGTAGACTTATTCTGGTAAAGAAGTCAAATCCTCTGGGGTCAAGTTCAACACTAAAAAAAAGAAACTTTATTAACACTTTATTGCCAACAATTTGCCATAAAAGTTTGCATATGAAATGATTAGAGTTCCTGAAGAATTGACTTTTTCTTTCTTCTGATAATGGCTTGTGTATGAGATATGTATATATAATATATATATATATGTATATATAATATACATCTATAAATAGGAAACCCCTCCCCCTTCCCTCCCCCTACAAGTCCTTCACACTTCCTTTACAATATTTGCAGGGCAGGAACTTACGATTAAATGGAACTGTATCACACAAGTTGCTATCAATCTCAGAAAACAAATCCATAATCCTTTTAGCCGTCTGACTGTTTTCAACTTGCGCAGATTCTTCCTTTGTATCCAGGATGGTCTGAGGCATAGAAGTGGGTGACTGTTGTTGAGCAGAGGAAGGAGATGCATTTCCTTCAAATGCCTCTCCGCCAACTGTAGTTCCCACAACACTTTCGGACGAGTTGGAGCTGCTGCTGCTGCTGTAATCAGGCCAGTCTGAAGAAAGACAACAGGTCAGGGTTTACACACCAATGTAAAATGTACAAGTTTCAAGTAAAGAAAAAGTAACTTAAAGAACAAACAAACAAGCATCGCCTGAATCTAACTAACACCTTTATCATTGCCTGAAATGCAAACTCAAAATATAGTCAAATTTCTTTTACTTATCTTTCATTTTTCTGCAGAAAGGATGTACACAGCCCAATGATCAGATTTTGAAAGTCAAGAACAGCTGACACAAGGAAAGACAACATAATACAAAAGAAATTAACTGAAACCAAATCAAGTATGCTTACAAGATTTACATTACCTGAAATTAAATACAAAATAACATTTTCCTTTATATTCACTTTTGGTTTGACAATGTCAAGGACACATGGCACAGTGGATAAAGGTGTTAGTTAGATCCAGTGACAGGACCCAAAGTGTGAGAGTTCAATACCTGGTTATGGCAGTGGAAATTTCAGAGGGAAATTAACAGGAGATAACTGATAACCATTAAACATGGCACTTGAAACTAGAACAGTCTACCCCAGTGAGCGAAATAAAGGGATCAGTTCGACATTCCAACCACCTGAAGAAGGCTGGGGCGTACAATGGCCGAAACGTAATAATAAATATGGTGAGAAAGATGAGGAGAATAGTCCGAATAATATAAATAATGTCAAGGTTTTAGTTCTTTCTCAACAGCAACTGATATTTCAGATATGGCCCTGGAGTTGTTGGGAGTATGGTACCAAACCTAAAATACCTAGAGAAAGAGATTTATTGAAATATTGAACAACGCACCTTCTGGGTATTTTCCTTCCCCATTCATCACTGGAGGTGGGGGAGGAAGATAACATTGCATATCCTCTGCTTTCTGTTCATTTATCTTTTCATTACAATTGTGATACATCTCAGTGTGGCTAATCAAATTCTTTGCATCAACTCCTCGTTCACTAAACATCTGCACCACAAGACCTTGCAACTTGGACAGCTTGCCCTGAAATACAACAAAATCACATCATCAACAAAAGCATTAAAGAAGTTCTCATTGAAAATAAGAAAATAATTGAGAATAATTTCACCAACAGAAGACAAGGGATAGAAATTTTGCAGTCAATTTTCAACATCCAAATAACTTGAAGCTGCCAACAAGCAGCAAAGAAAGGAAAAATAATATATATACATGTTAAAAAGACATCTATATATGTCAGACCTGTTCCACAACAGTCTTTGTGTGGGGCTCCACCTATCAATGCAAGGGAGCTAACTTTGTTAACTTCCCTTGGATTCTTTAGTTTTCTTTACTTAAATTGACTGGTGATCTTTCTTCATTTCTAAATTTCAAGTGAATATCTTTTTTGTGTCCTTTCCTTAGGGTCAACCTACAATGTATTTTTTTCCTTTTTTGTAGAGAAGAAAATTCAATTCACCCAGCAAACAAGAGATTTTCAAGCCTATCAAAGTAAATAAATGAGCAAACCTGTAAGTCTTCTCTGTCTTTGGCAAGCCGTGAAATGTAGTCATTCTTTTGAAACTCTCGCTGCTGTAATAAGGCTCTTTGGTGATGATAGAGAGAAATGTATTCTCCTGCAAAGAAACAAACAAACCATGAAATCAATTTACTTACAAAATTATCAAACATGTCTTTCAGTATTTTCTTTCTCTTCTGCCATCAAAGTTTTACACACACACACACACACACAAGACTATTTGAGAATTTGAAAAACCATTTCACTTCATTAAAAGTATTCAATTTAAAAGCAGTCTTTTCATTCTAAATAAAATCAAACGAGTGTTTTATGATTTAAAAAAAAAAAAAAAAAAAAAAAAAAAAAAAGAGTTCCTTTCAATCAATGAGACCATTAGAATTGTAAAGAGAGAAAACTTGGGCCAGCAGAGAATCAAGTGATTCAAGACTGCCAAACATGCTAAAGATTTTTTCTCGGCTTTGTAGAATTAAACAAGAGAGCAGTTTTATTTGTTGATGTCTTGTTTTTGGGGGGGGGGGGGTAAGTTTAATAGAAAGCATTTTTTTAAAAAAAATTCTAAATTGCTTCAAAACAATTAAGGAAAAGTGCAATCCATTTCTCAAAATCTGAGAAATTTCAATCCATTTCTCAAAATCTGAGAAATTTCAATCCATTTCTCAAAATCTGAGCCTTTTATTCTCACTGTAGCTGAAGTGCTTAATTGTATTTTGTGTCTATTTTCAGGGGGTCCTTGCACTTACTTCTGAATCTGTTTTATTCAAATCACTGAGTGAAACTAAAATGGCAAATTTTCAAGTTTTCAAGATGTAATAGTTTTTCCTGTTCCTGTAAGATGCAAACATTGGGTAACAAATGAACATCAGGGTCAATTGTGAAGAAGTGATCACCCCACATCCAGTATGAAGATTTTGTGACCCCAGATGCAGCACAGTGTCAATTCCTGAAATTGGTGACCCTGCTCTTAACCTAATTTTGGCAAATAATGACTCTCAGCTAAAAAATTGCTGAAACACTAGAAATGTCAGGGAGGGGGTGGGGTTCAATTCATGAGCAGGTAGATGTTCAGAACCTGTAAGTAAAATGGGAATCAAAAAGCGTTCCAAGCGATTTTGACTGGAATCGACATTTGAAATGGATATTTTCAAATTGGTTTAGCAGTGACAATTCTTTTGCAATGATCGTTGCATCATCGTTTCAAGTTGGCATTTCATCAGGAAGTAGGAAAATGCCGCAAAGTTATACTGACCTATTGTATCTGTTTCTCCCTGGAGTTGCAGCACCAAATGCTCAAGTTGGTCAGCCTTGTCAGACAAGTCAGCCTTATCTCTCATCGCTCGTGTGTATTTCTCCTAATAAACAGAAAAGAACTCAACATGTTCAATTTGTAACAGAATACTAAATTCTATTCGACTAATATTTCTTATCTGATAAAAATGAAAGACACTAAAATATTTACCTGAATCATGTCCATAGTATTCTTTAATTTTTCAAATTCTGCACGACTCACAATATTTTCATCAGGGTTGACTGGTAAGAAATAAAAAAAATTGGCTTATTATTAAAGGTTTTTACTTCCTAACAGCAATCAAAAGAAAAAAAATGGGATTCTGTTGACAATTAAGTTTTTGGTATTAATAAGAGAGAGGGAACAGAGAGAAAATGAGAGAGGAAGATTGTGCTGCATTAACTTTAACTGCCTTTTTTCTTTTCCATACTTGGCTTCAGATACACATCTCACTGAAATTGCAACTCTCTTTGCTATTGAGCACTTATTCAGTTGCTTAAAAAATGGTTGAGATTTTTCATTTCGGTGGAATGAAGAGTGCCACAGACACACAGGCCCCTATCACCTGGCACTTTGAGAGAGAACAGAAAGAAAGTTTAATAACCTGTAATTTATTAGGCTGAGAAAAACAAAGAGGAATAATGAAGTAAAATAAAAAAAAATCAACAATTTGAAAAGTAATTTACACACGGCAAACTGGGGAATCAATCCAGACTTTACCGATATATAATCAAGTAATACTCATCCTTTCCCTCCCCTGTTCTTCTGTGTTCCAGTTGGGTTATCCAATGTGTTTGTACTTCTGACTGTATTATTGCATCTAGTAGTTTATGAAGATTTATTGTGTCAAATACACAAAAAGGCGGAATGGGGTTGAGGCTGGTTGTCACTATCTTATACCTAGCTAATCCAATTCACAACCCGTTCATTCGTTACAATTGTCACATTCACTACACAAGCTCATCCATTGCCAATCAATCCTCCATATACCATAATACTGCATACTCTCAGGGGGAACCTAAAAAACGCACCCCATGACATAAAAACTTCATTTCATGATAATAAAATACTATACATAAAAATTTGTACATATAAAATGAGAGGGGAGGGGATGAACCAAAAAAAAACACAAAAAAAACTAAAATATAAAAACAAATTAAAGAAGATAACTGATGTTAGATGGACTCGCCAGCCTCCAAAATAAAAAAAATAAAAAATAAATAAATAAAAAAAAAGGAGGTTGCTGTATTCTGCCCTACGACAGAATCAAGAGGCTCCCCCGCTAAGGGTAGAGAGAAAGAAGAAAATATATACAGACATGGGGAATAAATAAAGCTGACCCAGTCAAGATGAAAGGAGGCCAAAAAACAAACTGGGTAGGTTGGGAATCTCAACTTGTATCATAACCAAAGATGTAGCCGAGAGCAGGCTGGGACAACACTTACTCACATTAACTAGGTACACAAAGCTTGTCTAGCCTGACCAGGGGAGGGCTCCACACAAAACCACCCCAATGTGAATTAGTTAGACCTAAAAGAGAAAAATCAAGGCTAGCCCCATTTGCACGAATGAAGCTTGCCTCAGTCACCCACCTTTTGCTAAAGTCTATTGAAACCAAGCGTCTTCTATCAGTTCTAATCTTCATCATGTTCAAAGAATCGGATAAGATACTGATAGGAAAGACGGTTGCCTCACAAGACTTCCTCTTGTCGTGTCATCCAAACCACCATTCGAGCCATGGCCAGCAGCGATAGAAACACCATTCGTTTCACCCCAGAATATAGGGGCAACACGTTGTCACACACGTATGTACAATAAATGAGCACAAGCTTTTCGGGAGCAAGATGAGCTGTCAATTTGCCGACATGGTCCCATAGAGGGCAGACATGAGAACAATGGTAGAAGGCATGCAAAGCCGTTTCTTCTGAGCTAAGTCGCATCGTTCACAGTCTGGCAAATCCGCCAAGCCCTATATAAAAGCTATGTCATTGAGAGATGGCCTATTCTGAACCAGTCACCAGGTAAGCAAAACTCAGGGTTGCTGACGTAATCCACCACTGGCGCCCAAGTCCAGAAGGAGCGAAATTCCTCCTCCGACAAGCCGAGCTGCTCACGTAGTGGATACTTCCCAGGCGCCCTCCACTAATTCCCAATAAAAGATTCTCCTAGGCTGAGAAAGGTCACTGGACCAAGAAATGATCTTCAAGGCCAATTGACACTCGCAAAGGAAATCTGATTGATCCCGGGGTCTATGACGGTGCTCAACCTGCAGGATGGAAGGACTGATGGTAAGGCAAGGGAAGGCGTCCCTTACAATCCCCGCTATAATTGAATGCCCTGACAATGCATGGCATAGGAAAGCCAACCTCAAGGCAAGCTTGTAAACTTATGGAATTTAATTTGACTAATTCAGTTTTAGCACTGAAAACGTTTATTTTATTATGGTGGATGGTTACAAGCGAGAGGGGAGATGGGTTGTGCTTATTTTATTAGCACACTGACATAGGCGATGATTTTTTCCTTATCAACTTGAAACTACAAAGGTTTAAGGAAAGTCACTAGCAACAAACAAATACAGTAATAGTCAGAAAGTAAACCAAAATGTCATCTTTTGTGGAAGATAGGAAAAAAACAAATACTTGAAGAAAGGGTGGGGCTGACAAAATGAGTTTTTTTTTTTGTTTTTTTTTCTTTTCTTAACTAATTTTACTCCAAGCAAGGCAAGCCACTGAAACACAAGGTGGTTACTGAATTTTAAAGGATATGCAAAAATATACTATTGAGGAGAATAAAAGAACAAGAATTAAGAAAATAATGATTGACATTGCATTTAAATTTGTGAAGATCAAAGTTGCCTGGAAAGCAAGAAGCCAGAAGAGAGTTCCACAAATGAGAAGTGCAAGAAAATAAACTGTTAGCATAGAACTTACAGTTACGAGACATTTCAACCATAAAATGATGAGACATAGCTACCAATCTAGTACTGCACTTAAATTCGTAAAGTCCAGGTACTAAAGAGGAAAATTCATCAGAATAATTACCATGAAAATATTTATAGAAAACATGAAAATTATGTTACAGCATGAATGAAGTTGACATATATAGTGAATTTATCATGCTCTGCTAATATAAGCGGCTTCAGACACTTTGAACCTATTCAAGAAGCTAGAAGAGAAAGTAGTTTTAGAAATTAAATCCCATTTATCGACATACCAATGTCATAGTCAAACAGCAATGAACTTGTGCCAGAATGAAAAGAATTGCAGATTTATTCTGTTTCAATCATTTTAGTTTTTTGTTAGCAGACAATTTGGCATATTGAAAAAAACAAATAAAAGTAATGGTGCAACACCATTCCAAGGGATTAGATGAACATAAGGAATCTGTGATACTTCAAAATTCCCTTGTGCCTTACCCCTCCCCTATTTGTCTGCAAAAGTAGAATTTCTGCAAGATTTTGAGAAATGAGAGAACAGGAGTTAAAACAAGCAAAAGGCCTGGCTGGAGGCAAAGACATCCAAACAGAGAAGAAGGATTTTAGAAGTAAATGGCTGGTGCCATGTGTTACTCACTAGACATAGATACTTGTTCCTGCATGTCTGCTACTTTGACACTGAGGTCATCAGATAGATTCCGTTGGTCTTTGAGGCTTCCTATCAACTGGTTTCGTTCAGCCTCTAATTGACGAATTGTTGCTTGCAGGGAGTCCATCTGGAAAAGACAACAACACAACATAAAAGACAAACTCATGGCCAAAGCGCATGACAAGGAATAAAAGAAAAAGAAAAAAAAAGAAAAAATCCTTACAATGGTATCCCTTTCATCAGTTGCAGATGTATCATAAATGTCTTTATTCTCTTGAGATTTTACCAACATATTCCTGAGCTCAGAATTTTGGGCAGTGAGTGCATCCATCATATCCTGAAGATTAAAAACGAAATAAAGAAGAGTAAATTCTAAGACTTTATGTACTCCCTAATAACAACTGGTTTTAAAGTTTTGTTCTTTTGCCGATTCCATAAAAAATAGTTTCAGACCCAAACAAAAATTGCAAAACTTTTGAATTAAAAATCAAATATGTGAATTAAATTTTGCTTGACAATGATTTTACAAATAAAAATGTTTAATATTTGTTTTTTTTTAAATTCTTTTTGTTTAATATTTAAGAGAAATAATCTAGAGTGCAAGCCAAATGTTACCTGAGAAGCTGAGAGTTCTCGTTGTAAAGTCTCAACTAACTGAGCTTGAGCTTCATAATGCCGAAGGCGATCTTGAATTTGCTCCTGCTGATAGTTTTCCTTCTGTACAGAATCTGCACTTTTCTTTATCTCTGTTAATTGGGAGTCACGAGACATCAACTGAAAGGGCAGCACATGAAAAAAGATTGAAAGACTCAAAAAAAAAAAAATCAAAACGCCTTCAAGATGAAAAGCAACAATAATGACTTTCGGCATTTTACAAGAAGTATCAGTTTCAAGGTTGCTACTTGAAATATAGGGTTTGTGAAAGTAATAGCAACAAGATTGTTGTAATAGCAGGTAGGAAATAATAACTGAAATACAACTAAAGAAAAAATAACCCTAAAAAATTCATCAGCCTCTTGCAAGAATCAAACAAGAAAGGCTTTGAGAAAAAAATATATATCCACATTCCTAAGTTTGGATACCAAATAGACAGAAAACAAAAATATTTTTTCTTTCTCAAAATATTAATACAAGGAAAAGGCTGAGGAGGCTAAAAAGATTTATTCTATTTGTAACGTTAGGAGCAATTGTGAACAGCGAATTTGATGGCAGCCAAAAGACAAACTTGAAAATTAATGCTGAAATGAAAGCAAGAAAAGGAATCCAGGTCTTCAATCCAATTTATCAAAATTCATCTACAAAACTGTAATGGCAGAGAACAATTTTGAATTACTAATTATTATTTTTAAAACCTGAATTGACCAAGTCAGAAACTGCTAGCCATTCCTTTTCAATTAGAGATCAAATTTTATATAAAAGTTTCCTTTACTTTCTAACAGAAAAAAAAAGACAAAAATCAGTGTTTTCCCCCCTTTCTTATTTGAGAGTATGTAAAAAGGAACTTACTGCATCTCGCATATCCTTTAGTTCATCTTCTTGCTGGGCTAAACGCAAGGCCAATTCGTGTGACCTGTATTCTTCTGTTTGCAATTTTGTCATCAATTCCATACTGTCATTGCTCTGTAAACATTAAAAAATAGAAATATCTTGTAGAGAGACAAAATTGATCAAAAAAAAATTAAATAAATAAATAAAACAAAAAAAAACAGCGCTAAGCACTTTGTAAGGCTTCATTCACAAATTCAGAATTAAATATGGTTATTGTAAAGCAATTTTTAAAATTGAATTTGAGTTATCTCCCCTCATTAACAAAGGCCAACATTTGCAGTTAGAAAACGTTTATTTCTCAATAAGTTGCATTTCATGTAGATTTCTAATGACACTAAAAGCTCAAAGTCATGAAAATATGTCATTTATTTTAATAAATTCTTTTCCAATGAGAACAAAATTATATTATAAATTATTAACTTTTTCTAATATTTCGTTCATCTGAATTTTAGTTGGTTTTTTCATCATGAATTAATCAGACTGCCAATTGATGGCTGTCAGTAATTTAGTAAAATTAAAAAAAAAGTAGCATGTGTCATTTTGTGAAAAGATTTACCATTTTGACAAATCCATTTTGTAATTCTGCTAATTGCTGCTTTAGGTCTTTGTTTTGTGTGAGCGCTCGACTTAAGGCCGTTTTGTCGCTCTGAATACTTTCCAATAACTGAGCTTTATCTCCAGCCTCTTGACCAAGCCGAGTAATTGTAGATTCCAGTTCCATGATTTTATCTTCTTTTTCTTCAAGCAACCTACATTTGCAATAAGAAATTTTAAAAAAAATGGGATAAAAATTGTCAGAGAATATGAAATAATTTCTTTTTATTATTATTATTACTGTATGATTAAGAAAAAATTGTATAAAACAAAAATATGGAAAGAGGAATTTTTGTTCTGCAGAAATCAATTTGAAGTCAAACAACAAAAATTATTCTTCAAGAGCAAAACACCAATTAAGCTGTCTTTTGTTTTTAATATTTCATAAATGATATTTCCATTCCACCAAAAACTGTGTGCCCCAAGACACTCAGTGCTAGATGGAAATGTTCCACCGAAGTGAAAAATTGATATTGTTTCTTACCGACTCATTTGTGCATTGTCTCTGATCTGAGACTCATGCCTCTTTGATATTTCTTCATAATCTGAATGCAATTTTTCAATTTCCACTTGCAGATTAGATGTCGGATTGATGGTAGAGTTATGTTCTGCCTCTTCTGCAATTAAAAAAAAATTTGTCATTGACGCAAAGAAACATCAGAGGGAATCAATTATTCCTTATGAAGAAACTCTACAAAGGTTTATAGAGGATTTTATATCAGATTATTTGCTTGGCTTTTATCAATTCAGAGATTCAAGGAATAGCATCAAAACCATTCCCATGAAAAGCCAGGAGAGCATCTTTGATGAAGTTAATTCTCACTAGAATTGTTATTACCATTGAGAAGTTCCATTCTTTTATTAAGCTGAGGTTAAACTTTAACAATGTCAGCTTTACTCAAGAAGTGCTAAGATTTATAGAACAGACAGGAAATGTAATTATTTTCATGAGAATAAATAACAAATAAGAGTTTCCAAAAGACTATATTCATATACATTCTGTCAACATCATAAAAACTGAAATAACTGTAAGAAAATATCTGAATTTAAGTACATGATTATATATATATATATATAGGATTGGGGTATATGGAATAAATTTCAATAACCAACAAATACTATTCTTAAAAGAGTGCTCAATACAGAGTAGGGCAAATATAATTATTTATTCGAAAATTATAACAAATATGTTTGTTATAAAATCACTACAAATATAGCCATTTTGTTTCAACACTTCTGGTGTCTTCACCATCACTTGATAAGACACCAGAAGTGTTGAAACAAAATGGTTATTTTTGTAGCGATTTTATAACATATTTATGTTATAATTTCCGAATAAATAATTATATATATATATATATATATATATATATATATAATTCAAATAAAGAGAAAGAACAGACAGATTAAGAATCTTAGCATTTACTTTTTTTTACAAGTACTTGATACAGCATAGAGCAAAATATTATTATAATATTTTAATAATAAAATATTTGATATCATTACACAAAAATTTCTGTGTTTCGGAACTTAAAAATTGTTCCTCATTGGGCAATGTTGGATAACTTATGATGAAAATTATTTACTTAGGAAATCAGAAAACAATTCAGTAGCTCATTTGAGATTTAAAATGAGTGAGGAAAACCAATATTCCATAATTAAAAAACTCATTTGTGGGTAGGTCTTGATTAACCAATCAAAGCTAAAATAGAAAAATGAAAATAAGGTCATAAGTTATGGGTAGGTGAGTTATTAATTCATGTCTAGATAAATTGACACTTTTAGGCACGTCAGCACAGAGGGCATCAGGTTACAAATATAAATTTAAGATACTGTGAAGAAGACAGAGATATATTTAACAAAAGGATTATTTTAAGGAATTTCAAGATTTTTTTTTTCAGATTTCCCATTTTCATCATAAGTTATTCAACATTGCCTGATGAGGAACAATTTTTAAGTTTCAACACAAATTTTTGTGTAGCAATGTCAAATATTTCATTATATATATATATATATATATATATTGTTGCATGTTTCATTAAATAATATGGACAAGTTTTGTCTATTTTACGTAAATTCCTTTCATATTGTCTGATAAGCTTAATAACATTATCATTGAAAGAAGAAAGAAAATCACAATATTGATACATATTTTTTAATCCTATCTAAGCTTTCGGCTTACATAAGCCATTATCAAAGATGACAATTATATTTCAATATATCAAACAATACACGGACAAAACAATAATGATAGTCTGTTTTCGTTACATGAAAAATTTCCAAGCAACAACAAACTCGTGTATACAAGACACGGAAGCGAAAATCGCATTGCAGCTCGTGATGTCACACAAGACCACGCGAGAGTGAAAACAAGTAGTATGGGAAGCCATTGGTATAAACCAATGGCTTCTGTTATGAATTATAGGCATTTAAGAATATTTGTGGAGATTTAATAGTTTATTTTGTTCAGGTTAGGTAACAACTGTTTTATGTATATAGCTTCAAAAAATTTTAGTTTTTGTTTGTTTTCATGTTTAAGTAGAGTTGAGTTTTCAACAATGATTTTCCGGAATTGTATATGTGGCCAGGCATGTTGTTGTCCATATTATTTAATGAAACATGCATCAATGAAAAATTGCTACCTAAATACATACAATATATATAACTCTTCCAGTTAACTACTAAAATATAAGAATTTTTTGCTAATGAAATTATTAAAATGCTAAAAGAATTTAAAATTGTTTAACAAAGCAACACAACCCCAACTTTTACAAGGACCAGAGAGAAGAGGATTCTTCCGACAAGAAAGCAGCTTTTCAAAAATGCATAAGCCACTGTGAATTTACAGATTTAAAAAAAAAAAAACAAAAAAAAAAACAGCAAATATTGAATTTACAGTGAGAAAAATAGCAACAAAGATTTTCTTATATTTTAGCCTAAATTAGTTTCTCCTGATAAAATAAACAGCTAAAATAGAAGTTTCTTGGTTGAAAGCAATTGGGCCAACACAGAAACTGTAATAGAGCAGCAGCAGCAAAGAAGGGAGATGGAATTGTCCATTTAGTGTTGTTTCTGTCATGAGGTTTCATTCTTCAAAAGAAGAAGAAAGTCACCTGGATTTATTAAGATATAATTAACAATTCAAATAATATAATAAGCACAAAATAAAAGATTGATATTGTAACCATACACCAGAAACTGTCAGTCCTTCACCAACTGGACAAATCACCACAAATTGTGTTCCACTTCTCGTTTACATTGGTGTTAACAAAACCCAAGAAAGGCTCAGTGTAGATTCACTACAGAGGAACTAAAGGTGAAATAATGCCATGGCAAGAAATGAAAATTTTAATCCTGTTTTCAATATATTTGGTTATTTATTCACAGATTTACTGAGCACAGTCTGGAAAGGAGGTGGGTACATAAGTGACACTTGGAACATTTTCACCTTCACAACAGATTAGATCTTTTCTTTATCCATCAAGAGAACTGTGGCTCTACCTTGCTTACTTTAACTGTCTCTCTCTCCTGTCAATTTGACTGCCAACTCTCACCTACTACTGTCCCTTTGTTCACTTACCTGATGATGTTGGCTTGCAACTCCCTAAAAGGCAGCCCAGAACCGACCATTCTAACTGTGATTGCTTTTATAAGCTAGTGACAAAAACTTCCTACCAAGTGGCACTTGATCCCAAAAGTTTTCATTTATTTATCTTTTTTCACCTGTGGATAAGCAGGTGTTTGCTTTCAAGATTTCCCTCACAGAGTTTACTTCTGATGCAGTCATAAAACTTTTGTTTTCAGGCCCAGTTAAAATCAGTCACAGTCCACTTTACTTTGTAGGTGGTCTAAGCTAATTGTGTGGGGGCATATTGCATCACAATATTGCCTCAAGTCAAAGTTATTTGCTTGTTTGTTCACGTATACAAATTGAAAATCTAATCAGCAAAAGTGCTGATTGAAAGAAGAAGAGACCCAATTTACCAAGTACAAAAAAACAAAAGAGAAACTAACCTAACTGTTTTCGAAGGGAACCCATTTCTGTTTCAAGTTCATGTTGTTTAGAAAGTAAGGATTCTCTCTCCCCAGTCAAGGAAGTTACCTGAAGAAAAAAAAAAGCAGAAATCCAAATATTTTAGGTGACACCAAGAAATAACATTTTGCTCAAGAAATGTTCAGAAATGGCATTAATTCAAAGTAACAAGTGAACACCTTGATAGCATTTATTTGGATATAGTTTTATAGTTCTAAAGAGACACAAAGAAAGTATTTAGATTAAAAGCAACATGAAAAATTGCAAATGAACAGCTGTTGCTACCAATTTATCTGAGAATTAGACAAAGAACCAAAAGTTAAACTTTTAGTGGTGAAAAATTGATTCTTGGTGTTTGCAAGTCAAAACAGCAAAGAAAATTTTCAGAAAATCAAATTGACAAAAACTGAATTGCTGATTAAGAAAAGTCAAAAGCAGTCTTTAAAAAAAAAAAAAAAAAAAAAAAAATTACAAAAATGACAATCATGTAAGATGAAAAAGAAAATATTAATTAATGTACAATAAAATGAAGACTAAATTATTGCAAGGAGAGAATGTATTCTTTTCTGTGACACAATCAATTGTCCTGCAGGATGTGTACTTTAGAAAATTTTACGCATCCATAAAGTTATGTGAGAAATTGCTTGAAAACATTCTCACAATATGCAGCACCCTAGTATAATCATAACAAAACTGAGGGTAGATAACTATCCAAAAAGAATACCTACAATTCTTAATTAATAGCAGCCCTTTTTCCCCCCCAACGCTTCTATGCAATATTCACTGCCAAATTCTTTACAAGATCACCAACTCTAAATTCTCACAAGGGATGTAACATTATTGTCTTCCATGATATATATTGAACACCCACCCAAATGTAATTTGTTTCAGCAAATGAAATATGCTGTTTGTAAATGATGCTTGAACATTAATTTGGCAGAATACCTTTTAGTTTTTAAATAGAGTAGTTTGTATTAATTTAGTTTTCAGTATTTACATTAGTCGGACTATTGTCCTCATCTTTGTTGCTATATTTGTCACAACGTTTCGGCCGTTGTACGCTCCGGCCTTCTTCAGGTGGTTGGAATTTTGAACCGAACCCTTTATTTTGATCACTGGGGTAGACTGTTCTAGTTCCACGAGCCATGTTTGATGGATGTCAGTTATCAGTTATCTCCTGCTAATTTTCCCTCTGAAAGTTCTCCACTTCATTGCATGTTTTTACCAGATCTCATATTGCAACTTTTTGTTATCATTGCTGTTCTCTGGCACTCCTTATTACTGGTTCCCATATTGTATTTATTTCTATGCTTGGCCGACTCAGGAGATTTTTGTGGCCTAGCATATGTGCTGATTCCTTAAGTTTACGAATTTTCCAATGGTGTTCCCTGTCTATGATCTCAACCTGATCCCACAGGGGACGGTGATCTCCCTTTTCTCTCCATATGTGGTCAGCCACGCCTGATTTTTCTACTTCCCCTCGCATTACAGCTTTCTGGTGTTCTTGAAGCCTTACCTTGAGGGGGTGGCCTGTTTCTCCTTTATATTCCTTTCCGCAGCTGCACGGGATAGCGTACACACAGTCTTTAGTCCTGTTCTCCTCTATGGGGGGTCTCACTCGGGAGAGATATCTGCGAAGTGTTGTCACGCTTTTGAAGGTTGTCCTGATGTTATATGGACCGCAGATCCTTTGTATTTTCTCTGATAACCCCTTCACATAAGGCAGGCAGACTGTTTTCTGAGTGTTGTTGTCCTCCTCCTCCTCCTCCTCCTCTTGTACCCGCCTATCCCAGTTTTGGGGGACTGCTGCCATGTACCCAGGGTAGTTGTTACGTTGTAGGGTACTACTTATACTGACCAATTCCTTATCTAATGTCTCTGGGTCGCCACTTATGACTTTTGCTCGGTGTTGTAAGCAACGGACGATCCCTTTCTTTACGCTGTATGGATGGTGGGAGTTGAAATTGAGGTACTGTCCGGTGAATGTTGGTTTACGGTATACGGATGTCTTGAACCCATGCTCTGTTCGAGGTATTAGTACATCCAGGAATGGGAGTGTGTTGTTACTCTCTTTCTCCATTGTGAACTGTATCGATGGTCTTATTGAGTTCACATGGTCCAGTAGAACCTGGACATCTTCCTGGTGTGGCCAGAGTATGAAGGTGTCATCTACGTACCTTAACCATATAGTTGGCTTTAGAGATATGGATTCTAATGCCATTTCTTCAAAGTATTCCATGTATATATTCGCCATTGCTGGTGATAATGGCGAGCCCATTGCTAAGCCCTCATCCTGTCGATATATGTGTGATCCCATTCCGAAGTGTGTTGTTTGTGTACAGAAAGTCAACATCTCCATCAGATTATCTATTGGAATACTGGTCCGTTCTTCTAGGGAAGAGTCAGAGGTCAATCTATCTCTAACTACCGAGAGTGCCTCCTCCGTGGGTACCTTGGTGAACAAACTCACCACGTCCAAGCTCACCATCTGGTTGGATTGGATGGGAGCATCTTTGATTATTTCCACGAAGTGGGCAGAGTTTCGGACATATGAAGGAGACTTTCCGATCAATGGGTCAATTATATCTACAAGGAAGCGACTCAGAGGGTGGCACACCGAGCCTTGGCAACTTACAATCGGCCTGAGCGGAATACCGTCTTTGTGAATCTTAGGGAGACCGTATATGTGAGGTAGCTTGGTGTAACGCTGCGATAACTGCCTATACATTTTGGGTGTGAAGTGATCCTTGTTCTTGATTAGGATCTGTGACAGCTTGCGTTCCGTTTTCATAGTAGGATCCTTTTTCACTTTGCTGTAGCTACCATTGCTAATGAGGTCTTCCAGTTTTCTTGTATACTCTGATTTGTCCATCACTACAGTTGCATTACCTTTGTCAGCCAGTAGTATGATGATGTTTTCGTTCCTCTGTAGGGATCCAATCGCCAGTCTCTCCAGTTTTGTTATGTTAGACCTGGGCAGCTTGGCTCTCTCCAAGGTCTGTCTCACTTTCCATCTCAGTTCATCCGCCTGAGCCTGAGGGATGTTCAAGGCCACCTCCTCAACTCTGGCAATGATGTCCAAGTATGGCACCCGCCTGATGGTTGTGGCGAAGTTGAGACCCTTATTCAATACTGACTCCTCAGAGGCACTCAGCTGATATTGGCTGGTGTTGACTACTGCTTTCACTGGTGGGTGATGGACCTCGTGCGTCACCTTCTGATCTTTCAATTTATTTAATTTTTGCACTTGGCGAGCCTTGACCACATCAAATTCATGTCTGAAGGATTTATCCAAGTCACTTTGGATCCTTCTCTGGTCTTCTTCATTAGTAATTCTGTTGAAGTCCTTGTGCGTCTGGGAGATATGAGCTTGTAGTCGATGTTTTATCCAACGATTGTACTGGATTCTCTCTCGGACAAGGGCATGTCCCGCTTTCTCAGCGACCCGACGAGCTCTCCTTGAATTGATGGGAAGTCTTGGTGCCAAGCCTGAAGGGATGAGTTGTAGGTCTCTGCATCGGTGTAGGAATGTCAGATGGTTCGATATTCGTGAGTGTGAGTTCAATACCCGGTCCAGGCAGTGGAGAACTTTCAGAGGGAAAATTACCAGGAGATAACTGATAACTGACATCCATCAAACATGGCTCGTGGAACTAGAACAGTTTACCCCAGTGATCGAAATAAAGGGTTCGGTTCGAAATTCCAACCACCTGAAGAAGGCCGGAGCATACAACGGCCGAAACGTTGTGACAAATATAGCGACAAAGATGAGGACAATAGTCCGACTAATGTAAATACTGTACATAATACCTCATCTCAGAAATATAGACAGACTCTGAATTTAGTTTTCATCTCCTTTATTGCATCTTTTAATATAGAAACAATGCATTCAATTTCACCATTTGATGATAGGTGATACAACACTGTAAATATGTGCTGAATTCCATTGAAGTTTATAAACTATTTGAATTCTTTGATGAAACATGGTTTTTTATCATCTTAATACTAATCTCACAGGCAAAACAAACATAGCAAAGATTTCTATCAACTTCTCCATTTATGCAAGGGTGACAGATGACTCCATGAATTCAGTATGAGTCCAAATCAACAAAAATCAAAGACACATGTCCCTCTTTCCTATGGCTAACTTGGATATTCCCAGCCATGAACTGGAGATTTATGATGACTGCTCTAACCCTGAATACACACTTCACTTATCCAATTTAAACTAAGTACCTCTACTATTTTTTGATACCTAAAATTTTAAATGAATTTTTTAAAATGAAAAAGCATTCTTGAAGCTTTGTTTTAAGCTTTAATTAAAAGCTAAATGATTAAATTTACTAATTCCAGTAAGCAAAATACTCTGGTGTAATTCAATTACAAATTATATTGATTGAAATCTCAACTTTTTGCTCACTTTCAGAAAATTATTTAAAATTGTCCATTTTTGACACATTTATAAACAAAAGTTAATTTTCATTTTAAAAATCTTCCAAAAATAAAGTATACTTTTCTAAAACTTTATTTGAGGAATATTAGCTGATTTAAAATATAATTAATCTTATTTGAAAAAAATATTATATTAACTATAAGTTTAAAATAACAGAAAAATGAATTTTTAAAACAGTCATGATGATTACGTGCTTGCCATTTGTAGATCACTTTACAGGCACTAATAAGGTGCCGACATGTTTATTGTTGTTCTACAGTCACTTTATCAGTTAAAACATAATTTAAGTACCCAGTAATCATAAAAATGTTGGAAAATATTCTCTGTAATCTAATTTTAGAAATGTTGACTTTAAATTTACTATAGTCATCACTTATTTTTGATAATGTCATGCATGATAGACCATACTTTCAAACAGGGTCATGTTAATTAATATATATATATATATATAATTATTTTTAAAATCTTGGAGTAAAATACTTTGTATTAAGCTTTTCAATTTTTTTCACTTAAGAACAATACCACCTAAGTGGATTAAAGTAATGCAGAATTTTAAATGATTTAGATATTATAAATTATTATAATTAAAATTTAAAAAAAAAAAAAAAAAAATAAACAATTTTTGTAAAAATTCATTATTCATAAATAAAAAAAAAAATTTTCTTAAGGCAATAGTGCCCTTAATGAATCTTATTTATAAAAGCAATTAAAAGCTTTTCTAGTTAAATAATGTCATAGTTTTATTGCATTTTTTATTTTACGATTTGGAATAAATTTTCAGGAAATGATTAGTAGTTTCGAAAAAAAAAAAAATTGATTTACATTCTCCGATGAGTCCTGCTTTTAACTAATAAAAAAAAAATTTGTAACTGAAATTTAATTTCTCAAAATTTCATGAAATTTAATGAGGGATAACATATATAAAATAAACAAATAAAAAATCTTACCAAGACTTAAAGATTTTCAAAAATAATTTCATTCATTTATGAATAAGTCCTGAAAATTTCATTAAAATCCGACAATTATTTGATTTTTGCAAGAATTTCAAAAATCACTGTGTTTTTCACAGGCAAAAAAAGGCACTAAAACACCAATGATAAATATTATGTAGACCGCTGATATAAAAAAAAAAAATTTTTAACCCAAATTTTTGAACATGCTAGAAATGATTGAAAAATTTAATAAAATAATAAATCATCCTTCAATCACTTATTAATTTCAAGCTGAAAGATGCCTGTGTTGCTATGCAGACTGAATTGCAAATGATTGGGGTTGATACAAAACATAAGTATTAAATGGTGAGAAGCTCCTGCATTTCATCTAAATTGAGTTGCTAATATACGACTCAAATCAAGTTTACTAAATTTCTATCCTTTTAAGATAGAAAACAAGTCCTCAGTACATGATATCAAGTCAAATGCATGCCACAAGGGGCAAACCTGTTTATAATTAATTATCCCCACCTAATGCTTCTGTATTGCCTTTGGCTATTGGTACAATGAGTGTGGCCCAATGAGAATATTTTACATTTTTTCTAATGATACCTTGCCTCTAATTAATCAAGTTCCTTCCCAATTCTATCTTTTAGTGAATAAAGTACTGGACAAGTTCTACGAAATCCTCGTGTTTCTCTATTATCAACTAATAATGTTACATTAAAATCTCTTAAACCAAGTTCATGACTAAACAAGGATTCAAAATCAGACAGTAGTTTCAATTTCAAAAGATCTTCCTCATTCAAAGAAAACATGGCTTTCTTTCTCCAATTTAACCAGTTTCTTCTGCCCATCATTTTGGGAGTCTTGTATTCCACTACCAACAATAGCCAATAACATTTTCTTCCCTTGTATAACATCTCAACATCAGCTACACCACACAGCTTCCCCTGTATAAATTTCCAACTTCATCAAAATCTTGTGTAAATTTTACAGATTATCACCCAATTCTTTAAATTTCTTCAAACACATCAGTGAACATAAATCACCTATGTCTACCTCGTTCATCACATTCTGATTATTCACAAAAGTCATCTTTCAACTTTCTAATAACATCCTGTACACACTTTCAAAAAACATGTCTGATATATATATATATATATATATATATGCAGAAATATAGTCTTAAAGTGTGCTATATTTATGGGGTAAAGTGCTCAATATCAGAGATAGAGCGTGTGTAAATATAAAAGTGGACATGGAAGTCAGCACTTAGAGGCGACAGTCTGTTTCATGCTAGTGCAATCGTCTGACGATTGCACTAGCATGAAACAGACTGTCGCCTCTAAGTGCTGACTTCCATGTCCACTTTTATATTTATATATATATATATATATATATATATATATTTATATATATATATATATATATATATTATATATATATATATTATATATATATATATTATATATATATATATATATATGCTCCTCATTTTTAAAAAGGACACTTATCAACCTGTTTTTTTTTTTTCTTTTTTTACAAGGGCAACATTCACATTTCTATGAACACAACTCTCAGATTCACTCTCTGACAAATTTTTGAAAAATGTTCTGGCTGACTCAATTGCTATGTATATTTAAATAGCTCTCTCTCAATAAGTAATCACAACTGAAGATTTTAATTCCTCACCACCAATATCTCTTAGATGTTCATTAAGATGGTCCCTATAATTGACTTTCTTCTAAGCATTGCGACATACTGACTGATGGTTTTACTGTCCCTTTTATCCCAAGAACAAAAAAATGATAATTGGGGACAGGGTGACATTAAATAAGCTGACCTTGCTCATCAAATGTCTATTCACTCAGTCTGTTATTTACTAAACCATAAAGCCTTTATAATATTCAAACCCCAACCACAGACAATATTGCTTGTTACTTAAAATTCTGTCACATTGTTAATAAAAAAATAATGTTTCAAGTGCTCTAAATAATTCCAACACTCTTTCTGTCTTAGTTTCTCTGTTGGCAAATATGAAGTTATCAATTGTATGTTTAGAGTAATGCCCGAGAAATGGCCATCTTTGTTAGAAGTGTCCCTGCTTCCTGGAAACAGGAGGTGTTTATGATATGGTGGATAGGTGACAAAACATGAAGGCAGATAACAAGTAAATCTATAATTGCAAAATCAGAAAGTCTATTGTGAGCAGGAAGAGAACTTGTCTTCCCACTACATCCCCAGCCCAACAGAGTATGTCACTTCAAGCAGCTGAAGGAGTATACTTCCTGATATAGAATAAAACCTTACAGAATTGCCAAGCACAGTGAAAAAGCACCGAGAAGGAAGCCGCATGAAATGTCGCCAGAATAATCACAGCAACCAGATTAAATCCCATAGTGAAAGATTTTAAAGAGAATTCTACATTCTGTTAATTTACAAGATAAACAGGATTCATATTAAAAAGTCAACTTTAGCTGCTTCCATATAATGACACAAGTGCAACCTTACAACACTAAGCCGTCATATATAATAATTGGTTTAGCATTTCATAAGAGAACAGTAACCTTATTCTCATGCTGAAAACAAATTAGTCACCATCTGTGATCGGGAGCGGAGGGGGTAGGGTAGGGTGGGGGGGAAAAAAAAAAAAGAGTACGAAAGATTGCCTACTATTAATAAGGGAAGAAAAATAAAAGTGCTAACCTGGCCTGTCAATGATTGGGTTTGTTGTTGAAGCTGCTCAATATATTGTTGATACTGGTCAGATAACTGGTTACGTTCATCTGTCACAGTCTGGAATGATTCTTGATACTGAAACAAAGAAAAGGAGGGGGGAGGAGTGCAATAGAAAGAAGAAAATGAATGTTGCTTCTGATATAGATTTTATAGGTGAAACACAACACCATTAACAACAAACAAACAAACAAACATGTCTTCAATGTTATTTGTCAACAATGGACTGGGAAGGGGCAGACACAAATAGTACATTTTTTTTTTTTTAAGTCAGTTTTGACAATTGTTCACCTGGCAGAATGACAAAACATTATGAATATGTTTAATATAAAAGACAATAACTGACTTAAAACATGAAAGCAATAAAAATATTTGGGTTTATTTGTGACATTTTAACATTTATCTGAATTATGTTATATATTGATCACATACAAATGATGCAGAAAATCATATTTAAAGAAAAAACAGAAATTAGCCAAAGCTTAAAAAATAAAATTATGAACTTGAAAATCAGTTTGACCCAAATAAAAAAGAAATGATTACAATCCAAAATTTTTAAAATCATTTCATATATCATTTCATATATGAGATCTTAACTTTTAACAATAACATACATATTATATCTCAAACAACTTCCGAGTTGTTTTTATCATTCATATATCTCCTTTCAACTTTGCTGTATCCATCAGATTAAAAAATGTTTAATTAAAAGTGGACAGCAGCAGTAATATTCAGGTAAAAGTAAGTTGCATTCTATAGTTCTAGAAAATCTTGCAAAATGTTTCAGATTTCTGTCATTCACAGCTGAACAAAAAAAAACAAAAAAACACAATGACAAAAGTTGACATCTCAAAAAATAATTTGTAGATTTTCACACAACAGAAATTGTGTGTGTATGCACACTACTAATACCATTATTACTTGGTTCATACTCATCTTGAGTACTAAAAGACTATCACATTCAGGATTTCTATATTACCATAGAAAAGGGTCAATATTTCATCATAATTGCACATTTGGAAACATGACCAAATTATTTTCAGATATTTTCAAAAGTTTCTCAAAATTTTGTTAAGCCTGTCTGTTAATACCAAGAAATATTGACCAGAAAGGGGAAAAAGATTAGCCTAAAAAAATATCAATATTTATCTATTAAATATTAAAGTCAAATATATATCTGGTGGCAAGCAGACACAAGTAGCATTTTGTAAATGGCCATCACCCAGATCAACCAACACTAATAAGATTATTTTTTACACAAATATTTAATAAAAAG
Organism: Acanthosepion esculentum; assembly: GCA_964036315.1. Classification (NCBI taxonomy): domain Eukaryota; kingdom Metazoa; phylum Mollusca; class Cephalopoda; order Sepiida; family Sepiidae; genus Acanthosepion; species Acanthosepion esculentum. The sequence continues at coordinate 97,542,225 of OZ038496.1, read as the reverse complement.
AAATATGTCACCTTTAACAGAGTATTAGACTACACTACAGGCTGTCAGGATTTATTTTTATTTAATGCTTTGTTAAATGATAATCACAAGATAACTAAGAAAAGGAAAATATTTTTTTTAAATAACAGAACCTATTTTCCCTCCAGCATTTAAAAAAAAAAAAAAAGGAAAGGTAAAAAACACTGAATATAAATGCTTACATAAAAAAAATCTTTCAAGAAACAAATAAATTTTTTTAAAAAAATCACTTAAGTAATCAACGTCTTTAGCATTCTTTTTGTTAAATGAAAACAACCCCAACCAACACACGCAATTGTTGATAACAAAAGAGACCAAATTTGAAAGCTTGGCCTACATTATAACATACAATGAAGTAAAAGGAGAAGAAAAAAAAATGTTTATTACTCAACTATTGAAACGGGATAAAATAAGCGCGAGAAAAATCTGTTGCCAAGTGAACATTATTATTTTTTAAATGTAAAAGGTGAAAAATATGACGACAAAGCTGGCTAATCAATACCGTCTCTCCAATGAATTTCATTTTTAAACTCATTAGAGAATGTTAATAATGAATTAGGAATTGATTGATAGAAGCATAAAAACAAAACAAAAAAAGATAAATTTTCAAAGAAACTTAATCAACATCAACCACCTGTTGAGTGTTGAGACATCAAGTTGTGAATTAGTGAGAAAATGAAAAAAAAACTTTAGAAACAAGAAGTAATAATCAACAACTAAGTAAAAACAACATACGGAGATGGTTCGTATGCTTTAGAGAACGATTCAACCAGCTGAAAAATAATAAATGAATGACAAAAAAGAAAATCGATCTATTTGCTGAAGTTCATTGAAAACAAATGATTGTTTCGTACGACGATAAATAAAAGTAATTTAAGAAGAGATTCGTTGAAGAAGCAGCTGGCAATGTGCCAACTCAACACTTAACAACAGGTCAGGTGCCGTTATGAACAGAAGTAGGTGATAGTAGTCATAAACACCAAAATTGGAAGATCAAATACTATGTGAGAAAATAGAAAACACTAATACCTTTCATTTGGTTACCTTTTTAACTTGATCATTCCCGAATTATACAAAATTTCATCGTCCGATACAGAATTCAACAATCAGATGCCTAAACAGTGTTGAATCTCTTCTAAAAAACGACATATAATAAGCAGTAGCAATAGTTGTTGTTGTTGTAATGGGGAGATAATTCTCAACGTTAAAGGTAGAGAGTTATTTTCCATAATTGCCCTGAAAGTCAGATGTAATTGAAATTTAAAAAAAAAAATAATTATGGTTTGAAAGCACCAGTTCCTACTTGACGACTGAAGTTAAGCAAATTCGAAACTGATTCTGATGGATGACTATTTAAAAATATAATGTACTCTAATAACTTATTGTCTTGTGCCAAACTAAAGTTTTCAGTAACAAAAAAACAGAAAGGGGGTTGGAAACACATTTAGATTAGATAAAGTTTAATGTTTTTTCTTCAATTATTCTCCTCTTTGTACAGAGGCATATATTCAGGTTTCAGAGAACAAGTTCAGTTTAAAAGAGAAAAGATTTAAACATAAGATTCAATCAATTCTTGAGTGAAATTCTGTGAAAATATTATTTCATCTAAATATTCAGGCTCTTCATCTGTTCCTTTTAGCAATATTATTTAGACTTTCCAAGATCTAGCACTCCAAAATTATTCTCTTATTAATACTAACATAAGACTTTAGTCTTCTTGCGATTCTGTTGGATTGGTGGAAAGAGAGACAAAAAATAATTTACAAAGTAACTCCTAAAAATTTGATGAAGAAGAAGAAGAAACCTAATAAAGGTCAAAGAATACATCTGATGAAATGTGTAAACAGAAAAGAATAATTATTATGTACTGTATGACCTCTGGTTCTAGCGAGCAGCTTTAATAATTGAGACTAATATCAAATCACATTAGCAATTTTTTTTTTATTTGATCTCTACATAAAACAAACTAGAATCTTTAGAAAAGAAACTTTAAATCAGATCAAATAGTTTTCAATATATCTATATTTACTTTTCAAAAGACCAGTGAAGGTCTGTTTACAATATATACTCAACAATTATAGTGCAAGTTTTCATGATCAGAAAATTTCATGTAGAAAATTTGCGGGGGGTGGGGGGAGATTGCACTATACACAGGTAATTTTTTGACAGAGGTTAAAAAGTCATGCATTTTCAGTAACTGCTTGCACGATACACAGGTACATTTTTTTCTGGAGGGATTAAGATTCATGCAAAAAATTTAGAAGTTGAACTATACATAGAGTCCGCTTGTACACTAGTATATACGGCATATTCTCATTCTTACAAATTCCTATGTTATTATCTTTAAAAGTATTTAGTGTATTTTATGCAGACAAATTGTTTTTAAAATGCCACATAAGAGAATAAGAGATTTCATGTCATGTTAATATTGTGAATAAGTAATGATTGGAGGTTCATAAAAACAGAAGAAAAGAATGACCTTTGAACTAGAAATTCTGAAAAGTTTTTAAGATCAGAGGAGAAAAACCATGAAGTCAACTAAGCATGTATTATTCTCAACTTCAAATCTTTAAATATTATTTCTAAACGGCTTTTTGAAGTAAAATTTAGCAGAAACAATTTGCGGCAAACATGGACCTTCGTGCCTGCAATAAGACAGAGTGTCAAAAGGACGGTTTTTCCCATAACACCCCACTTTTTTTTTTTACCTACCTTCACTACTCGGCAATGTTTATTGTTTTAAAAAGCAATAGTTAGAATTGGGATAAACCTAAATATATAATGAAAGTGAATTTATCCATTTCCTTTGTTCTTGAGAATTGACAACAAAAATAATAAACACTATTAATTAGATTGTTTATTTACACTATTTATTTATTTATTATCACTGGGGAAAGAGGGTTAAATTTTTTTGTCTATGGAATTAGATTTCCCAGTTAGTTCTATGTAATTTGAGTGTGCTGAGCACAAATTTTTACTTGGTTTTGCTCTATCAGGTCCTGATTTTGGTCAACACCCCCTCTTCTTTCATCGTATTTATAAAAAGGTTTTTTCTCAATACTCGCCAAGTCTTTTTGCAGTTACACATTATGCAATTAGGTTTTCATCTAGGTATTTGTACCTAATGCTATGGTATTGTTCTATTATGTATACTTTTATGTGTAACACCCTAAAAATATTTTTAATTTTGTCATTTTTTAACACATTAATATTAGTAGATTAAGCTAAAAATATGACAGAATTCTAGAATTTTCTCAAGCATTCCTGTTTTCTGTAGGATATTCTAGAGGGACAGCTAAAATATATAAAAGGAACTCATTTCCAGAGTTAACCAGCCAAGTCAGACAGTAAATTAATTAAGTTTGGGCATTAACATAATTTTGAATTCACATATGACTTAGTAAGTAATTCTGTCATCATTATTTAATAGTTGATTTAATTAGACGTAATTTATATTGTACCTACTCATCCATGTTTCTAGTTTAATTTCATAGATTGTAAGTACTTATTTCATAATAAGTTCCTATTTAAACCAATTCTTGTGTTTATATTTCAGATTTCCTTAAATGTATGACTTGAGGGCTTTACAAATTGATAGAAGAATCAAGCAATATTATCATCAAGTATTAGAAAGTTCAAAAGCAAAAACAACCCAGATTCCTTTTGTTTGATATGTGGAAATTTTACACTTCTACATCAACAAGCAAATATAACTGACTTTGTAAAAAGAGCTTACTTAGCTTATTTTGAAATAAAACGGGGGGGGGGGGACATAAATTGTGGGCTCTACATAAAACATGCACTATATGCATTGAAAGACTGTGACATTAGATGAAGGGTTCAAATTCAAAAATACCTTTTGGAGTTCCCATGGTAAGTTTTTGATTTCATAAAACTGTAATTTAATCCCTAATATACTGTAACTTACCTAAATGTAATTGTAACTTAGATACATAAACAAAAATTTACAAAATATTTTTATAAGAATCTCAAATATTGCATAAGGCTGAAACACATAGAAATGTTAAATCTTTGGGTGATAACTTTTCATGAAATTCATAAAAACAAGTCTCTCGTCGCTTTTGTTAACACTTTACATTTTTTTTTCCATATCAGCTGTGGTGAGAGCCTACTAACCACAAGACCAATTTCTACTTTTGCTTTATCAAAACTTCAGGCTTCACTAAGAAAAATAAACATTGTATCAAGTACCTAAATTTTGACACCATGATATGACCTGTGCTACATTCAAATGATGTCTCCATTCCAAAATTTAAGGGTCTACCAACTCAAGAATTAGTTGAAGATGTTCCTGAATATATTGTTATACACTCTGAGGAGCAAGACATTGATTTTAACCCCAGCATATTTGAAAGTGAAAATGATCTGCAAAAGTTTAACCAGGCTGAGTTGAATGATCTTGTAAGGGTTCTAAATTTGCCAAAAATGGCTGCAGAAATCTTAGCTTCAAGACTTAAAGAGAAAAACTTGCTTACTTCAAACACACATTTAATTTTACAGAAAAAGAGAAGAATTTCTTAAATATTTTAGAACAGGGGATAGTTTAGTATATTGCTTCAACATACCTGGTTTGTTTAAGATGGGGGTTGAGTTATGATGCAAATGAATGGTGCTTGTTTTTAGATAGTTTGAAAAGAAGTTTGTTGTTGCATAATGACAATCTATATGGCTTGATAACGATTGGGTACACAGCAAAATTAAAAGAAATGTATGAACATATAGAAAAGGTTTTAAATCTTATCAAATATAGGGAGCCTGATTGGACCATATGTGTTGGCTTAAAGAATGGTTAATTTTCTGCTAGGACAACAAGGAGGGGGGTTTATACTAAATATCCCTGCTCTGCTTCCTTTGCCTTATGAGACAGCAGAGACAAGGAATTTCCAACAAATCTGACCAGCAAGGAGACATCTCTCTGTTAGAGAAAAAAAACAATTAATCCGCCTTTAGTGAGCAGAGATAAAATCAGATTTCCTCCTCTGCATATCAAACTTAGGCCTTGTTAGACAATATGGAAAAGCTTTAAATATGAATGCTAAGGGTTTCAAATACATAACTTCAAAATTTTCAAGTTATGGAAAAAAAAGAAAGTCAAGGCAGGGACTTTTGACAGTCGACAAATAAGAACATTAAAAGATAATTTTCCTAATGTAATAAATGAACGTGAAAAAAATGCCTGATTTTCATTCGTGGACTTGATAGAAAACCTTTTAGGTAATTAACTATGAAGAGCTGGTATAAAAACGTGTAAAGGGTCTACAAAGTGTTAGGTTTAATAGGCATCTTGACAAATTTCCAAGTAATTTAGGTCATGTAATTGACAAACGAGAGGGGAGCTTCCATCAAGGTATCAAAATTATGAAGGATGGCACCAAGGCTGCTGATATTCCCAGATGATGGCTGATTACTGCTGGTGCTTGAAAAGAGACTTGACATCAACAAGCAAATATGCTAGAAAGTCTTGTAAAATAAAATTTTTGCCACAGTGAAAGCTTCATATCTGTTTGTTGTATTTTAAGTCATTTCTATCGTTATAATGTAATTATACTATAGTTTGAACTGCTTGTATTCATGAAACTTGCAAAAATACATTTAACACATAATTTTTTAGTTGTAATTTGAAAAATCAGAAAAATGGCACATAAGCTGTTGACAAGAATCAGGACCGAATAGAGCCAAGCAGAGTTGACATTCATATTCAGCACACCTAAGTTATCTAGAATCAAGTGTCAGATATCATTCAAGGAAATATATGTTCCCCAGTGTTATTTATTGGCATGGTTAGCAAAACATTGGCTAATTACCAATTTATTCAAACTTTATAAAATGGTAAATAATAAGGATTTCCTTATAGTTGGTTCACATGTTTTAATAATTTAGCAAATGTTTATAAATTTATGAATAAAAAATTATTTTCACATTTATTTATATATTGCATTGTATTAGTTTTTAAGAATGCTGAAAATAAACAATCTAATAAATAATGTTTAATATTTTTGTTGTAAATTCCCAAGAATAAAAATATGTATAAATTCATTTTCATCATGTGTTTAGGTTTTATTACATTTCTAATCATCACTTTTTAAAACAATAAACATTGCTACCAAAGAGTGAAGGCAGTTAAAAAAAAGTGGTATCATGGAGAAAATTGTCTTTTTGATACTACGTCTTATTGTGGGCATGTTTACCCAATTGGCATTATTCGGAATTTTTTGCATTGATTTTATTGATTCTGTAAATATTCTTTTTCAAAATTATAATTCTCATTTCTTTCAGTCTTAATTGGAATTTAAAAGTAAGCTAAATCTGTGACAAAGTTAAGAAAATAGTCAAATGATTACATAGAAAAACAATTTATTTTTTTCTTATAACTGCAATACAGATTAAAACCCATATTTATACACACAAAATGTTTTATGAATAGACATGATTTCCAACTATGAAGCAGATTTTGAGGTGATGAAGAAGAAAAAAACATGCTAAGAACTTACATGTAAAACCTTGGCCGTTAATTCTTCTTTCTCTGCTTGTAGAGATTCAAGAAGTTTCACAGATTCCTTATCGCTCTGACTACTTAACTACAATAAAGAGACAAGGAAAAATGAAATAGACTGTGATATCATAATAAAATAAAATTATAATGTTCCCTGAAAAGAACAGAAAAAAAAGATAAGAATGCAACCCATTAAAAAAGATGAAAAAGAAAATATTTTCCAGACTAACTTTTTTTTTTTAATATATTTTTCTCAATATTGAAAAGTCTAGTGAGGAGTGAAAAAATATGTTTTCATTTTTGATTTCAAATGATTAATGATCTTTGACAGAAATTAAGTGAAAGTAAAGGAGCCATACCAACACAAAAGAATTTTATACAAACTTTTTCTCAGGATTTTTTTCCCCCAACTATGAAAAGGTAATATTCTTTTGTAGCAGTTAATAGATAGAATTTTAAAATAAAGTTCAGTGTTAAGTGATTATTTCTCTATAATAAATGTTTCAGGCTAAGAAATTTTTACCTGAAGAGATTCACGTTCGACAATATCCTTGTGAGAAATGAAAGGATTTTATTGAGAATTTGATTAGCGGAGAAGCTTTGAAAGCAATAATAAATATTGCAAATGGATTTAGATAATATGAGAGTGATTGTAGCACAGATTGGGACAGATCCTCATCAAAACTGCTTACCTGCTGTGCATACAACTCTGCCATTTCCAGTTTCTTTTTCAATTCTTCCAAGTTTTGTTCATGAGCCAAACACTCTGAAATCTAAACCAAAATAATTCATACCATCAGAAATCAGAAGAAAATACACAAAATGATTGTTTTCACTTAATGTTTTTTCAGATTGGAATAAAAAAAAACACTAACACAAAACAGTGTCTTCAGATTTTGGTTAAACAGTAGTTGTATCAAAGAGACAATTGCAATTCAAAAGTAAACAATTTCAAAAGCTTATGAAATCATGGCAGTTAACTAAAAATATGAGAATCATTGAAAACATGAAAGGTTTTCAATAATCAAATACTTGAAAAAGAGTCAGAATATAAATGCATTTATTTACACCACAAAAATTAATCTCCCCGTTCCCAACTACTTAGTGCTCTTTGTTTTAATACAAATTTTCAAATATTTTGGTTAATTCATTTGAATAATGAAAATTCATTATAGATTTTATTTTTCTCTTATTCTGGAAATAATAACAATGAAATAAAGCAAAAAATATTTGCAATTCAGACAGTCATAAAATACTTACTTGATCAATTTTTATTATTGAATATAATTTAGTACGTATGATGTTCCATAAGTATTCAGCAAGTTATGTTGTTTTACTTTCTTACTGTTTGATAGCTTCTTATCAGTCCTCATTTTACATATCACAGAAAATACATATTTACTGTTAGAAGCTCTTTTGCCAATACAAGATTATTCATATTAATTCAGGTGTTCAGGTTTATAAAACCATTATAACTGTTTCATTGGTAACAAACATAACACTCAAGAAAAAAAATTAGGTCTTTTTTGGAAATCGTCATTTTGTTTTTTTCGGCTAATGTTTCCAGTTTATCATAAGCTCCTGACACTATTTACAATGCAATAAAAACCTATTACTCATTGTGAACTTTGAACTCTTAACAGCTGAAAGTTCAGCCACTGTAAATGTATATAGAGAGATAAATACTTATTTTTAACCAAACCCACATAATTTTTATCTCCACAGTCGAACAATCATTAACTCTCTTTTCAGAGAATTGATTTCTATACGATTAATTACAGAGCTTTTAAATATAAGGTAACCAAAAAAGTCCCTGCCATATTTTGTGAGAAGTGATCATTGATAAGCAAACACGTTACATGCCAGGAAAGTGTGTGGGGGGGGGGGTTACATGGCTCTTGACCAATGCCAGTGCATTGCACACACACACATCAGTCATAGCTCGAGCAGCAGCAAGGAAATATGGTAGCATTGAAGCAGCTCATTCGGGGTTGTCTGCTTTATGACTTTAAGGTGGTCTTGTCCACAGTTGCATCAAGTTGACAAATACATCAAGTCTTTGGGGACAATGCAGTGCGGGAACACACTGCCAGGCACTGGTCCCAGAAATTCAGGTCAGGAGATCTGTCCTTTTGTAATGAACCCTATAGTGGCCTGTCACAAGTCCTGCATGATGAATCCCTGAAGGCGGCCACAGGAGGAGGAGGACAATAGCCAAACCTGTGCCGGGCTTGCTGAACGCTTCCATGTTTCTGATTAGACAATCAGATTTCACCTGCACCACATAGAGAAGTCGTACAAGTTGAGCAAGTGGGTACGCACATACTGTCGGAAGCCAATAAGCAACAAGTGACAGCCTGTTTCTCATTGCTTTCTTGCTACTGCAATGTACCCATATTTAACCCCATGCTCACCACGGATGAAAAGTGGGTCCTGTATGACACTTCCAAGCATGTCAGACATTGGTTGTCACCATGGGACCCTGTACCTCACACCACAAGACTCCTTCTACACCTAACACTGGTAGACTAGTCAACCAATAGGCCAAACTGACACTGCAGACCTGTAATCGCAGTAGTTGGAATGTGTGCAACGGACACTGAAGTGGGAGCCACCATTGGTTAATCACAAGAGTCTACTGTTCCTCCATCACAATGCCAGACCTCATGTAGCATGAGTGGCAAGGGACTTAGCTGGGAGACACTGCGTCATCCATCTTACTCCCTGGACCTTACACCAAAAGATTACCACCATCATGGGAAATCCTTTGCAAATGAGGCAAACTTACAGTAGATGCACACAGACTTCTTTGCATCCAAGATACCTGATTTCTACCGCCTGGGCATTGCACAGCTTGAGGCATGTTGGTAAAAGGTTCTAGATGCTGATGGGGATTACTTTGAGGACTATGTCAAATTTGCTGTATAGCTGACAAACTTTACCTGGCTGCTGCTCTTGAAAAGGATTTCCAATCAGTGGTTAACTAGGTTAGAAAATGGCTTGTAAATTTTCATGCCTCCAAAACTAAACTCCTCTAACTTAATCACCATAGAGAAACTTCCCTGCCTGTTATCAGCATGGCTGATGCTCGATTCCAGGAGAGTGCCTCACCGCACCTTCTTGGCCTCACATTCTTAACTGACTTGAGATGGAACAACTACATTGGAGTCAATAGCTGCATATACTGCAAGGAAAGTTAGTTCATTGTGTCATGCCAGAAAGTTTTTCTTGTCAGAGTCTATCTTGCACATTTACAAATCTACCATTCGTCCATGCATTGAATACTGTTGCCATATCTAGTCTGGTGCTCCTGCTGGTCATCTTGAGGTTCTTGACAAAATCCAAAGAAGGATCTGCAATGCAATCGATCCTTACTTATCTCGACTTCAGTCCCTTTGTCACAGACGTGATGTGGCTTCCCTTTGTTTTTTCTACAAATATTTTCATGGCAACTGCTCTGAAGAGCTTTTTCCCCTGGTGCCCTGACTACATGACTTTAAGCATGCTACTAGATTGGCATCTAGGTCCCATCCTTTTACTGTTGAAATAGTTAAATGCAACTGCCACCTCTACTTCAACAGTTTCTTTTCTCACACTTTCTGCCTGTGGAACTCCCCTGTTTCCTTGCTTCCCTGAAAACTACAATCTTCAAAAGATTTAAATGCAATGTTAATCACAGTCTTAAACCCCGTTCATCTTTCATCCTTTCCTCAATCCCCTGCCCCATAAGCAGTGTTTTCTCTCACTTAAACCCCCTGTGTACTAGTAGCACTCCTGCCTTGCTTGGGGGTGAAGTGATTAAAAAAAAAAATACATTTTTTTCTAATAAATCAAAAACAGCAAGGACTTTTGATTACCTTGTATTTAAATTTGTTTGAAAATCTTCTATTAAGAGGTAAACAATGATATTAAAAATATCTAATTCTGCTTGTTTCAAAATTAAGTGTGGATGTGTAAAAAAAAAAAAAAAAACGGGTTACTTTCTTTGTAACAAAAATCAAGTTTACATTTAGGCTTTTAATTACTGAACTTTAAAAGAAAAAAAAATTAAAGCAGATGTTATTCCATATTATCCATTTTAAGCATACAAGAGATTTTCTTTGCTAAAAATACCTTTCAAAATTTGTACTGGAAATAACAGAGAAAAAAAAAAAGATAGCTCAAGTAGAGCTCTTTCATAGCTTTTCTGTTTTTTTCTATAAAATTAGGATTTAATAAGAATATTGCCAAAATATATGAAGTTACAGTGAGGGAAAAAAAGAAGGAAAAAAAAAGAAAGGTTTCTTCAGAAAGGAAAATACTTGAGAAAAATGACAACCAAAATAGAAAACTGCAAAAACTCATTTGAATTTCCAACACATTATTCAAATAAATAACTTTAAATTTTCATCTTGCTAGTTTGACTGAGATATTCTTCAGCCTTCTTCAAGTACATATTGCATCCAATGACAAGTTGCTTAGTACTTTTTACTCAGAAAAATAGAACTAAACCAGTTGATGGAATTTCCAGAGTGTGTTTTATGGCTCCTACATATTTTTTAAGCAGAAAGCAACCATGAGATAATCAGAAAGGCTATAACAATGGGTTTTAAATATTTCATCTGCCTGTACAACATTTTAAGATTAAAACAGGGGGCACACTCCACGGGGACACACTGGCACTATTTCTATTTATTGTAGTGCTGAATTATGTCCCAGACAATTTTGATCATGGCTTACAAACGCATGTATAGACATCTTATTTGCCAGATGTAGGTCATGTGGATGATATTACTCAGATTCCACTGTTGAAGAAGCTGTCCAATACATTTTTGAGACAGAAGGACATACCATATCATTTGAACTAAAAATCAAATATGCAAAAAACAAAAGTCCTCATGACTAACACCAATATTAGTGATATCAAACCAATGAAGAATAGCTGCAGAACTGTGGATACTTGTCTTGAACAGAGAAGAATGAAGAAGTGTAGTCAGGCGATATGACTCTCATACTTCCAATTAAAGAAGGGAAACAAAAGTCTATCATAGCCATGAATAAATAAATAGATGTTACTAGGGACTTTAAACCTTGCCAATTAATCAAATGGGATTTCCTTTTGGATTTTAAATTTATTTCCCCACCACCACCACAACACTTAAAAATCAATTCAGATTGATCAAATTTCATTAACATCAAAGCAAACCTTGTCTCATTATTTGAACTATTATGTATTTCCAAACAGCAAGCATAATTTTTTAAAAAAAGTGGGGGAAGTATAGTGGATATTCAATTTGCTTGTCCCAACTGTTGTATTGTAAGAGCAGAGCTATTACAGGATAAATTCAAAGGTGTCCTTACCACAACACTACCAACAGGTGTTGCAAGGAAGAATCAATGAGATCAATATGACAAAGTCTCAAACCTCACCTGACTGCAAAAAAGATATTTTGCATATGTCCAGTAGACATTGGAAGAATTCATGAATATCTTCTTTTTTTTTTAATCTACCAAAGAGGAGAGTCAAAAATGACAAAGTGATCAAATATACTTTTACATTTCAAATAGAAATCAATTAATAACAATTAAATAAAATGGAGGGGAGATGAACATAACCAAGTAACTCCACTAGAAAAGAACCAACATTGCACCACAACAATCTTCTAGATCAAGGTTTTTCAACCTTTTTTTTATCTCATGGCATGCTTAAATTAAACATTTGTTTTTAAACTTCTGCAACACACTTAACTTAGGAGGATAAAAAAAAAAGAAAAAAAAGTTTACTTTTTATGATTTATTTCTTAACAAAAACAAAACAATTCAGTATAACTTGTAATTAAAAGATAATTAAAATTCTTACAAAAACTTATATTTATTTATCTTTCTGTTCATTATAATTTAATGAGATATTTGAGGTTGACGTTTTTGGGTTTTTTTTTTTTTTAGAATATCTTTTACATTTCTGGACATAGATGGAGTTCCATCCGTACAAATACTAATGCAGGAATCACAAGACAGGTTATTATAATTGATGTAATTATCAATCAAATTGAAAATAACTTGGCCCTTTGTTTTTGTTTGCTGTGGTTGACAAAATAAAAACTGTTCTAGGATTTTTTTCTTTACAAACGAAACTACTGAATGCTAGAAGTTGGGGGGTTTACCACTGATATCAGCAGATTCAGCCAACTGAATTGTAAACATATTTTTAAGCTGAGATATTACTTAAAATTCTATATTTTCAAATCCTTAATATGCCAAGAAATTTGTTATCTGACAGCGGAATTTCTAACATTTTCTTTTTCATATTCTTCTCTAAACATTGTTTTTACAATTGCACAGCCGATCAGTAAAATAACGGATTCTGCAATTTTATGAGCTTTTTTTTTCTCCGAGCTACAATTTCTCCAACTGTGCAACTTGTTTCTTGTGCTTTATCTTATCTAATTGCATATGTGATCCATATTCTTGCTTCTTTAGTATTACTGAGTGAAAGTTGTTTGAAATATTCTGCTGGCTTTTTAGACAAGCATAAATGTCTGCATTGTAAATGTCTCTTTAATTTGCTAGGAACCATAGCACTATTCGCTAAAGTTTTACCACAAATTATGCATATAGGTTGTAGAGGATTTCTTTCACTACATATGAAACCAAATGATAAATAGTCTTCATTGTATTAACAATGAATTTTTTAAAATTTGGTTGCTCATGTACTTGGATGAAGTAGTATTCATTGCACTAGTGTAGTTTTCTCATTTTTGTTTCTTAATTAAAAACTTGTCCATTTTAATTAAAAGCTATGTAGTACAAGAAAAAAAAAAAAAACAACACGTTCAGTATCATCTACACTTACTACTTCAGGAACAATTCATGGAAAATGAGGGATTGCGGAGTCATTCTCAAAATCAACTTTGGATGATTTCAGCCTATGTCCGTGTTCATCAGCAAATTCTTGCCAAATTGTGGCATCTATGGATATTTTGTGCACACCATCTACCTTATATATTATGTAAAACTTAATTTATTATAACAATGACATACTTGTATGATCAATGATATGTACACCTATTGTGCTTTGGACTGCTTTAAAAAAATAATTTAATTAATGAACTTTAAAGATTTTTACAGCACATCTACAAACGTATCGCAGAATTGTAAGCATTGGACTGGCCAAAATATTTACTGATCAAAGGCAAACAGTTCATTCTTTTAAAGGATAACATGAAGAATTTTTATTGTCTAAGAAATAACAGAGAATTAATCAGAAATTAAGAAAAAAGACAAAATATTATTACCTTGAAGTTTAATTTTTCAGTAAGTTCAAATGTTTGTTGTCGTAATTCCTCAGTAGTTTGACTGAAAAAATTTTTTTTAAAAATGCCATTAAAATTTCATCTCTTTTACAATGTTAAAAGAAAATTTTCAAAATGAATTAACTTTCTAATAAAAAAAAATTATAAAAAATAAATAAAAATAAAAGAATAAAAACTAAATGAAAACTGGATGAACCAGTCATGTCCTGACTGTTTGGATGGCTACGGATTAGGTCTTTCACATTATCTAAAGATGCACCCTGAAAAACTATACTTGATAATAACAGATCTATACAATTCACCCCCACCCACCAAACACAACAGATGATGCTTATATATGGATGCAAATATTATCTCACTACTACATTCTGCCTTTTCTCAGGTGACTATCAAGTCTAGGTTACAATTGCTGAAATTACCATATAGAAACTAATATGAAACATTTTTGTTTTGTATATCTTGACTGAAAGTTTTCAACCAAAATTAATCAAGGATCCAATCATAAATTACAAATAAAAAACATCACATTTTTTATCCCTTAAAACCTTTTTCCTTCTTTCTACACAATAATTTCAATTTTTCAGGTTCAGATTAAGTCACCAAACCATTCTAAAGTAGATCTCCATCTGATAATTTTCTGTCTTGACAGAGCTTTTCTCTTCTCTTAGTTTAGATGTTGGTTTCTTCTGTCATATCACTGGATAATGGATAAGTAAGGATTGAACAAATATTGCAAGAAAATGCATAAAAATTGAGCTTTTCATTTGTTTTTCATTAACAGTACACTTTAGGCTATTAAGTTAAAAGGAATTCACGTGACAAGCACTAATCAAAAGATTTCTCTAAACTCATTTGTTGACTGGGTTAGAAAGACAGTAATCATTATTAACCCATGACAATGTGTGTGTGGAGGGGGGGGGACAAATCCTGTCTTTGCAAGCTGTTAACTAAAACAACAGCTTTCAAGAAGAAAGAAAAACTGCATTCATTTACATGCAATATTTTAGCAATGGTTTAAGATTGCTTATTTAGTGCCATTGTTTCTATTGGAGCTGCAAAATTTGGTTTCTATGCTTTTTATTGTATGTTTGAAAGTGCACCGTGTTGTCTAGAATCTATGGAAGAAAAGTCAGGAAGAGTTGAAGTCTAATTTCAGAGTTATAATTGCAACTGACACAGAAATTCTTAATCTGAACAATTGTTTATAAAAAGAAATTTACCTTTTCATTTTAAAGATTTGTCATATTCAGAAAAAACAAGTCTTGAAAACAGAACAAGAAATGGCATAAAAGTTAACATAAAAGGAGACCAAAAAAAAAAGTGCCAGAAATCTACTTACTTTGATTTATATAATTCCAATTTCAACCGGTCAATATCTTTAGCAAATTCTTTACTACTCTGAAGAGAGGAAAAAAAAAAAAAGAAAAAAAAATTGTTTAACAAAGCAAAAGAGAAAAACTAAAGCGTAAAATGGGCAAAGAACAAAATAACTCACAAAAATGAACATTATCCAAAAGTGATACTAGATAATCCAAGATATCTTCAGGATTTTGATGCTTTGAATAGTAAGTACCAAATTTCAGGTATCCATTTAACATACAATGAAAAGGTGAGCAAATAAAATTTCAGGTATTTGAAGAATATTCTAAAATCAAAATGAAACAGAAATTAAATAACCAAGAACTAAAAGTAAATCTAGCATTTAATAAAAAGTCCTTTTCATTTTTTGTCCCCAGTTTTACAGTCTAGTTTCAATTGTTTTTTTTATGGATTTAAAAAAAAAAAAAAATCTCAGAAAAAACACAAGAAACATTGCTTTTGGCCTCTGAGGGTTACAGTCTCAAAAGACATAGAATTCTCTGTTAAGTCTGTATTTTGTTCTGATCTTTCAGCGTGGTTATTTTTTTTTTTTTTTTGATACATGAAAAGTTAGCAGTTTTTTTTTTTTTTTTACTACAATCTGTGGATCTTTATAAATAATTAGGAACTAGAAATCTCAAAGAATGAAAGTGAAAGAGAAACAGGTTTGAAAAGTTAATTGTTTTAAAGTTGAACAAAGCAAATGAAAAATTCTTTTTCACAAAAGACTTAACTGATGTTTGAGGAGAGCAAAAAGAATTATGTAAAAGCAAAACTCAGAGAAAATTCTCTCCTTGATTCATTTGAAGGATTAACAAGGAAAAGACTAATAAGGATTTGTTTTGAGGGGTCACTAAACATTATTCACTCCAAATAAATGAGAATTTAAAAGTAAACAAAATAATTTACCATCAAAGTTTTTTTGACTAACATTAAAAGACACCATTTTAAGAGCATTCAAACATTACCTTCTCATATTGCTGACTTGAAGAATTTACTGATGCTATACTTCGTTCCAACTCTGCAATCCGCTGCTTGGAAACTCTAAAACGACTATTCATATCGTCAATTTCCTCTGTAATTGGGGAAAAAGTAAATTAAATGTTCTAAATTCATTTCAAGTTAATTAAACCAGTTAAGGATAAGTTAAAAAAAGAAAGTTGCTTCAATAGAAAAAAGAACAAAACTGTTTTATAATGAGAGAAGCAAAAACGAGAAACCTAATTGATAATAAAAAGTGCAGGTTGACTTACCCAGCCTTTGATCAGACAGTTTTTGCAGTTGACTGATTTTAGACTGTAGTTCTGTTTTTTCAGCAACTAAAATCCCTATAGTTTGAATGTGAACCTAAAATGGAAAAATATGAAAAATAGAATCTACAAAAATAATATTTTCAAATTAAATGTGTTAAAAATACATCTAAATAAAATTTCTCTGGGTTTAAAATTCCCCAAGTAGACAAGAAAAATCTTCCAAAATCCAAGAAAAGTGTTTAGTGATCCCAAAGATTATATCCGGGGTATTTACAAGACACTAAGAACAGAATAAGATAAAAAGAGACTGCAGTAAAATATTTAAAGAAATAATTTCTATGCAAACATTTAACTAACCTGCAATTGTTCTTTTAATGACCCTACTTCTCTTTTCTGTTTGTCTTCAAAAGTTTGTCTTTCACCATCCAGTTCTTTTTGTAAATGCTGAGATTGACTTCTCTGAAAACCAAACAGAATAGATTAAACAAAATTCCACACTCGTAAGAAATTTGGGCCCAAAAAAGAAAACGATAAAACACAAAAACATTTTTTAAAAATAACAACTAATCAATGTTTTACAAACTTAGAAGTTAAGGTATGACAATGTTAAACCTTCTGTGAAAGGTATCTACATACAATATTTACCATCAGATTTGTTTTTTGAAGCCATCTGAAAGCATTCTTATAAAGGGAAGCAACTAATAGTCACATATACATTCATACAGACCCAATTCTTTTAACTTTATAGAAAGATTTACAGAATGGTAATAGTAATATTCTCACAAGGAATCATTCAGCATTCATTCACTGAACAGCCAGTTCTACTTTCAGTTGAAATTCATAAAATCTTTCTCTTAAAAAACAATTTTTCAAGAAAATAGGTTTCTCAAGTCAGTAACTGTTATTGCTCTTTTCAGTACTGAGGCCGGGAGGGGAGGGGGTATATTCCCTCCTAACTTTTCGTTTGAAGTAGTGTGGAACATCAACATTTTGATTACATCATTATTTTTTTTCCATGTTACGTGTGGTATCTTATGAAATGAACTCCTCTTTGGTGTTTCGTATGCAAAAGAACATACATTTTGTATGCAAATTTATCGTATGCAAAAGAACATACATTTTGTATGCAAATTTATCGTATGCAAAAGAACATACATTTTGTATGCAAATTTATCGTATGCAAAAGAACATACATTCTTTTTTAATAAATTCTGCTGTATTTTAGAGAGGGGGATTATGTCGATAGACACCAATAGTGTTGTTTGGCCCAGTTTCTTAAGGTTATCGCCATCTTGTCTTCCTTCTGTTCTTGAACTGCGTTTAAATTCATAACAATTTATTCAACAAAAGAGGGAGAAATTTAACATGTCCAAAATACTCAAGCTATATTGACTGGACCTAGATCACAATGCTCCTAGTGCTTCTAAGGATTGGAAGCATTGGAAAAGAACATTTGTAAATTTTATTCAGGAAGCTGGGGAGGAAGCAACGATAAGTTTTGATCTCTGATGGATTTCATCCAGGGCATACGAGTACATTGAAAATTGTAGAAATTATGAAGAAACCACCCAAACATTGGACTAACTATATATCAAAACACCTAATGAGATCTCTGCTAGACATCAGCTTTTATCCAGACGCCTAAAGCCTGAGGAGTCACTTGAGAATTTTCTTCAGAAACTCCAAAATCTTAGTAAAGATTGCAAATAAAAAAAAAGTCACTGCTGAACAATACAGAAAAGAGCAAATCAGAGATGCCTTTATAAGTGGGATTTCATCCAAATATATTAGGCAGCAGTTGCTGGGAAATTCAACACTGGATCTATTGTTGTCTTCAATCAAGCCTATGCACTTGATCTCACCCAGAGAAGTTCACAACCTTACTCACCTACAAGCACTTCATTGGTCCCAGGTGTAGTAGCTGCTGCTGGTACCAAGAGTGAATGTTCAGAAGAGAGCCCCACAGCTCTAGCCCTGCCAAAAGTATCTTACCAGAAAAAGTGCCAATTTTGTGGTAACGCAAATAAATGAATCAAAATCTGTAATATCTTCCAAGTATTAAAATAATCTAGCATGATGTAAGCCATAATACTATTCAGTCAGATCCTGATCACTTGCGCCCACACCAGATGTTGCCTTCCCCATCTAATACTGTCTCACTGAGGTGGACCTTGGGTATGTTTTCATATTATTCCAAATAGATTGATTCATTTTCTAAACCTCATTTATCTTCAATCCTTTCTTCAATCCCCTCTATACCCAGTCTTTCACTCTCGTCTTGCTTGGGGTGAAATGATTTAAAAAAATTAAAATTAAAATAAGAAGTATCTTTGCAATATTGCATTATTGATAATCTCTCAAAAAACTTCCATATAAAGGGAAGCAACTCAGTTCCTTATCCAATCACTATTTCAGTCATTAGAAAAAGACACAGATGGAGAATAAGTCATCTGTATGCCTTACACGATATTCAATTTAAAAATTCTATTTAGTTTTTAAAGTGAAAAGTGACAGAAAAGCAAAGACATATTTAAAAAGATATATATGTAATCAACAAAGACAGGTATTTAGTGGTACGAATTAGAAACAACTAGCAAACTGTTAATACAGCAAAAATAAAATAGAGATGCGAATTTGAGTGTGTGTGTATGTGTGTGTGAATGAGAGAGAGAGAGAGTGTGTGTGTGAATGAGAGAGAGAGTGTGTGTGTGAATGAGAGAGAGAGTGTGTGTGTGAATGAGAGAGAGAGTGTGTGTGTGAATGAGAGAGAGAGTGTGTGTGTGAATGAGAGAGAGAGAGAGAGTGTGTGTGAATGAGAGAGAGAGAGTGTGTGTGAATGAGAGAGAGAGAGTGTGTGTGAATGAGAGAGAGAGAGAGTGTGTGTGAATGAGAGAGAGAGAGTGTGTGTGAATGAGAGAGAGAGAGTGTGTGTGAATGAGAGAGAGAGAGTGTGTGTGAATGAGAGAGAGAGAGAGAGAGTGTGTGTGAATGAGAGAGAGAGAGTGTGTGTGTGAATGAGAGAGAGAGAGAGAGTGTGTGTGAATGAGAGAGAGAGAGAGAGTGTGTGTGAATGAGAGAGAGTGTGTGTGAATGAGAGAGAGTGTGTGTGAATGAGAGAGAGAGAGAGAGTGTGTGTGAATGAGAGAGAGAGAGTGTGTGTGAATGAGAGAGAGAGTGTGTGAATGAGAGAGAGAGAGAGTGTGTGTGAATGAGAGAGAGAGAGAGAGAGTGTGTGTGAATGAGAGAGAGAGAGAGAGAGTGTGTGTGAATGAGAGAGAGAGAGAGAGTGTGTGTGACTGAGAGAGAGAGAGAGAGTGTGTGTGAATGAGAGAGAGAGAGAGAGTGTGTGTGAATGAGAGAGAGAGAGAGAGTGTGTGTGAATGAGAGAGAGAGAGAGAGTGTGTGTGAATGAGAGAGAGAGAGAGAGTGTGTGTGAATGAGAGAGAGAGAGAGAGTGTGTGTGAATGAGAGAGAGAGAGAGAGTGTGTGTGAATGGGAGAGAGAGAGAGAGTGTGTGTGAATGAGAGAGAGAGAGAGAGTGTGTGTGAATGAGAGAGAGAGTGTGTGAGTGTGAATGAGAGAGAGAGTGTGTGAATGAGAGAGAGAGTGTGTGTGTGTGTGTGAATGAGAGAGAGAGTGTGTGTGTGTGAATGAGAGAGAGAGTGTGTGTGTGTGAATGAGAGAGAGAGTGTGTGTGTGTGAATGAGAGAGAGAGTGTGTGTGTGTGAATGAGAGAGAGAGTGTGTGTGTGTGAATGAGAGAGAGAGTGTGTGTGTGTGAATGAGAGAGAGAGTGTGTGTGTGTGAATGAGAGAGAGAGAGTGTGTGTGAATGAGAGAGAGAGAGTGTGTGTGAATGAGAGAGAGAGAGTGTGTGTGAATGAGAGAGAGAGAGTGTGTGTGTGAATGAGAGAGAGAGAGTGCGTGTGTGAATGAGAGAGAGAGAGTGCGTGTGTGAATGAGAGAGAGAGAGTGCGTGTGTGAATGAGAGAGAGAGAGTGCGTGTGAATGAGAGAGAGAGAGTGCGTGTGAATGAGAGAGAGTGTGCGTGAGAATGAGAGAGAGAGTACGTGTGAATGAGAGAGAGAGTGCGTGTGAATGAGAGAGAGAGTGCGTGTGAATGAGAGAGAGAGTGCGTGTGAATGAGAGAGAGGGTGCGTGTGAATGAGAGAGAGAGTGCGTGTGAATGAGAGAGAGAGTGCGTGTGAATGAGAGAGAGAGTGCGTGTGAATGAGAGAGAGTGAGAGAGTGCGTGTGAATGAGAGAGAGTGAGAGAGTGCGTGTGAATGAGAGAGAGTGAGAGAGTGCGTGTGAATGAGAGAGAGTGAGAGAGTGCGTGTGAATGAGAGAGAGTGAGAGAGTGCGTGTGAATGAGAGAGAGTGAGAGAGTGCGTGTGAATGAGAGAGAGAGAGTGCGTGTGAATGAGAGAGAGAGAGAGTGCGTGTGAATGAGAGAGAGAGAGAGAGTGCGTGAGTGAGAGAGTGCGTGTGAATGAGAGAGAGAGAGAGAGTGCGTGAGTGAGAGAGTGCGTGTGAATGAGAGAGAGTGAGAGAGTGCGTGTGAATGAGAGAGAGAGAGAGTGCGTGTGAATGAGAGAGAGAGAGAGTGCGTGTGAATGAGAGAGAGAGAGAGTGCGTGTGAATGAGAGAGAGAGAGAGTGCGTGAGAGAGTGCGTGTGAATGAGAGAGAGAGAGTGCGTGAGTGAGAGAGTGCGTGTGAATGAGAGAGAGAGAGAGTGCGTGAGTGAGAGAGTGCGTGTGAATGAGAGAGAGAGAGAGTGCGTGAGTGAGAGAGTGCATGTGAATGAAAGAGAGAGAGAGAGTGCGTGTGAATGAGAGAGAGAGAGAGAGTGCGTGTGAATGAGAGAGAGTGAGAGAGTGTGTGTGAATGAGAGAGAGAGTGTGTGTGTGTGTGTGTGTGTGTGTGTGCACACGTGTGCACAAAGTCTGAGTAAAAACTGATTGGAAGTAAATTCTGTCCTATTTGTTCTTGTAACTATCTGTTTTCTTTTTCAGGTCAGGATTAGAATTTCGCTTTTCTATTGGAAATTGGGAGTGTGACTGAAATACATTTTTCAAAAAATCGTTTTAATGTTAGAAAAAAAAAAAGAGAAAGAAAAGAAGAAAGAAAAAAAGAGGCGAATCTGTGAGTTGGACTCACCAAGTGTTGCACTTGCGCATGAAGTTGTTCATTTGCTTCTGTGTGTTTGGCCAATAAAGCTGCCAACTCTCGATTACGTTTCTACCAAATATAGAATCAAGAAGGAAAAGGGGTCAGAATTATTGTTGCATAACAGTTTATCATTTGCAAAATATGATTAGTAATAAAAGAAGGAATTCAGTTAACAAGTTGTAGAAAGAAGTCAATAAAATGTTCAAGATACTCCGTTCTTTTTATATTCAACTGAAATGATGCAAACAAAAACTGCATAAATTACAATAGAAATTGTATTTAGATAAGGAGAAAAAAAAAACATTTCATAGACTTCAAACTTTCTGTTGGTAACATTTTCTCCACCACCTTTGAAAACCATATTTTCAAATAAACTTACCTCAAGTTGAGAAATACTGGATTTTGCCACAGGAATTTCTCCATTGATGGCAGCACTAGACTGAAAGAAAGAAATTGATTTTTAAAATGTCATTAAGGACCCAAGTTATTCATAAAGAAAAAAAAAAACAACAACAACTGTATATTCAAACTTGGATTCTGGCCTTAATTACTTCCCTAAGACATAGAGAAAATAGAATAAAGAAAATGTTGGTTAATGAAGTTTCAACATTAATAAGAAAAGATTGTTGGAGTTGTTACAGAATAGATAACATTTCAGAGAGAGAGAGAAAAAAGTATTCTTATAGAAAGAAAATATCAGGAAATTACTTGAAGAATTTTTATGGAATTGCTATAAATTTTCATTATTGCACTTGACGACAGTTCTTTATTACTATCAATTCTGATCTTCAAAAATTTAAATGCAATGTCAATCATCATCTTTTAGCTGCTTGAGAACCTGTTTTATTCTCCTTCCTCCTTGATAATGCTATTCTGTTTCTTTCACTCAGTGACACCTTTGGGTCTTAGGACCTTTCTTACCTTGTTTGGGGGGAAATGATTAGAGAAAAAAAAGATATTCTACAAATGCAATTGTAAATAATTTACAGGAAACATTGTTTAAAAAAAAAAAAAAATAAAAACTTACTTCATTAAGAAGATCATTAATATGCTGTGATAACTGATGAAGAGATTCTGTTGAAGCTGTTGGCCTTAGAAAAGAAAAAATACATTTTTATTCATTACAAAAAAGAAAAAGAAAAAAAAAGAAAAAAAGAGAATCAAAATCCAGAAGAAAAAAACTAAAAGAGTCAAAAAATTTTTGCAATCAATTTTTCTAAATATTATTAATTTTATAAAGTTCACCCTCAATATATAAATTGAAGAAAATCAGTCATAATTTCATGATAAATAACAGAAAAGACAAATTCCTATTTCTGTCTGACTTTTTTTTTTCTTTACCATTATCACAATATTTTGACTGTTGTCTCCTCTGGCTTTCTTCATGGAATTTTGAACTGAATTAGGCAGAGCTAGTGATCAAAGCAATAGTTCATCAATTTGATAGCATACCGAGTTCAATCCCTGGGCCAGTTAGTACTGACTTAGAGTCACTGGAAATAGGGCAAGCAAGCAGTATTAGGAAAAGACAATATGTCAATAGACAAGGACAACGAAATAATCTACCTCATAGGTTAAATAAATGGTTCAAAATTTCCTCAATGTTACCCAGATCAACAGCCACTTGAAGAAGGCATGAAACACAACAGTGAAAACATTGTGATAACAAAGATGTAGATGTTTGTTCAATGTTCCTATATTCACATAATGTTGTGATTACTATCATATAAGCATTGACAATTGAATAGTGAATAAAAGTTGGTAAAACAATAACTAAAATCAAGAAAGTATAAATATCAGTGTATATTTTAATAAACTGCTAAAATAAAAATCAATTGGATTATTTAACAAAATTAACATGCTCGGAAATAATTGAAATCAGAGAAAAAGTGGATAAATAATTTTAAAAGTCAAAAATCATTTGTAAAGAGAAGTTATAAAAACATTAAAACACCATAAAAAAAACAAATGGGACATGAAAATACTTTTACGACATACAGTTTTTAAATGCAAATCAAAATAGATAATTTTATTGAATCACCTTTATCCAGTCGGCAAAAATCAAACTCTTAACTTTTGGACGTGAAACATTGAAAATATATTTGTACCAAGAAATTGACATATTCTAATTTTCAAACACCTGTTTGAAACTGAAAATCTATTTTAGGTCAGGACAAAGTTTATTTAATATTAATTATATACCTGTCACATTTAGTGGATAGATGTCAAACTTCATAAAACCTTGCCAATTGCATGATAGATGAGAAGTTGCAGTATAAAAACAGGAGGTACCAAAAATGAAATATTAAGATGTCTATGACATTTCCTTTGAATACAGAGGAAAGTGTTCAAATAAATAAATAAAAGTGTTTGATATAAGTTAGTACTTTTTAAATTCTGTTGAATCTGAAGTAAGGAAGAATTCAACAATGAGAGTATGTATACAAAAGAGAACTCCTCTAACTTTACTAGTGAGAGAAAAGGTTATCCTTTTGAATACTCTTTACCAGGAGAAGAGAGATTTGATGCCAAGATGAAAATATTTGCATACCAAAAATATTTCAATTTATAAAAGACCAATACTACAACAACAAAACAAATACTTAAAAAGGATAGTAGATAGAAAATTAGGTTTTCATTTTCTAGACAACTTTGATGGTTTCAACTGTACTTAGACGAGAGCTTAAATCAGCAGAGAAAGAATTACAAAAATCAATTTAAAAGCTAACTTTAAAAGAGAGCCGACATTTAAAAATTCACTAAACTATTAATAGGACCTTCTAAATAAAGTGGAATAATTCAAGAATAATGTATAAATACTAAGAGTTAGGAGAGAAGGTAATTTATAGGCTGGTTGTAATCTTCTAGAATTTTTTTTTTTTAAATCTACACAAATTATTTTCTTAAGATAACCAAATAAATTAGACAGGAATATGTCTTTAAAGACTGAAGGAATTCTTTGAGACAAATTCTTTTAATTTTGGTCTTCCATACTTCAAAGAATATTTATATTGCAATAGAGATTTTAAAACTGTTTAAAAATTGCATAACATAGACAACTGCTCTTTGGGAAACAGCTTAAGAAAAAAAAATTTAAAAGTTAATCACTATACTTTAAATAGTTTGTATATATTTTTTTATTATTTAAGAGGATATTGGGAATAAACATCAGTATGAAACCATTAAGCAGGAATTTAGAAGCTCAAAATGAAACACTCAGAAATTGCTTACCTTTGATCAACATGAAAATCCACTTCTTGTGATGCTTGGTCCTGAAAGACAAGGTTTACAATGTTTTAAATAATTTGCAATTAGCAGCAACATTTCTATTTTCTAGCCAGAAAAGCAAATAACATTTTTTACTCATTTGCAACAATTAGCATGAAATGTTCTTAGAAAATGAATGAACTTCTCAAATTTAAAATTCAAAGAAAAGACAATTTAAAGATAAAAAAGAATTCATTCAAAGCAATAAATCTTCTGGTCTGTTTCCAGTTGATACAAATTCTGAAGTTGTTCTTACATTTCCATAAAAAGCACTTGGTAAATTTGAATTCCTTTCCTTTTAAACACAAGAGAAATCGTACATGCACAAACACTGAAAAAAAATTCCTTCACAGCAATCTGCATTGTTAATAAAAGCAGCTGAAAAAGCAATTAAAAAAACCTTTTCTTAATGGGCTTTGCACCTCAGCAGCAAATTCCATTCCATAAAAATGAAAATCAATCGAGACCAATGATTAAGAAAGGAATATGTAAATCCCTTAAGTTTTTAAAGTAGATCATTTTGATTGCAGAAAAATAAAAAATCTACTGAATAACTAAGAGATAATTACTTCCACTAAAATGAACCATACTGATGGCTTGTCACACACAACATAAATTTATCCCAACTTACATACCTAATCACATTATCCATCAAATTTGAATGAGCTATTCAAAATTAGATTATACAGAAAGTTATCAGGATACTATCTACAACAACTAAAATAATAACAGAAGAATAAAAAGGAAGAACAAAAAAGAAATGTCATTCATAAAGTTATGTATTGTTGCAAAAGTAACGGAGGTAAAAACAATTATAGAAGTTCTCACAGTTTTTAATGCCTTTTTTTGTTTTTTTTGGTTTTTTTTAAAACATTCCGGATGTATGATAGTGTCAATGTTTTTTTTACATATGCAGGTGTTAAGATATTTCATGCAGGATATCTCAGCCTCTGTAGAATAAAATCACTGATGAGAAGCCGTGTTTGTTGGCCATACAGGGGCAAAGATGTAGAAGAAATACAATAGTGGCCATGATGGAACCACTGAAAATAATAAGTCAGGGGAGCACAAAGACAACTGAGGTGCTATCACTGTAATATACTGGGTCATGTGGCATGGAATTGTTCGAGGAAATGGATCCAAAGACAAGATATCATCGACAACTTTGTCTCTTATAAGAAAGTAAACATTATTACCAGCAGTCAGCGTCCAGGTAGATGGCATACAGTGTTCAGCACTCGTTGACACCAGATATTCCCGGTCAATAATTAGTGCACATTGCTGTCGATCATGGAGGAGGAATTGCATAGACGTAACAATCAGGAGTGTGACCCAAGTTTGCAGTGGAGCTGGAGTTGTTCTGATTCACACTGAACAAGGTAATCATACTGAAGTTAGTGTGCTAGTCGTGCAAGAAAAACCTCTTGGCTATGATCTGCTGATTGGGATTGATGCCATACAAGCATTAGGAGGCACTGTGATTACACCAGCTGGAGATCTGCTGCTCAGCAGAAAGAATCATGAGCAACAATTTCTATTGACAAACCTGACCTGTGCTACTTTTGACCACAACGAGAAAGCCTGGACTACAAAAGTGGGCCTTGAATAAAGTATCAGAGCTGTTACAGAATGTAGTTCCAGAATATGCAGTACCTAACAAGATCAGGGCTGCATAGGAAGAGGAGTTGCAAACGTGGATTGTTAACAGCTGGTTGATAACATACCCTCAGGGATGACTAGGACCCCCCCAAGGGCCTGATCCCTCTAACAACAAAGACAAGGTGTGCCTGATCTTTGATTACTGAGAATTAAACCACCACATTGATGCCTTCACTGTAGACACAGACATATGTGCTGCTAAATTACGGGAATAGTGCCAGCAAGGTGTTAATGTGGCTTTGCTTGATCTATGGGGGCATATCTCCAGATACATGTCCATGAGTCTCTGCAACCATTTCAAATGGAAAGATTAAAAGGAAAACAGTACTGCTTGATGTGCATAAGATTCAGTCTCAATGTGGCACCTCTTATGAAATTCATTGTCAAGACTGTGTTGTCTCAAGAAGTGACAATGAGAGTCACCTCATCTTATATTGATGATATGTAAATGAAAACAATGTCTGCAGATAAGGTTAAGGAGAAAATAGAATCCTTTGGGTTGAGTAGTAAGGACCCCAAGTGTCTGAAAGATAGGGTTTTAGTATTGGGCCTTAAAGTCTGGAAAGAGCACAACAAGTGAGAGAGTGCAGTTCCGGAACTCCCTGCCATACTTATGCATGGTAATATCTTTTTTACTTGTGGGAAGTTGGTAGGACACTGTCCTGTCTGTGGATGGCTTAATGCAGCAACTGGTGACAGGTGTGGTGTTGGAAAGACATGGTGCTGTTCTGGAGGATGCATGCTGGCTTCATCCAACAAACGATGCTCAGTCTATCAATCTGGTGGAACCTGACGCCATGCTAAAGGGTATTAACTTCGCACTAATAGTGGCATTCTAAAGTGGTGCACCTACAGAGACTCGGTATGTATTTACCACTGGTTGACCAACACTTTGACAGGCAAAATCTTGAGTCAGAAGCAAAGCCTCACACGAGATGTTAATCCGACAAAGGTTGGCAACCATAAAACAGTTGATTGATGAATACAGTTTGGTTGTTGATGTCACCTTGATTGCATCAGAGCAGAATCTGGTGGATAGGCTATCTCAGATGGCAAAAAGGTGACTTGACATAATCAAACAAGGGACCAACCCACTGCCAATTACATGCACTGTGTTAACGGACTAATTGACACCTGAGCAAATCCGTGCCATACACCATCAAAGTACACATCCTGGCATTTGGCATACAGCCTACGGTCTGAAGATTGTGTCCCTTGACTATGAAGGCAGTTGTCAATACAAGACTGCAAGGAGTGTCAGACAGCAGACCCAGCCCCAGTCCATTGGCAAAAGGGGGAGACTTGAAGTGGATAGCAATTGGTTGCAGTTGGACATGGACGTCACACACTATGATAGAACCCATTTCTTGACTCACAAATTGTGGTCTGACACATTTCACTGTTTGGCATCAGCTGACACATCAGGATGCGTCAACTTTCACATATATATGACAGCTACAGGCAGTGTTTTGTGAATGCAGTCAACCGGTCTAGATGAATGGTGAGTGTGGTGATGTGATGTGCCTACATTCCAGAGGGTGATGGTATAGAAGAGTGATGTCACCACACCATTAAAAGAATTGAAGCCAGAATACAGTGCCTCCTTCCAGAAGCTGTGTATTGGTACAATGTGAATCAGAAAGATGACTTCACAGTCAACTGCATGAGCCAACTAAATTTACCAATACGAATACTGCATGAAAGGGATAGATGTGTCACTACCATCATCTAACAGCATAAATAATCAGTATCAATTGGATGACAATGTCTGGGTCAAGGTCCCACACAGCTGATGTACCAGCAGATTTGCTAAAGGGCAAGCCCCCAAACAGTATTTGTTAATGGAACATTGTGCCACGTGAAAGACCTGTGACCATGTCATGAATTTTCTGCTTCAGAAGATGGCAGAAATAGTCTGTCATCTGAGAGTGACTCAGATACTCTGTTCTTAAGAACAAGGTCGGAAAGTTCGCCTGCAGACCCAAAGGAAGACAATATTGGAAATGAGGGAGACCAGGAGAAACAAGAGAGGATGCAATGCTGATAGAAATATCTACAGCTTGTTTATGAAGAAGCACTCGCCAAAGGCAACCTCTATCCTCTTGCCACGTATGGGATCAGGAGATCATGGGGGGGGGGGTGCAACATGAAAAAAAATGGCTTACCACCTAGTAGAAAGTGGGTCCAAACATGTCCTGCATGTAAAGTATCCCAAAAAGAAAATGTTGGCTTTATGAGTCATATATTTAAGAAACAATAGATCTCAAAGTTGAGTGTCTCACAAGATTGTTTTTTGCACCTCTGCAAATTTGGTGTGTCACTCAAGCTACAAAAAATACTTGAGTGCAATTTTGGTAGTGAATAGAAGACACACATGTTGGGTTGTTTGTCTAGCACTACACTGTTTGGTGAACAAAACGGATTAGGAAACTTTACTCTAAGCACAACAAAACTGATTACACAGCATAACACAATCCACCACCCCAAATCCTGCAGTAGGAGTCTAATTCTATCAGACAATCTTTCTCACTCACTTTGTGTTTACATTTTTGATATGAGGAAGTCTTGGGTGAGGCTGGTTGAAACATCCTCAGGAACAAATAGTGGCAAGTTGTAAGAAAAAAACAGGACTTTGAGGACATACCATCAACTCTTGCTTGTAGAAACAATAAGTTTTTATTTATCAAGGTTTACAGTTATCAGCTTAATCTTTACCAGTTATATGCTGCTGTGATCTTACATGACTACAGCCAGTTGGTGAGTTATTATAAAGGTGCTAGCATTATTTACAATATCACATAATCAACAGCCATGCCCCCAAACTGATGATGACTTATTAGTCACCAGTTTGGAGCATGTCAATTTCAGCAAATCATTCAGGGAACTTTGGTCCCAGGTCAGCATACAATGTTTGTCTCCAAAACCTGGTTTCCAACTCTTTCACTAGATTGTCAGTCTGCAAACAAACTCCTTAAGTTAGAAAAAAAATTCTTTAACTGACAAGCTCTTCTCAGACAGTATCTTGGAGTAGGTGGTGAAAACCATTTGCAGCATCTTCCCTGACTCCAATTATGACTACTGTCCCTACGGTTTCAAAGACCAGATTTGGCATGCTTATATTGAGGTATCCTAGAATGTGTGGGCTAGGGTTTCATTTCACCAACAACCAACTGAAGTTGAACTGTACCCTTGAGAATTCTATTTTCTTGAGGCTGATATTTTTTTTTAGTTTCTCATTTCAGATGATATCCAAACACCTGTCTTCTTTCTTGGCAACATCTTGTGTTCAAATCTCACTCTCTCCAGGTTATTAATTCAAAATGGCAAATCCAACTTTAAGTAAAAAAAAAAAAAGAGTTACCCCATGATATACTAACAAAATCAAAATTACATACTGATTTCCTAGGCTTTTCAAATCAATTTATCAATTTCCATTCCAATCACTCACCAGATATATTCATTTAATATATTTAAATCCACACCAATGTCATACTAGCTAGAGATCTATAGTTGCCAAAAAACAATCATATATAACATCCTATTTTTTCATCAACAGTTTTGTTTTTTAGAGTCAACAAAGAGGTTTTATGTAATGACAGTTTACTTGAGCAAAATTTGCTGAATAAAAAAAAAATAAACCAAACACAGATTTTATCAGCAACACATACAGGATGATACATGCAGGTAAAGAGAAAAAATGAGAGAGAGGGTTAGGGTTAATACTAGATCATTATATGAAGTACATGCATTCTGTGATAATATCAGCCAAAATCATGCTGGTTAAACTAAGAATCCCTTTAACATGGCAATTATTATGGTATATGCAACCGACAACACAGAGGAAGAAATTGATAACTTTTATAATTCAATGAACAATGCCAAGGCTCAATTGAAATCATAAGAAATCCACTATCATCATCATCATGAGGGATCTGGATGCCAAGGTTGGAAAAGAACAAGATGGAAAAATAGTTGACAAATTCAAACTAAGAACTCAAAACAAGCACAGCGAAATATGATTCCACTGGTGCACAGCAAACAATTACCAATATTTGGTTTTGGGAACACCCAAGATGACTATGGCAATAGAGAAGCTCAAGATGAAACACAAAGAACCAGATTGATTAAGTAACTATCAACAAAAGATTCAGAAATGCAGTTCCACACTGCAAAACATACCCAAATGCCGACAGCAGGAGCAATCATTTTTCAGTCGCATAAAACTACTGAGACTATGAAAGACCAAAACAATGCCTAAACTAATAGGACAGGCTCTTGATGAACCCAAATAGAATGTTCATAACTCTGTTTTTGTACAAATATAACGTAAATTGAGTCTACAAATTCAAAATGGGACATGCTGAGAAAAACACTATTGATGTTGGCGGATGAGATTATCACAAGGAAAATGAGAACAAAGGAACAAGTTGATGACCGAGGAAATTCTCTTGATGATGAAAAAATGACAACAAACAATGCCAAGGAATGGAAAAGAGTACCAAACACTAAACACAGAAATTAAAAACAAATGTAGGCAAACTAAAGAGGAATGAAAAGTGTGTGAAAATAGAAAGGATGAATAAAAGAATTAACAGGATAAAAGGTGAACTCATCAACAGGCTCTATACAATATCAAAGGAAGTATCACTGATAATAGAAAAGGAAAAATACTCCAAAGATGGAGCAAATGTATCAGAGAACTTTTTCATAATGTGAGAGAGAAATGTACAACACTTAAAAATATGGAAGGGGCTGGAAATATTAAAGTCTGAAGTAAGATTTGCACTGGACAAAATGAACAGGAACAATACAGCAGAATCAGATGAGATTTGTAACAGAAATGCTCTCAGCCTTAGACGATCTTGACAGCAATAAGATCGCAGAAGTAATAAATTATATATATGACAGTGGCAACATAGTAGAAGAAAATAAATGAAAAAAAAAAAAAGATTAGCTAAGCACAATACCATCTTTTAGTTAAGTGGCCAAGTAGATACTTTTAAAAAGGTTCAAGTTAATAAAAGAAAGTTGTGTGCAAATCCTTAACTTTTTTTCTTGTTTTTATATCAAATAAATTCAAATATAATTAAACTGAAAAAAGCAATTTTTAGATAACAACATCCAAAGCCCTGAATTGTAAAGAAAACAAAAATTTCAGTAGGAAATAGAGAGTTGACTTGAAAAAGTAAAGGTGTTATCTCAGAACATTGAGAATTGGATTGGGAAAGAGAAATTCATGATTGGCTTATTTAGTCATTAAATTTAACTTCAATTAAATAAAATAAAAATGGCGAGACAGCATTTCTGAATTTAAAGTGGTCTGTAACACATCTGAAATTCTTGCACCAGGCATATAAAACATTTTTAAAATAATTTAAAGAAAATCAAAAATTATTCAGTTGAATCCAAGAATCTATTAAAAGAAAGAAGTGTGTGAATGCTAAAACTGTTAACAAGAGAGAAAAATATGCAATCATTTATTATGCTGTGAGTTGTTTTGGTTTGATTTCTATATTTATCAAAACAGCAACTTGATATCCAATATTCTGGTTATAATAATCAATGTTACAAGACAACAAGCTCAAGTGTCAATGAACCCTTGTCACAATAAAGTTACAAGTAACTTTTGCATGACAAAGTTATATATTTAACCTTTCAATTGATTATGTTTAATTCAAATCTTAAAAAACAGGTAATTCACATTTTCTCAATGCCTGGAGTGAACTTATTTGTTTTGCTATTTCAGATTAGAGAATATTGATCATTAATCATTTTTGATAGAAAGTGACTTCTTTTCAGTCTTTCATTAATAAAGATAACATAATTCTTAATAATTGTAATTTACAATAGACTTAATTACTTATAACCAGTCATTTATTTTGTCAAAAAAAAAAAAAAAAAAAAAAAAAAAACAGGATTAAATTAAGAAAATTCCTGCATCAAAAGTATATACTACATACAGCCTATAAAAAGAAAATCTCTAAATATACAGGGCAAGTATCCGTCATTGACCAAAATTTTAATCCCCGAAGCTAAAATGTTATATATATCCATCTATATAAATATTATATATTTATATATAATGGACTCTTCTGTTAATTTCAATGTATAAGTGTCCAGCACCTTATAGGTTAGTCAATAGATATTTATGACAAATATGACACCTCAGTCTCCCAAGAGACTTGCAGACAAGAGCACATTATGTACAAGTTTGTAGGTTATGAGACCAGGCTGCTAGTCTTAATGCAGATTGTTTAGTCCTTGCTCTTGCCTCACTTAAATGTCTTGGAGATCATCTATATTCAAATGCTTTAATGCCATTGTGACAGCATAATCTCCGCTCTTTTTGGTCCAGGGCCATCTGCTCACAATCACACTTTATTAAAACCCTAAAGAAAAAATAATAAACAATGTTGCAATTGAATTGTCTTGTTTCAAAACTGAGGGATAAACAATTTGAAGGGGATGGAGGTTGGTAGAGAATCTTAGAGAAGAACGTACAAGTCCAATCAACTTGGTCATTGTGTTTTCCATCCTCAATTTTTGAACAATAAAATCTTTTAAGAACTACTACTACTGAATTCATTTCTCACATTTACTCAATATATATTACAAGTTTACTTTCAAATTGTTGCATGCACAAAATTATATATATGCATAACACACACACACACACATCCCAGTGATCAGATTGAGTCAAATGACAAATGGATAATTTGTAAAGATGTGTATAAATAAATAAATCCATAAAATTTGAAATAAGTGAACTATAAAAGCTGAGTAAAAAATGATCCTTTGATTTGGATGAGAAGTAGTTTCAAAACTATCAACTAGTCAGAAACTATGAACACAGAATGACAATGGAAGAAACAGGATACAGAACTTTCAGTTTAGAAGCAAAAGTTAACATTTTTAAATTATAAAAAAATATTTGGTAAAGCTAAATAGAATTACATAGTCTTTATTTTTATCATCTGTGAAATTAGTGTTACTAATTGACTGTGCATATTTGGGCCTGGGGGGAGAAAATTGGTTAAGAAACTTCAGCTTGAGATATTAGGAACTGATTGATGAGATTAGGTGAAGTTACACCTGTTGAATGTACATCCAACTGAATGCCTGGAAACTTATATTTCACACACCCAAGAAGTTCTTTATAGCACAAATGTCAGATTGTCATTTTGATTTTATAAGCCACATGCCAAGAATAATTAAAGAAAGAAAAAGTTTGTTCTCTAACTAAATGGAGAAGGGAAACTTCAATAGAAATCTTGGTTAGGAAAAAAACATGGCTGAGTAACAACAAGAAACAAAATAGTAAAAAACTGAGAATCCCTATGCAGCCTTGATTATTTTATTTGAAGTCAAGATAAAGATTTGCACTAAATAATTCATTTGCACTTTAGATTTATAATGTTTGTCTTTTCTCTTTTTGGTGTAATACTTGTTCTTTTACTGATGAAGGCAAGAACAATTTACAAAAAAAAAAAAAAAAAAAAGAGATAATTACAAAGAATTTATACACTACTCAAATGGCCTGAATTGTTTTGTTCTCATCAGACAAAGAACTTATAAAAAGAAATGTTGAAAATCAAATTTAACAGAAAAGCTTAATGTAAACAAATTTAAAATATTTAACATGTAACTCAAATGTAGAGATTTTGAAGAATCCAAACATTCCAATAATAAATTGTCAGATCTTTACAAACACCTACCCCGATAGACGATGGTTTATCTTCAGTGATGGACGGATTGGAGGAAGGACTGACACTTGACCTGGTTGAGGATGATCGATTGTCAGAATTGGACTGGTTCGTAGAAATTTTCCCTTTTTCCTTGAATTGTTTCAACTGGGAAAAAAATATAAATGGTTACAATGGGCAAAAAACAAATAAAATTATAGAAAAAATTCCTACTAAAAATTAAATAAGATTTCCTACTCAGGATATTTATAAAATTATTTTTCTAAAAATATTTTTAGAAAATTTGTTTTTGTTTTCATTGTTTTCTTTGTAAGTGATAAAAACAAAACATAAAAGAGAAAATTTTAATGAAGATGAAGAAATGGAAACAGTGAACACTGGTTTTGTTCAAATGGCTACCAATCTGATGCCTCATAACCTTAAATCCAAAGTGGTTTAAATAAGCAATTTTAATCAAGTAATGTTACAAGTCTACATTCAAGATAGCCCAAGTTCATGGAATTGTGAATGTGGCTGAGCGAGGTCTACAGTGAGCATCTTAGTTTCTTAGCACTTGTTGTGGAATGAAAGAATTAAGAAAGAAATAACAAAAAGAGAAACCAATGTCAAGATAGGGAATCGAATGCACAAAGAGAAGACTTCTAAAAGGGGAACACTCTGCTTACTTAGATGGAACAGGATCTTGACTTGGCACCCAAAAAGAATATTGTAACTTGAAAGAAAACACCACAAAATTCCATATGCTAATTTGCATCTGAGAAGTTCAAAGATAAAATTGCCCTGAAAAACTTATTTTCAGTCCATATGCAGAAAAAAAGACTGAAGTCATTGACTGTCCAGAGCAACAGATGGTCCAGGAGTTTCTTTAAGACCACAGTTGGTCATTGCATTTATCAATCATGGAGACGGGAGAGGAACAGTGACATTTATTTGCTTATAGGCAACAATCACTGCAGTAGATATTAACTTCAAGTTGATTTTGTTTAGACAATATAAACCAGAGTGAAAACAGATTCTGTTTTCTAACAAGGTTTTTAGCTTATGACCATCTGTCACCAGTGTTTACGTGTATTTAGCAGAAAAGAGATGCAGCAGATGAGAGGTTGAATAAAATTAAGAAAATGATCAAAACAAAAAGTGAAGTGCAATCAAAAGGTGAAGCTAAACCAATTTGTGAGAGCTACTAAAAAACCCAAAAAACAGAGTCACCTAAACACAGACATAACAGAATTTTATTTTTTTTAGCCTCCAGTGTTTAGTCTATAACTTAATAAATGCATTGACTTTCAGGTAGTAATTTAAACTGCAATTCATTAAATGAAAATAACCATAAGGCAAGCATTTTTTTTAACAATATAAAACACTTGCAATATACATGAACTTTTCTGGTAATTTTGTTTTCAGTATTAGTTATAAAATTAATGATCAAATTTTAAAAATCTTAAATTCTTAGCTTTCAAACAAAGCTATCCAAAAATGTATTGACTTTTAAGAAATAATAAAAGAATAAATAAAATGAAAATTTTGGTCTTTTTAAGAGAGATTAAACATTACAAGATCAATTTCATTCAATAAAAAAAAAAAAAAAAAAAAAAAAAAAAAAGTGCACAAAACTTTGAATATTACTTATTTTAGATATCCATTTAGAAAAGTTGATTGAACATTTTAAGTCAGCAAATTGAAATCATATATTCCTTTTAAAAATGGCAGTTTGTAGGAAGCCATAATAAATACAAGTTTAATTATTTGCTAAGAATAAAAAGAATCTTGTATAAAGATGAAATAAATCCTCAAGTCAAAAGCATATAGACTAGAATTGAAGATGACTGGGTAAGCCATGTCAATAGGTATATTTAAAAGCTCCACTGGTGAGTGTTGTACAATAGCAGACTTAGATAATCTGAAATGATCAATGAAACATTTACAAGCATAATATTAACAGCAGAAAAAGATGAGTAATTGCAGAATAACAATAGTGAGCAAAAGTCACAAGTAGCATTAGGAGGAAGAGGAAAAGCAGATTTGAAATATCATCAATAGAGAAATTATCAACTGATCAGCAATACAAGGTCAAAAAAAACAAAAAAAATTGCATCAGAATAAGAATCTATAAATCTTTGATTAAAAATATTTTCTATTCAATGATAACTATCATATATTTAAAGTATGTTTCTGCACAAAAAAAATGCATTTTTTAATACTGAGTTGAAACAAAACAAATGCTAATTTTGTATTGTATTAATGCAAATATTTGTTTCCATCTTTTATTTATACAGACATGATTTCAATGTTCTGTTTCTTCTATTCCAGGTATTGTTTGAATCTTTCAAAAATTATTTTTATTATTATCTGAGTATCAAAGCCAAGATTTTTGTGTTATTATACCCCATGAGTTCAAACACTCATTTTTTTTTTGGCTAAAGCTACCTACAACATCAATAATACTTGGTGACTGCAGTCAGCTTTAGAATGGATTGTATGTTGCTGGTCCTAAAAGTTTATTAGTGACGATTTGCATCTCCAAGATCACCCCAGTCATCATGGTTACAAGTTGTCATTTAACAATGAAGAACTATGGCAGGGCAGGCACTAGGGTCTCATCCCTACTCCCCACTGATATGGGTCCCCTCCCTACTACGTGTCGATTTCAAAGTTTCCCAAGGGGGGGGGGTCACAAACCCTCAAGCGGGAATGGGGGGGGGTCAGAATTTTTTTTTTAATTACCAAAAATCAGGAAATTATCCCATTTAAATGAAATTTTCAGTACATATTTATTATTTACTTTTATAATGAATAGGTTTATTTTAAAAAAAAATCAGGAAAAATGTTATTCTTTTTTGTAATAACCACCAATATTTTCATGACTAAATTTTACT
Source organism: Acanthosepion esculentum (assembly GCA_964036315.1). NCBI lineage: Eukaryota > Metazoa > Mollusca > Cephalopoda > Sepiida > Sepiidae > Acanthosepion > Acanthosepion esculentum. The sequence continues at coordinate 97,505,113 of OZ038496.1, read as the reverse complement.
AAAAAAATGTTTAAGTCACAAACTTTTACATTCCCATAAAAATTAATTGCTGATGTATTTCAGCTGAAAAAAGAAAAAAAAGTTTTACAAAGATTCCAACACAACACAAACAGGATTGTCTTAAAAATCTGTTTCAAAAACATTATTTCAGTTTTCAGGAAAAATTTTTCATGTGTTGAAATATTTAAACATTTTTATTTTTTAAGCAATCATTTTCTCAGTTTTATCTTTCTAGAAATGTAAAAAGTAGGAACTAGAAATTTTATTTTAATTACTAGCCGTGGATTTCTGGTTAGTATTACTATTATTATTAAAAAAAAAAAAAAAAAAAAACGTCCCCACCCCCAGTCAGGGGTTTCAGGAGCAAGCCACGCCAGCCCTGATTAAGGGTAACCATTGAAGACCATCCAGAAAGAAACAGTTAAGTGTCAGGGGTCATCTGAGCAAAATCAACAAAGTGAAGAAATATGCAGAAGTCGAGAGAGTCTAGGATTTTATTGATAGTAGTTTACAGTTTGACGCTTGCTGCAATTTGTTTATTCAAAATGACATTTTTCTTGATTATGTGCTTACTTTTGATAAAAACTGGTTTCTGGATAACAATCAGAAACATGGCTTGTTTTGGGCTGAGAAAATTGCACCTCTCTCGACTGTCCTAAAACTAAATCTTCATTCCCAAAAGATTCTTCTGGTTGTACCATAAAGGATTACAACCTCTTACAATCTGGCCCTAACATCATAGCAACATCCTATTATTGTGATTTAGTTCCAATACATTGGGACCAACTGCTGAATAAGGCAATATCTAACTCATATTTCACAAACCAAGAAGCAAAAAAAAAAAAAAAAAAAAAAAAAAAAATTACTGACACAATTAGGCATTGAAATCTTGCTCTATTCTCCCTATTCACCAGACCTGTTCTCTACCTATTACAACCTTTTTCAAGTTTTGTATATGCATACACACACACACACCACTGTATATCAATGCAAACCAGGTCATAAATGCCTTTCCACATTTGCATGTATCTTGTGATACCGGCATTTTTTTTTCCGTGGTGGAATAAATTCACTGTTGGATTGTATTTGAGCCAAGTTATGATACCTCAGTGTTTGTGGTTGAAAAATAACCAGTTATTTTGTTGCAACCTAATAGTGAAGAGGAGAAAGTCAATATCTGTATATAGGTTTTGGGATTTAGCTTCACATATGAAATAATGAACATTTTTAATTTCACAACAAGAACAAAAACAGCTAAATCATTTTAACCAAACGATTGCATACATACAAAGGATACTGCTTAAAATAATTTAGTCAACCATTGAAGCACTTGAAAATAAGTTGAACATGTTTGTAATAGTTCTTACAGGCAGAGGAGGGTCTAAAATGTACATGAGAAAAGTGAAACAAGTACTGAACTAAATTTCTACTCTAAACCAAATGTCCCTCCTATAGCCTTTGTTGACAAACCAACTTCAGTAATAAGGTTTATAAGAATAAGTAACAATTCATATAATTAGAGACAAATAACTCCTGAGGCAATAACTGGTATTGTATACTTTCCCTTGTCACCAATTCCACTTTACCTAATTTGGAATCCTTGCAAACCACCTCACCCAATATTAAGTCCCTGGCTCCTATCTGCACGTTTCCAGACAAGTGAATATCAAGGAATTTTATTACAAAAGATGAAAAACACATTTCAGTGTTTTCATTGAAAGGTAACAGATAAAATTTGGAAATTCATATATTTCCAAATTAATTTGGAGGCTAACTTAAATTTTCACAAGACTACAATAGTATTTTGAATATTTATTTAAAAAAATAAATAAAAAAATAAGCTGCTTCCATTTTTCACCAAAACCTTGAAATTAATAATCAAGCAATTTATTAGAATAATTATAAAAAGAGCTTGCAAATCATCCTTTTAAAAAGGAAACAGGGAAGATAAATTTGTAGTCATTTTATTTACAAATTTAAATAAAACAGTTTTCTTTAAAAATGCAAGGCAACTTATTTAGAAGTTATCACTGCTTTTGACTCACATCAAGAGCAGAAGATTTGACAGTTGTCATGTTGTTGAACATCTGGTTCTTTATTTCCTATACAAACAAGGCTTTCTTTCTTCAAGATAAATTATGCAAGAAGTAGGCTGATATATAATGCAACTATGTTGAAATAAAAAGGAAACAAAAGAAAGTTTAACTTCTATATTTAAAACAGAAAATAACCTTGTTTAATCTGAGCTATGTTAAAAATATTTGGAATGTTTTTTCATCTACCAGGATTGAAACTATATATCATTCACTCCCCACTGACCTAGTAGCTCTAACAGTGAAATGAAAGAAAAATTGGCTTGTAACATTCAATATATCCAAAAGCAAGCTCATCATCATCGAGTAGACACTGAATTTTCTCCAGTCATGATAAAAAGTTGAATTCTCAATGAGGCTGCATGCTTTGAATTGGGATTCAAGCTCACTTCAGACTGCAAGTGGGACTCATATGATTCAAGAGGCAGTAAAAATGATCGGTACCCTGTGCAGCTCCAGAAAGTAGCTGAATCTCTCTACCATGTTCACAAGAGTTAGATAAAAATCTAAAAATGGAGTATTGCCACCATATCTGAGCTGGAGCTGCTGCCCAATTCTCACTTTCCAGCCTTGACAGAGTTCAAAAGTGTTTATGTGGTCTTGTGGGAGATTAACTGTCTTCTTCCTTACAACCCCCTTTCCAGACAAAACAACAGCCTCTCACATTGCTCTATCACTATTTCCATGGAAAATTTTCTGACTAGATACATTGCTTAGGTTCACCAGATGAGACCTTTACAGCTAGCATCCACGCTAGGGTCAAAACATCCTTATTCCTTTCATATTCTATTGGTAAAGAGAAAGTTCCACTCAGTCAGCTTCTTCCTAAGAACTGTTACTTTGTGGAACAAACTCCCAAGAGGATTCTTCTCTGATCACTACACACTTAACCTCTTCAAGTTTTGGTAAAACAATCTATCCTACATCTCCACATAATCTTCTCTACAACAACCTCCTTCAGTAACTCTCTACCTTGAGTGGCTATTGGGCCTTGTATTAGATAAACAATAGTATTAAAAAAATACACATATTCACACTGCTTGACCAGTGAAAATTTCTGAATTTTTTTTCTAGTAAGTTATTATCCATATTTGAAAAAAAAAAAAAAAAGTTTTCTTCAAAAGCCCAATATATTAAAAATAAAGTTTTTAGGTGCATGCATATCCACTTTTAATTTTAAATTAACTAATAATTACTAGATCTTGAAACATGCTAAGCCCGATTTCAAAATCATTTTTTATCAGTAGAATTGTTCATTTATATTTGTTATACTCTATCAAAATCCACCCCTTCCTAAATAGTCATTAATGTAGTTTTTGCTGGATAAAAGGCTGCTAATATACTTTTCTTTTCAGCAACTGAAAAACTTACTTATAAACAAAAGATGCAACTTAATCATCTTTCAAAAGCTTTTCAAAGTTCCTCCAATTGTCTACAATCATTACAAACATAGCCATTGGTAGGATTATCTTGGCTGCTTTTGCTGGAAGCAGAAAAAGGGTGTACAAGACAAATCAGACAAAAGGACAACTCCTCTCCTGAATTATGAGAATTCAGTTAACAAATGTAGATTTGGATTTTTTTTTTCAACACTATTAAAAATCTTACAAGTATTTTTATTGTTGAAGGATACAAAGTTAAACAGCCATCACCAATGCAAATAAACTTCCCATACTTTGATGACAGAGTCAATTTCCAATAAAGAAAACATTAAAAAATACAAAAACAATAATTAATTATTGTAAGTCAAAGTTCACATAACTACAAACCAGACAATTTTTTAAATCATTACAATGAGAAAAAAATACAGTATTTATTATCATTTTGTAGAAAGTAACAAGGTCAAGTCTTGTACAATTTATCACTGGACAATTGTTTATTAAATTCCAGTTTTATCATCTCCCAATTTTATCAGCCGATTTGAATTCAGTAAAAAGACAGAATGAATGGTTGTCAGCAAAAGGAACAGCCCAACATGCAAATTACAAATTGGACATACCAAAATCAAACAAGTACAACAATTTAAATATCTAGGAAGTGTTTTTAAAAAATCTGAAGGTAGAGTGGAATAGTGAAAGCTAAGTATTAAGAAACAGGAAAATTTTGTCATAAACAAAAAACGTACTAAATGATTATGTATTATTGGTCCTCCTATATGCCAGAGAATGCTGGACAATCTCCTCACAGATGATGAAGAGACTTGAGGCAACAGAAATGTGATTCTACAGAAGGATGCTGAGAATACCATAGACTGAATATGTTAGTAATGACTAAGTTTTGGAGAAAATGGAAACAAAAAGATTTCTAGGACACATAATGAGGGAAGGTCTTAGAAAAACCCTGACAGGCATATTGAAAGCAAAAAAGACTGAGGAAGGAAGCAGGCCACCTACCTGACTAGGTGTGAAATGGGAGGCAGGAGGCTTGGTAAAGGGAGAAATGCTTCTAAGAGGCAAGGGGGATAGGAAGTTGTGGAGAGCCATGATCGACCAAAACGGCATATAGAAGAAAATTGTAGAAACAGAAATGCATAGGAATGGAAATGATTTTTAAAGAAATCGTCCTGAAATGAGGTTAACCAACTGGCATAATTTCAAGTCACAAGATCGCCACAAGTTGCAATTCCACGAGTTTTTGGTTTTTCTTTGGTTATTTTATTTAAACGATTTTTTTCCAATAGAGAAAAAAAAAAGCAATTTTTTGTTACACATAAAAAGAGAAAAAAATAATGAAAAATGCTTCTAAATATAAAAAAAAAGCTAATCTAATTCTAGTCAATATTTTCACACGTGAATAAATGACAAATTAAGCAAGGGAATTTGGTACTGAACACAAAAAAAAAAAAAAACAATATTTATTTTCAGACCAAATTTCTTGGTTCCCCTCAAACTTTTGAGTCTAAAATAATTTTGACGGAGAGACGGCAGAAGCATATCAACAATTTTATTTTTAAATAATAAAGGAAAGCTTTACTTTTTTAAACATTTCATTCAAACTAATTTTCAAAACAGTTAAAAAAACTTTTCGGTTTTGAAAATTGGTTTGAATGAAATGTTTTTTGTTTGTTTTTTTGTTTAAAAAAGAAATTTTTGTTTAAAAAAGAAATTTTAATCTTACAAAACAAAATATTTTCAAATAAAAATTTGCACTTTGTGACTATTAGAAATAAACAATTTAAAAAAAAAGCCAAATACGTTTTTTTGGGGTGGGGGTAATTATGGGCCACACAGTGAGGATCGAACTCGCGAAATGATCTGCATGTTCAGTTTGCACAGATATTGTTTCCAACATTATTTTTCTGTAGGTTAATTTAAAAAGAGATTAATGAAACGGAAGAAGTTCCAACCAAACAAACAAACAAGGAAGGAAGGAAAGAAAAGCCATGTTGAAATGCTGCCCGACTGTTTGACAAAATGAAAAATAAAATAAAATAAAAAACTATTCCGAAATATTTGCTGTTGTTGCTAAAAATGTAAAAAGACCCAATTTCGTTATTGTAATCGTCGACAAAATTCATTTTCGCTGAATAAAGAAAATTATGCAAAGAAGAAAGTAATTGTGGTAGGGGTAAATAAAGTTTCAATTACCCTGCTCCTCGCCGACATTCGTGGGTGGGGATCGGGTGGAGATGAGGGCCCAGGGCAAAGCATGGAATTATATAACTCTCACACTGGTAGACATTCAAGAACTACTACTATATAGTCACTTATATAGTCTATTAATAATCTTAGTTCAATGCTACAAACTAAAAGCCATAGCTGAATGGAATTTTTATTTTAAGTCACAAGTCCTCCTGGCCATTTAAATTTTGCTGTGATTTTAAAAAGAATGGAAGATAATAAAAATTCAACGAATTTTTAAAGTTGTTTTAGGATGCATTTGAAAATAAATGAAAATATTATAACCGATAAATGAAATGTTTTCTTAAGACTTTAAGAATATAAATTTTTTTAAAATGTGTTTAAAATTAAAAATAAAATCATAAAATAAAAAGTAACAAAATAATATAAATAAAAAAAAAAATAAACTAAAAATTCTGGTTTTGAAAGAAAAAATCTTCAATGAACTCAAAAGCACATAAAATTTATATAACACTTTCAAGTTTTCCTTTTATTGTATGAATATAATTAATTATTTGGGGAAATAATTGCAGAAATTTAAACATTTTCAAAGTCTAAGGAAGTAGGAAAAGGGATTAGGAAATAAACAAACACAAAGTGTAAAAACAAAATGAACCTTTTTTTTCATAACGAACAAAAGTGAAGACTACATCCCCGAAAGAAGAAATATGTCTATGTGTGTGGACATAATTCGGTCAAAAAACAAGACTATTAAATTATTTAAGGATGTAATAAAAATTTTAAAAGTTTAATTAAGGCAAGAAAAATTACTGACAAAAATTGACATCGTCTGCATTTGATCCGCCCATCTTTAAAAACAGACTTTCTTCATCATTAACACTTGTAGATCAAAAGCATACACTTTATAATAAACTAGAATATCGTTAAACGGGTGTCATAAGGAACATATAGTTAAAAATCTAACTAATTAAATAAAAGATGACGATGAAAAGACTAAAGTTGAAGAGGAAGACAAAAAAAAGGTCATGTCACGTTTTGACGGTCGATATCAGAGATTTTATCTTGATTTCGTTATAACAGCCAGTACATATTAGTTAATGAATAATAATTTTATAATGAAATTCTGTCAGAGAAAGCAACTGAAAGGGTCTTTACCTTTTTTCTTGCTGCTGCTATTTTATTTTTCCTAGATGCCGCAGGGACATCAATATCTGCCATATTGCGTGACAAGGGAGAGACGCGACTCGACTTATTTTTCACCTGACACGACAACACACACGAGGACCGCACTGAACTTCCGGTAGTATCTTACCAAAAACAGGACACAATTATAAAATAAATACTACTAAAAAAACACCAATAATTATTTTAATAATATGAAATTAAATTATTTTATTAATTTTATTTTTTAAGAAAAAAATAATTTTAAATATCCGTGCTGTATAGTGTTCAGAAGACGTTTATAAAACGTCACTTCCGTTCACATTGAATGTAAATAAACAATCAATGTTTTCTCTGAAATCATTTAAGACGAAATTACACAAATTACATTTAAGTAATTTCGTGTAAACACAAACGTTTGTGTAATTTCGTTTTTCATTTATATTCTTTTGACCTGGAAAATTCTTTCATTTCTCTTGTCTTGGAATATTCACCCTAAATTCATCATCTGGTTCCCACGGAAAATGAAAAAAATACTAGGACAGTTTTGAAGGCGGGACGTGAAAAGAACAGGAGGTCGTTGTAGTACTGTAGACAAATAAAAATAATTCGTGCTTCTTAAATCTTACTTGAAAAATGGAGGAATTTTTTAAAATGTTGATTTTTAACGTCAAAAAAATCTAAATGAAATTCTTCGCTATTCTACCTAGACTTCGCGAATTTTAGTACTAGGCATTGAGATCTCGTCAATTGACAGTTGGGCTGACCAGATTGTAGCCGTAAGTTCTAGGCTAACAGTTTCTTTTCTCGCTTGTGGAACCCCCTTCCGACTACATGCTTTCTTTCCAAATTTAACCTGCAAAAATTTAAAAATGCAATGTTTGATAGCTATCTACTGTCCTCATGATTATTACTCTTTCTTTTCTCTTTCCAGTCATAATGTCTCTGTTCCTAATTCCTCCACACTATTATTGTGTAACCCCTTGTGTCTTAGTGGCTTCACTGCCTTGCTTAGGGTGATACCGATAAAAACAATTAATATAACGGTTTATTTACGCACGTTCGCATCAGGTCAAAGGATAAAATAATAAAAATTATGTAATTCCACCCCTGTCCGAAAAGGCGTGCGAAAAAAGTAAAAATAAAGCCTAATACGGAAAACCAGCAGTGCAAGAAGAATTTGTTATTTATATTTAAAAATACATTCTCTTTTTTAACCATTGATTTAAGAATATTTTTTAAAAATATATATGCTTTTATTAAACTAAGTATAATGAATACATCTGTAAGCATTTTAAGGCGCTACCAGAATAAAAATCTATCTTAAATCTAACTGAATTAAATTAATAATGTAAAATAGTAAAAAGTAAAACATTTTAAGAGTAAACTTTATAAAAATTACTGTTGCCGTTGTGTGAAGATGTCAAGAGATATCAGAAGGTTTGAATGATCAGAAGGCTTAAAATTGTGCGTGTTCAATAATCTTCCATCCACAACGATTAATAAAAGACAAAAATAATGATTCAAAACATAACAATTGTATTTATTAAGTGTTTGATGTACATGCCTGTGAACTGAAAAGGTTAGACAGAGTTGTGTCTCTTAGGTAATATTTGTAACGAATAAATTGATCATTAGACTGTAGAAGAATGAGTTGTTGCATGTTTGGAATTGTGTATTGTACAAGTTGGTAATAGTTCAGAATTATACTTGCATGAAATGTGAAGTTCTTTTATGTCTGACTACATTAGTTAAGACGGGAGTTCTTTAAGAGTCACATTTTGGCAGCGGAGTTGAGACGCACGAGTGAGTAAAGAGAGAGAGCGTGACGAAAGAGGGCGAGAATCACTCATGTTTGGTTTTTTATAGTATGTTGTATCACGTGACAGGATCACACTTAGTTGGCGCCAAAACAGACCTGTCGCGTGCAGGCTATTTGATTGGTCGAAACTGACCAATTAGCAAGCTAGATTGAAGGTGATTAACCAATGAATGCTTGTTATATATTTTGTAAGATGGTGGTGGTGAAAATTACAACGGGAAGAGTGCATTTCCCAGCGGAGGGTAAACTGGCTGTCGTGGAAGATTACACATTACAATAAAGTATTCTTATGCAAATGAAATAGTTTCGTCGGAATTCTGAAATGTTTCTTGGTGGTGAGGTGAAGTAAGTATTAGTTCTTGTGTACAGTAATCTGTAAATAAATGCAGGTAAACAATACACGAGAATAAGAGAAAAACACCAGTACCGATGCATCAAACTAATAATGCTTTCAAGACATAAAAACTGACTAAACAGGGGTGTTGGTATCACGTTTCAGTTAAGTTCTCCTCAGGAAGCCTCTAGCATAGAACGACCAACAAAAAAATTGTTCATTGGTCGATTGTCGTGGTCAATTTGACTAGCTTGCTAACCATTATCTCACGCTGGGGTGCCCGAATAATGGTTGGTTTGTATTTTTTCTTTCAAACAAATTTGTAAGGCCCTCTGGTCACTAATATGGGGGCAGTCTACCCGGATTTTAGGTGCAAAAATAAAATCCGAATGTCATGTCCACAAATTACAATACAAAATTATAAAGAAAATGAAGAAATTATCTTCACAGAAAAGAAAGAAGACCAAGTTAAATATGACAATAACATTTATACAGTAGATACATGTATTTACATGTTGAAAATGAATGTTCTTTGTAGTGGCCATGGAGAGAACAATAGTTCGATGTGATTTGTTGCAAGTGAGTCTGCAAAGTTCGGGGTAATATGTACGCCAATATATGTGCGTGAAGTACACGCTAATGAACCAGACTGTTGACTGATTGCGTACGATAATAGTGATTTCAAAACACGGTGAACAAAAAGAAGGGAATCTAGAAGTTACTTTCATCGCGGCTTTATATATAGAAAGATCATCGCTGACTGACGCGTTGTCATGGTAACGTGTGTCGAAGCTGGTCGGGTTCGCTGTCTGTCACCGACTGTGTTGTTGCAGATCTGGACCTGACAGTTCCGTTTCAGATCTCTCCACTGACTGTTCTGTTTCAGATCTGTCCGCTAACTTTATATGGCTCATGGCGAGTCGGTGATCGGCTCACGAAATCTATCTGATTTTTGGCAGGAATGTACTCCGTGACCTATTTCCAGGTCATTTGTAGTCAACCGCGTGAACGTCGTAGACAGCATATCACGTGACTTGTCATATCCAATCAAGTTCAAGAAACCAATTAATTTTGGAGCCGTGTTTTGAACAGAATTGTAATTTTTTTTCGTATCTGCTGATTTTAATAGGATTTATTTGTAAGCGTCTCTTGTTTTATCCTTCACTTATTGGCCGTGAAATATAGGCATTTATATCATATAGGAGATAGAAAATTAGATTAATTTATCATAATAATATTCTTCCGATATTTGGATAGTAGGCAGTGTAAGCGAGATATCAGAATTATGTCATTTTTATATATACATAGAAAAAAAAATTAATAGTTGCTAAAAGGGAAAAAAATCCTTTTACAAAAGGTTAGCAATCGAAAAGACATTAAACTTTACATATTTTGATTCTTCAAACATGTCTTTATGTAATAAAGGAAACTCTTAAATATTTTTGATACTCTTCTTTATTATCGTCTCGGTAGAAAAATATATTAAATAATAATTTATCCATAAAGTGTTGAAGGGTAGTTGCAGCATTTTTTTAGACCAATGGATACATTATTGAATGCGGACAAACCGAGCAGTTGTTTTAGGTAGATCATCGGAATGTATTTGATGATAAGTAAAAGTTAGATCATTTTTCAGAGAAACAATGTTTATTGGCTAGCTTCAAGTTAAATGAATTTATGTTCGGCATCGGGCAGCTGTCGATCTGTCTTATGTTGCTAAGAGCTTGGAGATTACTACAAGTACGACAAAAAAAACATAAAAACAAAAACGTCCGATTTAGATACCATCTGGAAAAGAAATGTTAACTTAAACTCCGACCGAGATATCACTCTGAAATTTTGGAACTTTTTGAATTCAACGAAATTAAAGGCAGCAAGCCTTTAATTTATTTTTGAAAGTTTTTTTTTACCAACTGGTGCGTAGCTTTCCGTATCTATTCTGCGGTAAACTCCATAAGAATCTATGGAGTTTTATGGCCTTGAATACTTAAATGTTTACTTTTTAGCATTCTACTACCACTTGATTGTATTATATTATTATTATTTTCGATTCAGCGAATACTATTGTTCGAAAAAGATTTCAATGCATTTTCTATGTAATAGTTTAATTCGACAGCAAATTTTGTACAAACTAAACACCAAAGTGGATCACAGAAGACTTGAAAAATTCTCCGACTTGTGATTGGCTAATATATGTGAAAAACATTACAATAGCTACGCAGTTGTGTTCAAAGTCAATTTACCGTCCAAATCTGGTTATGTGTTCTCGAGCCTATCACGTGATTCACATTAATTATAAATACTTTGATACATCTTCATTCTTCCTCTTTCCTCTTGACTTCTCTCACATACAAGATGTAGTTCAGTGGAGAGGCCCCATTTTTCTCCCTTAGGAGAAAACGCTATGAAGCGTCATGACACACACAAACACACACGTAGGAACATCGCACATCTACGAACTTCTACAAACATCGCTCATCTACGAACATTCATTCCTTCAACCGCAAGGATATAAACACTTAACATTGTGAGTAATAAACTGTTTAATTCTCTTACGAGTAACAATGCATCTTACTAAAGTTCTCCAAACTCACACACTTTTTAATACTTATCATAGTTTATCAACAAGAACATTTTCCTCACTCAAAATTCCAAGGACAAGTAAATTTCAGCATTTCAGACACAACTGAATTACTGTTTTGTACAATTGTTGTTATGCATATGTAAATTCCATTTACTTATGCAACTTCTCTTGTTGAATGTTTCTTCTTATTGTTTCATATTTTGTGATATTTTGTGTAAATATAAATTCGTTAGGCTGTTCAAATCCCTACAAGTTATAAAATTGACCCTGTGTAATAAAATACAGGCTCTTTATATAACACAATATAATAATAATGCAGAAGGATAAGGTGAAAGTTGAAGTTTCAAGAGTAAAAGTCCTGGCGCATAAGAGATAAATAGATAAAGATTCCGGGAGGAAGTAAATATGTATGTATGTATCCAAATGTACAAGTCACCGCTTGACAATGTGAGTGAAGGAAGGTATATTTTAAAATGTAATAATTGGTTGGTCGAACTATCTATTTTTAGCGATGGTTAAATTTTGGCTCCCTTGTTAATCGTTTATTTCTTTTCTTACATCCTGATTGTGAAAGATTTTTGTTTGGTTGGTCAAAATATGGCTTTGTTTGTCCGGCGATTTTTATTATCCATCTATCATTTTTAGGAATGGTAAAATTTTAGTATTCTTGTTATTATATTTTTATTTATTTCTCTATCCCAACACTGCTATGTATTTTTTATTATATTTTAATGAATGTTCTATTTTTATATCGACTATAGATGAAAGCAGTGCTCTCATAAATGTATTTTGCTGGGTCTGAGACGATCTGTTATCGATAACATTCCTCATAAACCTATGAACATCCTACGATTGCATGTCTTCATAACTTTGTTCAATATTTCAGACTTGGTCTTTTCATCAACTGACAAAAAATGGTTGTTGTTTTTTTTAAATCATCATACGTTTGAGAATAACACTGAAGATGTAAATTTAGCAACAACTTCAACTGATAACGAATAAAATTTTGTTGCTGCAGCAGCAATAATTGTGAAATAAAATGGTGCCTCTAGTATCGAAAACCAAGCGTTCACTGCTGTCTCCATAAGTGTAGAAAAAATAAAATTGAAGAAGAAATAAAGTGGAGAAAAAAAAAAATTTTTTAGAGAGAGATATAATGTCTCTTGTGTGTCGGCGTGTTGGGTGATGTTAAAGACCCAAAATTAAATGAAAAATTAAATTCTCAATCAAATTTAAATTTTACCCGTATTTAATAGAGTAATTATAATTTAATACATAATAACACACAGGAATAAACTCCCGATTTCGTTCTCGGCTTCTTCAAAGGAAATCAAACCCACTCAATGAAGCAGACGATCTTATAAACAACTATACCGTTAGTGTTCACAGATAAATATTTATTTCAACAAATCAAAATTACATGCATATTGGTCCAAGTGGGTAACAAACAAAAATGAACAAAAGGATTTTTACTTACAAAGCAATATTGTCAGCAAGCGGACAACACAAACATCTTTCAACTTTTTCTTTACAACAAACAATAAAGCATTTTCTTTTACAATCAATTCAATTTCTTTTGTGTTTCTTCTTCCTTCAAATATTTCTTTTTCTTTCTTAGAAACTCTCCTTTTCACATCCTCTGGAGCTGAAAGAGTAAATTGTAAAACACAAATCCTAACCTAGTCTAGGATCTTAAAATCTTATTCCATGAAGAATATCCTTCAAGACATTTTAAATCTTTAGCTTTGGAATTCTTTTAAATCTTATTTTAATAAAGAACGTGAATAGGGGCAGAATTCCCCGCATCGAATGACCCTGCCAAACAAATAGAAACGTTGATTCTCCGAATCAACAAACAAATAAATCAAATTAAATAATTCCCCTTTTAGGGAATAAAATTACTTCTTTTAGCTTTGGAATTGTACCGAAGCTAACAAATCTTTTCTTCCAAGTTTCTCACATATAAACAAATCTTAGCTACGGAATTCTACCGAAGCTAATAAATCTTCTCTTCTAAAAATTCACATATTTAAACAAATCTTAGCTACGGAATTCTACCGAAGCTGAACAAATCTTCTCTTCAAAGTTTTTCGAATATAAACAAATCTTAGCTACGGATTTCTACCGAAGCCAATTAAATTTTCTCACAAAGCCCTTCTATGTGAAAAAACTCACCCTCCCTATTCCCATCCATAAATCAGTAATATAGCTATTAAAAGCTAAATAAATATTAATTCTATAAACTTTAAAGGTAAATAATTCGATACTGTAATTCGAATTATTTTAAGGTAACACTAATATACGTGGCAAACTAGAATAGTTCACCACGGAGCCAGAATAAAAACACGCCTTTAACGTCCGAGGATAAAAATCTGACTGAAGATAAAATCTTCTGATGCAAAGGAGTCGTCTTTAGCTTCCAAATTCCATGAAAAAACGCGGCAACAAAATTACCGTCTGTCTCGCCATCAGGCGCTAACGACTCAAAACATCAATAGAACATATCTCACCACCAAAGTCATTGAAAGATGTCTTCTCACACTTATATGTTAAATTTCTGTCAATAAAAATTTCCAAATAAGCTCTGTTGCTTTATTTCTAACATGTTACACTGGACTGGGGTAAAATGTATATGCATCATTCATATTTTAAATAATTATTAAACATTTTTTCGGGAAAATTCAATTAATATAAGAATGCTAACGATATGTGCCCAAGTATATGTTGCTTTTTTAAGTCTGTTGAAACAAAAACTAAACTTTTTTTTTTTATTAAAATAATAAAGGTTGCATTCAAAATTCTTTTTGCATGATTTCCATAATTAATAATCATTTGACAAATTAATTGGTCAAATAAAAAAAAGGTGTATTATATGAAGCAATATAATTCGTAAACACTAAACTAAACAGTAATGTTCAAACATGTTCTTTCTTTAAGCAAGGTGTTTTAATGATACTGGCAAAAAAAATTAACGATTTTGAATGTGCTACCTTAAAATAGAATGTGAATCAAAAGCAGTGAACTCTTAAGTAATTCTGTTCATTTTCTACAGTTATTTCCCTTGTTTAATTTCCTAATATCTGCTTGGCACCGAAAATTTTTATTTAACCAGAGGTACCACCAAAAATATTCTAAGATATGAGTACTATAGTAAACTTGATAAAAACAAAGTTTTATTGTCAAAATGTTTATGTTATTATTAATAGGAAAAACCAAAGTATTTTTTATAATTTTATTAATTTTTTGTAATACTTTCTAGCACGTTCGAAATTTTGGTTAAAAAAATGTTTTTCTTGCATTCATTGTGGGCCAAAGATTAGTATGGGAAATTTAGCGTCTTTTTTTGCAGTAAAAAACACATTGTTTTGGAAATTCTTGCAAAAATCAAATTATTGTCGGATTTTAATGAAATTTTCAGGACTTAATCACAAATGGATTAAATTATTTTTTAATATTTTTTTAGAAAATCTTGCTATTTTTTTTTTTTTACGTCTTATTTAATTTTATGAAATTTCCAGAAATTAAAGTTTCAGAATCCTCGGATTTAAAAGCATGACTCCTTGGAGAATTTAAATCATCAATTTGTTTTTGTTAATCAGAAACACCATTTACCAAAAATCTGCTTTGAATCATAAAATAAAAAATTCAATAAAATTATGACATTATTTAATTAAAAAGCTTTTAATTACTTTTATAAATAAGATATATTAAGGACACTATTATCTTAAGAAAAACATTTTTTTGATGAATAATGAATTTTTACAAGAATTGTTTTTAATTTTAATTAGAAAAATTTATTAAGTTTTAAATCATTTAAAATTCTGTATTAATTTCAGCAGTTTTGAAGATACTATTAAGTGAAAACTTTATTTACTAATAAATATTGTTTTGCAAAGACTTTGCTGTAAACTAATATAAATTGACTGGAAAGAATTTTTTTTTTTGGTTAAAATAGCTGATTAACACCCTTTTTTTATCACAATGTAATTGTCTTTATTAAAAAAATCTTCCAAAAATAAAATATACTTTTCTGAAAGTTTATCTGAGGAATATTAGCTGATTTAAAGTATAATTAATCTGATTTGAAACAAATATTATTTACTTTAAGTTTAAAATATTGCAGTAATACATTATTTAACTCAACGATAGATGCGTTTTTTTAACTCGACACTAGCTGATTGACAGGCCAATGATAGGTCTAATGTTGTTCTACAGAGACTTTATCTGTAAAAAATAATTTAAGAAAATAACATGAGCAACATTTTTATATAATTTTTAAGTACACAGTTATCTTAAAAATTTAGGAAAATATTCTCTGTAATCTAATGTTTTATTAAATTTTAGAAATGTTGACTTTACTATAGTCATCGCTTTTATTTTCTGATAATGTCGTGTATGGTCACCCATACTTACAAAAATGGACATGTTTATAAACATAAAACAAAATTCAAGATTCTTTTTAAAATATTGATATTTGATGATTTGTATTAAGGCTAAGCTTTTCCATTTATGATTAGTTTTGTTTTATATTCATTGATTTTTTGTCACTCATAAGAATCAAATAGTCATGTGCTTAACTGTTAAATTTTAACTGAGCCAAAAAGCATAACAAAATTAAATTTTGTTATGCTTTTTTAATCAGTTAAAGTCTAACAGTTAAGTACATGACTATTTGATTGTTATGAGTGACAAAAAATCAATGAATATAAAACAAACAACAATGCATATGTAGTAGTAGTATTAATATTAATAGAAAACAACATGAATGCTACAAAATAAAGAAGTTTTTCTTTTCTTTTATTTTTACAACACAAGACTTGTGGAAATATCTGATAACAAAAATTAATTGTTCATGTTTTGTTTTTCTTTAAAGTCTCTGAGAGTCACAGAGAAATATCAGTAGCTGTGTGTCGTTAAAAGCATTATCGCCAAGTTGAGAATTGTAATTTGTTACTGTCCCTTCAACTGTCAAAGGAGCAGACTTACAGTGAGATGACAGCTGTATTTCATCTTGCCGGACAAGTAAACTGTTCTGAAGCGTTTTGAAAATATTCTCATTATTTAAATGTTCTGATGGGATCATGCACACGCATGTTAGCTCCACAAATTTCTTACGAAGCGACTGCATATTTTTCTTTTGTACACCCAATTGGTCAAAATATGTGGTCGAGTATTTTATTTTTTTAGAAAATGTGCATAAGCATTTTTTTATATATTAAGAATTGCACCAAAGTTGATCCAGTTTTTTGAGAATTTTCATTGATGGGAAATTGCATCATTTTCTATACATGTTATTAAAAAGAATTACATGTGTATACAATTGTAACAAAAGGGAAATATGTGAAACTATAAGATAAGAAGAATGTGTTTGTGTGTGGTAGACATGTGTGAAAGAGTTCAAAAGTCAAAGGAGGACCAATGAAATGAACACACCTGGTTGGCAGTGTTCTTTATCGATGTTAACTACATATGAAGGCGGGAGTTAAAAAGACCATAAAGAGAGAGAATGTGATTCCCTTTTTATAGGCTTAAGAGTGCCCCCTAGTGAGCACTTTTGGAAATAACCCACATGACCAAAGTAATAGTGCACCCAGTGAGGATTGACTTCATTGCACTAACAGTTGGGTGCCTGCCATAGAAGAGTGGTTAACAAGTTCAAATTTCAAATTCCATTTGCTTAGTTCAATGCTGGCTGGGTTTTCCATTACTGAGTTCTTTCAGATGAAACTGCATATCAACTGATTCAGCAGACATATTTACTGCATGACCCACGACTGTAGCCTTGTGTCAAACTAAGAGGAATAGCTATGAAAGGTAATCATCACTCAAGAACAGACACCTCCACCCCAATTTATTTAAATAATTTATTTTAGGAAATATTTTTACATTTTTTGAATAAGATTGATTCTAGAAAGAATAGAGAAAATAATTTGCTGTTAAAGTATAAAGTTCTATGACTGTCCCATAATTGTTACATTTACTGTATGAAATGTGCATATAAATGTAGTAACAGTTATTGGACAGACATAGTTATTGCTTTTAATAGATATTGACAATATTTTAAAAAATGGCATCTGCATTAAGGTTTTATATAAATGTTAATGTAGGTGAGAGAGAATTTTAATGAATAAAAAATAATTGTAATGACTTCAAATGGGTGTTATACAAAATCAAATAATGGCAGTAATTTTCTCTTCCTCAGTGAATTTCTAAAAAACAAATTTAACCCTGTTTCTTTATTAATTTGTTTATTTTCATTGACAAAATAAGGCTTGGATGATTGCATATTCTCACTGGCAAAATAAGGCCAAGTATACATTTTTTATGGTGGAGTTGTTGTTCCCACCATAAATCAATATATTTGGTTTGAATGTATGTTGGCCTTGTGTAATGATTAAAAGAAAATGCACAGTGTTGATATATATGAAATAAAACTTTATATAACACAATAAATTAGATAAGATGAAAGTTGAAGATTCAAGAGTTCAAATGCAAAATTCCTGGTGCATACAAGTGAGAGAGAGAGAACGAGAAAGTGTCTGATGAAAGTAAATATATGTGAATATGTACATATGTATATATCCAAATGTAGTAGCCATTTGCTTAACAATGTGGGTGAAGAAAGGTATGTATGTTTTTAGATGTAGCAGTAAGTTGCTTAGAAGGTGGAAGAAAGCGTGGATTTTCAAATGTAACAGGATGGTGTAGCCATCTCAGATCACCAGCTGGTCACATTTCAGTTCTGGTTATATTATGATGACTGCATCATTAGAGCATGGATAAAATTATTGATTCTGGTTTTGGTTGATTTTCCATCTTGTTATATACCTCTAGAGATCCTCTCTAAAAGTGACACTTTGATTCTCATTGGCTCACAGCCTCATATCCTACTTGTGAAAACTTTCTGATTTGTTGGTCGAAATATGGCTTTGTTGCCTGGTGATTCTGAATATACATCTATTTTAGAGATGGTGAAATTTTGGTCTCCTTGTTATTTATTTTCTATTACTTTCTTCTTTTGATTACATTTGTTCACAGCCATCAAGCATAATTATGCTACTATATATCTAATAAATGCAAATATAGTGAATGAAATAAAATGCTTTGCAAAGGATTCAGCAGAAAAAGACTACTTCATTACTGAATAAAATGCATATAAGTGATAAATAGTTTAAGAAAAGAGGTAAGTCAATTGTTCAGTTTTCAAACAAGTTTTAATTTTCATATAAAATAGAAAAAAAGAACATCAAAATCTTAGACAAGTGTAAAAAGAAATTTTTATATAAAACTAAACAGATCCATTAAAAGATATTATTTGTTCTTCCCAAAATCACCAGTCTTAAAATGCAGTTTATTTTACTGCATTTAACATATATATATATATATATATATATATATATATATATATATATATATATATACACACACACACACACACACACATAAAAAAAATAAAATATGGCTTCAAATAGAAAATTCATGAATATGAAAAGTTGCAGAATACAACGAATTAAGCAAAAATTATGATTACAACAATAAAAGAAAAATATCACCATGTAAATGCCATCTTTTATGAAAAAAAAAAAACAATTTATATTGTGATAACATTTTTTCATAAAATCACAAAGCAAATATTAAAAGCTCCAAATACAGAAATAACACAAAAATGATTTGAAAGATCACTTGGTACTTGACAGAGAACTATTTTCAAGCCAGTGTGGCATGGGGGGATCTTTGTGATCACTGGAGATGTCAAGAAGCTTATATCAATGAATGTTGGGAAAAAAAAGTGTCATTTTGCTAGCCTCAATATCTTTTTTCATCTCAACCTTAATTTATTTATCTCTTTAAAGACTACTAGTATATTAAGATAAAATCCCCAATCTCTTTATAATTTAAGATTCCAGAATTAATAAATCAAAACTCTCATTTTAAAAGAAAATGTCAGAAATATAAACTCATAAAATACAATTTTATCTCACATCCCATTGGAAGGCAAGAAATTTTGCTTTGCAAGATTTACTGAATAATTTCATCTCCAAATAAAGGTAAATCATGTTTATAATTAAAATAAAGCATCCATTATAAAAAGTAACAAGTAATAAATTAAATCATTATACAATTTCTCTATTCAACACAGATTTCAATGGGAAATTAACAATTTTGGTAAAACAGACATCAGATAAAATGAGAATAAAAGAAAGAACTTGCAAAAAGGAGTTGAGTGCTTTGTTGAACTCCAAGTTGAAGAGAATTTCAAGATTATTCAGAAGAAACTCCAAAAATTCAAGAAGTTCAGAACATTGTAGATATATAGTCATATGAAAATTATAAGGAAGAAACAGTATTATCAGTTTTTCATAAATCAATAAACAGTATTTTCAGTCATAAAATGAACAAACCATATTGTCAGCATCTGATAAATGTACCGAGAACATTGATACACCTTCATTTTGCTAATATACGTAAATGAATCTGTTTTCAATGGCTGTTACGTGCATATAGAAGGAATGGCTGTTACCTACATTCATAGAAGGAATCCATGAACAACTGACCAGGAAGCCATTTCCTAGACAGCAACATTCATCACCACCAGATGAGTAAAGTCAGTAACATATCCTTACATCTGCCACAAATGCAAGATCCAATTGTCTGTTTTTCAATTACTCTCAGAGAAAACATTGATTTTGCAATGTCTGGCAAGCAAAACGAGTAAAAAATGACTGCAAGAATCTATAACATGATCAAATATAAATTGAAAAAAAAAGTCAATTTAATGGAGAAATTAATATACACTTGAAGAAGTTTGTAGAACACAGAGGCTGAAAGTTGCTGATAAAAACAGCCAGAATAAGAATATTATTCTGAATTATTCACAGGTAAAACAATCACTTATGTTGAAATTTAGAATAAGACAAATCCTTATGGAATAATAATGATTACTGAGCCAGTCTATCAACTTATTAGTAAAGTATAATGAATTTGATACTAAGTGTTCCCTCCCACTTGTGTCAGTCTAAGATAAGTAAAGATTTCAAAATTTTAACTAAATTTATCAAAACTGCAGCTGACAAAGTGCATTAATGTTTCTGGGTAACAAGTTCAGATTTTGATTTTTCTAAAGAAATAGACAAAAAGCATAAATGAAATCAATATTTATGAGGGTTTGCCGAAAATTTCATAGGCTGACCGAGATATAAATATAAGTAGATGCCCCAGTTGGTAGAGTAAAAGGCATACAAGTGTACTAGAATATAACAGTCGGCCAACTGTTGTATTCTGGTACTCTTGGGCAGACATTTCAGCTGACACTCATAGAACAAAAATATCTTCAAGAGTTTTAAAATTAATTTTTTAATTCTTTCAAAGATTTTGAAGAGCAGAAACAAACTTAGAAATTAATACCAGGAACGAAACAACAAAACATCAAGTGCAAATTTTTGGTAATAACTAACCAAAGAAACAATATATGATGAATTCAAAGTCTATTCAATCAAGCATTTTACTTACTATCAGTTCATCTCAGTTTTATTACATAACATATAAAAACACACACACATCATTTCTATTTTTTAATTTGAAAGAAGAATCTGCAATGCTATTGGTTCTGACCTGGCATCTCAGCTTCAGTCACTTTCCCATCACCACAACATTTTTGTTCTATGGGGGTCGGCTGAAATGTTCATGCAAAAGCTTCCCTGTGTCTTTTCTACAAATGTTTTCATGGTAATTGTTCTGATGAGCTTTCCTCTTTGGTACTTAGACTTTATGAATTTAAGCACTGGCAGCACAGTCTCATCATATGACAGTTGAAATACCAAGATGGAACCGTAACTTCTATGCTAATAGTTTCTTCTCTCGCATTTATTGCTTGTGGTACTCTCTTCCAACATCTTGCTTTCCCCTCAACTTTGACCTTCAAAAATTTAAATGCAGTGTCAATCATTATTTGTCTTCTTAATTCCTCTTCTTTTATTGTCCTCTCTCCTTAATAATGTTTACTATTTCTCATATTCTCTCACACTCAGTCACCCCTTGTGTATTAGTGGCTTTATTACCTTGCTTGGGGTGAAATGATTAAAAAAAAATTAAATGTATGCAACATTTTGAAAAGAAAATGTTAATTTTAGGATAATCTCTGATTCCATATTTTCCATACACGTTTTAAAAAGTAAATGAATCAAATTTCAAAATCAAAATTTTTAAATATCTTAATTCAGTAAAACTTCTTGTTAATTATTCACAATGAGTTAATTATTTAGAACAATTATTTTTATTAAACACTCAAAATACAATGAAAATTTGATATAAAATTGATTAGCATTTGTGTTGACATAAGAAGAAGATTCAAAATATCTCACCGGCCGGGACTCCATTTGCAGGTCAATTTTGAAAATGCAAATCTTTGAACTTTGAAGCAAAATTTGTTCAAGTTTTATCATAAAAAAATGGATAAAATTTTAAAAACAATTAAAAAAATAGGATAGGCAATAATTATGGTAAAAACAAATAAATATTCACCCAATTTATATATTATATACATACTATATAATATATATATATATACACACTATATATGTATACTATATTATATATATATATACACTATATATATATACTACATAATATATACTATATAATATATATATTATATATATATATACTATATATATATACACATATACTATATAATATATATATACACATATACTATAATATATATACACACATATACTATATTATATAATATATACACATATACTATATTATAAAATATATACACATATACTATATATAATATATATATACACATATACTATATAATATATATATATACACATATACTATATAATATATATATACACATATACAATATAATATATATATATACACATATACTATATAATATATATATATACACATATACTATATAATATATATATACACATATACAATATAATATATATATATACACATATACTATATAATATATATATGTACACATATACTATATAATATATATATATACACACATATACTATATAATATATATATATACACATATACTATATATTATATATATATATATATACATATACTATATAATATATATACACATATATTACATAATATATATACACATATATTACATAATATATATACACATATACCATATAATATATATATACACATATACTATATAATATATATATATACACATATACTATGTAATATATATAATATATATATACACATATATTATATAATATATATTATATATACACATATACTATATAATATATATATATACACATATACTATATAATATATATTTATACACATATACTATATTATATATATATATACACATATACTATATATTATATATATACATGTATACTATATATTATATATATACACATATACTATATATTATATATATATACACATATACTGTATAATATATATTATATATACATATACTATATAATACATATTATATATATATACACATATACTGTATAATATATATTATATATACATATACTATATAATACATATTATATATATATACACATATACTATATATATATACACATATACTATATAATATATATTATATATATTCACATATATATATTATATATATTCACATATACTATATTATATATATACACATATACTATATAATATATATTATATATATTCACATATACTATATTATATATATACACATATACTATATAATATATATTATATATATTCACATATACTATATTATATATATACACATATACTATATATTATATATAGACACATATACTATATATTATATATATACAATACATATACAATATATTATATATATACACATATACTATATATATATATAGACACATATATTATATATAGACACATATACTATATATATTATATAATATATATACACATATACTATATATATATATTATACTATATATATATATTATAATATATATACACATATACTATATATATATATTATAATATATATACTATATATATATATTATAATATATATACACATATACTATATATATATATTATAATATATATACTATATATATATATTATAATATATATACACATATACTATATATATATATATAATATATATACACATATACTATATATTATAATATATATATACACATATACTATATATTATATATATACACATATACTATATATTATATATATACACATATACTATATATTATATATATATACACATATACTATATATTATATATACACATATACTATATATTATATATATACACATATACTATATATTATATAATATATATACACATATACTATATATTATATAATATATATACACATATACTATATATTATATAATATATATACACATATACTATATATTATATAATATATATACACATATACTATATATTATATAATATATATACACATATACTATATATTATATAATATATATACACATATACTATATATTATATAATATATATACACATAGACTATATATTATATAATATATATACCCATATACTATATATTATATAATATATATACACATATACTATATATTATATAATATAATATACATATACTATATATTATATAATATATATACACACATATACTATATATTATATAATATATATATATACATATACTATATATTATATATATATACTATATATATACACATATACTATATATATTATATAATATATATACACACATATACTATATATATATTATATAATATATATACACACATATACTATATATATATTATATAATATATATACACACATATACTATATATATATTATATAATATATATACACACATATACTATATATATATTATATAATATATATACACATATACTATATATATATATATACACACATATACTATATATTATATAATATATATACACATATACTATATAATATATATACACATATACTATATAATATATATACACATATACTATATATACACATATACTATATAATATATATATACACATACTATATAATATATATTATATAATATATATACATATAAACTACACATATAGTATATCTTATAATATATATATACCTATACTATATATATATATACAATATATATACTATATAATATATATACTAACTTCCCTATTGTCTTTAACATAATTTGTTTGAATTAACATTTGCTGCCTAAATACAACCAAAATGCATGACCCAACAACTCACAATTTTTATATATATATATATATATATATATATATATATATACTACAGTACACTTATATTCACACTAGTTTTAAAAACTGCTCAAATAATTATCACTCAAGTAACAAAAATAAATTATGCTTTATAATCATTTTTCTTTTTAAATATGTAGCATATGAAATTAACACATTTTGCTGCAATTGTTGATTTTTTTTTTTCAGTCGGGGATTGAAAAGAGCCGGGATTATGTTCTTCATATTTTTACTTCAAAAAGCGAAAACAAAAGTTGACAATCATTAACTGAAAAATAAAAAATTCTCATCATCAAAAGGACAGAAATAAATTAAACGTTGCCTTTTTACGATGAAAGTGAAATTGTTTCACTTGAGTGATTTTCCAGTTCGTGGACGCGACAAATAACCTCATGGTGTTGTTCCAGACCCGTTATACACCCGGCACATAGTAAGTAAAAAAATCTTTTCAAGTCTTTTAGTTTTAAAAACTCATTTAAGAAGTAGAAAATGTCATTTTTTCATATCTTAAAAAAAAAGGTCATTTTCATTTTCACATAGATGCATACAAGTGCACGATTTTTGTTTTGTTTTTTCGTTTGTTTGTTTTTTAAATGAAATGGACATATTGACCATTAGGGTCAAGAATTTATTTTTATTTATTTTTTAATTTACTATGTGTTATAAAAGTTACACTCTGCGC
The DNA here is from genome assembly GCA_964036315.1 of Acanthosepion esculentum. Lineage (NCBI taxonomy): Eukaryota > Metazoa > Mollusca > Cephalopoda > Sepiida > Sepiidae > Acanthosepion > Acanthosepion esculentum. The sequence continues at coordinate 97,479,569 of OZ038496.1, read as the reverse complement.
CTGGTGGACAAAAAAAAGGGCCACGAACCCCAGAAAGACATGCAATAAAATATAATAACAAACAAGTGTAATCTTTTTTTCTTTTTTGCATCCGTAAACTAGAAAATCCTCCTTCTCCGTATTGTTTTACTTTTTTTATATAATTGTTTCTTTATTAAGAGACTTTGTTGAGTCTGGCACAAGGCCACAGTACGTGATTTTCTTAACGGATTCGGTTAACCAAGTAAGTAATCCAACCCTACGAAAATCTGATGATGAAACGAGAACCGTGGTTAGCATGATTTGAACATGCATATCAACTTTTTTAAAAAGCTTTGAATATTTAGGATTTTATAAAATTGTAAAAAAAATGTCATAAAAATATTCTATGTATAGTTTCAACAGACATCTGGCAAAATGGACACGAATTGTTGATATCATTTTGATTGTACGCGCAAAGTAAACACAAGTTGGTGTGTCCACATGGTAAAAGAACAGCATTTCTTTCGTTTTCACAACAGATCGAACATAATCGATCGTCCAATCGACGACTGTTGTGCATCGGTCCAACATTGTTAATCCGTGGAAGAGGGCCTCTCCTTCTTAATCTCTCGACCTGTCTGACCCGAGTTCTCATTCGACGCATTCTTTGTTGTTCACGAACGAAATCACCTTCGTTATAATCACTTTGGTCATCGTCATCTTCGCTATCTTCATCGTCACCCTCATCGCCAGATTTATCGTCATTTACTTCGTCGACTTCTTCCTCTTCCTCGTTGTTCGATGGCCGCCAATGTCGAGTGATGACAGCATACAAGAAGGAAATTATCCAAAAAGCAACTGGGTAGATGTAAACGAACTTTTCTAACGTGATCCACCAGTAAAGTTGGGAGACAAGTCGTCCAAGGAAAGCATAAACTTTCCAACCAAGTGTGACGAGAGGAGAGATGACTGTCGACACAGACAGAGGGACGAAATGTTTTATATCCAAACCTTCTACCACCCACAGGAAATCTTTGTAATGGTCCTGAAAGAGACCTGTGATTAGCTGCACAAAGGCCACACAAAAAGGCTTAAGAGTGGAATCCCACAATTTATACCTGAGTGCCTCGATTGTTACAAAATGTTGAGGTACGAATTCCTTTAATAAATACAACGCACAGGTGCAAGCGTAAAGAAACATAATTGTATGTACAAAATTACATAGTAATCCCGTCAACGACATCTTTGATGCCAAATGGTATCCTTCAACTTTCTTTTAGGTGTTTATAATGAAACTGTTATATAAAGATATTATTTAAAACTGGTAGAACGAATGTTTATCGTCGTCGTTGAGTTGGTTCACTTTGGCTCGGCACATGCAAGGGAACAAATCACAACAAATCTACTTCCGGTTTAACTTGGGTTGTAATAAAAAGTCAAACTGGATGAACGAAAAGGAAGTGAAACGAATTCGATGGATCAATTTGCAATTGATTTTCTGTAAAAGAGCAAGTAAGAATGAACGATGGACACAATCTTCTTAATAATATGAAAATAAATAAAGGAAAATGAATGCTAAAATTGAATTAGGTTAATTGAAAGAGAAAGGATTTTTTAGTAATTGAATAAATGTCCACAATGTGAGCTGAAAATACATTAAGAAAAAATGGAATTTGATTGTGAAAGTTCACGAAATTAATTATTTAAAAGTTCACTTTAAGTGGAGAGGTGAGCAAAAAGACTACTTACCTTTAATAACCAGTGAGTGAAGAATTCACTGATAGACTACTTAAAAATATTTTTATAAAGTTCATTTTTTTTAAGAAATGTAAAAAAGTGTTTCGATTTTCTTACCTCGTAAGGTAGCATTTTTCCAAGCCTAGGGCAGCTAAATAAATATCAAGTCACTTCGCAAGCTATTCTTTGTAACAAAAGTTGTGTTTTTATTTTATGATTAATTATAATTATTATTATCTTCTTCTTCAATTTTCTAGGATGAATTTTTTAAAAAGAATTTTTTTTTATAACATTTTATTTATTATTCTTACCACCAACCAAAATGGATTTTTCCCGTGAAATGAAAGCAAAAAAATTCGCTACCTCTTGTTTTAAATTTGCCAAAAATCAGGAAATTATCCAATTCAAACGATATTTTCAGTATTTATTTAAAGAATTAATTTTTAATGAATATTTTTTTATTTTTTTATTTATGGGGAAATATTTGGTAGTCGTGGCGAGGGAGGATATTTCACCCACCTCATTTTTTTCTCGTGTGTAAGTGTACTTTTTTCACTTGGGTAGGGAGTTTTATAGAATCTCTGGAGATATTATTTTACGAAAAAAATTATGCAATTTCAAGTGTGAACATACGATTTTTATTTTATTTTATCCTTATAGCAATCTATGGATGTACAAAAAAGACTTAATTCTGATATCTTGCTTTGCTATCTCAGTCAGTTAAAGCAAGAAGTGATACACGCTTAAGCAATCATGTATCTTTCGATACATAACTGACGGGTCTGATTTTTTTTTCCCCACAGTAGGTTGCCATTTCTTTCTGCAATAGACCAGAAAGTAGACAGTAGGACAGACCGGGTTCTATAGCAGAACCTGCTATAGAATCCGGTCTGTCCTGCTATTTACCCATGGATTCATACTTTTCTCAAGAAGAGTATTTATTCACGTCGTAAGTGAATGGATTCGACTGGAATTCGAACTCGGCTCTCCGAGTCGCTATCCACTGTGCCTCCTACTGTTCAATATCGGAAGAGTATCTTCAATTCAGTCAGTTTTTTGTTGAGTCTTGAAAGCACTGTTGTTTTCCGATCCATTTATACGACGGATGTTTGTTTTTTTGTTATTATTGTTTTGTTATGGTTTTTTTTTAGCGTATCTGTTTTCATGCATTTTTTACATTTGTTGACATTACAAGAATAACCAATAATTATACTTACTTTAGTAATTAAAGTAGTGTAAACCTAATTTGTTATTTAAAGTTTTTTTTTGTTTTTATCTCTGTCTTATTTTTTCAGCATAATTTATTCCCCTCGCTATCAAGAAAATTTTCAGAATTACGACGAAACTATTTAAAGAATATATTTTTTATTGTAATTTTTCTGAAAATTTACTTCACACTTGAAATAAAAATGCTTTTCTTTACACGTTAAAAATCTAACGCAAATTACATTTTTTATGCCATTTGGCTTGGTAGTGCCTTCAAACATATTCAATTTTTATGTTTAATAAAAAGAACGTATACAATTGAATATATATATATATATATATATATATATATATATATATATATATATATATATATATATATATATATACCCTAAACTATTGGTTAAAGAAAATTGATTTTTAATCATAAATAAAATATTCTTAATTATTGCACTACTGATCTTCCGTATTTATTTAGTTTTTTATTTTTATTTTTTCCCGCGCTTTTTTGGACAGGGGTGGATATTTGCGGTATTTCTGCCTTACCTTTTGACATCATAAGCTACCTCTGTTTTAAGTAAAAGGTAAGTTTACTTTTAGAAAATATAGTTAATTAAGTTCTAAATGTACTAGTCGACTTTGATATATATCTCTAGGTCAAATGTTGGATTTAAAAAAAAATTTAAATTTGTTGTTTACCTTTTTCATATAAAATGGCGACTCGATGATCGACGACAAAAACGTGCCTATGTTTTAAAAATGCCTAAAAGTTTGTTTTTTTTTCTTTCTTTTAATTCGGATTAGCTTTAGGCCAATATCTTTGTAATAGAAACGAAATTTACGTTCGAAGAAGGCATTCAAATTATTTAAAATGGATTTTTCGTTTGTTTGTTTTTAGAAAGTACGTGACGCTACCTAATTATGTTTTTTACGGAAGGTCAAAAAGAAAATGTGACTGCAGTCAAATAAGTTTTTGTAAATTTTTCCCTTTTTTCTTGTAGCATTTCCTTTTAATTTATTAAATTTTAAAATCAGGATAATTTAAAAAGACCTCCTGTAGTCCAATTAAATATTTCTTAACATCAAACAGATGAGAAAATAATCAAAATAATAAATAAAAGAAATGAATTAAGTACAAATCTAGTGCGTATCATTTAACGAGTACAAATCTAGTACAAATCATTTTAAATTAGATTCTTATATTTAATTTATTGCAGTAAATTTGGTACAAATCTAGTACGTATCATTTGACTAGTTTTTAGTTAATTTATATCTAATGTAGTATAAAAATAAAATTATTTCTTCTAAGTTTCCTGAAGACGTGTAGAACCCAAATTCTACATTATTCCAATACCCAAAATAGTTTGGTCAAATTTGTGGAAAAAGTGGATCACAGAACACTTTCAACTTCAAACACTTTCAAAAAAAAATCTCGAGCCCTCATTGGTTAATAAATATACAAGTAGGCGTGACTATCTTCCCTCGCTTAACTAATTTTTAGAGCTCGTGACTGAAATCCAAGTTCGCACCAAGTCCCTGTAAGCCACCGAAGCAAATAAAAACAGAACATTATACAAACTTAACGATATTCACACTCACTCACCAAAACTCCCTAGTGAACTCAATTCCCATTCACTCACCAAATTCCTTACACAGAAGTTAAACAAATTCCTGCTAACAAATCAACTTTAATATCTGTCTATATTTCTGAGATGAGGTATTATGTACATTATTTACATTATTCAGACTAGTCTTCATCTTTGTCGCCATATTTATTACAACGTTTCGGCCGTTGTACGCTTCGACATTCTTCAGGTGGTTGGAATGTTGAACTGAACCCTTTATTTCGCTCACTGGCGTAGACTGTTCTAGTTCCACGTGCCATGGTAAAAAGGGTTGCTGAAGACATTAGGTTTGTAAATGCAGGTTGTGTTGAAAAGATTTGTGTGGCTGCGTGTTGAATAGCATTTAACAATTATACATTTTTGAATTAAGGAAAAACAATGGAAAACCGATTTTTGTTTCAACGATAAAATATATATTAAAATCAACAAATACAAAACATTTTTTGTAATGTGTGAAACAATAAGAAAGAAGAAGTAGTTTCCCTTTATCTGTTAGCTGAAAGATTAAATGTAATAAAACAAGTTTTCTGAATAAGAATGTTCAAAGTTCTGTATTAGATAGGATGATGTTTCAGAAGAACATGTAGTAATTCAGTTGTGGATTATATATAACTAACAGAGCTGTTGCAACTTGGCTTGTTACATAGAACTGATGGTGAATGATATATAAGTTCTGTGTGTGTGTGTGTGTGTGTGTGTGTGTGTGTGTGTGTGCACAGTGAGTAGAATGAATAGTCTGTGTAGACGCATGTGAGTTGCTGAGTTCTACTGAGTTCTGCTTCTACTGTCTATTTTTGGAACGAATCCTGGTTTATATTACTATCGGTAGGCTCCCAGGACAACGGCGGGAGACATTTCGAGAGAACACAAAAAATATCTGATTGGATGAAAAATTACCCAATCGGTGATTTTATAACAAAAGCATGTTTGTGAATTAACAGTAGGAAAAATTCAGTGTGGTGAATGCGATCAGTAAATTATCCTGTGATAGTTAGTATTTATTATTTGACCAATCACGGTTGAGAAAAATGTAGGCGTGGCAAACATAGTAGTAATCACTACAATCACCACCACCCCCCAAAAATGGAAAAAGTTGATGAAAACAGTTTTTTTTTTCAATATGTCACATAACTTTTGAATTTTCGAGGCCAATGGACCTCTCTTCCTTTCTTTGTATATTGGTGTGCAGGTGTTTCGGGTTGCTGTTGTATATTGCTCGGTGATTGCGATGTTTGGTTGGGTTCAGTACTCCGTTCTATGTAAGCTGGCTTAAGGCGATCAATCGAAATGTTGGATCGTCCACTAGGAAGTTGAACGGTATAGAATTCATTATGCCGAGCAAGGACGCGAAACGGACCTCAGTAACTCGGGGTGAGTGGCTTTCTAACTGCATCTTGCCGAATAAAAACAAAGTCGCACTTGTTCAAAAAGGTAGGAACGAAGATATCCTTAGTTTGAAACCGAGTAAGCGTAAAGACTAAAGTAGACATCCTACTCTGTAGATATTGGATAAAAGATGAAGAAGGGTCTGAGGCTGAGCTATCAGACAGATATTGTCCTGGCAAAACCAATGGTTGTCCAAAAACAAGGTCAGCTGGTGAACATTGAAGGTCTTCCTTAAGTTGTGACCGGAGTGAAAGCATTACCAGGGGTAAATTTCCATCCAGGATAATTGGTTATTAGCATTGGAGCTAGTTAATGCGGCCTTTAGCTGGCGGTGAAAACGTTCAAGAAGGCCATTATCACAAGGGTTATATGCTGTGGTAGATATATGTCTCGCTCCAAGAAGATTTATGAATTCCTTAAAAGTGTTGACTGGAATTATGGGCCGCGATCTGTTGTTATCACTGATGGGCATCCAAAAAACGAGTTCCAGTTTTTCAGTATAGCCTTGGCAACAGATTCAGCGGTCGTAGATTGGAGAGGAATTGCAACTGGCCATCTATAAAATCTGTCGATTATAGTGAGAATGTATTGATGTCCGTGGGCTTCCGGTAATGGACCCACCAAGTCGACGTGTAGATGACGGAAACGGCCGTCTGGCGTGGTGAAATTACCAGGCGGTGACTTAGTATGACGATGGATTTTAGTACGTTGGCAAGTAATACAACACTGAGTCCAGCTTTTAATGTCGCTGTTCATGTTAGGCCAGACAAAGCGTTCGGAAATTATTTTTGTCGTAGCTTTGCGACCGGGGTGTGAAAATGATTGAAAATTTTCCTTCGCATGCTGATGGGTACCAAAGGTCTGGGATTGGAAGTGCTTGTGTCACAGGTGATCAACTTTGCACTGAAAGGCAAGGGTTTTTGTTCAATTTTCAATGACGAATCTTGCAATGAGTTAAATAGAGTGACGTCCCTTACTTGTTCGTCTGATAAAATTTCCATATCCAGCTTTTCTTCAGTGGTACTGTGCAAGAAAGCTCGCGATAGCGTATCGGTGACAATGTTGTCGTTGCCTGCTATGTGCCGTATATCGGTAGTAAATTGCGATATGAAATCCAGTTGTCTATAATCGCGTGGATTATATCTATCTGATTTTGTATAGAGGACGAAAACTAAAGGTTTGTGATCTGTGAAAACAGTGAAGTTCCGACCTTCCAAAATGTCTGAAATGTTTTATAGAAAGATATATAGCAAGCAATTCGCGAGAAAAAGTACTATATTTCTTCTGGGTTGAAGTAAGCTTAACCGAAAAAAAAGAAATTGGTGTGGTTTGTCTCTCTGTGTGTTGATGTAAAACTGCTCCAATTGCCTCCGATGACACATCAGTAGTTAACGAAAGATTTGTTGTGTTGTCATCGCGTAAGTTACCTTCGTGAAGTTCGCTAAAGCATTGCGTGAATTAATGAAAGCAGTAAGAGCTTCGTCAGTTAGTGTTATTGTGACGTTTTTTTTCCCTTGACCTCGAAGTAGGTTGGTTAGGGTGCTAAAATTTGTGAACAATTCGGAATAAACTGACAATAATAGTTTATTAAACCGAGGTATCGATGAAGTGTAGTCGGTTGCGGAAAGTTTTTTTTTACTGCTGTCACTTTTTCTGGAATCGGTGTGATTCCTGATTCATCAATTACGTATCCGAGAAAGTTAAGTTTGGAAACAGCGAATATACATTTATCCGGGTTTATTTTCAAACCGAAGTGCTCTAGACGCTCAAAAACTTGTGTCACGTGACGCACGTGGTCATCCATATCAGCGCTTGCCACTAGTAGGTCGTCGATGTAAGCGAACAAGTGAGTCAAACCGCGAAGTGCTTCATCGATCAATCGTTGAAAAGACTGTGCAGCGTTTCGAAGTCCGAAAGGCATTCGCAGAAACTCATAAAGACCAAAGGGCGTTGTTATTGCTGTTTTATGCACGTCTTCATCGGCTACTGGAATCTGATAGAACGCTTTTCTCAGATCAATTTTGGTGAACACTTTCGCACCTTGCAGAGAAATTGCGAAATCTGCTAAGTTCGGCAGAAGATATTTGTCGGGCACCGTTTGTGTGTTTAGTCTTCGATAATCTCCGCAGGGTCTCCAAGCTCCCTCTTGCACCTTAGGTACCATGTGGAGCGGGGACGCGAAAGAGCTAGATTACGGGCGAATTATTCCTAGGTCTAACATATGATGGAATTCCGCGCGCGCTAGTTTGTACTTTTCATGGCCTAACCTGCGCTGCTTGGAAGAAACTGGCGTGCCAGATGTTTGGATTTTATGTACGGTGTGGTGCTTCACCGTTTCAGTATAAGTGAAAGGGCGGACAAGCGAAGGAAACTTATCCAACACACTCTTAAGAGGATTGTCCACTGGTAAGGCCACACACAATTTAGTGGAAGTGAGGGTGGAGGTAATTCCGTAATTTGTAAGTTTCGTCGTTTGGTCTAAGAGTGAGCGTTTTGATATGTCCACAATAAGTTTGTAGTGTGCTAAGAAGTCTGCGCCTAGGATGGGGAACTTGACTTTTGCTACTGTGAATAACCATTGGAATGTTCTCCTCGGGTCTATGTCCAAAGTCATCGATACTTGACCGAAGGTCTGTATTTGCGAACCGTTAGCAGCACGTAAGGTGACTGAAGATCTTGTGTTGGGAAACTGGGACTAGGTGGAATTACGCTAACTTGTGCACTTGTGTCCACGAGAAACAATTGGTCAGAGTTTCTGTCTCTGACGTAAAATAGACGGTTGGCGTTTTCTACCCCAACAGCAGACGCCGTCTTCATGCGCTGTTGGGACTGGCGTTTCCCGCCTTCTGGTTCGATGTAGAATCCAATTGCTGTTTGAAACTACACGGTTTGGTACATTTCCTAGCTGCTTGACCAACAATACGTATCGTTTCTTCCGCGAGAGTTAGATCGGGAACGTGGTTGGGACTTGTATAAGTTGTGAGCTGACGACGATCGCTCTCTGTACAAACGATCTATCTGTGCAGATATCTTGTTAAGCTGTTGCTGAAGCTTGTTGACTACGTCCTCAATTGGCGTGTCGTGTGGCACTGGAACGTTGACGCTGCTGATAGTTGTCTCATCACTTACTTTGTCTGCTATTTAGGCAGTCTTTTCTAGGTCTAAGTCTTCGGGTAGTGTTGCTAGGATTTGGGTCGTGTGGGTTGGCAACTTATCCATCGACAGCTTGCGAAATAGTGAATCTGACATTGCGTTTTTGCTTAGCAAATTTCTTATTTTCCGTGGTAGTTGTGACGGCTTGCTATCTCCCAATTGTAATGTGTTGAATAAATCATTCAATCTGCGTTCCTGAGACTTTCCTGTCCTGTAGATTATTGCCTCTTTCAGTGTGTCGAAAGGGTTATGTGTCGGGATGCTGTCCAACAAATCTAAGACATCGGACGCAATTTCAGGTGGCAGTTTCTCCACGACATAGGCATAACGTGCCATCTGTGACTGTATCTTTTTTGCTTGAAAAATAGCCTCTAGCTGAGCGAACCAAACATGCACGTTGGTCGTGTCAAAAACTGGCAAGTTGAGCATTATGGTTGCCTCGCTGGCGTTCTGTTCGGCCATGTCGGATAGATGTTTTCAACGCATGTTGTGGACAAAAGATTTTCGCGCCAAGTTAAATCTTTGTACGTCAATCCTTTGCTGTCGCTGGCACAAAATAGGGTTTACTTCACCTATTATATATATATTAAAATCAACAATACAAAACATTTTTTGTAATGTGTGAAACAATAAGAAAGAAGAAGTAGTTTCCCTTTATCTGAAAGATTAAATGTAATAAAACAAGTTTTCTGAATAAGAATGTTCAAAGTTCTGTATTAGATAGGATGATGTATTAGATAGGATGATGTTTTCAGAAGAACATGTAGTAATTCAGTTGTGGATTATATATAACTAACAGAGCTGTTGCAACTTGGCTTGTTACATAGAACTGATGGTGAATGATATTTAAGTTCTGTGTGTGTGTGTGTGTGTGTGTGTGTGTGTGTGTGTGTGTGTGCACAGTGAGTAGAATGAATAGTCTGTGTAGACGCATGTGAGTTGCTGAGTTCTACTGAGTTCTGCTTCTACTGTCTATTTTTGGAACGAATCCTGGTTTATATTACTATCGGTAGGCTCCCAGGACAACGGCGGGAGAAATTTCGAGAGAACACAGAAAATATCTGATTGGATGAAAAATTACCCAATCGGTGATTTTATAAGAAAAGCATGTTTGTGAACTAACAGTAGGAAAAATTCAGTGTGGTGAATGCAATCAGTAAATTATCCTGTGATAGTATTTATTATTTGACCGATCACGGTTGAGAAAATGTAGGCGTGGCAAACATAGTAGTAATCACTACGGGTTTATAATACCCAGAAATTCATACACAGATGTCATCAAGGACACATGGCACAGTGGATAAAGGCGTTGGTTAGATCCAGTGACAGGACCCAAAGAGTTTGAGTTCAATATCCGGTTAAGGCAGTGGGGAAAAGGGAAAACCTAACAGGAGATAACTGATAACTGACATCCATTAAACATGGCACCCCAGTTAGCGAAATAAAGGGTTCAGTTCGACATTCCAACCACCTGAAGAAGGCCGAATAAATGTAATAAATATGGCGACAAAGATGAGGACAATAGTCCGAATAATGTAAATAATGTAAATCAACTTTATTTCTCAACATTCGAGAACATTGAACACAAAACAATCAAAGGTAGATAACTTCTTTGATCAAAAATTTGCATTCAACTTTACAAACATTTACTACTTACATGAACAGTAAATTTTTCTCTTGCAATTAATTTACAGAATCTCCAATAAAAGATTCTAACAAACATCCTTTCAAATCAGAACTCATTAACAAAATTTAATCTTTCACCAAACTTGAGTTCTACATAAATTAAACTAACAAGATTTCACCTAAAAAAATCCACTACATTTTGTAAATTATTCTCATTAAAATATATTGAAAATTACTTGTTATTCAAATATTTGCCTTTTGTCTTTTATCACAAATGTTTCTTCTTGTTTTGTTGTTATTTTCAGTTTGCTAAACATATTCGAAGAGTAAAAATTGTATGGGTTGATTTGGGCCGTAAATACCGTCAAATAAATGTTAACCACCAAACTTTCCAGGCGTATAGAATAAAAATTATAAACTGTTGGTTATATTATAAAAATCTAAATTACACAAAGACCAAATTCGTAATTTTTGTGCATAATAAAAAATTTAAACTTCCTGCCAGATCTAAATTCTTGTGCCAAACACAAATATATAGTTCCTAGGAATAGAAAGACTTAAACCACTGCGTAAAATTTTACAAATAAGACTCTTGCACAAAGATTTCCTTATGTGCGCCTCATAAATAATTACGGTAGGATAACGCTTCCAGTAAGTGACAAAAAAAGATTACACCTTTTAAAAATGAAAAAAAAAAGAAGGAAAATACTTTGAAAAAGCAAAAATTGCACGAGGTAGAAAATACAGGGTGACCCAAAAAAACGGGAACTTTTTAACAATCCAATAAAACCAAGAGTGATGGAAGAAAAATATTTAATTCATAGTAATTGAAACCTTAAAACATGCCATTTAAGAAACAATGATGGAATTTTCATTTTTTTTAAATTACGTCCTGTAGATGGCGTCCTCCTGTACGAATGCATTCTTGAAATCTGCTGTTGAGATTCCTCATTGACTGCTGCAACATCTCAGCTGGGATACTGTGAATTTCGTTCTCGTTACTAAAATGGCGAAATGTTTACTTGCTCAAGGTCACTGTCTCGCAGTGTTGCCACTTGCTCATGTCTGACAATACGCACTTCAAAAATTCCCGTTTTTTGGGGGTCACCCTATACAAAGGCGCACCCACCCAACGTTATAGGACTGTCTCAGCACAAATGAGTTTTGTGGTTTCAACAGGTTGTTGTCACGGGGACTTTGTGTAGTCATTTACTGAAAAGTAACAGCAAGGCTTCAACAGCAGTGAAGCCTCAGTGAGTGTATTCAATTGTGATAAGCAGCATCACGCATCAGCAGGCAATTAAGTTAAGACAAAGAATTAATTGTAAACATTAGGTATAGAAAATCTTAGCGAAAAAATGATGGTGCCTACTCTTAATAATAACATAAACATTTTGACGATAAAACTTTGTTTTTATTAAGTTTGGCGACTTTTTGCATCATGCTATGCTGTTTTTCGGTGAAAAGTGGAGGTACCTATATAAAAGCAGTACGTCACAGCGAATGCAGTGGAGTTACCATCTGTTGACCTGACAAGGTCTATTCCAGAGAGTACACTACTTCATAACAATATGGCGTTACCGATAGGATTCCTAACCTCGTTGGATGAACCGGGGCACGTAGAAACGTGGATTAGATGTTAGTCACGTTGGCTAGGTTAAAGAAACTGAAAGACAAGAAAGCATATGTCTATATTTCTCAAATGAGGTATTATGTACACTATTTACATTATTCGGACTATTGTCCTCATCTTTGTCGCCATATTTATTACAACGTTTCGGCCGTTGTACGCTCCGGCCATGGCACAGTGGATAAAGGCGTTAGATCCAGTGACAGTACCCAAATAGTGTGAGTTCAATACTTGGTTAAGGCGGTGGAGAACTTGGAGAGGGAAATCAACAGGAGATAACTGACATCCATTAAACATGGAACGTGGAAATAGAACAGTCTACTCCAGCGAGCGAAATAAAGGGTTCAGTTCCACATTCCAACCACCTGAAGAAGGCTGGAGCGTACAACGGCCGAAACGTTGTAATAAATATGACAACAAAGATGAGGACAATAGTCCGAATAATATAAATAGTAGACAAGAAAGCCTCCGGAACGGAGAATGATATTACTAATTTATTTTTGCAGGATTTGAGAGCCATAAAGAAAATATCCATTATGGTGTCCCCCAAAATACTAGAAAACTTAACATATGAGGAATTTTCAGTGATTATGAAAAGAAACATGCGACAAAAAAAGCTGTTTATTGCAGAAAGATAAATTCTGGATAATAGAACCCAGATGAAATCGTAATATTTGCACAGATTGAAAGAAGCTTCAATAAAATGCGAATTTGAAAAACTGGGTTCGAGAGAAATGGCTATAGAAGACGAATTGAACCTTCTACGACTAACTGAGGGCATGTGTGACGTCACATACAAACATAAGATCCTAGAATATGAATTTAGAAACAAGTTTTGAATTCTTGCAGCAATTAGAATTAATGAATTTAATAATTCTAAAATCAATGTGGAAGCATACAATACAGGCGAAATCCTAATTAAGTGCAAATATTGCAACAAAGAACACGAAAGAAACAAAAACAAATGTCCAGCCCTAGGAAAATTATGTTTAAACTGTAAACGAAAAGACCATTTCCAATTTGTGGGCAGATACAAAATTAGAACAAAAAGGGTAGAAAGTATAAACCCTCATAATGCAAATGCAGAAATATATTCGATAAGAACACCTGCAAAAAGTAGAGAGACAGTAAAAATGAACGGCATAACCTTGATCCCAAGGAAATTCTGGGAAAATGAGTAAACTCAAATTAAGAAATTAATTTAAAACCATTAGATAGATCTGTCGTCAAAACTCTAAACTCCCTTGAAGGAACTTTTGAGACAAAAAAACGTTTTGAGATTATTCCCACCACTTTTGTAGAATGCACAAATAATCATGAACTTCTGGGAATAGACTTTTTATATGTGGATACGACGAAATTAATAAACTGTATAAATACATAGGACTATTGAAAGGATATAAAGCGAGTATTCTTCTAAAAGAAAATAGTCACCCGATCTATTTTGAATCTCGAAATATACCTATCCACATTCTAATCATGGTAGTTGCAAAACTAAAGAAAACGGTAGAATATGGGATATTGGAGAAAGTCACCCAAGGTGGTAGCAGTTGTTGTGATACGAAAGCCCATTGGTGATTTGAGGATATGCGGGGATTACAAAGTAGGTGTGAATCTTCAGATATGCTCTGATTCATTCCCCTTACCTAACATTGAAACGGCAAATCAAGTATTAACAGGAATGAAATACTTTGCCAATATTGACCTGAAATCGGCATATAACCAAATAGAAATTGACGAAAAAATTTAAAAAGTCACTACAATTCATACCCCGATAGGTTACAAAAATGGACTCGTCTTCCGTTTAGAGTTAAAATCTCAAGCCATATTTTTCAAAAAGCAATTTAGAAAGTTCTATCAGAGGGGATAACAGATATAATCACATATCAAAACATAAGCACACGTGCTTGCACTAAAGAAGAATAAAAAAAACTGAACAAGTTTTAAACAAATTTAAAAAATGCTGGTATGATGATAAATAGCGATAAATTGAGACAAATATTGTATCTGGGATACCAAATATCTAAAGAAGGAATTAATAAATAAAATATCAGAAGTATCGACACACAAAACATGTATTAGAATCCTTTTGGGGATTGTCTAATTTTTATAGCAACTATCTACCTAGATACAGCGACCTAATAGAACCATTTGCAGAATTACGGAAAAAGAATAGAGAATTTAAATGAACACAAAGGCAAAATATAGCTTTTGAAAACTTTTAAAAAAAGCAGTAATAAAAAGACCGATTGCAAAAGTCTTTGATAAAATAAAAAAAAGAAGTGACATTGACTACCGATGCAAGTTAACATAGTGTAACTGCAATTTTATCTCAAGATGGTCATCCAATAATGTACCTGTCGAGAAAATTAACATCAGCTAAAGCTAACTACTCAAATATTGAGAAACAAGCGTTAGCAATAGTATGGAACACAAAAAGAGCTGGAAATATTTTGTCAGGACAAAAATCTTTGTTAAAGTTAGATCGCATAACTTTAGAGATTATATTTAACCTCAGAAAAGAATTACCAAAATTCACATCTTCTAGAATTTCAAGATGGGCTATAAGACTCATGGCTGTTGATTTCAACATCATATACGTAAAGGGTAAGCATCCCCACTAGTTCGGTATAAATTTCAATACCTAAGGTTTAAGATGAATTTTTAAAAATGAAAACGTTCTTGAAGAATTCTTTTTAACTTTAATTCGAAGCTAAAGGATTAAATTTATTATTTCCAGTAGGTAAAATACTCTGGTGTATTTGAAATAGAAATTATATAGACTGGAATGCCAAATATTTGCTCGATTTCAAAAAATCTATTTATAGGTGGTCATTTTCTCACATTAAAAAATTGTAAACAAAATAAAATTATCAGTTTTAAAAATCTCCCAAAAATAAAATACGTTGAGCAAAATTAGAAAATTTAAAGTTAAATTAATCTGATTTGAAACAAATATAACTTACTTATAGCATAAAAAGTAGTATACAAGCATTTCTTAACAACGGGTCCTGTTTTTCTGATGCGCTGATTGACGTTATCGATGAGCTCCGAGATGTTAACAGCTAGTATGGATGGCCAGAATTGACGTAAATTTACGAAATCTAAGTGAAGGCATTTTTTTTTTAATTACGTAGTAATTTTTACAAATTATCATATTTTCAGCAATTATCTAATATTTCATTGACTTTTTTTTAAAGATGCTTTCTGAAAAATGATAAAATTAAAAAGTCGTAAACGATGAAACAGAACTGAATAATGAAAGTGAAAGAATTGCAGAGCGCCAGACAACCCTTAAATAACGTGACCTTTTATGGACAATATCACGTATGGATTACCATAGTTACAAAATCGGAATGTTCATACACTAAAAAAATATTTAAAAATAAATATTGGATGCAACGACTGTTATTGAGCTTTTCAGTTTTTAATTCGTAAAATTTAGTTTTCATTTAATAACTGTAGTGAAGTGAAACCAAACGGTGGTCATGGTCGCCATTTGTAATTCCGCCATGGCGTATGTCCGAGACAAAGACTAAAAAAAACTGTTGGTGATTTGCATGCGCGAGCATGTAACTGATATGAACGAAGAGCACGTTTTTTCAGGACGCAGTTTGTTTTTTTAATCGGGCGGTTTGAACGGCGCAGTGGATTGATCACGTGTACTGTGATTTCTTGATATTGGACGTACGATTCTTGATTGCAACATTTCCTTCTGCACCCCCCACACCTTGGATTGTACAGTGTTTTTGATTATCAAACAATTTGTCTTGCTTTGAACTTGGATTTTATTGTACTGACTATTAAACATTTGCCTTGCTTTAAATTTGAAATACTACTTCAAATCAACTACAATAACAATATCACCTAAACCCCTTGAAGTAATACAGAATTCTAAACTATTTATTATTTAATTAAAATTTTAAAATTGAAAACAATTCTTATAAAAATTAATTATTCATCGAAAAAATTCTTCTTAAGACAACAGTGTCCTTAATAAATCTTATTTATAAATTATATATAATTAAAAGATTTTCTAATTAAATAATATCATAGTCGTATTGCATTTTTTATTTTACGATTCAGATCATATTTTCGATGACTGGGTTAACGGTTTTCCAAGGAGTCCTGCTTTTAACTAATAAAACAAATTTTCCCATTAAAATTTAATGTCTAGAAATTTCATGAAATTAAGTAAGTGGTGGGGACATGTAAAAAATAAATATTTTTACCAAGATTTAAAAAAAAAAATTCTAAAATAATTTAATTCATTTATGAATATGTCCTGAAAATTTCATTAAAATCCAACAATTATTTGATTTTTGCAAGAATTTTTAAATTAATGTTTTTCGCCGAAAAATGCGCAAAACACTAATCACAAATATATCGACCGCTGACGTAAACAAAACAAGATTTTTAATGAATATTTCGAACGTGCTAGAAAGAATTAAAAAATTTAAAGAAATAATAAGTATTCCTCTTAATAATAAGTATTTTGACGATAAAACATTGTTTTTTTATTAAGTTTCGGTCCTTTTTTTCATAATGCTATGCTGTTTTTTCAGCGAAAAAGTGACGGTACCTAGTAAAGGGGAACACTATTACACACATGAATGCGCTATCCAGACTAAATTGGAAAGTAAAAAATTAGAAACGTTTCAAAATTAAGAAGATATTATACCGCACTGGGCTGAAATGAACTTTTTACACCTAAATCGTCTCAGAATGGAAACCAGGCAAAATCCAGTCTTGAGGCGCGGTGAAAATGATGACTAACTTGTTCCATGACTATCTACTGTCAAAATTTCTATTAACTTTCTGATATCTGTCTATATTTCTGAGATGAGGTATTATGTACATTATTTACATTATTCGGACTATTGTCCTCATCTTTGTCGCCATATTTATTACAACGTTTCGGTTGTGCCATGTGTCCTTGAGGGTTCAGTTCATTCCAACCACCTGAAGAAGGCCGGAGCGTACAACGGCCGAAACGTTGTAATAAATATGGCGACAAAGATGAGGACAATAATCCGAATAATGTAAATAAGTAACTTTCTGCTACTTGGCGTATGGTCCAAAAGAATGAGTAAATTGGTCCATATCACGTACTTGCAAGATTCTTATTCATTTTCCTATTCTTGATGTACGGACACATCTGATGAGTACCTTCTTCCATGTAATTGCAAGATCTCTATTCATTTTCTTTTCCTTGATGTACTGTCCAAACTGATGAGTTGCTTGTTCTGTTACGATGTCGAAGTTAACTCCTCCTTAATTGTCCAAATATTTTACTAGGGCACGCTCTCCCTACACTATAAATACTAGGGGACTTCTTGCTTTTTTCTTTCTTTTTTACTTTGCATTTCAGCGGACACATTTAAAGGGTGTGATCTTTCGCAGAGATTTGCGTTTTTGCCCACTTGTGAGAAAACGCCATGAAACACGCATACACGTATGTGCGAATATTCACCAAAATACAAACTCTTTATGCACACACAAACACAAATGTTAATGTCTTTGTCCATTGTAAATTTTGTTGTTTAATATATATACTTGTTTGTGTATATATATATATATATATATATATATATATATATATATATATATATATATATATGTATGTGTGTGTGTGTGTGTGTGTGTGTGACACTATTTAGCTACAGTGGTTAATTGATTAATTTATTAATCACAGAAATTAATAACGGGAATTACTAAAGCAATAGATAGATTGAAAGACATATTGAGCGACATTATTTGTTTCTTTTTACAAACAAAGAATGGGTAAAAGATTTTTTTTATTTTGTTTTCATCTGCGGGGCGGAATATGATTATTCTTCCTTTCTCGTCAGAAAACAGAAAGTCGTAGAAAAGTGGATCTCAGTTCTGTCAACATTAATTAATATCTTGATAAGAACAACGGTTTTGACCACACGTATACCTTGCACTCGAAGTTCCGAATATCGGTCAGCCGCGTATGGAGAAAAGGGGGTCAACGAAATTCGGTTAACAAGGAAGACAGAATTAATCGAATTAAGCGAAACAAAAACATTGATATGGACAAAAACTGTGTATACGACGAAGGATTTCTGTCGCCAGAAATGGTCACCTGGACAGTTGAAACAATAAGAAAACGGGATTTTGTTCGTCAAATGAAAACCACCCAGTTAAGGGTTGATTACAATAGTTGAAAAGTCAGCAATAAATGTGCTGGATGATGACCAGAGTAAGATAAAATTCAACATTATTGTTTATCATACCTCTGCCTTTGTCCTCTCATTGTCTTGGCTGTTTTCTCACCTTTTCTTCGCTTGCGGGGGCGACATCCTTATCGGCCCCGCAACAAAGTAAAGAATATGATAGGGGCAGAATTACCTGCATCAAACGACTCTGCCAAACAAAAAGAAACGTTGACTCTCCGAGTCAACAAACAAATCAAATCCCTTCTATGGAATTAATTAAATTACCGAAGCTAACAAAATCTTTTCTTCAAAGTTTTTCAAATATAAACAAATCTCAGCTACGGATTTCTACTAAAGCTAATAAAATTTTCTCACAAAGCCCTTCGATGTGAAAACTCACCCTCCCCTCTTCCCATCCATAAATAAAACCAGTAATATAGCTATTAAAAGCTAAATAAATATTAACTCTATAAAGGTAAATAATTCGATACACTTTATTTTATGTGGCAAACTAACCACGGAGCCAGAATAAAAGACGTCTTAAACGACCGAGGATAAATATCTGACTGAGGATAAATCCTCTGATAAAAAGGAGTCGTCTGCAGCTTCCAATTCCATGAAAAAGAGTGGCAACAAAAAATTATCGTCCGTTTTGCCATCAGACGCGTATTATTCAAAATATCAATACATTATCTAATATTTTACCACTGAAGTTATAGAAAAGATGTCTTCTCACTCTCTCTATATATTAATATTCTAAATTTCTGTAAATAATAATTTTCCAAACATCCACTCCCCAAGTTCTCACGTCTCACTGAGCACAATCTCAGTAATATTACAGTTACAGAACGCGAGGTCTTTAAACTTATCAAAGGCGTTGATCCTAAGAAAGCCACAGCTCCAAACAAAATTCCGGTGGTTGTCCTTAAAAACATCAACTCGGAATTATCCTCAATCCTAGCAAAATTATTCAACTGCTGCTTGATGGAGAAATCCTTCTTAAACCCATGGAAAGTGTGAAGCATATACCCAGTTTTCAAGAACGCGGGTGCGCGATCACCGCCCCTCCCAGTACAGACCCATCAGTCTCATCATCAAGCTTTTAGAGGCCATAATCAATAAGAAGGTCGACGAGCACCTAGAAAAGAACAAACTATTATCACTCACAGAACCAGTGAAGCTCTTGCTGGACAAACACACCTCAAGTACTATGGAACTAGATATATCAAAAGGTCTGCGACAATGTGTGGCACAAAGGCTTACTACACAAGCTTTCCAGTTATAAAATCAATAGAAGGGTTTTCTTGATCATAAAATCCTTCAGGTAGGTCCTTGAAGGTCAATGGTCAATCCTCTAGAGCCCTAGAGGCCAATGTGGGCATCGCCCTGGGGTCACTTGTCAGACCAACCCACTTTTTGATCTGCATAAACGATTCCTAAGAATATACTCAGATCATTTGTAAACATCTATGCTGATGATATGACTATATAAGGGCGCACCTGTAAAACTCTTGATGGTCAGAGTTCTTTCGATCTTGCACAAACTACCCAATGGTGTAAAAACTGGCTGGATAAATTCAATGCCATCATCGCCAATCTGACACCAAACTACCATCTTTTATGACCTCTTGTGTGTATGTGTGCATGGAAGGATTGCATTGACAGGGGTGTGCAGGAGTGTGGCCTTGCCCACATGAACCCACTTGACAGGAATGCTTGAAAAGAGGGAGTGAGAGCCGACTGCTGCCTACTGCAGTCACTGGGGAACCCACAGCAGTATAATCAGAGCTCCAGATCTTGACTTGTATTGTGTGTATGCATATACATACATACATACACACACACACGCTTTCATATGAATCAGTTTTTGAAAGAAAATTTTGTAACTAGATATTTGACAGTTTGAAAATTACATTTTAAAGGGATTTATAAAGATTAGAAATACTTAATTTTTTTAAATTGTATTTAAGTACATTTTGAATTATATATAACACAAAAATATATGAATAATGCCTGATAAGTCACAAAAAAAAAAAAACAAAGCAAAAAAGCAATAAAAATTAATGTGTTCATGAAGATAAAAGCTATGAAGTTAATAGTATAAAAGGGGGGTAAAGGTTCTGATTTCACCCCAAAATAATTTCTGACGGAGTTAAAATTTCACAGGATCAACACATTTACAATAGATTTACATAAATGTACACATTTGCATGCATAAAATAATTAGTAACATTAGTAAATCCTAATAAACTAATCCAAATAATTGATAAATATCTGACTGATATTTTTGTTGCAGAATCATTTAACTTGTAAATACTTATTGGCAGTTAGTTATCATGAGAAACTTTTCTTCTCTTTTGAAATGTGGCATTTTAATCAAGAATTTTCTTTATTTCAAAGAATGAGTATTTTTTTCCTTCATACCAAAGATGAACATAAAGAAAAAGACAAAAAATGAGAAGGAGAAAGCAAGAAGAAAAATTTTTTTCAGCCAAGGCATTAACTGAGGATATTTGGACCTTTGTATTTTCTTGTATGAATGTCTTGATTTTCTTTTCAGTTGTCTTCTGTATTTTTTTATCTTAATTCTTCAGTTTATGCCTTTAGCCTTTAAATAGTTAGGTTTATGTTTAGATGTCTGACATTTGATTTTTTTCTCCATATTCTTTAAAAAAGATTTAATATTTTTTTATCTTGTTAAAAAAAAAGTTTACAGAATATCTTTTTTTTTATGTCAATTATCAAGTTGTAATAAATTCTCAAGGTTAGTTATTGCACCATTTTCTTTTTTTTTCCATATAACATTCCATAGCATTATTTCTTCACCGACCTTAGGGCCCTATGAATTTGCATATTTGTATGCACTGTTAACTGATTTGAATTAGATTCATATTAATTAGTTTGTGTGCAGGGACAATTCATTTTTTTTTCTCTTGGCAGAATGACAAGTGTTAATTTATATATATATATATATATATATATATATATATATATTTAGTTTACGAAAAACTAGGTAATCCGTATGGGTAGACCCAAGGAGGATAAGATCCAGAGAGCTCAATGTAAATCAGAGCTAATAATTTAAATAAAAACAGACCACTTTAAGGTTCCATGTAATAAATTATTTCACCACAGCCCTTTTATTTAATATATATATATATATATAAAATGTTTGAAGTTTTTCTGGATCTGTATGAGTGTGAATATATGCAAAAAAGGAATTTTATCTATTGAAAAAGAAAAAAGATCACAAGTTAAATTTTTCATTATCAATATTACATGATTTTTTTTCTTTCTTCAACAAATAATGGGATGAAAGAATTGGGTGGGAATATAGGTGGGGAATTGATGACTAAAATTATCTTGCCTTTTTATGTTCTTGTTAATTTAAAATAAATATGAACAAACAAAATAAATAAATTATCATATCATGAAATATGTTCCATTTTGGTTTTCAAATGATTATATTTAGTGTGAATGTAATAAGAATAATTTGTTTCTTAATATATTTCATAAATAAAGAACTGATTTAGCAAAGAATCACTAAACAGGATAGCAATCAAACAGCTGAATTTTATACTGGAACTTGAGAAAAAAGAAACAAAAAATCAAAATAAATAGCAGCATCTTGGTGTCATATTTGGTTTTGACTTAAGAGAAAAAGTGATTATAAATCACCCCATAAAAACAAGAATTTTAGTGGATGTGTAGCGATTGCTATGTTTTTCCATGCCCACATTTTATTCATCTGCGATTGGCTAATAAATCAATACTACCTTTCTATAGGACAATTTAGCCATCGCAGTCGTTTCTTTGAATCCTACGGTTTTGAGCTCGCTTGCCTGTTTCATTAGTACGAATGTAGTGATTGGTTAATTTTTAACCAATCACATATTTTTAATGCAAGATTAAATTTTCCCGCTCTTCTGTGGAAGCCTATCCTTTTCTTTAAAAGAGGCGACTTTTTCACAAGTCGCCAGTAACCTCCAGTAAAATTTGCCTGTCTACACAAATCTACGATCTTGCTCACATTTCAAATGCACACACAGAATTTTGTAATATAAACCTACATTTCTTTCTGTGACTTAGCCAAGCTCAATCAACCAGGACTGTTAATTTCTCTAACACAACACTCCTTTTGATCAATTGTATTCATGTGTTATCTATTCTAACAAACAGACCTTGTTCTAATATTGATTCCTGAACATTTTTCTCTCAATAGAACTTTCTTCGAACAATCAATTACAATTCAAAATACAGTTGAAGATGAACAACTTCTTTCCCTTAATCTATACATTGAATACAATTTTATTGCATGTTTTGTCATTGTATGTTATTTCAATATATACTTGTTGATTCACATTTGGAGTTTTGTTGTTTACTTGAATCCTGTACGTTGGAAATATCGATAATATAAATAGTATTGGTCCATCTACCCACTGGTCCATTACAGATGTGTCAATAAAAAATTAAATGTTTTCCTTAAAATTAGAAAGGAAAAAACGTTTTTTCTTGTATGTGTTTATAGATTTTAATTTTTTTTTTAACAATGTCAGTTATCTCAGATTTCAATCAATATTTTCATTATGTTATCCAAGTTTTCAAGAATGTCCATTCAACAGTACAAACTGCATTGAGTATCAATAAGTGATGTGTAAGGCCCGGTCGTAGGTGAAGCTGAAGACAATGAGCTGCCAACCCCAGGAAATGTAAAACCTTTTCTGTACTGAGAGGAGCGAGTTTACTGCTCAAGTTGGCTAGGGCAGCAAAATCAAAGTCAAATGGTAAGAGATCAATGTCACAGAGTGTCATCTATTTTTGGATTAGATGAATTTTGAATTAGAGCTATGCTCACACTTCCTTCAAAAGTCAACGATCAATCAAGGGAATACCTC
Source organism: Acanthosepion esculentum (assembly GCA_964036315.1). Classification (NCBI taxonomy): domain Eukaryota; kingdom Metazoa; phylum Mollusca; class Cephalopoda; order Sepiida; family Sepiidae; genus Acanthosepion; species Acanthosepion esculentum. Next base: position 97,456,168 of record OZ038496.1, on the reverse strand, counting down.
ATTGGGATAACTGAAGATGCAAAACTATTCACACCAACAAATTGACAAATTTTTACCTTCATTATTACTACTACTAAGTCCTTGTAATTAATATAGTTATTATATTCCGTTACTGTTTAATGAAATCCATCTTTAATTATACCAAGGATTTAGAGTTTGAAGCATTTGTTCTTCATATATGCTAATATATATTATATATACCTAGTTCAGTCACTGAATCCACGTTCAAAATCTACCACAATTCTAACTGTAGAAGTCATAACATAATTTACCTATTAGAATGCACACTATGCCAGAAACAATGTTGGAAAATTTGATTGGTCCTTTCACTACAGAATTAATAATTATTGGAATTGGATCAAGTCGGTTCCTCACGAAAGATTATTACCTGTAGAACATTTCCGCCTAGAAAAACATGATTTTAAAATTTAAAAAGCCATGCAAAATTCACTATAATTGAAAAAATAGAAATAGACAGAAAAGATAACCTTAGAAAAATACAAGAGGATCATGAAGACAAATGGATTTTGCGCCTCAAAACACTTCTTTGGGCTTAACCATAAATTTAACAACATAGATAGAATTAATATATAACCCCATAAATCAAGCCCTACCCACATTTCTAACACACACAAGACAGACATGCTTGCAGGTGTTGAGGTCTTATACACACATACTAATATATACACATACACGTATCATACACACTCCCAAAGAACTAAAAGATAACATACACTTAACACACACATCCCCTTCCCAGCAACCAATAAAATGGTCAAAATGACCAAGGAGGGAATTCTTAAAGTCTCCGATTCTCCATCTTAAAAACAACTTGAAAGAGGCCGTTTGACCAAGGCGAGGACTGACCAAAATTAACGATAAAAAGCAAATGAAGACTATAGATAAAGTTCACTTTCTTCAGAAACAGTCATTCACTCCTGTAGTTCACTGCTACTAACAAGCAGGGTTTTTTTTCCCCCCCGATGATGACCATGCTGGCCAAAACTAGTTGAGGAACCTAATTGAAATAATAAAACAAAAATATAAATATACAACCCAGAGTGTCTGAAAATTTTAATTTTTTAATATTATCTATAGTTCAAAACATATATATCTCATTTTCACCCAAAGACTGTGAAAAATCTGCATAAATGGCCCTTACCCGTGCTTTCAAATTGATTTTGTGCAAAAACAATTGTGTTTTTCCAATTTTTGGTGCTGTCGGAACAACCGCCAGGTAATTTTACGTAATCCTGTGAAGTTTTGTTGAAATCGGTTGAAAAATGTAGGAAATCCGATCCCATATATAAACGAACAGACACACACAAACTGGGTTTTATAATAAGTATGATGATAACATTATTATAATATTATACAATGTTTTATATTATTATTAAATATATAATCATTATATTATACCATTATATAATAGAAAAATGAGAGGAAGTGATATAATAATTATATATATCTTAAAAGAATAACCCTTTAAAAGAAAAGTACCATGTAAAAAATTATTTAAAAATCTTTTATAAACAAATATGAATAAATTAAGAATAGAAATAAATAAATAGAGAAATAATTTAGATAAAAAACAAAATTTTTTAAGAAAAACAGAAAATATCAATAACTAAAATATATTTAAAGAGTGACAATGAAAAGTCAAAATTTAAATAAAATTTATCTAAAAATCAAAAAAATATTTAAATAAAGAACCTTACTGTAAGAGAAAATAGGAATAATAAGGTAATATCAAGGATCTTAGTGATAGCCACCAAAGTACTTAAAGTAATTGTGTGAAAGGGAAAAAGGAATTTTAGTAATGGGTGACTGATGACAAATTTAGGAAGGTTATATGATAAGATAGAAGAAGAGTAGAAGGTAGCTTTCTTTTTACCACTCATATTATGGAACCATTTAATGGTATTAGAAGAATAAAAGTCTGGCCCCGGTAGTGATCAAAAGTTTATACGTAATTTTCTTAATTATATTTTTACAGATTATACCTAGCTTTGATTTAGTGGGATTTATTAGCCTGGATTGAGTGTTATTCAATAAGTTGAGTTTATGATCTTTAAACAAAATGTAGGCATCTTTAACATGGATATTCCCCATTCTATCAGCAATATTAAGATTATTGGCTAAATTGGATATCACCTTATTTATGAGTATTAAAAAGAAACCTATATATATATAAATATGGTTGTAATTTCCATATAACTCATGATAGCTCATCTGAACTGAAAGCTTAGATTGAGGACCAAGCATTAAAAAAAAATTATTCAAGTTGGAAAGTTTTTGTCTTTAGTTTCTCCTGAAACTGAAGCCACTATACGAAGCTTAGAATGGCTCATGATCAAACATAATAGACATTCGTTGTCTTTTATATTTAACAATACGTTTGAATATATATATATATATATATATATATATATATATATAAAATAGTAAATCAATAAAAGTTTGGGTCATAAATAGTTTCAGCTTTTGAATGAGATTTTACCAAAAACAGAAATTACTCATTACTCAACCTCAGATAAATTTTTTTTTTTTTTTTAAATCTCAAACAAAATTTTTCTTATAGTTTAATAATTAAAAAATGGAAAGTCATTATCATAAAAAATAAATTTATTACTATTCTTTGTCTTTTTTGAGCAAGATGCTTTTGTCAATTGGTTTAATGATTGTCCCAGATTTTGTGGTCACTTTTGGTTCGGTTAGTTTATTAACTGCAATCTGGGAGTTCCATTCTTTGCCAATTGGTGCCCTTATGCTCCGAGCAAAACTTTTGGCATCTGTGAAGGGGAAGGGAACTTCTTTCACCTAAAAAGAGAAACCAAAATTTATATTCTATCACATTAGTATCGTGAATACTTTTTGGCTTAATCACTAAGCTTACCAAAGTACAATCAAGGTACCATGTCATGATACAATGGTTAACAAGCCTGTCTGTTGTATTACTGTAGTGAGTTTGATTATCAGCCAAGACTCCAATTTACCTTTCTCTATTTCTACACAACTTCAATTTACTATCTGTCTATATTCCTGAGATGAGATATTGTAATTATTTACATTATTATTAGGAATGTTGTCCTCATCTTTATTGATGATGTTTCAGTCATCGTACACTCTGGCCTTCTTCAGCTGATTGGAATTTCAAACTGAACTCTTTATTTCGTCCACCAGTGTAGATTGTTCTAGTTACATGTGCCATGCCTCTCCTTTTAACTGAATCAGGTATTGAACTCACAACTCTTGGGCCACTGGATCCAGCCAACACTTTTATCCACTGGGCCATAAGTGTATGGGACTTATAAACTTAATGTCCCAGTAAATATTTTTTACCAGAGCTCCTATTGCAATTTTGTTGTTAGTATTGCTTTTCTCTAGCACTCTGTATTACTGGTTCCTATATTGTATTCATGTCGTGGCTTGGCCGGCTTAGGTGCTTATTCCTTAAGTTTTTGTATTTTCCAGTCAATATGGTAATAGTCCAAACAATCTAAATAGTACTTTGTAAAAGTGAATAAATAATGGGTTTGCTTATAAGCAAGGAACACTTTGAAATTAACAATTCCCATGACAACAAGGTGAGGATATTCCTGTGGAAAATCCAGACAAAAATTCAAAACTTTGGTGAATTAAAAATTCCCTTGCATCACTTTTTTTTTCTCCTATGGAAGATTTTAAGATTAGAGAAGAATTTTATGCCACAAATATCTTTTAAAAAAGAAATTAAATAAAAAAAATTATTTTAAAGTTTCACTACTTGTTATTCTTCATTTGGTAGAATTTAGCAAACCCCTTCTAAATAAACAATTTGTTTCTCTTCCTATCACATGTATATGATAAAGTTCAAAAGATTAACAATTAATGCAATATACTAATAAAAGTTATGTGACAGAAGATACGTTCTTACCATAGATCTTATTAGGCACAATAAAAGATCAACAACTAATAATAAAATAGAACAATTATAACAATAGACTAATAAAAATTGTGAAAGAAGGTAAATACTTTTTTTAAATTTTCTAATGTCAAAGATTTTTTGTTTTAACTTAAAATCCATTACAGCTTCTCTTTGACATAAAATTGTCTGCATCATTAAATCTCATCTCTTCAGGTCCCTTATTAAGTAACATTTATAGAAATTAATTATTTCTGATTCTACAGAAGTTTTTTTTAACTTTGCAATCAATGTTTTATACACAGCCAAATCAGATATTTGTAATAAATAGGTATTCCAATGAAATTTTATTGTAGGAAATGATTCGGTATTAGGTGACAAATCTGAATATTTAACTAAAAAAATATTTTTCAACTGTCAGATATTCTCTTAAAGGCAGGAAAATATAAAATGGTGACTAGAGAGAGAAAATAAAACAAGAGAAAATTCATTTTTAGAGATTCTTCTTACCTGGTATCCTGAAATAACCTTGTCTTTTTTCTCATTTATGATGACATGGCCCAAACGGTCGTCTCTACGTCTTTTACGGTTAGCTTTAATGGTAAACCTAAAAGTAACATCAGCCGATGAAAATTCCATCAAATTTGGCAGTACAGTACAAGTCTAAAGCAGTGAATTTATTTTAGTAAAAATAAAAACACCACCTTTCAGGATTTTACTTTTATGATGAAAAGCATAATTTTGGTTTTAGTTACAAGTCATTTAAAATATTTTGTACACACTTTTAAATCTAAATATTAAAAAGAAAATAAATAATTGCTAGGGTGGTGTGGGAACTTTGTACATGATTGTTTTCCAAGATCTAAATCTGTTGGCAAAGATTCAGAGCTGCTTCTCAAACATGAAAAATGTTCAGTAAGTGAAAAGACCAAATATTTACATTCGGTCTAATGTCCTGATCTTTGTCATCACAACAACCTTCTCCTCCTAACATTCAGAGAATTTCAAACTGATCCCTTTTAGTCTAAATTTTCCTTGTCTGCTGCTGTCCTGGCCTTGAGATATCTTGCCTTGTTCTAGTTTACGACTGCTCACTTATTAGTCACCGTGTTTCAACTATGTCTAAGTCCATACTACCCAGCCTAAGGATTGAACCCACGGTTTCTATACCACAAAATTTACAAACCAACATTTTAATCCTGTAGGCTACAGACCCATAGGACAATCCAGAATCTAGAACTTTGGAGCCTTCAACCTAATATTGCCTGCCTGCTGCTGCCATGTTTACTATCATGTCTTCCTCTGCCTGCTGCTGCCATGTTTACTATCATGTCTTCCTCTGCCTGCTATTTCTCTTTCTTGTGACTGTTGAAGCCTTTGCTCTCTATCCTCACTTCTCTTTCTTAATTGAATGATGAGGTCATTAGCTTGAATGAAAAAAATAAGGATAACTCCTCATCTCAGAAACAAATATTAGGTATTTTAAAATCTCCAATGGAAGTCTAACACAAACAAGAAAGCAGATAAAGGAACTATATATATTTATATATATATATATTGTGTATATTTCAGCAGCAATTTTTCATTAATGCAGGTTTCATTAAATAAGATAGACAAGTTGTGCCTATTTATTTTAAGTAAGTTCCTTTCATATTGTCTGATAAGCTTAATAACATTATCATTGAGTTTGTCGTTGCTTTGAATTTTTCACTTAACAAAAGCAGACTATCATTATTGTTTCGTCCGTGTATTGTTTGATATATTGAAATGTAATTGTCATTTTTGATAATGGCTTATGTAAGCTGAAAGCTTAGATCAGATCTAAAAATGTATCAATATGGTGATTTCCTTTCATCTTTCAATGATAATGGTATTAAGCTTATCAGACAATATGAAAGGAACTTACTTGAAATAAATAGACACAACTTGTCTATATTATTTAATGAAACATGCATCAATGAATATATATATATATATATATATATATATATATATATATATATATATAAATATTATGAAATAGACAAAGTCTGACAATTATTTTAAGACATTTTTTATGTTTATACGTTCTTTTTATAGATATAAATATTTAAGTAAATGCTCTGTTTATAATAAACAATATTAACAACATTTACCGGCCTGAATGTCTGAGAAATTTTCATAAAAAATGAGCACCCCCCAACAGGAATCGAACCTGTATCCTATATGTATGTGCGTGTGTGTGCTTGTAGGATATATAATAGTATCCGAAACAAGAGTGAAGATGATGATGAGACAGGGTTAAGAGTAAAATTTATTATTGACATATTTTGCCACAGAGAGTATGTTCTCTCTCTTTGGCTTCCTCAGTTTAGAATGAAAGAAAGACAAAACTGTCTGTGAGGAAAATGCCTTGAAATCTGAGGATAAATGGGAATTATAAATCAGTGCGTGTGTATGTATGTATTTACATACATGCATGCATAAAGGTGTGTATGTGTGTGTGTGTGTGTGTGTGTATGTATATATATATATATATATATATATATATATATAGAGAGAGAGAGAGAGAGAGAGGTACAGTGGAGTAATGGATAGCTGCTCGGATTGAGGAATCAGAGAGCCGAGTTCAAATTCCAGTCGAATCCATTACATTCACTTATGTACTAATACCCTTGGGAAAGATATGAATCCTCCTCTTCTCCCTCCAGCTATAGGTAAATAGCAGGACAGACTGGGTTCTATAGCCTTGGATGGCAACTGGTCTAGGAGAAGGACAACCCTGAATTCAAAACCTGTCGTCTGGGAACCTTGTGGCACGTAGTGTATCAGGTCTTTGTATTCAGCCCGTCAAAAAGTGTGGTTGGTTTTGCACAAAGCCTTCACCACTATTATCAAATCACATGTGCTGGTGTCAGGCTGTCGGTTCCTAGGAACTGAGGTGCTTAACCCTCAGACATCCAGACAGGAGAGTCGAATATATATATAAAATAATATATTAATGCATGTTTCATTAAATAATATAATAATAAGTTTTGTCTATTTATTTTAAGTAAGTTCCTTTCATATTGTCTGATAAGCTTAATCAAATTATCGTTGAAAGACGAAAGGAAAACACCATATTGATACATGTTTAAATCCAATCTAAGCTTTCGGCTTACATAAGCCATTATCAAAGATGACAATTTCAATAAATCAAACAACACACGGATAAAACAACAGTGATAGTCCGCTCTTGCTGCATGAAAAATTTCAAAGCAACGACAAACTCGTATATATGAGACGTGGAAGCGAAAATTGTGTTGCAGCTCGTGACGTCACACATGATGACGCAAAAGTGAAAAACAAGAAGTATTAAGTATGGGAAGCCGTTGGTATAAACCAATGGCTTCTGTTACCAATTATAGGCATTTAAGAATATTTGTGGAGATTTCATAGTTTATTTTGTTCAGGTTAGGTTTCAATTGTTTTATGTATATAGCTTTAAGAATTTTAAATTTCTGCTTATTGTTTTCATGTTCAAGTATAGTTGTGTTGTCAACAAGGATTTTCCGGAATTAAGTACTTGGCCAGGCATGTTGTTTTAAATGTCTAAAAATGTTAGAGTTATAATTTAACGATAATGTGATTAAGCTTATCAGACAATATGAAAGGAACTTACTTAAAATAAATCAACAAAACTTGTCTATATTATTTAATGAAACATGCATTAATGAAAAATTGCTGCCTAAATATACACAAAATAATATATGTATATATGCCTAGATGTGTGTGTGTGTGTGCGCGTTTGTTTGTGTTTGTGTCCCCAACACACTGACTTTCTTGCAACCATGGTTACTGCCAAGATGGCTTTTTTCAGACAAGTCATTGTTTTGTCCCAAAAGACCTATTTATAATTGTACTGGCAATGTTTTGGATATTTTATATTTTATAGTTGCTCTACATTTTCGTTTTTATGAAAATTCTATTAAGCACTCTTTTAATTATCATTTTTTGCCAAGGATTGAATTTATAATTATATATATATTGTCAAAAGACACCATAAGTTTATCATCTGAACCGATTTCCAAATTTCTAACGAAATTTGAAAACTTGAAAGAGTCAAAAACATTATGGGTTGAAAAGAGATCAGAAACAGGCTGGAATCATTTGATAAATTTCATCAGCAAAGCCTATGTAAGCAAAAGGAGCACTTCATTCTTTCCTTACATTTAATTGAGGGAATATGAGTAAATTTTTTTTATTTTATACTCTTGAAACCTTTTATTTTGTTTTTAGTCGTTAATTTGTTAACAATTAAAATCTATTTTAATCATGTTCCAATTTTCCCTCCTCATTCACTATTTACAAGTCTGTCATTGAGTATTTTGTTTTTGATATGTCCCAGAAAGGGATATATTTGTTCGAAGTAGCTAAGTGGTTTTGGCTACTGTAACCGGGTAGGACAATCTAGCAGGTAGCCGTAATAGACTGGTACTCGGCGTAGTCAATAGGCGTTGCCCTGTACCTCTACATCAGTCTGTATTTATGGCTGACACCAGCCAATCATATTACTGTGAGGTGGAACCAGGTGTATGCATATTCATTCCATCAGTTTTACACGCCAACTTTCTTCTTTTGATAAAGTGTTGGCCGAAAGGGTCTCCTAAAAGTAAAATGACATGCTCTCTATTTAAGTCTATTTTCAAACTAATGGGGGGGAACAGAAATAGAAAAAAAAAAAAAAATACCTCTCAGTACTTGATAATTACCAACGCAATGCAGAAAAAAAAAAAAAAAAAAACTTGCCTTTTGCTTTTCCATTTTGGGACAGTCAAGCCATTTCCACACCATGAACCCCACCCAGGGCGAACAAGATCAAGATCTAAGGGGTTTTCAGCATTTATAGTTTTTCGTTTCTCTTCTGAAAAAGCTTGCACAACATCATCATCAGCAAAAGCTTGGCTTAAAGCCATTTGCTCCTTCTTCTCATCATCATTGTCCTCGTCTTCTGATTCTTCATTCACCAAAAGCATTGGCATGCTGGTAGAAATGTTGTTACCGGCACTCAGCACTTGACCAGCATCAACATAAGATTCGTTTTCTGGCACTGCCGGTGCTTCCACTGTCTCCTTTCCTGGCATTGCTTCTCGCAGACTTGTCGGCATCACTTCTTCTGTGATCAGTTCAATATTATCAGCCTCCACAAGAGGTTCCTGTTTGTTTATTGATATTGTTTTGGGATTAACCTGTATCCGAACAGGAGTCTTTGTCGCTGCATTCTTTTGACTCATCCAAGAATTACTGGAATTGGTCAGGGTTCTGATGGGTCTTTCTTCTTCTTCTCCACTGCTGTCACTCTCATCACTGTTTTCTTCAGAAAATACAATAGGCTTTTTGGTCAGTTCCTTGTTCTTGCTGACCATTTCTGCAATTCTTCCTCGTGTCTGAAAGAAAAAAATAAGCTGTCAATTTCTGTTTAAATTTCTCTGACAATTTCTTATTATCCAATTCCCTAATCCCTGCTTAATATTTTCCTCTTTGTCATCCGTATAAATGACCAACCCAGTCAGTAAGGGCGTGACACTATTTGAGACTGGTAAATGGAAAGAAAGGGGTTAAATCAAAAACACAGTTCTGAACGAGGTGAGAAGGGTTAACAAACAGAATGATGGACAGACCACGAGAAAGAAGGGAGATTTTTCTTGTTCCAAAAGGAAAGCTTAATTCTCTAAAACCAGAAAAATTAGTTAAAGAAAGGCGATATTACCACGAGGAAGCTCTTGAAGCTGACAGCTGATTAATGAAGCAGCTCGAGAAAACACCAAAGAAAACACAATATAAGTAAGACGGATAAGATTCAATCAGAGGAACAGGCTTTCTTTGTGTAACCTAGGATGCTTGGAGTGCAATGACCCTGGCAGGGTTGGGGGAATGGCTGGCCAGAGGAACCACCTGGTAAATTTCTGATTTTTAAGCAAAACCAGACTGAGAAAATTTCACTTACACAAAATTTCAAATGATAATTTTAAGTTAGGCCACGCCAAGTGGTTGAGAGTCAGATTGGTCGAAGGGTAGCCAAGGTGACAGATGCAGGTGAAATATCAAGGAAGGCAGAGGAATCGCCCATGCCCATTGGGAAGTGTTGGTGAGAGGTGCCAAGATGAGAAGGAAATAGTTAGGGCGGACCAATATCCTGCAACCACTACTCATAGAAGAGGAGATCTCCCCAAAAATGGACATGTAATTAGTTTCCCAGAGCCAGACAAAAATGTGCTCTTGTTGGCAATTAGGGTAATCACCAGAACCCCAGGCTGTGTCATACCCTATGCCAGTTTCAGGTGAAGGTCCATCTAAACTGGAGATTGAAGCGGTCGAGAGAGACGACCTCACGGGAGTTCCTGCCTGTAAGAATCCTCTGACATAAGACTTGTACCAGAAGCCTTGTTCAGACAGAGCTAAACCAAACAAAGTGTTGCGTTTAACTCACGAAACGGGAAGGGTCAATATTTTGCTGCATGAAGAACGAATCATTTTTAATATCAAGAATTCACCAACTCCTGCACAAAGTTTGTAGATATAGACATTTTCTTTTACTCAAATTATTTTTTTTCTCATTTGTGACTTCACTCTGCCTGGACCAAACCAATGCGACAATTCCTGTCAATGATTCGAACTTTGCCAGCTTTACGATCAAAACCAAACACGTGAGACAAGGCAAAAGGCTTGGATCAAAGCGTGATCAACTCATCAATCAGCCATGGGGGTTGGACATCGAACAGGCTGGCCAAGGAGAAGGCAACGAGAGAAAGCAACTCTAGTTTAAAATTTCTAAACTCAGAATAACATCATTCTCTTAAGTATCAATCCCAATGTGCTGATGGTAAAATAAAGTTATGATCAAAAGCCCTTTGAAGTCCCCAAAGTTTATTCTATTGATGAGGTAGACACCGGGGCTTGAATGAGGAAGAACGTGGAACCATTAAAGTAAAAAGGACACAGCTGAGGAGGAGGTGTGAGTTCAAATCTCTTGAAAAGACACTGGTACAAAATACACACCAACCATTGATACTGGCTTGAACACTAGCCATTGACATTGGTATGAAATACACAATTCTCTCAACCAGAAAGCAAACCCAAGTTAGTTTTTGTTTTTATACTCTAATCAAAAAGCGAAATCATCATGAAAACCTTAACTCAGAATATGGGAAGTTTAAGACTTCTAAAACTCATATCCCCCAATGTAATCATTATTACAAACCTTTAGCAGACAAACATAACTGGGTCTTGCAAACCAAGTTAATCTTGTTTCTTGAAGTTCAGAGTTCAATCTCTGAATAACGTTAATGGTGAGATTAGCCATTTCGATATAAGAAACATTTGGCATTTGTTGACAGAACACTTAATGTCACTGTAGGTTGAAATTTATAAAATCTTTCTCTTAAAACATTTTTTGCAAGAAATTACACTGTTATCACTTTCTAGTACTGGTGTAAGTTTGCTTCCTAACCTTTTCTTTAAGGTAGTACAGGTAGGCACAGTGAAGAAATGGATAGCAGCTCAGAGTGAGGAATTGAGGAGCCGAGTTCAAATTCCAGTCAGATCCATTAAATTGACTTACGTGCTAATACCCTTGGGAAAGGTATGAATCCTTTTCTCCCTCCCTCCCTCCCCCAGCTCTGGGTAAATATTGCAATAGACTGGGTTATATGGCCTTGGTTAGCAGCTAGTCTAGGAGAAGGAAAAACTGAATTCAAACCAGCCTGGGGAATGTTGGGCTCCATCAGGCTATCTTGCCCAAGACATACCACTCCCACTGCAGTACAGGTGGTGCTCCTACAGCTCTAATGAGTTACAGGTCTTGCAATTTGTGACAGAAAGTCAACATTATGATAATATTTATATCATTATTTTCCATTCAAGTTAAATTTGCTATCCATTTTTGTTGTTGCTGCTATTGGAAGTCTTCAAATGATGTGGGTTTGCTATTTGGTGAAGCTCTTTGTGATTTTGTAGTGCCAGTCTATAGTGTCTGATGAAAAATCGTCTTCTTTAAGCTAAAGGACTTATTTTGTTTGCAGCCATTTTTAATCATAATGGTAAATATATACACAAAAATATGAAATACAAGAACAGTAAGGAGTTGTCATTTAGAAGGTTGATTCCATTTTGTTTTTTCTCCCTCTTTTTAGTCATTGTGCACATATTTTGTCCTCGATTGAGCTCTAAAGAGAGAGGAGCAATAGCCAGTTAACCCCTTTTTTGTTGTTAGATTTTTAAATTCATCACTTTACGATGAATGAAGTTTTTTTTTGATCTTTGCTCTTCCACTCTTTTTGTTTTATATATATTTGTGTATATATATTTATATACACTTTTAAAATGTCTGTTTTTAAAGCCTTAGAAAATCTCTATACCCATCAAAGATTATTTAACCATTTTAAAAACTTGTATATAAATGACAGTTTAGAGATTTCTGAATAAATTGGATGCTATGCATGACATCCACATGAGATTCTTGATAGGCTATTTAAGAACTTAAAACAGGATGGGAGTACACCATCCTTGTAGAGGAATTGGGAATTGTGTCATGCAAGGAGTCAAGATTTCCTGAAAGTAATTGCAACTCCATACTTTAAATGGTTGTTTTGTTGTATTGAACAACTGTAATGGAGCCTCCATAAGAAATGGAAGAATAATGGTTTTAAATGTGTTGTAGGCCATGGGTTATTCCTCTTAGTTGTTGGCAGTGATGAGGTTGTACTATAGGGATTTGATTCATCATTATGGCAGAAAAGCAAATAAGATTAAAATAAAAAGAAAGAATATTTTTTATGTGACTTACGTTTGGGTCATATTTAGCATACATCATTTGTTTCTTTTGAAATTTGCTTCCCCCTCGATGTTTTAAGGAAGCTCGTTCCTGAAAGAGAAAAGAAATATAGTGATGAAAATTTTCACACAAATTTTTTTAATCAATTCTATAAAAAGAAACAAGAAAAAGTGGATGGTGGATAAAAGAGGAAACTATAAAAAAAAAAAAAAAATTATATATATATATATATATATATATAATAAAAAGACTTAAACGCTAATATTCCATGGTCATAATTTATTCCATTGGAATCGTAAATACGATCCAATTCATCAGACTTAAAAATTCAAAAAGAAAACAGAAAAAACATCTCCAGGAATAAAAAATAAAATTTAGTGAGTGTGTATGTATGAGAGTATGGGGCGAATGCTAGAGTGAATGAAAGCCAAAGGGAGGGGTAACAGATGAGAGAAGAAGAGGAAGGTCTAAAGATGAAGGGGAGGATTAAAATTTAACAGAGAGAAGTTTTAAAAAGAGGAGGCAAAGACAGTTTAAGTGATATATATATATATATATATATAAATAACAATGCCAGAGGTTTTCAAAATCTTTATATAAACCAGCAAAAACCAGAACAGACAGACAGAAGAAAACTGGTGACAAGACAGACCGTCTGGTTTTAATCTTTACTCCACCCAGTCACTGCTCTGAGGTCTCTCCATTTATTACAAATTACTACTAGAATAACTTTCCTGCTGAATGACCATCAACCAGGTTATATAGATTAATAATTCATTACTCCTTATATACCTTGAAATTCTTCAATTTCTTATGATTAATCCTATTGTTAAATGCCAACAGAGTTTGTTGGTTTGTGCCAGAAATTAGTTTTCAGCAAAGAAGGTACCATTTTGCACCTGAAATGAACACGGAGTGAAATCCCCACAGAATCTGGTTACTTTCCAACTCCACAATCTCATTATATGAGAGCTGCAAAGATGAAAAAAAAATACCGATAAGTGATGACATCAAGAATACTACATTTTTGGTTGCACTGGGGCAGGGAATGCCAGGTCAACGAAATGCGCAACAGTAGCGCCGACTGTCCAGCCAGCGGAGGTATTATATCATTCGGCTTTCAATTACTTTTGTTTTTATCGCTATTGTTTTCAAATATCCAACATCGTAATAATAGCAGTAATTTTATTACAAAAGAAGATATACTGTATGACATAAATTTACAAGAGACTCAGAAATTAGTGCACTTTCAATAGATTTGGATTTTCATCAATAAAACCATTATAAGCCTGAAGAAGTCTTTTTGAAGAACAAAACACATGACAGGAGTTTCTCACCCTCTTTCAATTATCCATAAGTGTCATTCAATTATCCAAATTATTAGTTCTGAAACTCACTTTATCTTTTTCTTCCTTTTGAACCGATTTATTCTTTGACCGTTAAATTAAAAAAAAAAAGCTAAACTTCCGAATGAAGTTGTCATTTCTGAGTGGATTTGAAGTCTAATATATTTACACTTAAGTTAAAATTAGACAGGGTGGTTGGAATAAAAGGTGTGGATAGTTTTTTTTTATTTTAGTGTTTTTAATTTTATGTAATGAAACATTGTGTTAGAAGAATGCTTGCAGCTTAAATTGACGAATGGGGGGGATGTTTCCTTCATATTCAATAAATGGGGGGTGGTTGGAATAAATATGTTCCAGTTGTTTGTTTTTTTTTCCTAAAAAAAAAAAAAAATTTAAAAAATCGCTGCCTGTATATCTGAAACTTAAAGAGATTAAACTTAGCTTAGTCTGACACAAGTCAACACATACTGAGCATCCAATGAGGAATGAACTTTCGATTGTAATGAAGTAAGCATGCTAATCAATAGAGGGGACCATAAATTTCAAACTTTGTTGACTTTATTTGGCCAAAAAGGCATTAAATTCTTTTAATTATGCAATAATTTGATATTCTTAAAAGAATCTAATTTCAATTAAATACTAAGTTTGCATGCCTTGCCATGGAGCAATGATTAGTGAGCTAGTTTCACAGTCCATTACAAAAACACATTTACTTAGCTTAGTATGACATAAGGGCACAAATATTGAGCATTCATTACTATTCATTATATATGCAAGCAAAGAAATTAATAAAATAAATTACATTGCCAACTAGATGAAACTTTTTGTGTTTGAAGAAAAAATTTTTTTTAAAAATCTGCCAAAAGTCTGACCTTCACTCTTGACTTGTCAACCATTTTCATTTTCTCCTCAAACTTTTCTGGGTCTTTCTCAGCCAATTCATTAATGTTACTTTTTTCTTTCTCTAATCTTTCTTTCTTTAAACGTCGCCGATAGCTAAACAAAGAAGCAAAATAAAGTATTATTAAACCATAGCAAAAAACAGAGTGCAACAAGAGAGGTGAAGTATTTTGGGATGGCGATAAAAACGGGCAAATTTTAAAACATCTAACAATGTGAACAGAGACATAAAGAATAAATATGGTCTTTTCTCCATAACTGTCAGATCAGAATATTGACTCCAATAACAAATCATTCCGCTATGTGAAATGGCATCTGGTGAGTTGCCAGTCAATTTGTCATGAAGACAATCCATAGCAGAAAAAAAGTTGAATTAATTGACAAGAAACTGGCAAACATCAGCTGGGAAAAGTACAGAAGGTGAAAAGATAAAAGCATGATTTTATTCAAATCAAAGAAATGTTCAAAATTCAAAATAAAATAAAATACATTATTACTTGCATTATTTACAATATTTGGACTATTATCCTCATCTTCATTGCCACATTCACAACGTCTTGGCCATTGTATGCTCCAACCTTCTCCAGG
Organism: Acanthosepion esculentum; assembly: GCA_964036315.1. Taxonomy (NCBI): domain Eukaryota; kingdom Metazoa; phylum Mollusca; class Cephalopoda; order Sepiida; family Sepiidae; genus Acanthosepion; species Acanthosepion esculentum. The sequence goes on along the minus strand of OZ038496.1, from coordinate 97,440,639 downwards.
TGATTGGAATTTCGAACCGAACCTTTTATTTCATCTGCCAGAAGAGATTGTTCTAGTTCCACATGCCATGCCTCTTCCGGAGGTCTCCCTTTAACTCAACTTCAAGTTTTATTCGCCGGGCAATCAATCTACCCCAGTGAACAAAATAAAGAGTTCAGTTCGAAATTCCAATCACGAGGGCTGAAGATTGGGATAACAGTCCAAATAATGTTAATAATGCAAGTAATCATAATACCTCATCTCAGAGATATAGATAAAATACATTATATCGGTGGTTAGCAGCCTGGGTGTTAGTGCACACTAATGAGTGTTTGAATGGCTGTGGTGGGCAATTAACACCTTTTTTGGCAGTAGATGGATGTTGAGTTTTACTGGTCACTTGAAATCTATTACATTTTGTAGTAGTGGTACTAGCCATGAAATCAATGCTAACTGACCATTTCACTGTTATTGCCATATTCTTGCTAAAATGGTACATAAACAAGATTAGCTAGTCATGTAGATAGACACGATTATTGCTACCAGGTATTGAAACTTGTGGTCAAAGATCAAATTTCTGTTCCTTTCCTACCTCATATTTTGTGGAGATGGCATTCAAATTCTCATGATCTTAATTCATGGGTAACAATCTGGCCGAAGGGTTATTTTTAGGCCACAAGGTTTTGACTGTTAGAAGCTGCACCCTGAGAACAAACCTGGTTTCTGGTCTGAGCTGAAACACTAAACAGACATGGGTGTCCTTTTGCAACCAGTAACCATACATTTGAGGATTCAACTGCCAAAATATATGCTATGAATAGATTCTGGTGAGCACAATGAGCCCATACAGCTAGGATTTTGTGCACTGCAAGTGCCAAGAAATTTTTTTAAATTTAAACAATTACAGGGGATTTTATAACCATATGAAATGGTTATTAGAGCTTATTCTAATGGCAACATTAGCTACGTCAATCCATTGGCTTAGGATTCTATGACTAAAATGTCCTTATTTTAATAATAAACACTAAAAAAAAAAAAAAAGTTGCTTCAGGAACCTCTCTTAGATTAGGGTGCCTGAAATTTAAGTTTCATAGAAGATCTGCCTCTGAGTTCAGACAGGAAATGTTGAAAGCACATCATCTTTAACTAGTTACAAAATGAAGAGGTAACCTGATAAGGATCGGAAAACTAACTAGTTGAAAAACTTTAAGAAAAGATTAGGGGGTGAGTAGCTTAGTATACCAACAGATGATGCATGCAAGTTGGGACGCAGGCAGACATTTCTAGACAGTGGGTTGAGGGTATACAGGGGGATGCGGTTATAAAATTGCATCCATGTACACCCAGGCAATGCTGAGTACCTCGGCTAGTTTTGTGATAAATTCAGACACCCAGATATAATCTTTAAAAAAAAATATACAATACATTCCTCTTTTGGTATCCTTGTTGAATTAGTTCCAGTTTCCACACCTCAGATATCAAAAATACACATATGCTAATGCTCAACACTTCTTTTTCTTTTTAAAACTTGCATCTGTTTTTGCAATTGTTGTTTCTCTAATCTCTGATCTTGAAGGCAATTATCTTTCTTTCGAACAGTCATGGAACTCGGCTGTTTGAGCTACGAAGAGAGACATGATTGCCTATGCCCTGAAGAGATTTTGACACACACGGATAAAACTAATTTGCTTCATTATCTGTCTATTTCTGAGATGAGGTATTGTAGCTATTTACACTGTTTAGACTGTTGTCCTCATCTTTATTGCCATATTCACATTTTGGCCGTTATAAACTTCAGCCTTCTTCAGATGATACATGTCGGAATTTCAAACCAAACATTTTATTTTGTCCACTGGGGTAGCTTGCCCAGCGGATAAAAGCGTTGATTGAAGTAATCCAGCGAATTGACCCAGAGAGTTGTGAGTTCAATCCCTGGCCACAGCAGAGGTGAACAAAAACTTGGAGAGTTGAGTTACTAAAGGGAGATAACAGAAAGTGAGATATCCAGAAGAGGCATGGCATGTGGAATGAGAGCAATCTACCCCCCCGTGGATGAAATAAAGGGTCCGGTTTGAAATTCCAACATATATCACCTGAAGAAGGCTGGAGCATACAATGGTTAAAACATTGTGAATATGACGATGACATGATAAAGATGACGACAACAGTCCAAACAATGTAAATAGTTACAATACCTCATCTCAGAAATATAAACAGATCCTGAAGAAGGCCGGAGCATACAACAGCCGAAATATTGTGAATATGGCAATAAAGATGAAGACAACAGCCCGAATGATGTAAATAGCAAAAATTGAATTGTCCTTTAAGTAGAATAAAATAATTGTCATTTTCACAATAAATAGGTTGATAAAAGAAAAAGAAGGAAAAAAGCTCAAAGTCTATAAAAACGGATTGACTTCAGGTGATGGGAATTTCCATCATTCCAATTCTATAGCTCAATTATCACTGATGGAAATTTCTGCTGAAGTTACTCAAATCACAAATGCCAAGTAAATGTTTCTATTATCAGTGATTTTCAGAAATGTTTCTGATCCTCTCCAACAAAATATAGGAAAAGTTGTTGAGAAAGAAATAAAGTCAACTACTGTCAATTCTCATTTAGTTTAGGTGACAACTTTCTGGCAGTAATGATTTTCCAAGATACAGGTTCTACTATTTAACCCATAGCTGGGAGAATATGAAATCATACCTTTCCAAAGGGTACTTGCACATAAGTGAATGTAACGAACTTGACTGGAAATTGAACTCTGATTTCTCATTTCAAGCAGCGATCCATTACGCTATGTGCACATCCACCTTCCAATGAGAGACGGAAACTTTTAACAAATTCAACAGACGGGGAGAAAAATCCAGGTAGCCTTTATATGTCTTAACATTGGCTTAGTGAATGGCAACGGCTTAACTGTTTTACGTTCCTTCACCACTATACCAATATTGATCACCGGTCGGCATATCAAAATTCAGCCATAATTGCTAAACCTCCATTTCTCATTGACGAAGCAAGTCAAAGAAAATCACAAATCCAGGTGAACTAACTGGAATTTGAACTCAGCTCTCAGATTTCTTGTTGTCAGTCTGATATCCATTTTTACCTGCATATACTCTTTTGGAGAGGAAAGGAGTTTAAGGCTTTCTAACTGATGTAGAATGTAAAGTTAATTGTGCTTCTTTTTTAAAAAAAAAGAATTCTGTCAATCTTATGTCATGTCATTTCAAATTGTGTTTTTTTTTTCTTTCTTTGTTTCACTTACTTTTTGCTTTTGATCTTTCCTTTCCATTTCGCTTTTACTTCTTGGTAATTCAACAAAGCCTTGTACTTCATTAATTCATTCCGACGTCTTTTTGCCTTTAAAGATGAAATTTTAAATTTTTAGCAAAACATGTACAAGTTCATGTATACAAATAGATCAACCATTTTTTTCTATTTTCCATTTCAGTAGACAACAAAAATGGTGTATTAAAAAAATAAAGAAAAAAAAAGGATTTCTTACAATGCAAATTATAATGAAGTTGGTTGTTTGATTTGTTTTCTATGGTTTATCAACCCTTTGCAGGTTATTTAAAGCCAGAAAATATTTTTTAAATTGTAAGAATTTTTTGGAGATAATGATTTACTGATACAAGTCTTACTAATTAACACATAGCAAGGGGGGGGAGAAGAGGTGTATTCATACCTTTCTCAAGGGTATTTATGCGTAACTGAATATAATGAACCCAACAGGAATTGGAACTCGGCTCACTGATTAACAATTCCGATAATTCATTTCTGATAATCCATTACACCACTCACACATCTAAGCTTACAGCACCTGGTATTCCCAAATGGTCACCCATCTAGGTACTTAATGTTGCTTAACTTTAGTGATCATACAGGAACCAATGTTTTAATGTGATGTGGCCATAAGCCCTTAATAAAGAGTGCATCATCCCTGAGTGTGGAGACCAAAAGCAACCATAAGATGGAAGGAAATTAGTAAGAAAATCATATTGTTTTCCTTGGATTAATTGTTATTATTGCATTTAATTTTACTCCAAATTAAATATTTTATATTAAACAAAAACTACACATATCCTCCTGGTGTCAGTTTAAACCACCACCACCATCACCACTATATATCTAAACTATAATTATCATATTATAATTTTGCTTACTGCTCGTTCGTTAGTAAGTTAGCAGATATGTTACACCTTACCATTACCTCAGATAAATAATGGACTCTTCTGTTTTGGTTGCAGGGAAAGACAAGATATATTACAGACAATGTTCGATTTTTGCGAGGAAAAGAAAGCGTGCATAATAAGAAAGAAAGGTAAAATAGAGGAAGTGATAATACTCTCATATGTTTAACATCTGCTTCAGTGAAATGGAAAAATGTTCTCATTTTAGAATCTTTTCATTTGTACCCTCTTACTTCTTTAAACAAGGATTTTTATTGCAATATTTTTTAAAAGTTGCTCAGCTCAAGCATTTAATGATGCAATAGAAGAATTCTTATGGGTATTTTAAAGTCACAAAATTTACAAGGAGCTTATCCAATCATTAAATGAAGAGTTATGATTCATCAGAAAATTTCAATAGGAAAACCGTGAAATTTTCATGCTTACTGCTAAAGGTGCTTTACTTTGAGCTTTAGTTATTTTTAACCCCCCCCCCATTTAGTCAGGTCAGGCCTGCTACTGGTAACACGTAACCCAGTACTACACTGGTTGGCATCTAAACCGGCTCTGCTACTAGATTTTCTGCTGGTGTGGGGGATGGCATTTAACCCCCACAGGACGAAAACAAAACCTATAGCGGGTAGGGTAAGTGAGCTTACTATAGGAGTCAACGGCCAACATATGTGTATGTGTGTGTGTGTATAGTATTTTATTACTTACATTAACTGCTAATCCTCCTATCTCTGTATATATATGTATGTATACATTTACTATGTTGTTTGTTTGTGTGTGTGTGCCCTTGTGTGTGTATTTTTATAGATAGATGTATATATGTGTATGTGAATTTTTATAAATATATATATATGTATTTACGTGTGTGTGTATATATATATATATATATACGTGTGTGTGTGTATTTGCAGGTATGTATGTATATATGAATATATTTGTACTTGCAGTTATAGGTTTGTGTGTGTATGTATATATATATATATATATATTTATATATATATATGTTTGTGTTTGTATTTAGGGTTGTTATCTATGTGCTTGTTTATATATTTATGCACTTGTATATGTATGGGTGTATATGCATATGTACGTGTGTGTGTGTGTGTGTGTGCATATCTTAGTGTTTTTGAATGTATCATCTATGCTAACTATAATCTATTTTTGTTTGATAGTGGTTTTAAAATTGCTTGTGCACTTAATAATCAACAGTTGTGTTTTGTTACATTTTAATCTTGTCTGGACTCAATCCTTTAGTCATTTGGATAATATTGTTAGTATATATATATATATATATATGTATGTGCGTGTGTGTGCGAGTATATTTTTTTATGTTACTGTGTAGGTTGATATATTTATATTTATTTCTTTGTGCATGTATTTATGCATTTGTGTCTGTATGTGTGTATATATATGTATTGATTTGTAGTGATGAAAGTGTGTACACATACGTATGTATTTTTATATATATTGTTATATATTTATACTTATGTATGTGTACTCATGCATATATAAGTATATATGAGATATTTATATATATTTGTGTGTTTATGTGTTTTTATATATTAGCTGGTTTTATTTTAAGTGTTGCATTTTACCTGGACATTTGAATTTGATGTTCTTTTATGTGTGTGTGTGTGTATATGTTTATACTTATTTTTTCTGTCCATTTCTATATATTTTATTATCTTTTTCTTTGCGTTGTTCATTGACAAATGTTTTTCTATTCTACCCCTCTTAAATTTTATCTATTGAACCCTCTTTTTATCTATATATCTTTGCCCATGTCATATTTTTAATAGTCTGTTTGAATTCATTTACTAACACTTTCAAATTTAAATCTTTGTAAGTGTGTATATGTGTGTGTCTTTACTAATGTATGTGTGTATGATCGTTTATATATGCCTTTCATTGTATGTATATGTTGTCTGTTTTTTTAAGGGGACGTCTATTTCCTGTTTCGTTCGTGTTTTTGCGTGTTTATATATCTAAATATGTCTACGTGTTAATGTATTATAATCTGATTGTGTATGTATTGTCTTTTGCAAGATTTCATCCTCCCCTGCCCATATGATCACTTCAAATGAATCCAAGTTGTAACAAAGTTTTACGTCCCCCATTAGATTAACGTTTATTCTGAGATTTTGACCTTTCAATTATAACAGAATAAATAATAAAATATATGTATTTTTTCCTCAGTTTCTTCTTTAAATAATTTTTATATTTGAAACTTAATACAGATTAAATTTAAAATCAGTAATTTTCAATTTTCAATTTTATAGTAAAATTTAATATTAATCAGAATGATTTCTATTTCAGTCTAACCCTAACATTAAAGCATTAATAATTATAACCAAGGTTCGTTGTCAAGTTTTTTGAATTCTCATATACTTGCATTTTGATTGATCTTTGTAGCTTATGTAACAGCATTTCCCATTGATTTGAACCTTTTAAAACTCTTTATTCTACATTCAACACCATCACTTGATAAGACACCAGAAGTGTTGAAACAAAATGGCTATTTTTGTAATGATTTTATAACATATTTATGTCATCCTTTTTTAATAAATAATTATATATATATATATATATATATATATATATATATATATATATATATATATATATATATATATATATATATCACCAGTTATTGGTGTGTTTGTCTAAAAATAAATATATCTAAATTCACCTTCATCCCAGCTGTGCACCAATGGCTTAAGGGTAAAATCTCCAACTGATACCAAATCAGTCGGGTTTTGATCCAGACTTGAGGCAATTGGATGTCTAGCCACATTGATGAGCTGTGAAACAGCAAAACAGTCGGTCTGTGGATGACTATATATATATATATATATATATATATATATATACATACACACAGTGCTGTTCGATAAAAGTGACTCACCTTATCCTTTGAATTTAGCTCAACTTTCGTTTCATCGGAGAAGAGAACATTCTTCCAGTCTTCTACAGTGAAATTTTTGTAATAGTGAGCCCATTCAAGTCTCTTGGCTTTGTTGGCTTTGCTTATTAGCAGCTTAAACCTTCGTGTACAAGATTTGTAGCCTTGGACTGTTGAAGAGGCAAGACTAACACCTTGTTCTTCACTTAGACTGGCTGCAATTTCCTGGCTAGTCATAGTCCTATTCTTCGCAACTTCTCTCTTGATTACCCTGCCAGTTCTATCATCAATCTTTTTCTTTCATCCCCTTGTTTCCTTTTTTGGAGCAGGAGTAGCATCATTATGTGCCCTAAGCACTCGAGAGACAGTTGATTATGAGGTTATAGCAATTCCTACAATTTCTCTCGTAGACTTGCCTGCTTTTGAGAGGGCAATAATAGATACCTTAAGTGGTTCTGATGTGTGTTTGTACCCTTTCATCTGGTTAGTGACTCGAGTGGCTATTTCAAGTTGTTTTTATACTGTATGAGGCTTTCTGGAATATTCTGGAATACTCTAGATTTAATTTAAGCTGTTCTAGATTTCTCTAAAATATTGTTCTGAGTGTATTGTAAAATAGTTTTCAATATTTTGTCAAAAGCTCTTTAAATTTACCAGTTTAATCATTAGAATGCGATATCTGAGTCACCTTTTTTGCACAGTTTTTTCCTGAATCTCATTTATATCCAAATTTATAATTATCAATAGCATACCTTAGGGTGAATAAACTTTTTTCCTAGGTGGTCAAGAAGTGGTCTTTATATTCATAAGATTAAAAATTATTTTAACCCCAAAAACAGTAGACAAAAAATATTTTTAGTAAAAAAAATCAGGGGAGTCACTTTTATCAAACAGCACTGTATGTATATATATATATATATATATATATTTATTTATTTATTTATTTCTTAAAATGACTAGACAATTTTAATGTATCTATTTTGAATATGATCACTCCCTTTCCCCACCCTATTTTTTAACTTGTCGAGGGAAAAGAAAAGATTTTCTGGGTCACCCTGTCAACTGGCTTAACTGCTTTTTTTCACCCTCTCTCTCATTCTCTTTCCCTTTCCCCTCCCCATGTTTATCTTCCTTTCTTTTTCCCCTGAAAAAAACTCATATTGAAATCTGTCTTTCTCCCTACTTTTTTCTTTCCCCCTTTTAATATCACTATATATTATATTATATATATATATATATATAAGGCTAGGATGGGGTCTCAAATCTTGAATGCCAACCTCCTTAAAGATTTAGATAGGTTATTTTCCCCAGCACACTAACCCCACAGCCCACTTTTCCTAAAGATGGTTTCTTGATAAGAACACTTGATGCCCATGGGCTGCCATGAGTGTGTGAGTTGGGCATCAGGAAGAGCATTCAGCCTTGTGAAACCTTGCCCCTTTCAAATCATTTATGACAAAGATCCTCTGCCAGGCAGGACACACCTTGCTTTGTGTGAGATTAATCCTGGTCCTGCCTCAACAAAAACAAAAAAACACAGCTATGTATGTATACAGTTAGCTGTGTCAACAGAAGCTAACGAGTATCTGAAACATCCATGTGTCCTTGATTCATGTTCATTTGGTTGATATCATTTTTTGCACAAGAACCGAACTGAACCTCTGTTTTGAAAACTAGGACATATTTTTCTCAGAAAAGTCATTTGAGAACACTTTTGTTTGAAATATGGGGCATTAAAGAACTGAAGTACAGATGTTCGATAAAAAAAATCAAGTTTAAACTGATGCCAAGATGATATGGGGTTAACTAGAAAATGGTTAATGTTACAGTTAACCACATTATCACCTCTAACTTAGAATCATTCAAAATAAAATAAAAAATTTTAAAAAAATTAAAAAAAAAAAAATCAAAACATACTTCATTGATATTCATGGCTTCGAGAACTTTTTCTTCAGTTGGTGTAAGGATTTTGTTTCTTCGTTCTGTCTTACCATGTTTATTAAGAAGTGCTCGGATCTCTAATTCAAGGGGATTCCTTGCCTGGAAGTGAAGAAAAAAAAATCAATCATTTCAAGTAGATGTTAGAATTCAAAAGAATTTTTCACAGTGCTAGGAAAAAAAAATACATTTTTACATACATCTTTAATTGTTAAAAACAAACTGATCTTAAAACTTCCTTGTGAAAGATGCCTTCCAGAAACTAAACAAAGTATTATGATAGGAAAATTTCAGTAGAAGCAAAGAATGAAGTATTGAACTGCTATCTTCCAATATGGCAGTGAATGCCAGACAATATTCTTAGTTCAAGGAAAGACTCGAAACAACAGAGATGTGGTTCTACAGATGGTTACTGACTGAGAATATCATGGAATGAACATGTGAGCATTGAGGAAGTTTTAAAGAAAGTAGGAAATAAACGGAGGATACTTATAATTAAAATCAGAAAGAAGCAGTTGACATTTTCGGAACACTTAATGAGGAAAGAGGGCTTGGAGAATGTAACACTCACAGGACATACTGAAGGCAAAAGGAACAGAGGGAAACAGAGAGTAACATATCTAACAAGTTCGTATGAGTGGATGGCAGAGCAGGGACAAAAAAGAGTGGTAAAGTGTCAAATGTTGCTTCCTATTTTTTTTTTAAATACCAAAATTTGCCTAATACAAAACTAGACAGCCACTCAAGAATTACTGTTAAAATGGTAATGATGTTGAAAGCATCAAAGAAATTGGTAACTTCTTAAACCATAAAAATTTGATAATTTTAAGATTTTACTGAACTTTTCAGAAATTATTCAATAATAAAATTATTTTTTAAGCTTTTTGTAAAAATATTTTTAGATCTGTTATTGTTTATTTGTGTAGTGTCATATCAACTCCAAAAATTTAATTTTCTTGGGGGCATTAGTAATTTTCTTTTTAAAAATGTATTGCTGGTATTTTTATACTTTCATAGTGTTGACTCAAGTCAAGTGCTGGAGTTGACTATTTGCCCATAGCTGGGGCCCTAACAGGTGCTACTACCTCAGGTCAGGGTAGACCTGGGAACAACAGCAATTAAGAGGTGGTTCCATGTTCCTCAAAACCTCCAATCTCCCAATCAGTGACCTTGCTGCCCAGATTGAAGATCTGTGATTGAATATAGATATGCAAACATCTATACACTCACAATGCAAATGAAATTGAAATCAACATGTGTTGGAAGGGTTGTCTGGCAACAAACCCTGGTAACAGGAAAAGAGTATAAACCAGTCTTTTGCAATCATTTTTACAACTCCTCCTGTATTTAAACTGAATATATTTTATAATGAATGCAGTATTTTAAATCGACAAACAATTTAGATTTGAAATTTGATCATCTTGCTGTCACTAAAGTGACTGAACTGGTCTTCAATATTGACATACTACATTAAAATACATGTCATAATGGATAAAAATAAGTTACCATGTTTTTTGGGGTTTTTTTTTTTTAACTACTTGACATCCAAAGTTTTCTCCTAAAATGAAAATTTGTAATTTTAAATAAAAATAAACCTGCCAGGAAAACTTGAATTCAGGTTTTTATGAGTTTCCAAATACATTCTTTATATTTGATGTGATAATGATGAGTTTCCATAAATTGTATTGATTGAATTGTTTCTATGGTTTATTGACCTTTTTGCCAGAAAATATTTTTCAGATTCTGAAAACCTTTTTGAGATAATATTGATTTACTGATATAAGTCCTACCAAGATAGTCAATCAGTCAGTTATGTGTCATACAATATACACGCTTAGGTGATCATATATCTTTTGATACATGACTAACAAGGCAGATTTTTTCCCACAGTAGGTTACCATTTCTTTCTGTGGTAGACCAGTTGCCACCCAAAGCTATAGAACCCAGTCTATCCTGCTATTTACCCTACTGTCTCATAAAAGCCACAAGGCAGGATTGATTTTTTTTTTTATGGCTTATCAACCTTGTGAAGGTTATTTAAAGACAAAAAAATATTTTTAGAGAGGTAGTACTGGTACAACTTCTACAAATTAACCCATAGTTGAGGGGAGAAGTGGTGGATTCATCTCTTTTCCCAAGGAGCATTTGCACACAAGTGAATATAACAACCCTGAATGGAACTGGAACTCGGTTCACCAATTTCCAGTTCTGAGCTTTTACCCATTACACCACCCACACATCCAAGCTTACAGTACTGGTATTCCCAACAAAAGGTTTTGAAAAAATTCACTGATATAACTGTCAATAATTAACCCATAGATGGGTGAAGATTTGAACTCATACCTTTCTCAAGGGTATTTACATGTAAGTGCATATAACAAACCCAACCAATTCCGAGATGTTATCTATTACACCACCTGCACATCCAAGCTTACAGCACCTGGTATTCTCAGGTGGTTACCTGTCTAGGTACTCACCAGGCTCAACATTGCTTAACTTCAGTGATTGTACAAGAACAGGTGTTTCAATGTGATATGGCCATAAGCCCCAAATATATACAAATCTGCTTATGTATGACAAAAATCATTGTACACACACACAGATATATATATATATATATATATATATATATATATATATATATATATATATATATATATATATGTACCAACGACATACCAACCAACTTGATACCCTCCACACAAGTACGATCTACAACATAAAACTAGGTGATTGAATTAGAAGATATTCTGACTATATGCAACATGACAGGTATTGAAGCTATCCTAATGAAAATCCAACTCGGTGGTCAGGACATCTTTCTTGTACGAGAAATAGCAGACTTCCAAAACATCTCATTAGATAACTTCTAACAATCACATCAGCTGGAAAGCCAGTCTTGTATTACAATCTGAATCAATGCAGAATCCCTGTTTTTCTTCCTGGGAAAACAAAGCATCAGAGATAAAGGAGATGGCACATGTCCTGCTCTCATCTATACAAAAATTTGAGTAAGGCTGACTTGAACATCAGGATCAACTGCATGCAAATGTTAAAACAAGTTAGCAGCATGCTAGTCCTCTCAATCATAGCCTTAACTGCTACTGTAGCTTTGTTGCATGTAGTAAAGCAGGCCTTGCTGTCCAGTCATGGAAACATGTGGCAATTGATCCTCAACCACATGTTCCCTCTGGCTAAAAGTTTACAAAATACTTGCAGGCCTTGAGACACATGGGTCTATAGATGTTGAGCACCTCTTCATTTTACTGAGCCCTCTCATATATATTACACACAAAGTGAATCAAAAATACTTTTGCAAACTTTGGGAGCAGGCTCCTCACTCCAAACCAGGACAAAAGTTCATATAAACATATGTCCACCATATATATATATATATATATATATATATAGATTGTTAAGCTATATGGTTTTCATAATGTGTATGGAGAGTGTCACAGCACAAGAGCAGTATTGTGTGTTGGAATTTTTGAAGTTAAATACTATTTGGGAAATTCTCAAAATGTCTGCATTATCACTAAAGTTTTATTGATATGTGAAATTAAAAATTGTGTTTTTTCTTTTATCCTAATCTGCCAAACATGAGTGGTGGAGTGGGTGTCTAAAACACAATGAATGAAATTAACAATCAAGAAAGGACTTCAAACAGTAGAAGAAAAAAACTGTAGCCCTTGGTTGTTCACTTTTTATTCAAATTTGATATATAAAAAGAAAAAAAAAACACTTTGTTGATATTTACCACAAATCTCTTACAAAATGTCTGATTATTGAAAATTTCCACCTTTTCTGTTTGTAAAGGGAATTCTTGATGTTCTTTCTAAAAGAGAAAAAAATAATAATAAAAGAAACATTCATAAAACAAGAAAAATATTACAAATAATTTAAAAAAAAAAAAGGCTAAAAAAGCAAGACTATATTCACAGTTTAAAAACATTAAAGAAATTGTTTGAATTATTTCAAAAACCTACCTTCAGCGATACCAAATAATTTAAGCTGTTTTCACTAATTCATTTTGTTAGTGTAAAACCATTAAATGAATCTAACTCGAAGAAGAAAGCAATATCCACTTCAATCAAGCCACCAGTCTCTAACCATAAGTTGATTAAAAAAAGAAAAATCTGCTCAAGAAATTCCAGTTTTATTAATTGTTAATTACAAAGTCACTTCAGTCTTTTTAATAAGAAAATAAGAGGAATAAGCAGAGAAGACTCATTGAGCTGTTTGCTTTCTTCTCCAGAGGCATACAAGTAATTAATAATTATAATAATAATAATCATTAGTATTTGCAAATAATAAATTCTATTAATAGAAAGTGACTTGACACAGAGCTTAAAGTCTGCCAAAAGAGCAGCATTTAAATGCTCAAGCCAAAAGCCATCAAAATCTGAAATTGAAGGATTTTGATAAATACACATTTACAATTAGTTAGAAAATACTGGCCAGAGCAGTGTCTTGGCATGGACGATTGCAACTGTTGTCAGTTCAATTTTCACTGGTTGACCCAAACTCATAGCCTTGTGCCAAACTCAGGTCCTCCCTTCTTATGAGCAAGGAAATAAAAGTAGAAATTGAGAAATAGTTTTCATATGGAAAATTAGTCTTTAGTGTGTGTGCGCGTGTGTGTGTGTGTGTGTGTATATATATGTGGTGCAGTTTAATTTATATTACAATGAATTATGCATACAAAAAGAAAATTAGTAAAGTTAATGAGATAAAATGGCGAATTCACTTTGCTAACTAAATATTAAAAATGCATAAACCCACTAAGCACTCGATAAATGATATGATCCTTGTTTTTAAAAAATATAATTTGTATTAGGTCTTCCTTAAATATACAAGTACTTTCAACAGGTTCTCCGGTCATCATCAGGCATATTTTTTTGTCTTGGATGCTACCTGAATTTTACCAAAAAGAAAAGAGTTTCTATGGTGGTGATTTGGGATTTTATTGTTTATTAATTATTTACTCTGTAATAATAAATATTTTGAGCTCTTTTTATGGATCAGTTTTAATATTTTATATTACTGGGATCCACTTGGATTATATACCAACGGATTTGTTACCTTTACTATATATATATAATTACACATATACCTATGTTTATAGTACAACTCAGAGTTTCATGGCTTTGCCAATCATTAGGTACAAAAATCACACTGTTCAATATGTTTGTTTTCTTGTTTTTTTAATTTTTTTTTTTTAAATCTCTGGATCTCATGGGAGCAATGCTATATTGTGTGTAGATTCAAAGTTTAAGATTATTATAAATATAATATAATATTGGAGTATAAATATAGGTAGATATAAAAAATAAACTAAGTTATCAATAAGTTTAATAGGGATATTGATCCATCAATGTGTATTGAGTCAATGGATAAGATTATTGCAATATGAACTAAAAAAGCTGGTAGTTACCAAATATATATATATATATATATATATGACATTAAACTGTGTCACTTAGCATCTTCCATAATTTACCTAGATTTTTCAGTTAATCTGATGAGCTTTTTTTTCAGTTCTCAGCCAATTCCAAAATCTGACAAGATATCGGAATCATTTTTTAAATATTACATCTTCACGCATGATGCTAGTTTTCACACATGTTAGTTCATGTTTAATTTTTTAATTGATTTTTTAAATTAATGCTATAAAAGCAGATATTTATTAAAATGATAGATTTTAAAAAATGCACAGCAAGAATATAATGACTATAAATGGCAATTCGAAAGAAGAGTGAAAAAAAATTGAAAACCTAATCAGTTCTCATTTCCTGGCCAGCCTTTTCTATCCACCTCACATTTTAGCCCCCACCCCTGCTTCTGGTTTCAAATTGCCGTTAATCTTTTCTTCCTGTTCAGTTAAAATAACAGCAGTGTCAAGGGAAAAGAAAAAAGTCCTTTTGACATTTGTTTTTCTTGCAAACTCGATGGCCCAAGTTTGCCATAAAACAAAACCAAAAAGTCCTTAACAAAGACCGTTAATCGATCTTTAACCAAACTTAAATATTACCGTGAAAATAGTAATAAAGTCTTCATCATAGGTCACTAGGGTCAAGCTTGCATTCAGTGCAGAAGCAACCTTATCAAAAGGGACACCCCAGCAGTACCACATGATATCACCAGAATTTGTTGGTCTTCTCTCACAATGTGGGAATCTATGTAAATGGAGATTCTTAAGATATTTCCCCGTTTCTGTTGGAGAAGATCCAAGTTTAGTTATGTATGACAAAGCTGAGGTGGGAATAAAACTTCAGTCTTTGACATCAACAAAAAAAAATACATGTTTTATTTGTTGTATTCACTGAAATCAACACCCAGAAGCGACAGTTTGTTTCATGCTGTTTCTGGGCCGACAACTGCATTTAACATGAAACAAACTGCCACCTCTGGGTGTTGACTTTAATGTCCACTTTTGTGTGTGTGTGTGTGTGTGAAACTAGAATAAGGTTGCAAGCCTTGAATAGCAACCTTCTTAGAGATGGTTTTGGTGTCTCAATAAAAACACTCAGTGTAGTTAAACTACTTTGAATGCCTGAGTTAAACAAAAAGAACATCTGTTCTTGTAAAACCTTGCCTCAAATCATTATGACAGAAGACTCTGTCAAGCAAGACCCACCTTGCTTTGTGTGAGATGAATCCTAGTCCTGCCTCAACAAAAAACACAGCTATTCATTCACATTAAAAAAAAAAAGAAAAAAAAAAAAAAGAAAAAGAAGACTTACTTTGCGATTTTGCCAAACGGTAGAATTCCAAGCTGATATTTCCTCACTGGCCTTTTGATAAGCAGTGGTTCGATCAAACTAAGAAAAGATATACATTAAATATATATAAAATCAAAAACATAATTGCATCATTATATACCATAATTCCCCATGTATAATACACACCCCTAAAATTTTGCTGAAAGTGTAGGAAAATGCTTCTACTCATGCATAATACGCACCCCTTGTTTAGTAATCAAACCCTATAAATTGTACCTCTCCAATTTCATTACGGCCAGCGTTTCCTACTCTTAAAAATAAAAATAAAAATATTTTAAACACAGAATAATATTCTTCTAATTTAGTTTTATGATCATTCTTATTTTACATTTGTAAGTATTGTTAGGTACATATGATTGTATTTGACATCCTTATGGGGTCACAATCACCAAATGTTAGTGTCAAATTGTTGTATGTTCATGGTGAGTAGTCATTTTGCAACTCAAATCAACCTATGAAATGGCAATTATTTTTGTAGCTGTGTATAATACACATCTCTAATTTTGCTTATTATTTTTTAGAAAAAAAAATGCATATTATACATGGGGAATTACAATAAATACTGTTTATATATGCAGTGATATCACACATATACATTGATTGGATATCATACCCAACCTTGACGGAGATCAAAATGAAATCACTCTCCCATAACTCTTTAGGAACTAGCAGGAAAATATCTCTTCCCTCATAGTCAACCTTGATGAGAGTTAATAATAAAAAACTGGATAGTTGATATATATTAGTCTGCGTTGATGTGTATATTAAGCCCTCATGTACACGCCACTAGATTCAAATAGATTTTCAACCCTCCCCATTTGGAATAGAGAAGCAACACAATCTTTTTATAGATAGTTCTTCTTCCCTGACAATAATAATCAGATTAGGAAGTGTATTTACAAGACTACCAGCAAGTATTTCTTATGTGATGACTTATAAAATTATCATGCCTAGTTGTCTTAGCTACAATATCAGGACCAAGGACCTTAAAAAAACAAAAAAAACTAAAAACTTTTGATTGATCTGTTACTTATTGAATCAAAAAAACAGTCACAAAAGTTGGTGGAATAAACTGAATGAAAGAAATGACAGTGGCTACTCATATTGCAACATAAAAGTCCTTGACTAACACCAAATATCTATGACTTTGAAATATGTCAAATGTATACCACTTCCTAATAAAGTCTCAGATTTATGAGCATCCCAGGTAACATCACAAATCCACTTGACTTTTGGGAAAAATTTTATAAAATCCTAACATATGCCCAATTCATCCCTGACCAGTAGCCACCCTGGAAAGTACCAAAGACTTATAAATAAACTCATCTTATAAATTGAAATTTTCAGCCTGGTAACTACCAAAGACTTTTACTCATCTTATAAATTGAAAACATTATTTCTACATGAGATTCTCAATGATGTCAGCTTTAATAACTTCAAATAAATCCTATTTTTTAAAAACATTCTGATTCTCTTCAGTGTCCTTCCTTCATCAAAATCACAGATGTTATTAACTTTTACATCTCTGCCAGCAATACTCTTTCTCAATATTCTCTAGGTGGATATGTTTGTCAAATGACAGAGCTTCGTTTCAAAAGGAAAGGACATTTTTAAAAATAATCTATTACTAGAGAAATGACATCTTTAAGCTTGTAATATGAACTGTGAATGACCCGATGTCAATCATTTTGTCCTAAGTGAAATAGTTATTTTATCAGTGAATTTTAATAAAGTGTTTTAAAAACGTCCATTTTTCAATCACAATGGTGGCCCTTAGGGCAAGGCGTGGATCAGTTACATTGATAGAGGAACTTTTCATGGACAGTGAGAGCGATGAAGAAGAATTTCTCTGAATTACCCACACAGATATTGGTGATGTGTGTGACAGTGAAACTGAAAGTGATTTCCACCAAGAAGGGGGAATGTTTGAATCATCACAAGCATACTATCACCCGTGGCTACAGTTTTTCTATACTTCTGGACGTACAAATGTTGATCAAGATGCTAGTGGAAACTAACTGGTATACAAACGATGTGAACACAAAATTAGGTGACACAGGAAAGCCCAACTTGCAAATCAGAGCTTGGAAAAACATTTGCTTTGAAGAAATGAAAGCATTTTTAGCCTTGTTTTTGCTGATAGGTTTGATAAAGCAATCTTCTAACTGGACAACAGGCCCCGTTTATATATGCAAGTTTTTATGATGTGATGAGTAGGAAACATTTTTTCAATTGTCGTATTTTTTTTTAGTTTTCATGTTTTTCTCAAAATTTATTATATGTACAGTAAAAACAAAAATGTCTATATTGTTCTACAACCTTTCATGCAAATACCCTGAAAATTTTATAACAATATCTCTAAAACCCTAAAAGTTACAGCGCTAGTAAAATAGCCGCCATTCAAAAACTTAGAACACCTAAAATTAATGTGGATCAAGGGGATACAACTCTGAAAAATAATGCGAAGTTGTAAAGGTTAAACTCACTTTTTCTTGTTCATGCTTGGGGAGAGGTTTCTTCAAAAGGCCAGTTCCTTTAATTCGTTTCAATTGGTTTTTTATCTTTTTATTTTTCTGAATTTTAACCAACGACTGGAGCAATTCACCAACATGAATTTTGCCTGATGCTTCAAAAAAATGAAAAACATAAAAAAAAATCATATAAACAAATTTTTTTTTTTAATTCTCTTAATTATTGTTTTACATATATTATTATGATTAGAAAGCTATGTTCCTGCACGACTTTAAGAGATATCGACATTAAACAGGATCATCTCAAATCCTTGCAAAATCCAGCTTACTGTAACATTTACACATGCACATGGATAAAAAAATTTAAAAAAAAAAAACGTAGGACAAAAGTTGTATGTTACTCTTCCAAGATATGCAGCCATGTAAATATAAAAGCGGTGCCAAATTCAAAAAATCATTAGGGTAGGTTGATTTTGAAACTGTGAATTTCAAAGTTGAGATTTCACATGATAAATAATGGCACAAAATATTTTTTGTTTACAAATTGTTACCGTTTTTTGAGGAAACAAGTTTAAAAATTAAGTTTGGGTTCAAAATCGTACCGTTGTAATTTCAGTGATCAGTGAAAGCCTTATAGCACAGCCTTATAAAAAAATACTAATTTCCTGAAGCTTTACAAATTGTATATGTACAAAATGCATGGCACAAGCACATTATTACTAAATCATTGTGCTATCAAATAAAACCTCATTTACTTCAAAGGGAAATTATACAGAACAATTTAGCTATATTATGATGTCATATATTATACAATGCATTAGTTTCAGTGATTTTCAATAAGGCAAATTTAAAACATTTTGTCTTATGTGTACCCAGCAGTATTATGGTGTTATATACACTTTTATCTATTTTATGCATGTAATAAAAAATGTATCAACCTTATTTGGATTTATTCCTGAAATAGTAAAAATTGAAGTCAGTTTGTAAGCAAAAACCCGCAGAAGTTAGGTATTGCTCTACATTTTTTCAGATGATCTTTACAACTAAATGCTAAAAAATTGGCAGAAGCTATGAATCTAATTTTTGGTGTCAGTAGTTATCACATCAAACCCCAGCTTTCACATCATGCAATGTTGATTTTCTAAAACAAAAACTGAAAAAAAAATCGACCTAACATGATGAACATAGCAATGTGTCGCAGTAAGGTAGGAATGATTTTTAACAACTTAATTTCCCCTTACTTTTGTCACACACACACACACACACACATACTTGAAAACAATTCATATCGGTAGTAATAAAACTTAATCAATTTAGTAATGCTTTGTTTTTATTGTCTTTACTTCAGGTTTCAGATTACTTTTTTGTAATTCCTTGAAAAGGCTTAGGACATATTTTTTGCTGCACGGTTCGGTCTCTAGCTATTCAAAATGACTGGATATATTCCAGACAGACCGTATATTTTTTTGGTGGTGGTGGTGGAGGTTTTCTTTTACCAGAAGTAATCCATTCTTTTCAGATATTGAGTATTTTCAGGTAGAAAGATTGATTGTCTTTCCAATGGAATTATTTCCTTGAAAACACTGTCAGTAGTGAGTGACTGGATATGCTTCCTGGAGTTACTTTCTATTTCTACGATGTTCTTCAAATTTATTTTTTGTCCTATCTACACAAGATTAGTTGATAGAAAAAGTAATACTCATATCTGCTTCACCCATATATTCTATAAGGCAACAAATCCAATTATAGATAGATAGACAGATATGGACAGAATGAGATAGACAGAATGAGATATGGACAGAATGAGATATGGACAGATATGGACAGAATGAGATATGGACAGATATGGACAGAATGAGATATGGACAGATATGGACAGAATGAGAGACAGAATGAGATATGGAAAGATATGGACAGAATGAGAGATGGACAGATATGGACAGAATGAGAGACGGACAGATATGGACAGAATGAGATATGGACAGAATGAGATATGGACAGATATGGACAGAATGAGATATGGACAGATATGTACAGAATGAGATATGGACAGATATGGACAGAATGAGAGACAGAATGAGATATGGACAGATATGGACAGAATGAGAGACAGAATGAGATATGGACAGAATGAGAGACAGAATGAGATATGGACAGATATGGACAGAATGAGATATGGACAGATATGGACGGAATGAGATATGGACAGATATGGACGGAATGAGAGACAGAATGAGATATGGACGGAATGAGAGACAGAATGAGATATGGACAGATATGGACGGAATGAGAGACAGAATGAGATATGGACAGATATGGACAGAATGAGATATGGACAGATATGGACAGAATGAGATATGGACAGATATGGACAGAATGAGATATGGACAGATATGGACAGAATGAGATATGGACAGATATGGACAGAATGAGATATGGACAGATATGGACAGAATGAGATATGGACAGATATGGACAGAATGAGATATGGACAGATATGGACAGAATGAGATATGGACAGATATGGACAGAATGAGATATGGACAGATATGGACAGAATGAGATATGGACAGATATGGACAGAATGAGATATGGACAGATATGGACAGAATGAGATATGGACAGATATGGACAGAATGAGATATGGACAGATATGGACAGAATGAGATATGGACAGATATGGACAGAATGAGATATGGACAGATATGGACAGAATGAGATATGGACAGATATGGACAGAATGAGATATGGACAGATATGGACAGAATGAGATATGGACAGATATGGACAGAATGAGATATGGACAGATATGGACAGAATGAGATATGGACAGATATGGACAGAATGAGATATGGACAGATATGGACAGAATGAGATATGGACAGATATGGACAGAATGAGATATGGACAGATATGGACAGAATGAGATAGATAGATAATAGAAATCACTTACAATTACTGGAACCAAAATTGAATTCTGTTATTTCTTTTGATTGGATTGATCTCTGTGTATATTTGGCACTGAAAAATAAACAATAAATAAATCAAAATAATGCAAGAAAATTCCCAAAATATTGTTTCTCTGAGATTTAATATTTGAAAACACTAAAATATCTCTTGAACAAAACCAGTTCAGGCTCAGTAAAAAAGAATTAAGATCTCACCTGACATTGACTTAATGTTAGCCTGCTTATGTTGCTTTAAGTTTGCTATTCAAATACACGATGACACCAACAAACGCTGAAAATACCTCTGATTTTCATTTTTGAAAAAGGTTTCAAAAAATGTCTTTCTTATCATGTGAGATCTGTTTGCAAACCCACTGGATGTGAAAACTAACAAGACAGATGTATGCAGTCTCCACCAACATTCTTGGGATATTTTTTGAAAATATCACTGGAAAAGCAATTTTCACATTGTGTGTGCGTGTGCTTACAGACACAGACACACAATGTGAAAAGAGTTGTTTTTCCAATGACATATCCATATATCAATAAGAAATGGATTGTCAGTGGTCAGAAATTAATGCAAGTCTCCCTGAAGGAACAGGCCTATTAAATATAAAATGTAATCAATTTATGCAAATGTTACCGACATAATAGGGCTATAATATATATATATATATATATGTGGATAAGATGAGAACAAAGAGTACAATTCCAACGTTTGTAACATTTAATTTAATAGAGGGCTCAATACAAAGTAGAACAATATTGAGATGCGTTGTATGCACACTGAAACATGACTGCAATTGTGTAGTGATTTTGACATGTTTTTTTATGTAATATCATCATATATATATATATATATATTTGTGTATTTAGACAGCAATCCTTCTTTCATGCACATTTCATTGAAAACGACAGACAAGGTGCTTTTATTTAGTTTTTTATACAATTTCTCATGTGATCTATTAATTTTTTCTTTTCAGATGATAAATTATATAAAAACTGTCTGAATGTTCTTTTTACCCGAGCGCTTTCGGCTATACATCTACCCATTTTCAAGGTTACTCCTTATACATATATATGTATGTATGTATGTATAAGGAGTAACCTATCTTTTATATATATGTTTCATAATAGAATGTACGTTTTCCAGTGACATACTATCATACCAACTGAACTCAATGGCACATTTAACTGACTAGATATCTTCCTTTAACCCATTTGTATGATGGTCAACAATACGTTTATGGAGGTTTTCATCAATTATTTTGTTTTCCATATTTTGTCAATGTTTAAAAGGTCAGTTGACAGAAAAAGAATGACGCAATACTTTTAATCATTCCTAAAAGTAATCATAAAATTAATCTGGAATGTTCTAAAAAAAAAAAAAAAAAAAAAAAAAAAAACCAACCCCATTCTAATTTTGAACATTTTAGTAAAATTTGAACACTTTTATAAAAAAGAAGAAAAAAAGAAAAGCTGTTGTAAACTTTTGAGTTACTAAACATCGTTTTTTTCTTCATGGGATACTTTTTTGAAGTTTTTTTTTTTTTTTTTTAAATCTGATTGCTTGACTGAATACCTAAATATATTTTCTATGAGCAGTAAAAGTTTAATTAATCTAACTGTATCAGAAATATCTAAAAGCATTTTTTGTAATGTGTTCTAAAATTTTGCGTATGTATAACTGGTGATATATATATATATATATATATATATATATATATATATATAAATAAAGAGAGGTATACTAGGCTGAGGAAAACTTCAAATGAAAAGATATAATAATAATAATACTCATTGTATATTATTATGCCATTAGAAAAAAAAAAGAAGCATGATGAGAAAAATGTTAAAAATTTCAGACATGCCGGTGTCCTTTCTAAACAAAAAATACATTTTTTTTTTCATTGAGAAAGGACACAAACCTGTGCAAAAATTCAAATTCTTACCATTTTTCTCATCATGCTTCTATTTTGTCTAATGGCCTAATAACATACAATAAATTATTATTACTGTGATATAGCTGTAAACCACATATTGATTCCTGACCACTTTCTCTCTGGTCTTTAATGTATTATACTATTCACATTGAAACACTGGTTCTCATAAGATCACCAAAGTTAAGCAATGTTGAGCCTGATCAGTACCCAGATAGGTAACCACTTGGGAATACCAGGCGCTGTAAGTTCGGAGATGCAGGTGGTGTTAACTGCTCAGAATAGGAAATCAGAGAGCTGATGTAGCGAACAAAAAGAAAAAAGTGACGAGGGGGGGGTAGAGAGTGCAGTGCGTCGTTTGCCTGCAGACCAGCTGTTCTACTTTTGTTGTCAGTCGCCTCAAGGAAATGGATTGCGAGTCTCCCTTTCTCGGCCGTTACACCGGGCAGTCGTGAAACAGACACCAACTCAGATGCGCCTACTTCAAATTCCTCTTCATCCGCCAGTCAATTCGCATGTCCACCTCTGTTGCACGAAGTCCGCCGAATGACTCAACCTGATTCCTGCCGCTGGCACCTCGCTTTTACGCCAGCCCGACACAGCCGAAATTTGCATGTGTACAGATATCTTCTCGTTTTGGACGAGATCGGCGCACATAAATTGTGTCTTCTATAGCGGCCATATTTCTTTTTGACATTACCCTGCAGGCAAGACATGTTTGCACTCGTTTTGCACTCCAAGGTAAGTCATGTCTTTCGTCACAGCTGAGTTCTAATTCCAGTCTGGTTCATAATATACAATTATGAGCAAATAGAATAGTAGAGAATAGAAAATTGTGTCGTAAGAAGTAAACTGTATCATTATATTTTTTAAAGTGTCATTATTTTCTCATTATACATCATATATTCTATATTATGCAGTTATATATAAAAGATCAACTGAGAAAATTCTGTTTCTTCTCCATCTGATCATTTTGGGGTTTCTGTGGAAGGAATGAAAGGGTAGCTAAATTTAAAATAATAAAAACAATTCAATGCAGAAATTCTAAGCTAGACATTCTTTAAATGTATTTATCAAAATACTTTCGAAACATATTCAACAAAACAGCAAATCTTTCAAATACGAAGAATTATCACCATCAACCTGATCATTTTTGTGTAACTTTGAAAAGATTTAAAGAAAATATTTACTTTTTCTTATTGAGGGCCAAAACAGAATCAATGAGTCTGCTTCGCTTCATCTCGGAATCAGCATCCTGCAAAGAAATGAAGCAGAAAAGAAATTTAATTTTAACAAAAAAATGAAACTGGAAAAATATATAAACTGCAGTCGTTTTTATGGGGAAATTTTTTTAGAAAGACTATTTTCATTACAATTAATATTGAGTAAAAATGAAAATAATTTATCTAACAATATAAAAATATTAACTTTTCAAATGATGCCATTATTTCATGGAATATACAGATATATATCTACATATTTCGTATTTTAAACTCAACATTTTTAACTTGCACATTTGGTAGCCATCTTCAAGTCTACATGCTATTTGGGGAATTGTCTATTATCTTAAGTTCTCTTAGTATCTCATTAATATCTGAATTCAGGGCCTTCTCATTCTGTTAGAAGAACCCCTCCCTGATTGGCCACGTCTTCAGGAGTATAGCTGTACTCACCACACTTGACCATTTGCAGGTTGGTGAGGCTTTTTTTAACCCATAGTTAAAGGTTTTTGAATTCAGAGTTGTCCTCCTCCTAGACTAGTTGCCACCCAAAGCTATAGAACCCAGTTGTTCTGCTATTTACCCATAACTGGAGGGTGGGGAAGAAGAGATGGTTTCATACCTATCCCAAGGGTATTTGCAGGCAAATGAATGTAACAAAATCGACTGGATTTGAACCCCAGCCCTCCAATTCCTTAATCCAAGCTGCTATCCATTACTCCACCAATGCTTCCACAACTCTCGTTAATATATAGACGAATATCTAATTTCATTTTGGACATATTTTGCTAGACTATTTACATTATTCAGACTATTGTCCTCATCTTTGTCGCCAAAGGCTCCGTTTTTAATTTTTATTAACGAGCTTCCCGATGGCATCAGCTACAAACTTGGTATCTATGCTGATGGCACAATTTACTCCTGCCCTGATTGTAAGGCTGATCAGTTCAACAAGGTCAAAATGGCAGCCGATGTCCAGAACAACCTCAAAACGGTCATTAACTGCGGCAAAAGATGACTTGTCAATTTTAATGCCTCCAAAAGTAAACTTCTCTCCATTAATCAGCTGAGACAACCCTTTACTGCCTTCCATCAGCATGGCTGATGCTAACCTCCAGGAAAGTGACCTTTTGTGCCTTCTCAGGCTAATGTTCTCAGCTGACACAAAGTGGAAAGACTATATTGAATTCATTGCTAGCTCAACTACTAAGAAAATTGGTTCACTGTGTCAGGCAAGACAATTTTTCTCTCTGGAATCTATCTTACATATCTATAAGTATACCATTTGTCCATGCTTAGAATATTGTTGCCACATATGATCCAGTGCCTCTTCTGTTTATCTTGAGCTCTTTGATAAAATCCAAAGAAGAATCAGCAATATTAGTGGTCCTAATCTGGTGGCTCAGCTTCAGTCACTTACTCACAGCTGTAAGGTTGCCTGTGCCTTTTTTATAAATACTTTCATGGTAATTGTTTGGATGAGATCTTTGCTATGGTACCTAGACTGAATGAATTTAAGCACAATACTAAACTGGTGTCCATATCTCTTAGATGTAGCCAGAAATTTTACGTTAACATTTTATTCTCTCGCACTTACTTGTGGAACTCCTTTCCAGTCCCATGCTTTTCAGCCAACTTCAATCTACAAAATTTTAAATGCAATGTCACTTGCTATCTACTGTCCTCCTGATTACTCTTTTCTCTTCCCGCTCATTATTAATGTTTCTGTTCCTAATTTTTCCACACCCAGTAACCCCTTGTATTTTAGTGGTTTGCTTTACAGCAAAAAAAAAAGCAAAAAAAAGCACAGTAACAAGTGTGACAAACACAGAATTGGTCCCAATATACAAAAATGTCCTGATTCATATGCATGGAAAGGTCAAACTAATTTAGCAACAATACATCTTAAAATTTATCTATCTTCTTTAAAACATTTCTTCCATCTTAGGGGTGGGGGGGTTAATTGCTGAAAATTGGTAGAGGTGGTTTGGTTTGTTTTGTTTTGTGGCATGGAATTCGAACTCAGCTCTCCGATTTCTCCTCCTGAGCTGCAAACCATTACGCCACCTGCACATTCTGAATGTAGTTAAAACTAAATGGTCCAGATTTCATTTAACAAAACAAAAAAATAAAAATGTCTTGACAAACCAAGATACACATTGGCAAATTGTGCGACTGTAGGCCATCATCAGTTAAATTTATCTGAATGTTTATCAAAGCTGAAACATCTTAGATTTTTTTTTAGTTAATTATAATTTTCAGTTTTATTTAACAGTGAAATTTTTCCCAAATATTTAGCTTTATCAATTTTTTTCATTTTTTTTAAAAAATCATTTCCTACTAAGCAAGATGTTAATGCCACTTAGAAGCAAGAGGTTACTGAGAGAGGAAGAGCAGGAGAAGACTCTAGTGATGAGGAAAGACAATAAAGAACAGTTTTCAGAACGAGAGAAGATGCTGATTGACGTTGCATTTAAATTTTTGAATAAAGCCACTGGGACACAAGGGGTTACTGAATGTTAGAGAATTTGAAAAAAATATACTATTAAGGAGAGAGGGCAATAAAAGAATAAGAAGACAAAAGACAGAAGATAACAATTGACATTGCATTTAAATTTTTGAAGATCAAAGTTGACTGGGAAGCAAGAAGCTGGAAGAGAGTTTCACAAGTGAAAAGTGCCAAGAGAAGAAACTTTCGGTTACATCTACCGGTTCAACTGTAAATCGATGAGACCTTGCTGCTAATCTACAGGGTGGTTTGAAAGTCTTGTTACACCCTACATAATATATTTTTTAATTTCAGATAGCTGACACTTTTGGAAGAGAGGTGGGGGGGGGCATTCAGACAACTCTGAAGTAGTGCACTTAAATTCATAAAGTCTAGGTACCATAGAGGAAAGTTTATCAGAACAATTACCATGAAAATATTTATTGAAAAGGTGCAGGGAAGCTATGTTACGTCGGGCAGAAAGGAATTATTGCAACAGTAAAACAATGAGACCTACTAGCCAATCTAGTAAAACACTTAAATTCATGCGGTCAAGATAGAGGAGGAGAGCTCATTAGAACAACTGCCATGAAAATATTTATAGGAAAGACAGGGGAAAAGCCAAACCACATAATCAGTATGTCTCTAAAGGAAGAATAAAGGTTACTCTCAAAAAATATGCTTGCAAGTAACCAATATTTGAACAAGAATCTAATGATTCGGTTTTACTAACATTTCCATATATTTCCAATCCTCCACAGGTGAAGTGAAGAAACATTTACTTAACAGAACATCCACTTGATCTGAATGTGCACTCAAGGCTTTTTTAAATGTGTGGGTCCGACACTTTTGGAAGAGAGGTGGGGGGGGGGGCATTCAGACAACTCTGAAGTAGTGCACTTAAATTCATAAAGTCTAGGTACCATAGAGGAAAGTTTATTAGAACAATTACCATGAAAATATTTATTGAAAAGGTGCAGGGATCCGATATATATATGGGATCCAAAAATAGTTTTTTTTTCCCTTTTTAAAACTGTATAATGAAAAACAAATTGGTAGTGAAAAAAAAAAATATTATCAACAAAAAATACCTATGTCTCTGTTTTACGAATTAAATATTGGCATGTCCAGCAAACGTCTTGGGGCTTCAAATTACCTGCTTGACAAGGGGTTTTTTTTTTTTTAAAAGCTTTATCATTTTCATAAAAAAAAAAAAATGCAAAAATGGATTTAAATGACTTACTTGTAATTCATCTTCACTTCCACTTATTTCAGCATCTTTAAATTCATCTTCGTCTTCTACAAGAAGATCCATGTTTGCTGTCCCGAGCAGTGTTTAAAAGTTTATGACAACCTGAAAAATAAGATCTGAAGAGAAGAAAAAAAATTGTAGTTAACTTTGAGAAGCATGGACACTAAATTGTTGTGTATGGTTAGCAAACTGGTCTTACAAACAATTAGTAGTGAGTTCGGGTTTGGTTTTTGTTTTACGACATATCAACCTCAATGAGTTATTTAATGCCGACAAGATTTTTTTATTATCTGTCTATATTTCTGAGATTTACATTATTCAGACTATTGTCCTCATCTTTGTTGCCATATTCATCACAACATTTCGGCCATTGTACTCTCCAGCCTTCTTCAGGTGGTTGGAATGTTGAACTGAACTCTTTATTTCGCTCGCTGGGGTAGATTGTTCTAGTTCCACATGCCATGTCTAATTATCTAATGGATGTCAGTTATCATTTATCTCCTGTTAATTCCTCTCTCCAAGTTCTCCACTACCTTAACCAGGTATTGAACTCACACTGTCACTAGATCTAACTCCTTTATCCACTGTGTCATGTGTCCTTGAGGACATCTGTGTATGAATTTCTGGTTATTATAAACCTAAATGCTTTCAGCAACCATTTTTACCAGTGCTCATATTGCAATTTTCGTTGTTATTATTGCTTTCCTCTGGCACCCCTTATTACCTGTATGCCAGACCCTGTCAAAGGCTTTTGAGATGTCCAATGCTATAGCCTGGACTTCACTGTTTTTATCTAGAAAGCCTTATATATTAAAAAGATGTTTTATTAAAAGTAACAAACTACTGGTAGATTTTTGTGACCTAGCATGTGCGCTGATTCCTTAAGATTACGAATTTTCCAATGATGTTCTTTGTCTATGATTTCAACCTGATCCCACAGAGGGCAGTGATCTCCCTTCTCTCTCCATATGCGGTCAGCCACACCTGATTTTTCCACTTCCCCTCATGTTACAGCTTTCTGGTGTTCTTGAAGCTTTACCTTAAGGGGGCGGCCTGTCTCCCCTTTATATTTCTTTCCGCAGCTGCACGGGATGGCGTACACACAGTCTTTAGTCATGTTCTCCTCTATGGGGGTTTCTTACTTGGGAGAGATATCTGCGAAGTGTTATCAAGCTTTTGAAGGTTGTCCTGATGTTATATGGACTGCAGATCTTTTGTATTTTCTCCAATAACCCCTTCACATAAGGCAGGCAGATTGTTTTCTGAGTGTTGTTGTCCTCCTCTTGTACCCGCCTATCCCAGTTTATTGGGGCTGCTGCCATGTACCCAGGGTAGTTGTTACATTGTAGGGTACTACTTATACTGACCAATTCTTTATCTAATGTCTCTGGGTTGCCACTTATGACTTTTGCTTGATGTTGTAAGCAGCGGACGATCCCTTTCTTTACTCTGTATGGATGATGGGAGTTGAAATCGAGGTATTGTCCAGTGAATGTCAGATTTTTATTGATGGTAAGTTTTTTTTTTCAAAAATGTATTGCTGGTAATATTTTTTTCCAAGGATGTACTACTGTTAATATTTTTTTTCAAAAATATACTGCTCTAATAATGTATTCCATGTAATAATTTTTTCTTCAAAAATTTATTGCTGGTAATTTTACAAAAATGTATTACCATATTAAAACCTATTTTTATACTTTCATGGTGTTTTGACCCCAGTTTTTTTTTTGTGGGTGGTAACTATTTGCCCATAGCTGGGACCGTAACAGGTGCTACCACACTGAGCCTGGGTGGACCTAGGAACACCAGCAATTAGGTGGTTCCACGCTCCTCAAAACCTCCTGATCAGAGGCCTGTTTTAGTCATAAAAAGGACAACTAGTGAGTTCGATCCTCGCTGGGCGCCACAGGTTTGGCCTTATGACAAAAAAAAGAGCTAAAAATCAGTTACAAGAAGCACGAAATTGAAAAACTGCTAACGATCTTTAGATTTATTGTCGATAAATAAATAAAAAATAAAAGATGGTAATTTTTCTTTTTTAAATGTTAGTGTGTGTGTGTGTGTGCATAAATTTCCAGCGAAAAACCAGCTTTCAGTAAGGAAGCTGCAAACCTACTCTACTCATCTTACTTGAATTTACCAAAAGTCTCCAATTTTATCTGCTTTTGTTTCGCGGATGCCAACTTTGTTAAAAAGTGTTGGTTTTATTCCCGTATCAGGTGAGGCTATTTAATTTATCGGTTATAATTGCGACTAAGAGTTTTTCATAAATTTTTCAAATAAGGAAATACCCAACGAAAGAAGATTTAAAAACTATAAAATCCCTATTTACTCACGCTGTAAGCAAAAAGAAATAAAC
The DNA here is from genome assembly GCA_964036315.1 of Acanthosepion esculentum. NCBI lineage: Eukaryota > Metazoa > Mollusca > Cephalopoda > Sepiida > Sepiidae > Acanthosepion > Acanthosepion esculentum. The sequence continues at coordinate 97,410,169 of OZ038496.1, read as the reverse complement.
CATTTTATTTTTATATTCAAGTCTGTGCACTCGATAAATAAACGGTAGTAGTCATCAAGCGACCAAATAAAATTATACCAGATTTTTTTAAAGAGGATCTCTCTACCATATTGTTTGTAAATCTGTATAGTCAAAAATGCAATACTGGTCAATTTGCGTCATGAGTAAAAAAACAAAAAAAACAAACAGATTTTACAAGAAAAGAATTACTCAGTCAAATTCAAATATAAATCAACAAATCAGAGAAATTGCTTCTATAATTCTTTCAGAAAATAATTATTTCAGTCAAAATTCAAACATATTATGATTTGTATTTGATGACAAAAATATTTATTTAGCTTAGATACAAGGCCAACAACAACGGGCACTAGCGAAGTTAAAATTCAATAGATTATCAGATAATTAACATCTTCGAATTTATAGGACATTTAATTTCTTGAGTGGCTTATCAACTCAGACATCCTTTTTTCGTTGTGGTCTGAACCATGTTTTGTAGAGAGCTTGAAAATAGTAAAAAAAAACTACTAATAAAGTTACTTAACATGACTGAAGGAAAGCTAATTATCAAACACAAGTATTGTGGAATATTAAAAATGAATAATATATTTCTGGAATATTTAAATTTAATATAATTAAATATTAAATAAGTAAAAAATAAAATAAATTATTTTTCACTCACCGATATGAAATCGTACGCTAAACTCCACATGGGTAAGATGGTAGCACTTTATGACTGTCGTCAAATATTTTACTATAAACAACTTCAGTATTGAATTTATAAAAAAAAAAAAAAAAACTCAAAACCTGAGTAAGTATGATTTTTATAGATATATGTCAATGTGATTTTATTCCTCAACTAAATGTCTTTTTAAAGGCAGAAAATAAAAATTATAAATAGTATTACGACATACCGGAAAGTAAAACAAATCCAACGCGGACAACTCTAATATCGTTCATAAGCGATGGCATGTAGAGACGGTGATGTACTTTACGTTTCAATTAAATAAAAATTGTTCATAAAAATAATTTTTATAGTTGAATATTTTTGAGATTAAAAGTATTGATTAGTTTAAAATTCTGAAGTCATATAAAATACTACACTGCAACCACGAAAACAATGGTAAGTTTCTGAAGTTAAAACTCAACCTTTAAGAAGAATGAATCGAACATTTATTTTAATTTTTTTTTTCACTTTTCCTTTTCCCATCGTTGGCGCTCGACTATTAATTAACCTTTTTGTTTGGAATTCAGATATGATTGCGTGCATGGCTGGCAAAAGTATTTGTTAGTTAAAATGAGGAAAATCATTATTTATTTTTGGACTATATTGTCTTTGTGGTTATTATCATACAGTTTCGGTCGGTGTGCTCTCTGATCTTCATCAGATGCTTGTCGATCCGGGTAATATTCAGGGATTTTCGAACTGAACCGTTTATTTAATCTACAGGTACAGATTGTTCTCATTTCGCTGTCCATGTATGAGGATCTTTCTCTCTTTTTTATTTAGCACTGCTCAGTTACTGTTCGCCCCTTTTCCCTTGAATCTGTACTACCTGGCCCATCTATTGAACAATTAATTATCATGTCACTCTCTAACTAATAAATTCACGAACAAACGGTTTTTTTATTCCACTAGGTCCGTAAAATAGAGTCCAGTTCAAAATTCTATGATGGTTAGGTTACCCAGATCGACAAGCTGAAGACGGCCGGGAGAGAGCACAACGGCCGAAACATTGTAACAATAGCAACAATCGGTGGTCACGGGAAAATACTCTGCTGATAATGATAACTCCTCACCCTAGAAATTCAGATAGAAATTGAGGAAAATTTGGTAATTTTGTTTTTTAACGCCCGCGCACTAAATAACTCTTAAAATTATGAAGAAACCTACCGTTTTTGGAGTTATCGACAAGAAAAAATCGAACTTCTTGTTGGTCGTTCGCCCCCCCCCCCCCCCGCGCCATTACTGCCATAATGTTGACTTATTCAGTGCCGAGTACATCCGGTGGCGCAAGCTTAAATTTTGGCCTATTTACTTCCTTTTTACATAAGTTCGTTTCCGAAATCAATACGCACTACGACGATTTGAGAAAATTTTAAGAGATATTTAAGCGCGCGGGCGTTAAAAAGCAAATTTACCGAAAATTTATTACAAACAATATGAATAAAATACAGGATGTACATTGTTTTGTTTTTTTGCGAACTAGAAAAGTTTCACAAATAGGTACCACCATGGACTTCCTAAAAAACGAAAAGCGCATTTGAAATAATTTTAAAAATGCCTTCTTTGATGTTATTATTTTTAAAGTTTTATTATTGGTAAATTTACACTTTAACACCCGAGCGTCATTCACTGCTGCACTATTTTCTTTCAGAAATTAGTACACTCTTCCGGAAAGCGATTTTTTTTTTTTGTACTTAATTTAAGAAGAAAGTTAATTTTCATTCAAATATATGTAAACATCGACAAATAAAAGAATAACAAAGTAATTTTTTTTTAAGAAGAAAGTTAACTTTCAAATATATAAAAATAATACAAAAATTAATGCAAATAAAAAACATTAAGAAAACCCCTCCCCTAACCTTTACTCCTAACCCTAAAGAAAAATAAAAAAAACATTAAATTAAACAGAAAGAAAACCCCTCCCCTAACCTTTACTCCTAACCCTAAAGAAAAATAAAAAACATTAAATTAAATAATTGCTTCTTTACAGAAGCGCATACTAATTTCTTGAAGGACTTCCTGTTTAGGGAAGTAATAGGGTCAAATTTTCTAACTACGCAGGAAATTGTCAGCACTGATTTACTTATCAATAAGCTGGTAATGGCTGACGAAAGACCAGGAAAAAGTCCGATTTTTTTCGGGTTGTTAACATCCAAAAAAGGTAGGTTTCTTCAATATCTAATTGTTGATTTGAGTTCAGCATATACATTTGCACAGAAATAAGACTATTTTTGAAAAATTTGAAGGGATATTAGCTCTCGGGTGTTAAAATGAACATTTACCGTTTTATTTTATAATAGCCTAATGTCAATCTGTATTAAAAATTAGAATTAATAAATTTATTAGGCAGCACGTTCATTGGTTACTCCTCAAATGATCATTTGCATTATGAAAAAAAAAATGTAAACAACAAATTTAATAATTAAATATCACTTAAAAATCTATTATTTATCCTAAAGATGTGTTTCAAAATCAGTTAGTAAATTTAAGAATTAATTAATTGGATTTTGCAAACATAATCCTTACTTTTCACTTAAAACATAATGAAAATAAACATTTATTTACACACGTTAGCAACCTGTAATGTCATAAGTCAGCGAAATCTAATTTTCTCTAATGTAACCCCTCTTTTAAAAAGCTTGTGAAAGAATTAAAAAATAAGAAGGAAATACGGAACACCAGCATAAACTGGTATTTATCTATAAAAATAAATTATCTTTCTCATAAAACCAATAAATTAGGAATATAATTTTTAATTCTATATGATTTTATGAAACTTAGTAGAATGAATAATTTTATTTTTATACTACATTATAAGCGAAATTAATGAAAAACTTGTGAAATGATACTTTTAAGTTTAGCTCATTACTTTTATTTTTTATTATTTTCGTTCTTTTCTGTTATAAAATATTTAATTGTTGTACTCAATGTAGTCTTTTCTAATTATTCCTAATTTAAAAGTTATTCATATTATAGCATGAATATTCAATTAAAGACAGTAATTCAGAATTATTTTCTTTTAAACATCCATACAAAAAATAATCCATCAGTTGCTAAAACGAGAAAAAAAAGACAATCATTAATATTGTCAAAAGTTTTTCTTTCTTTTTCTATCTAGATGGATATGAACAAATTGAGATATATATTTTTATATTTTTCATTTATTAATCTGACATAATTTATTGTTTAAACGTTACTTTTTAATGGATACTCATATTTGTGTAAGATGGTATGTTTTTATTTATTTATTAAACTGTATATTTATTTCTATCTACCGGCCTGAATATTCAAGAAATCTTCAATTCACAAGATTTCTCACATACTCAAACCAGTAGATGGAAATTTTTTTTTTTCTTACAATAAAGTTCACCCTGTACAAGGCCCAGGGGCCACTTGAGGTAGAAGGTTAAGATAAGGGATAGTTTATATGAATAGGAAGGGAAGGTGAGAGTTTGACTCTAAACTTGAACAGGTTAAGATTGGATTGATCAGGGGGAAACATCCTCTTGGGAGTCAGTTCCATCGGGCAGTGGTTCTCAGGAAGAAGCTGTTCAAGTGGAACTTCTTGCTGATGGAATATGTGTGATTTGCTACTACGTAAGTGGCATAATGGGTACTAGCTGTGAAAGTTAGACCTGGCAAAACCAAGATATGCAGTTCGTCCAAGCATTTCCTATGGAGGTAGTGATAGAACTTGCCACATCTCGCCTGTGAGAGAGAAGTTAGAAGGTGAAAAATAATTTGTTTCCAACAATGGCTTGAAGATGATTTTGAACTCTGTCAAGACTGGAAAGTGAGGTCTGAGTAACTTCTGCCCAAATATGGCAACAGTACTCCATTTTTGGCCTGATCTGGCACTTATAAAGGTAGAGGATAGCATGTGGAGTCAGGTACTTACTGGAGTGGTACAGGGAGACAATCATTTTACCTGCATCTTTAGTGATGAGTTGCATATAGGACTTCCATTTGAGGTCAGGTATGAGTTTGAAGTTCAATATCCTCTCAAGACATGGGGCCTCTTCATAAATCTACTGTTTAATAAATAAATAAAAACAGAACGTCTACTCAAATATGGGTATCCATTAAAAATAATGTTTAAGCAATAAATGAAAATATATATACAGGGTACAATGGGTAAATTGTTGTTTGTTTTTGATTTTTGTCAATTGCTCAGTATAGTAGGGTCAGTTGGGCACTGTCTGTTTTAGAAAGAGCACAATGATGCCAAACATTTGGAAACCCCATGCTGTACTGCTTGGCATTTGCACCTAAAGCTTCAATACAGACATTTCATAGTGTTTGGGTGTCAATCTGAGGACAGTGCAGAGGATTTGGGAAGAGTTGGATGAGTCTAATAGTGATGAAGAAGGTATGACAGCTCGGAAAACTAATTCTGATCTTTCTGATAAGAAAAGAACTCCTGAATTTGTTGGTGAGGGCCTCAGACTCAACACGGAGGCCTACATCAAGTGCCTTGAGAAGGGAGTGCTGCCTTGGGTATGGCTGCTGGAAGACCCTGTGTCTGGCATCAGGACTCTGCATCATGCCACACAAGGAGGAGAACCCAGTCATGACTGCAACCATATCACCCTTACATCTGGCCACCTAACTCCCCAGACTGCAACCTTCTTGATTATTATGTGTGGGTCGCAGCTGAGTGAGACACCAACAAAACTCCTTGTAATATCAAAGATGAACTGAAGGCAAGGATTATGGCAGCATTCACCAACTTAAACAAGGAGATCACCCAGGAGATTCTGAAGTCATCTGGAGGCCATAGTTGAAGTCAATAGCAATTGACTATCAAATAAATTTACTCTTTAGTATTTTAAGATATTTTTGTGTAATTTTGGTAAATATATATGTTAAAATGTGATGTTAGTGTTATTTTCATTTTTGCATAATTTATATGACAATTTAGCCATCGCACTGTGTATGTGTATATATATATATATATATATATATATATATATATATAGAGAGAGAGAGAGAGAGAGAGAGAGAGAGGAGGATTAAGGTAAAGAGGCTTTCATCACTAGCTTGGTTGATTGATAAATATCAACAGACCGAGATGGATATGAAAAGATAGAGTTAGTTAGTATTGACTGTGCTTCATTCCAGCTAAGTGGTTTGGGTTAGAAATTTTACTACCCAAAATGTGTTTGCTTAAATTAGAATATATCAGAAAAGTCATATTCTTGCTTTTTGGATGGTAAATAAGATTTGGTAGTTTCAAATAACATAATTTCTTTTTTTTTTATATCACCAAAAATAGAAAAGATCTTTACATTGAAAAATAAAGAAAACTGAATTAGTCTTCTTTTTTTCCAGTCTGTAACTGTAAGAACAGATCTTGGGTCAGTCAAGATTGAATTGTTCTGTGAGCAAGTTCCAAAAGCCTGTGAGGTAAGTCATTTGGGCTTCTTTATTATTATTATTATTATTATTATTATTATTATTATATGTAATGTTTATTGCATCTCGGGCTGTGGAAAGTACTTCCTCCCAAAAACACACACACCAAATTTTGCAGCACTGAACATTTTTCTGTCTATTAAAAATTAAGCACTTTTGATATTTAATATTTCACAATTATTTCCTTAAGTTTAAAAATTGATAACAAAATAAAAACTAGAAATAAAATTGGTTTATTTTTGGAATCTCATCACACATTTGGGATTAGTGGACATTGTGTTTAATATTTTAACACAAATAATAGAATGACAATCAACAAAGTCAGTATTTAGGAAAATCGTGTTTAACTTAGTGTTTAATGGTTATTTTTTAGCCTTCTTGTTGGAAAAGTCATTTGTATTGTCATTATAAATAGCAGCTGGGAAAAGTAACTTTCAGTACTAAGTCGAGCAGTCTATAGTGCCATCGTTGATCTAATGAAATCCTTTACTAATTTTATCTTGATGAATAATCTTTCACCAAGGTGAGAAATATTTGTAGAGATATGCAAACATTTGCAAAGCATAATTCCAAATAAGTAATCTTCAAGAGAACAAGTTTCAACATAACCATTCCAAAGTTGGCATCCTGAATTTCTCTTAAATACTGCATCTCTTGAACTTTTAAAGACACCAGCTGTGACATTTTTCATTTACAAATTCTTCATTCTCGTATAACTTTGTATAACCAACAGAATTGAAAGATATTTTTATGGTCTTGTTCTTAATTTGTTTTGTTATCTAAATTGATGAAACAAGGTTTAGGAGAGATAGCAAAATGACAAAATTTACAAAGGACAGGAAATCGTGGAGAACCACGATTGATAATGATTATTATTTTTTTAATATACAAAGATTGTATGATTTAATCACGTTCATTTTTGGGACATAACAATCTTGTCAGTTTTTCTGTCAATCATAAAAATAGATTTTTTTTTTTTTAATTTCCCTCAGTTCAAGAAAATCCACCATCAATGCATTTCTTTCAACCAAGTGTATATCCTACTTAGCCACTTGCACAAATTTTGCAACATTGAAAAGTGGGAGCAAGGTTATTCAGGTGTTAGAAGAGGTGCCTCCCCCTCTACCTGTTATCTCTGTAAGTAAACTGGGATTGCAAAGGAAATGTTTATCGCAGATTATTTCCACGTCACAGAGAATAAATCACTAAGTGACATCAAGAGCAGAAAGAAATGCTGAAAACTCGATTCGCAGGTACTATCTCACAAATCACAATGCACGCAACCAGTCAGAAAAAATAACTCGTTCTCCAACAAACGTGCTAGCCAAAATGCCCCAGAATTCCCAGATTCAAGAACACCAACTGCTTTTATCGGCCGAACATTTTTTCCATTCGTCGACAGCTGGGAGAGGATGTTCAGTATTTTTCATATCAAAATACTTTTATTGCGACTCCTGCGACAGACTTGTTTTTTAATTCAAATATTCCGTCTTCAGCATGTCATGTGGGATACGTGCCGTTTTGTTTGGTAAGTAATTTTCTTTTTTGGCACATTTTCCATCGTAGAATACACACGACCCGCTGTCGCTTGGTTTGATGAGGTAAGTCGCTGTTTTCTTTGCTATAGTTTCATTGCTTATTTCTTCCATGTCCAGATGAGTATTAAGTTGTTCTTTTCCTGATTTTCCAATTTCTGGCACTTCATTTTTGTATGTCTTTTGGTTTTCTTCTTCCAAATCACTTCTTGGGGTTCTGGAACAAAGGCTTTGAAAATCTATCAATTTCTTAAAAAGGCTTTGTGCCGAAGTTGGAATGAGTGGGCATTCTGGTTTATTAATAGCTTTGCTGTCTTCAAAGTCTGCCTTTTTTAAGTAAAAAAAACAAAAGTATTATATCTTTAGAATATCATAAGCAGGAAAAGTAGTTTGATTGTGTCAGTTTTGGTCAAATTCTTTATCCATGTAATCTCAAGAAAGTCTTCTTTTGAATAAAAATTCCACAAATGAAGAAAAACAAAAGTCAAGCACAAGAGAAATTGTTAATGCAGGTAGATTTCTGGGGGTCACTCTCATCATACCAGCAGGGATAGCCTTGTGTCCACAGAATTAATAATAATAATCTCCCTACAGATTACAAAAATCTGCAGCAACAAAAAAATCAAGTCCATTTATTCAGACACTATAGACATCAGAGTTTATTTACAAAGAAGACGGATGAGGTGGACTTTGATTTTTGTAAAGCTCCATTGTCCAGATGCAATTTTAACAATTTGTTTCAATAAGCTGAGAAAAAACATCAAATTTAATCCTAAAAAGTTTTGATTTCAAACATTATATAATGTTTAAAAAAAAATAAAACAAGTTTTTTTTTTTTTTTGACCAATTGATTTTTTTCATCTGCCTGAAAAAAAAAATAATATTAATCCCAAATTAATTTCTTGACTTCCTGTGACCTTGAAGAACACCACCCTCATCTCAATATCTTTTTTCTGTCCAACTTACCCCTATATAGCAATTTACCTCCAAAAATTTAATTTTTTCATTGTAATACTGATTGTAAAGGCTGGCAACTAATTCCACGTCCAGTGGCAAGAATGAAGCAGTAGTTTCAGAATAGACTGTGTAAATTAATCTCCAAATTTGTGATAAATGGAAAAGAAAAAAAATTCTTCAAAAAAATTTGGAAATTAGAAACTACAGTGGAACCTAGATTCACAAATTTCATTCATTCCTGCAGCCTGTTCATAAACGGAGACTATTTTTCCACTAGAAATCAATGTAAAATGGATTGATCCGTTCCTGGTCCCAAGATGATTGCTTAACTTTTACAACAGGACTTTGTGCACAAGTTTATACACAGAACTAATAAAAGTTATTAAATCAAAGAAAAGAAATAAATAAACCCAATACTAAATAGATGAAATATAGAAGAACACTTTAATTTCACCATAGCTGTAAGTGGGAGGGTTGATGGCGTAAGTGAGAGGGGAAGGAAAGAGGTGTTATTGTTTGGAAAAGGGAAATGAAAGACATGATTGTCTCTTTACTTATAAGAATAATAGAGATTGTTGATTTTGCCATATGAAACTGAGTAGCAACAGACAATATCATCAACAATTGTTTTTCTCTTAACTTTTCTTTTTCCTTTACCAGTATCACTGCTAGCTTTTTGGGGGGCCATGACTGAGGACTAATAAAGAGAAAAAGAATGTCACAGTACAATAAAATTGGAAAAGAAAAGCACAACACACAAATGTATACAACATGGCGGTCGTCTAAAAAATGATTCCATTCAGGTTAACTCGGTTCGGCAATGTTGTTTGAGAACCAAAATTTTGTTTGATAACCGAGGCATTTTCATCTCAAATTTTTTGTTCGAAAACCAATTTGTTCGACATGTGAGACGTTCGAGAACTGAGGTTCCTCTGTATTTAAAAAATATTTTTCCATGTATTTTTCTTGTTTTTCCAAATTTATGCTAAATTTTCTTTTGTTTTCTGCAGAATTTCTTGGCTTTATGCGCTTCTGATTATTACAATGGCTGCTTATTCCACCGTAACATAAAAGATTTTATGGTTCAGACTGGTGACCCAACTGGTAAGAAACTGATTCAACTTTTACTAGCCTACCTGGCTTTTGCAATTTATAGATAAAACACATTGCCTTTTTATAGTTACTTCTAATAGTTTTGTCTACTATTCAACGAGGAACACAAATTCTTGACCACCAACCAATCTACTCCTTCCTGATTTTCAATGCGTTCCTATCGTAATATACAGCAAAAAAGCATTCTGAACTCAAGGAGAGATGGTGCGTTTTTTCAAAGCTCAAAAAAATTAACAAATTTGAAGTTTAACTGAAAAATATGTAAATACTGCAAGAAAGTAATATAATAATTTAATATACAGTGTAACCCGGATATAAGAGAGTTGTCGGGACTGAAGAAGAAGTCTCTTATATCCGGGTTACACTGTAATATGAAATTATTTCTGGTGCTACTTAAGTATGTGACCTACATGCAGGATTCTTCTAAAATCTGTGATCTACCTTAAAGAAAACTATTTACATGTGCAAGTTTTCAGTTAAAAATTGCAGGATCTGTTGCTTGAAACTTCAAATTTTTACCAATTGCCATAAAAATAATTATTTTTTTTATTTCTGTTAAAAATGACAATAACAAAGAGGAGGAGGAGGAGGAGAGGGTGGAGGGTTAGTCAAATCACTGGGTGGTGAGAATGAAAAACTGAAACCTTTTTTATATATTCCAGATTCAAATGCAGTTGTTGCAAAAGTACAGCCATGATTAATGTTTCATTTTCCCCATCTATAAGGCTTACAGCCATGTCATGTTGAAACACTGTTTCTTGTACATTTATTAAAGTTAAGTACCATCAAGTCCTGCTCAGTACCTTGATGGGTAACTGCTTGAGAATACCAACTGCTATAAGTATGGATGTGTAATGTTTAATGGCCCAGAATTGGAAATTGGACATCACTGAAGTTAAGCAATGCCAAGCCTGGACAGTAAATAGATGGGTAATCGCTTGAAAATAAGAGGTACTGTAAGCTTGGATGTGCTGGTTGTGTAATGGATAATGACCCTGAATTTGAAATCAGAGTCCCCATGTTCCAATTCCAGTCAGGTTTGTTTTATTCACTTATGTACAAATACTCTTGGGGAAAGGTATGAATCTACCTCTTCTCCCCCAGCTATGGGTTAATTAGTAGGGCTTGTATCAGTTAATCATTATTATCTCAAAAAAATTCTTACAATCTAAAAATATTTTCTGGCTTTAAATACCCTGCAAAGGGTTGATAAGCCATAAAAAATGAATCAATCCCCATTTGTAATAATACATTTTCAGCCGGTAATTTGATCAGGTCCGCGGTTGAGCCAGGATTCATCCCCCGAGATGCAGAGATTAAAAAAAAATAGCTAAATATTCTTCTCTTGCTGATAGATTTTTTTTTTTTTTACTCCTGTGGCAGTGGAGACTCCTGGGGTTATTGGCCCTCGTTCGATGGCGTTCCTTCGGAGGATTGGCGCGATTGCGTCTCGTTTAAGGAACGAGCCTCGCGAAACGGAGTGGCTCTTGCAGTGTGCCTCACTGGCGACGGTTCGAGGTTATGCTTTCTCCATCATAGCGGCTGGCAGAGGATAGAAAAAAAATTGTTTATAGTTACGTTGTTCTGGAATTGGCATCATTGGTCGACTGAACTTGCTTTGCTTAAAACTTACATCAACGGGATTAAGCGGACAATTTGCTTGGTTACTAATTAATTGTTGTAGTCAATGGGGCTTACAGCCATTATCACATTGAAACACGGGTTCTCATCTGATCATCTTTGGAAGGGTGTGAATCCACCTTCTCCTCCAGGCTATGGATTAAATAGTAAAACTTGTATCAGAAAATCATTATTATCTCCTCCAAATACTTACAATTCCAGAATATGTTTTGGATTTAAATAACCTCAAAAGGGTTGATAAACTGTATTAAAACAATCAATCAATATCGTGAATTAATGTTTTGATATCTTTCTTCAATAAATCCTACACAGGATATAACAGTTTGTATAAACAATATTTTAATAAGACGTCATCAATTCTATTATTTACACTTTCAACTCGTAGCTTACCCAATTATGAATTTATATATCAATTTAATATAATAATTATATATAGTAAAATTGTGGCTAAATATTGGTTGTATTTTTATTGTGAAAAATATTTCTTTTCTTCTGCTTTACAATCTTATTTAGTCTATTTAATTTTTATATTTTTCAAATCAGTAAAGTTGTTTATGGCTAAATACTGACTGTTGTCAAAAAGTCTACATTTTTTATGTATTTATAGCAGACCCTCATCAATAGATTCCTGGGTAGTAAGACAGTGGTAGCAGAGTAAGAATGCTTAAAATATTATAGACACAATTTGCATGTAGAGACATATAAACAAGTACGTCGATATATTAAGTATTCGTTTTAGTTTTTCTTTCTTTTTGTGATCAGGAGGTGTGAGTCATTTACATCTTATGTGTTACAATAGTTAGTAATGAATAAAATACAATGGGATTATTGAAAATAGTCAGTAAATTATTTTAACCCAAACTTCCAGGAATTCTTAACACTTTATTAAATTTATCCATCAAATTGAGAATTTATTGCTCAATGATATATGAACCTAATATATTACTAAAAATCTTTACAAATTTAAAATTACAAATAAAATATATATCACCAAACAAATTTAGTTGAAACATGGTTGAATTTAACAAAGCTTGTTTGGGTTAATTTTTGCAGTCTAAATATACGTTATTAATTTCTATTCCCAGTGCAGTCAAAAAGTAAGATGAGGACTAGTCATAGGATTCTATCTCTGAGCCCTTAGAATCTGTAGGTGAAGAAGAGAAATACATTGAAAAAACATTTAGACTTCTTCACTATCCATCTCATTTCATCCTCAATGCTAGAAAGAAAGCATACAAAATACACAAATCCAAAAAACCAGGCACGACCAATAGCACATCTAACATCAACAACGCAAAATTCATAATCCTACCCTCTAACACTATCAACAAAATTTGAAAACAAATTAGTTAACCACAATACTAGGGTCTTAACAACTATCTCCAAGACAATCGGAGATATAATTAGGAAGAAAAATAAATCCGACAACACTTCAGATACTGGGTTTTATCAAAAAGAGTGCTTGCATTGTAAAAACACTTACATTGGCAAGACACTTCAAAATCTAAAAGCCTGTATCTATGATCATAAAAGGGATTTACGTTGGGATAATCCTTTAAACTCACGCGTAATACACAGGAACAAAACTGGCCATAACTTTGATTTTATAAATGCCAACCTAATTAAGAAAAAACATAATTCTTTACATTGAAAATACTTTGAGGGAATCCTGATAAATATTTTATCAACTATAAACACATGTCAAAAACACTATATTACATCACCAACCTTTATTAAATCCATTCTTAAAGAATCTAACGTAGGTTTATCTGCCACTACCACAACCAGTGTTTATATAAAAAAGTTCACAAATCAAGACGCAGACGGCTACTAAATATAATGCCTACTAGACACACACACACACACACATTATCATCTGAATTCCACTAGACAAATGAGAATTATGACACACTTACATACATTTACATTCTTTGGTTTGGCTTGGAATCTGTTAATTTTTTGGGAGCTTTGAAAGGACGCGTCATCTCTCCTTGAGTTCAGAAAGCCATGAATTATACTAACACTGCTTGTAAAGTCTGCTTAACAAATAAAAAACAAAGAACACAAAAATAAAAATACCAGAATTTATTTTTTTAAGGTTTTCTATATATTTTTTATTTGTTCTTTATCCTATCATTCACACACACACACACATATATATATATATCCATGAGATCGCTAAAAAAAGTGAATATAGTCTGATGAAAAAGATGCCAAACTTGATGAAAACAAAATTTTATCGTCTAATTGTTTGTTACTATTAAGAGGAAAGAACAAAGTAATTTTTACATAAAATATTACGTAATTTGTAAGTCTTTTTAAACTGCAATGTTAGTTTTTTCGTAAGTGTTTTTGCAAACTTTTCTTAATCTTTCCAGGCACTGGCAAAGGCGGAAATAGCATATGGGGCCATAGATTTGAAGATGAGTTTCGTGAAGGTTTAAAAGTAAGTACTTCAAATTTACTCTGTTCTGGGTATGACGATAAACTACATCCAACAGCAAGGCTTCTGATCAGGAGGTTTTGAGGAGCATGGAACCACTTCTTAATTGCTGGGGTTCCAAGGTGGTAGCACCTGTTAGGGTCTCAGCTATGGGCAAATAGTAAACCCCAAAACTGAGGTAAAAAGCATTATTAAAGTGTAAAAATAGGTTTTAATACCAGAAATACTTTGTAAAAAGTTATTACCAGAAATAAATTTATGAAAAAAAAAAAAATATATATATATATATATACAAGTTTAGGATTGGTATATACGGAATGAAATCCAATAACCAACAATCAATATTCTTTAAAGAGTGCTCAATACAGAGTAGAGCAGATATAATTATTTATTTGAATATTACAACATAAATATGTTATAAAATCACGACAAAAGTAGCCATTTTGTTTCAACACTTCTTGTGTCTTGTCAAGTGATGATATAGAATATAGAATAAATGGTTTTAAAAGTTTCAAATTAATCAACGATCCTTAGCTAAGAGTAAACGCTGTTACGTAAGCCAGAGTGGCCAATCCAAAAGCAAGTATAGGATGATTCGAAAAATTTGACAACTAAGCAAGGCTATCTAGATATTCAAAGATTTATAAAATTTGAAATTAAAATTAAAAATAAAATTAAAATTACCTATTAAGAAATCTAAATCAGATCTCTATTAAGTTTTAAATTGTAAAATTACTAAGGAGAAAAAAAAAAAAAAAAAAAAAAAAAAAAAAAAATCTAAAAATAAAAATAAAAGATATATATGCTATTTAATTTATATTTTCATTGAAATTAAGTTGAAAGTTGTATTTAGAGTCCCAGACATAGATGTATACATTTTTCGTTACATTTCAGCATGTTAGTCGCCTCTCACGTGAAATCACTCGAACAACGGCATGCCATACGCTCGGACGCATCTAGATATATACACACACATACAAAAAAGCAAACCACACATAGGCAAATGCACTACACCTACACATACACATCGATACACACAGGCACACACATCTACATTCAATATGATCCAGACGGTCAAATGTCGAAGCTATTCGTGGCTTAATATGTTATTAAACGAATTTAAACTTGAAAAATTTAAACAAATAACCATATATAAATATATATACATATATATATATACATATACATATATATATATATATATATATATATACATATATACACATACACACACATACACACATATATACATATATACATTTTTGAAAACATATAGTTTTCGACACATTTACAGACAAAAGTAAATAACCACCTCCACATATAATCGAACACTCGCACATCCGCATATAAATTAATACATGCACCCGCATAGACACATATAAGGATAATAGGTACGCATACACAGACCTACGTACATAAACATACACATAGATAAGCACATATAAATATATTGACCCATACGTCGACGCAGAAAAGTAAATAAGGCAAGTGAAGAAATACATATAAAGATGCAACCATATACAAGCACACACATACATACATACACATCTAGATGTACATACATAAGCACGCATGCATATATGTATATACACTAAATATATATATAGACATTTACAAATACAAGTGTATACATGAAAAATTAAACAAACGTAAATTAAAACGACATGAGTATAAAAATGCATATACACATCCGCTAGTACATATATATACACACATACATACGCAACTACACATAGATATATACACATATATATCTACAGACAAACATATACATACATACATACATATTCACAAATATACATACGCATATATACACATATACATATATATATATATATATATATATATATATATATATATATATATACATACACACATAAACACACATACACATATACATACACACACACATATACGCACACACACATATACATATACAAACACATATACATATATACATAAACATATAGACACATGCATAAAAAAGGAAAAAGAAATAAGCATACATAGACCAACTTATATTCTAATAATATTCCAACAACATTATGATAAAATATATTAAAAGTTAATCATAATTTAAGAAAAGAACAAAGGTCTGTAAGCAATTAAAGGTACTTTATCAACAAAAGTAGATTTTAGTTTGTATCTATGATACATTCCAAGACACTAAAGCCTACATACAAATACACATACAATGACACACCAACATATATATATAAATATCTTGGAATGTATCATAGATACAAACTAAAATCTACTTTTGTTGATAAAGTACCTTTAATTGCTTACAGACCTTTGTTCTTTTCTTAAATTATGATTAACTTTTAATATATTTTATCATAATGTTGTTGGAATATTATTAGAATATAAGTTGGTCTATGTATGCTTATTTCTTTTTCCTTTTTTATGCATGTGTCTATATGTTTATGTATATATGTATATGTGTTTGTATATGTATATGTGTGTGTGCGTATATGTGTGTGTGTATGTATATGTGTATGTGTGTTTATGTGTGTATGTATATATATATATATATATATATATATCTATATATATGTATATGTGTATATATGCGTATGTATATTTGTGAATATGTATGTATGTATGTATATGTTTGTCTGTAGATATATATGTGTATATATCTATGTGTAGTTGCGTATGTATGTGTGTATATATATGTACTAGCAGGTGTGTATATGCATTTTTATACTCATGTCGTTTTAATTTACGTTTGTTTAATTTTTCATGTATACACTTGTATTTGTAAATGTCTATATATATATTTAGTGTATATACATATATGCATGCGTGCTTATGTATGTACATCTAGATGTGTATGTATGTATGTGTGTGCTTGTATATGGTTGCATCTTTATATGTATTTCTTCACTTGCCTTATTTACTTTTCTGCGTCGACGTATGGGTCAATATATTTATATGTGCTTATCTATGTGTATGTTTATGTACGTAGGTCTGTGTATGCGTACCTATTATCCTTATATGTGTCTATGCGGGTGCATGTATTAATTTATATGCGGATGTGCGAGTGTTCGATTATATGTGGAGGTGGTTATTTACTTTTGTCTGTAAATGTGTCGAAAACTATATGTTTTCAAAAATGTATATATGTATATATGTGTGTATGTGTGTGTATGTGTATATATGTATATATATATATATGTATATATATATATATATATGTATATGTATATATATATATGTATATATATTTATATATGGTTATTTGTTTAAATTTTTCAAGTTTAAATTCGTTTAATAACATATTAAGCCACGAATAGCTTCGACATTTGACCGTCTGGATCATATTGAATGTAGATGTGTGTGCCTGTGTGTATCGATGTGTATGTGTAGGTGTAGTGCATTTGCCTATGTGTGGTTTGCTTTTTTGTATGTGTGTGTATATATCTAGATGCGTCCGAGCGTATGGCATGCCGTTGTTCGAGTGATTTCACGTGAGAGGCGACTAACATGCTGAAATGTAACGAAAAATGTATACATCTATGTCTGGGACTCTAAATACAACTTTCAACTTAATTTCAATGAAAATATAAATTAAATAGCATATATATCTTTTATTTTTATTTTTAGATTTTTTTTTTTTTTTTTTTTTTTTTTTTTTTTTTTCTCCTTAGTAATTTTACAATTTAAAACTTAATAGAGATCTGATTTAGATTTCTTAATAGGTAATTTTAATTTTATTTTTAATTTTAATTTCAAATTTTATAAATCTTTTAATATCTAGATAGCCTTGCTTAGTTGTCAAATTTTTCGAATCATCCTATACTTGCTTTTGGATTGGCCACTCTGGCTTACGTAACAGCGTTTACTCTTAGCTAAGGATCGTTGATTAATTTGAAACTTTTAAAACCATTTATTCTATATTCTATATCATCACTTGACAAGACACAAGAAGTGTTGAAACAAAATGGCTACTTTTGTCGTGATTTTATAACATATTTATGTTGTAATATTCAAATAAATAATTATATCTGCTCTACTCTGTATTGAGCACTCTTTAAAGAATATTGATTGTTGGTTATTGGATTTCATTCCGTATATACCAATCCTAAACTTGGATATTAGCTCCTATTACTGTCGAGCACTATCTATTATATTCTTAATATGGATAAAATCGATTTCGAATTATCACTGAAGAACATTCCCACCACAAACAAAAGGGATTATTTCGTCCATTTGACTCAGCAAACCGAAAACTTCATAAGGAGAATGAGATGGAAGGCTTTCTTCTTCCTTCAGAATAAGGAACAACTATATGAACAAGAGAACTATGGTTTTAAAAGTCTCAAAACTGCACCTATAATAAAGGATCTATTGAGTTTCGAGAATGATCTATTAGATATCATCAAGGGATTAACCTTCTACAAATTCAAGAACTGTTTCCAAAAAAATCTGGATATCATTGTCAAAGACATCAATAAATCAGAAGACCTATATGTTAAATCTGATAAGACTGCCAACTTTTATAAATTATCCCCTAGGAATTATGACAAATTAGTAACAAATAGTCTAACCAGTAGTTACAAAAAAATTAATACGGACAATTTTAACCAAATTGATAAAATTAACTCTATCAGCAAATCAATTACTGATAAACTAAAGATAAGTGATCGAGTTAGTAAATTACAACCTAAAGAAGCCTATATTTTATTAAAAGATCACAAACCCGATTTCAGATCTAAGCCATCAACTAGGATTATAAACCCAACTAGACCGGAAATCGGCAAGATTAGTAAGAACATCTTAGAAAGAACCAACAACTCCATAAAGAAAACCCTCGGACTATTACAATGGATTAACACTGCGGATGTCATCAACTGGTTTACTAACATCGGATTTAAGGATAAATGTACCTTCATACAGTTTGACATTACAGACTATTATCCATCTATATCCAAAAATCTGTTCACTTGTGCCCTGGATTTCGCTCGGGAATACTCCAACATTTCTGAAAGAGAAGTGAATACCATCATGGAGTGCCGAAATTCGGTTCTAATCTACAAAGATGAACAGTGGACCAAAAAGTCCTGTAACGAAAAATTTGACATTTCAATGGGTTCTCTGGATTCTGCTGAAGCTTCTGATCTTGTTGGATTATTTCTTTTGTATAATTTAAGTGCATTTGATTGCCTAGATTCTGATAGTGTAGGATTATATAGGGACGACGGGTTATTAGTAGTTAGGAATTCCACTAAAATTAAAGTAGATCGTATTAGAAAAATGATACATAAGGTATTTAAGGATCTAGGTCTCAGAGTAATAGTTTCCACTAATGTTAAACGAGTAGACTTCCTAGACGTCACCCTAGACCTCACTAGCAACACATACCAACCATATGTAAAAGTTAATTCCAATCAAATATACGTTCATCCAAATTCTAACCACCCCCCTGCAATCATCAAACACATACCCTATTCTATTGAATGTAGGATCAGTAACAACTCTTCAAACAGTGATATTTTTAATAAGCATAGTGACCTTTACAATTCCGCACTTAAACATAGTGGATATAAAAATATTAATATTAAATATAAAAGCCCTATAAATAGCAACAATAATGGTAGAAAGAGATCTAGAAAAATCATATGGTATACTCCCCCTTTTAACATTATGGTTAAAACCAAATTGGGGCACCTGTTTCTAAACCTCATTAAAAAACATTTCCCCAAATCTGGAACCAACTCACTCAGTAAAATATTTAACTCTAATACTCTTAAGTTAAGCTATAGTTGTGCTGATAACCTAGAAAAAATAATTAAAAAACATAACAATAGTGTATTCAGCAAGTATATAAATTCGGAGAGCCTGACAACCCACAAGGTTGCACATAGCAACATTAAGCAAAATGACACAAATAATAAATCATGTAACTGCAGGAATCCCAATAATTGTCCACTAAATAATAACTGTTTAACTAGCTCTGTAGTTTATCTCAGTACTATATCAACACTAGAAAATCCAAATATAAAGAAATTCTACATAGGTTGCACCATGAGACCATTCAAGGAACGCTGGCGGGGTCACCTGCAATCTTTTAATAATAGTAACTATAAATATATGACTTCATTATCCAAATACTTTTGGAGTCTAAAAGAGAAAAATAAAACACCTAAGGTTAAATGGAAATTAATTAGAAAGGCCCGGACATGTAACTCACTATATGCCCCGTGTTACTTATGCCTTAACGAGAAACTTGAAATAATTAGATTTAAAAATAAGACTGATCTTTTAAATCAAAGATATGAACTAACAGTTAACTGTAAGCATCGTCTTAAATTTAACTTAGTATAGAAATCATATACTTTCTATGATAATGATAAATGAAACTTAATAGACTATTACCTTTTTAGCATGATAGTCGCCTTATCGATATGAATGTGTACTGGGTACTTACAAAGTATCATACGTGTCTGTATTTAGATGTATATATGTGTATGTTATGTAGAGTTATTTCTACTGTAGGATATGTATATGTGTATATAGGGATATATATATGATTTTTTTTTTTTTTTTTTTTTTTTTTTTTATGAAGGTATATCGTTGCGTATATTGGCTTCTATCATGGGTTAACCTGTTTATGTGTATGAGTAAGGGAGTAAATTCTGGTAAGTGTCTACCACTAAATGTGTGAGTATATGTATGGGTATATGGGGATATTTATGTGTACTTGTGTGAGTGTAGATATATGTATGCCTATTGCATATGTATGTATATGTATGTGTGAGTGTGCATATATGTATGTATATGTAGTATGTATGTTTCTATGTGTATGTATAGGTTTATATATGCATATATATGTATATATATGTATGTTTAAATATGTATATGTTTATGTATATGTGTTTGTATATGGGTGTATATTTATATGTATGTGTGGGTGATTATATGGTTGAGCTCGACTGTCTCTGTATTGTTTATCTGGATGTGTCGATATGGGTATTTATATAGGATTAGATATTTATATATATATGTTGGTGTGTCATTGTATGTGTATTTGTATGTAGGCTTTAGTGTCTTGGAATGTATCATAGATACAAACTAAAATCTACTTTTGTTGATAAAGTACCTTTAATTGCTTACAGACCTTTGTTCTTTTCTTAAATTATGATTAACTTTTAATATATTTTATCATAATGTTGTTGGAATATTATTAGAATATAAGTTGGTCTATGTATGCTTATTTCTTTTTCCTTTTTTATGCATGTGTCTATATGTTTATGTATATATGTATATGTGTTTGTATATGTATATGTGTGTGTGCGTATATGTGTGTGTGTATGTATATGTGTATGTGTGTTTATGTGTGTATGTATATATATATATATATATATATATATATATATATGTATATGTGTATATATGCGTATGTATATTTGTGAATATGTATGTATGTATGTATATGTTTGTCTGTAGATATATATGTGTATAAATCTATGTGTAGTTGCGTATGTATGTGTGTATATATATGTACTAGCGGATGTGTATATGCATTTTTATACTCATGTCGTTTTAATTTACGTTTGTTTAATTTTTCATGTATACACTTGTATTTGTAAATGTCTATATATATATTTAGTGTATATACATATATGCATGCGTGCTTATGTATGTACATCTAGATGTGTATGTATGTATGTGTGTGCTTGTATATGGTTGCATCTTTATATGTATTTCTTCACTTGCCTTATTTACTTTTCTGCGTCGACGTATGGGTCAATATATTTATATGTGCTTATCTATGTGTATGTTTATGTACGTAGGTCTGTGTATGCGTACCTATTATCCTTATATGTGTCTATGCGGGTGCATGTATTAATTTATATGCGGATGTGCGAGTGTTCGATTATATGTGGAGGTGGTTATTTACTTTTGTCTGTAAATGTGTCGAAAACTATATGTTTTCAAAAATGTATATATGTATATATGTGTGTATGTGTGTGTATGTGTATATATGTATATATATATATGTATATATATATATATATATGTATATGTATATATATATATGTATATATATTTATATATGGTTATTTGTTTAAATTTTTCAAGTTTAAATTCGTTTAATAACATATTAAGCCACGAATAGCTTCGACATTTGACCGTCTGGATCATATTGAATGTAGATGTGTGTGCCTGTGTGTATCGATGTGTATGTGTAGGTGTAGTGCATTTGCCTATGTGTGGTTTGCTTTTTTGTATGTGTGTGTATATATCTAGATGCGTCCGAGCGTATGGCATGCCGTTGTTCGAGTGATTTCACGTGAGAGGCGACTAACATGCTGAAATGTAACGAAAAATGTATACATCTATGTCTGGGACTCTAAATACAACTTTCAACTTAATTTCAATGAAAATATAAATTAAATAGCATATATATCTTTTATTTTTATTTTTAGATTTTTTTTTTTTTTTTTTTTTTTTTTTTTTTTTTTTTTCTCCTTAGTAATTTTACAATTTAAAACTTAATAGAGATCTGATTTAGATTTCTTAATAGGTAATTTTAATTTTATTTTTAATTTTAATTTCAAATTTTATAAATCTTTTAATATCTAGATAGCCTTGCTTAGTTGTCAAATTTTTCGAATCATCCTATACTTGCTTTTGGATTGGCCACTCTGGCTTACGTAACAGCGTTTACTCTTAGCTAAGGATCGTTGATTAATTTGAAACTTTTAAAACCATTTATTCTATATTCTATATCATCACTTGACAAGACACAAGAAGTGTTGAAACAAAATGGCTACTTTTGTCGTGATTTTATAACATATTTATGTTGTAATATTCAAATAAATAATTATATCTGCTCTACTCTGTATTGAGCACTCTTTAAAGAATATTGATTGTTGGTTATTGGATTTCATTCCGTATATACCAATCCTAAACTTGGATATTAGCTCCTATTACTGTCGAGCACTATCTATTATATTCTTAATATGGATAAAATCGATTTCGAATTATCACTGAAGAACATTCCCACCACAAACAAAAGGGATTATTTCGTCCATTTGACTCAGCAAACCGAAAACTTCATAAGGAGAATGAGATGGAAGGCTTTCTTCTTCCTTCAGAATAAGGAACAACTATATGAACAAGAGAACTATGGTTTTAAAAGTCTCAAAACTGCACCTATAATAAAGGATCTATTGAGTTTCGAGAATGATCTATTAGATATCATCAAGGGATTAACCTTCTACAAATTCAAGAACTGTTTCCAAAAAAATCTGGATATCATTGTCAAAGACATCAATAAATCAGAAGACCTATATGTTAAATCTGATAAGACTGCCAACTTTTATAAATTATCCCCTAGGAATTATGACAAATTAGTAACAAATAGTCTAACCAGTAGTTACAAAAAAATTAATACGGACAATTTTAACCAAATTGATAAAATTAACTCTATCAGCAAATCAATTACTGATAAACTAAAGATAAGTGATCGAGTTAGTAAATTACAACCTAAAGAAGCCTATATTTTATTAAAAGATCACAAACCCGATTTCAGATCTAAGCCATCAACTAGGATTATAAACCCAACTAGACCGGAAATCGGCAAGATTAGTAAGAACATCTTAGAAAGAACCAACAACTCCATAAAGAAAACCCTCGGACTATTACAATGGATTAACACTGCGGATGTCATCAACTGGTTTACTAACATCGGATTTAAGGATAAATGTACCTTCATACAGTTTGACATTACAGACTATTATCCATCTATATCCAAAAATCTGTTCACTTGTGCCCTGGATTTCGCTCGGGAATACTCCAACATTTCTGAAAGAGAAGTGAATACCATCATGGAGTGCCGAAATTCGGTTCTAATCTACAAAGATGAACAGTGGACCAAAAAGTCCTGTAACGAAAAATTTGACATTTCAATGGGTTCTCTGGATTCTGCTGAAGCTTCTGATCTTGTTGGATTATTTCTTTTGTATAATTTAAGTGCATTTGATTGCCTAGATTCTGATAGTGTAGGATTATATAGGGACGACGGGTTATTAGTAGTTAGGAATTCCACTAAAATTAAAGTAGATCGTATTAGAAAAATGATACATAAGGTATTTAAGGATCTAGGTCTCAGAGTAATAGTTTCCACTAATGTTAAACGAGTAGACTTCCTAGACGTCACCCTAGACCTCACTAGCAACACATACCAACCATATGTAAAAGTTAATTCCAATCAAATATACGTTCATCCAAATTCTAACCACCCCCCTGCAATCATCAAACACATACCCTATTCTATTGAATGTAGGATCAGTAACAACTCTTCAAACAGTGATATTTTTAATAAGCATAGTGACCTTTACAATTCCGCACTTAAACATAGTGGATATAAAAATATTAATATTAAATATAAAAGCCCTATAAATAGCAACAATAATGGTAGAAAGAGATCTAGAAAAATCATATGGTATACTCCCCCTTTTAACATTATGGTTAAAACCAAATTGGGGCACCTGTTTCTAAACCTCATTAAAAAACATTTCCCCAAATCTGGAACCAACTCACTCAGTAAAATATTTAACTCTAATACTCTTAAGTTAAGCTATAGTTGTGCTGATAACCTAGAAAAAATAATTAAAAAACATAACAATAGTGTATTCAGCAAGTATATAAATTCGGAGAGCCTGACAACCCACAAGGTTGCACATAGCAACATTAAGCAAAATGACACAAATAATAAATCATGTAACTGCAGGAATCCCAATAATTGTCCACTAAATAATAACTGTTTAACTAGCTCTGTAGTTTATCTCAGTACTATATCAACACTAGAAAATCCAAATATAAAGAAATTCTACATAGGTTGCACCATGAGACCATTCAAGGAACGCTGGCGGGGTCACCTGCAATCTTTTAATAATAGTAACTATAAATATATGACTTCATTATCCAAATACTTTTGGAGTCTAAAAGAGAAAAATAAAACACCTAAGGTTAAATGGAAATTAATTAGAAAGGCCCGGACATGTAACTCACTATATGCCCCGTGTTACTTATGCCTTAACGAGAAACTTGAAATAATTAGATTTAAAAATAAGACTGATCTTTTAAATCAAAGATATGAACTAACAGTTAACTGTAAGCATCGTCTTAAATTTAACTTAGTATAGAAATCATATACTTTCTATGATAATGATAAATGAAACTTAATAGACTATTACCTTTTTAGCATGATAGTCGCCTTATCGATATGAATGTGTACTGGGTACTTACAAAGTATCATACGTGTCTGTATTTAGATGTATATATGTGTATGTTATGTAGAGTTATTTCTACTGTAGGATATGTATATGTGTATATAGGGATATATATATGATTTTTTTTTTTTTTTTTTTTTTTTTTTATGAAGGTATATCGTTGCGTATATTGGCTTCTATCATGGGTTAACCTGTTTATGTGTATGAGTAAGGGAGTAAATTCTGGTAAGTGTCTACCACTAAATGTGTGAGTATATGTATGGGTATATGGGGATATTTATGTGTACTTGTGTGAGTGTAGATATATGTATGCCTATTGCATATGTATGTATATGTATGTGTGAGTGTGCATATATGTATGTATATGTAGTATGTATGTTTCTATGTGTATGTATAGGTTTATATATGCATATATATGTATATATATGTATGTTTAAATATGTATATGTTTATGTATATGTGTTTGTATATGGGTGTATATTTATATGTATGTGTGGGTGATTATATGGTTGAGCTCGACTGTCTCTGTATTGTTTATCTGGATGTGTCGATATGGGTATTTATATAGGATTAGATATTTATATATATATGTTGGTGTGTCATTGTATGTGTATTTGTATGTAGGCTTTAGTGTCTTGGAATGTATCATAGATACAAACTAAAATCTACTTTTGTTGATAAAGTACCTTTAATTGCTTACAGACCTTTGTTCTTTTCTTAAATTATGATTAACTTTTAATATATTTTATCATAATGTTGTTGGAATATTATTAGAATATAAGTTGGTCTATGTATGCTTATTTCTTTTTCCTTTTTTATGCATGTGTCTATATGTTTATGTATATATGTATATGTGTTTGTATATGTATATGTGTGTGTGCGTATATGTGTGTGTGTATGTATATGTGTATGTGTGTTTATGTGTGTATGTATATATATATATATATATATATATATATATATATATGTATATGTGTATATATGCGTATGTATATTTGTGAATATGTATGTATGTATGTATATGTTTGTCTGTAGATATATATGTGTATATATCTATGTGTAGTTGCGTATGTATGTGTGTATATATATGTACTAGCGGATGTGTATATGCATTTTTATACTCATGTCGTTTTAATTTACGTTTGTTTAATTTTTCATGTATACACTTGTATTTGTAAATGTCTATATATATATTTAGTGTATATACATATATGCATGCGTGCTTATGTATGTACATCTAGATGTGTATGTATGTATGTGTGTGCTTGTATATGGTTGCATCTTTATATGTATTTCTTCACTTGCCTTATTTACTTTTCTGCGTCGACGTATGGGTCAATATATTTATATGTGCTTATCTATGTGTATGTTTATGTACGTAGGTCTGTGTATGCGTACCTATTATCCTTATATGTGTCTATGCGGGTGCATGTATTAATTTATATGCGGATGTGCGAGTGTTCGATTATATGTGGAGGTGGTTATTTACTTTTGTCTGTAAATGTGTCGAAAACTATATGTTTTCAAAAATGTATATATGTATATATGTGTGTATGTGTGTGTATGTGTATATATGTATATATATATATGTATATATATATATATATATGTATATGTATATATATATATGTATATATATTTATATATGGTTATTTGTTTAAATTTTTCAAGTTTAAATTCGTTTAATAACATATTAAGCCACGAATAGCTTCGACATTTGACCGTCTGGATCATATTGAATGTAGATGTGTGTGCCTGTGTGTATCGATGTGTATGTGTAGGTGTAGTGCATTTGCCTATGTGTGGTTTGCTTTTTTGTATGTGTGTGTATATATCTAGATGCGTCCGAGCGTATGGCATGCCGTTGTTCGAGTGATTTCACGTGAGAGGCGACTAACATGCTGAAATGTAACGAAAAATGTATACATCTATGTCTGGGACTCTAAATACAACTTTCAACTTAATTTCAATGAAAATATAAATTAAATAGCATATATATCTTTTATTTTTATTTTTAGATTTTTTTTTTTTTTTTTTTTTTTTTTTTTTTTTTTCTCCTTAGTAATTTTACAATTTAAAACTTAATAGAGATCTGATTTAGATTTCTTAATAGGTAATTTTAATTTTATTTTTAATTTTAATTTCAAATTTTATAAATCTTTTAATATCTAGATAGCCTTGCTTAGTTGTCAAATTTTTCGAATCATCCTATACTTGCTTTTGGATTGGCCACTCTGGCTTACGTAACAGCGTTTACTCTTAGCTAAGGATCGTTGATTAATTTGAAACTTTTAAAACCATTTATTCTATATTCTATATCATCACTTGACAAGACACAAGAAGTGTTGAAACAAAATGGCTACTTTTGTCGTGATTTTATAACATATTTATGTTGTAATATTCAAATAAATAATTATATATATATATATATATATATATATATATATATATATATATATATATATATATATATATATATTACCAGCAATGTTTTTGAAAAAATATTACCAGTTATACGTTTTTGAAAAAATAATATTACCAGCAATACATGTTTTAAAATAATATTACTAGCTATACATTTTTGACAAAACAAAATATTACCAGGAAAAAAAAGTTGTTGGCATTAAATAACACATTGGTGTTGATATGCCGTAAAACAAACCAAACCAAACCAATCAAATTTATTATTGCTTTCAAAATACTATGTTTGTCCCATAATAATTGTTACATTTAATGTATAAAATGTGTCTATTATTGTAACAACTATTAAGAGACAAGGGTATCTTTAAAAAAAAAAGACACAAGAATTATTTACACTATTTATATTGTTCAGACTGTTATCCTCATCTTTGTTGTCATATTCATAATGTTTCAGCTGTTGTATGCCCCAGCCTTCTTCAGGTGATATACACTGGAATTTCAAACTGAACTCTTTAGATTGTTCTAGTTCCACATGCCATGCCTTTTCTGGATATCTAACTTTCAGTTATTTCCCTTTTGTAACTCAACTCTCCAAATTTTGTTCACCTCTGCTGTGGCCAGGTATTGAACTCACAACTCTTTGGGTCAAGCCCCTGGATTATTTCAACCAACGCTTTTATCCACTGGGCTATGTGTCCTTAGGGATTCAAATTGAAGTAATCCAGTGACTTGACGCAAAGAGCTTGTGAGTTCAATACCTGGCCACAGCAGAGGTGAACAAAAACTTGGAGAGTTGATTTACGAAAGGGAAATAACTGAAACTAAGTTATCCAGAAGAGGCATGGCATGTGGAACGAGAACAATCTACTCTGGTGGACGAAATAATGGGTTTGGTTTGAAATTTCAATCACTTGAAGGAAGCCGGAGTGTAGAATGGCCGAAACTTTGTGGATATGACAACATAGATGAGGACAACAGTCCGAACAATGTAAATAGTGTAGTTACAATATTGCATCTCAGATATATAGACAGAGACTCAAGAATTGTTACCCGTCCATTGTAATCTAATGATATTCTAAAACGAAATATTTTCGTGCCACTACACATATTTTTTTACTAATATCCCCATCTTCTTTTATTATGTTTTTGACACACATTCTTCAGCCTTCAAATTAAATTTCCAGAATTCACAAGAGAGTAATAATTGGACACTCGATATCGAGGACATCCGTTGCAATGCACAGCTAGCTAGCGCATATTGCAACATTTGCACAGGCATTTTTGCAATTTCCCAACTGGGAAATGCCCACAGAGCCCACCTGCAGTTTATACTGTTATTGGCGTGTGCAGAGCCAATTAACAGTTTTAGAGCATTTGGTGCGAACTCAGCGTGATCATAAATGAACAAGGCTGGCCACCTCAACTCGCAATCACGGTGTTTTGTGATATCGTGCTAGCTTTGGCCCACATGGTCTTCCACACAGTTTCCTCTCCCAAATTCCCTCACATGGTTTTGGTGGACCCGTGGCTATGGAACAGACACTTGCCAAAGGTGCCCTGTGCTTGGAGTCCGATAGCTGCTGAAATTAATTCCAGCCAGGATTCGAACTCGGTGCCTCGTGATTCTAAAGCAACGCCTTAGACCACTCAGCCACACTGCTTACAGTACCAGGTGTTCGCAAGCGGTCCCCCATCTAAGTACTGACCTGGCTCTACGATGCTTAACTTCGGTGATTTGACCGTAATACAAGAGAGTAACAAATTTCAATGTCATTCCAATTTATTATTGCTTCCTTAATCTTATTTTTCCCTTTTCTTTTTCTTTTCATTGAGAACTTTGTCTATTTCATTTGTTGAGAATTTTGTAACAATTGCACTTAACCATGGCTAACTACTGCACACACGTTACATGCTGCATTAATTTCATGAAGTATAGAACATGCATGCAAAACTTACCTGATGCTACAACTTCTAAATTCAAGCAATTTAACTTAAAGAGCAAAAAAAATACTTTGCTAAAAAAATATTGTGTTAGAAGTCAATAAAAAGTGCTGATACTGGTGCATAGCATTCACATATATAGCACTTGGGTAAATAAATAAAAATAAAGTGGACAAAAGATATGTAGCCACATGACATGATAGAATATAGCAACACTGATTTTTAAAAAAGTTTTTCGTTGTGGGACCTGCACAAGGTGAACATCATGTGGAGCGCATTAAAATAGGGATTTTATTTTAGTAACTTATTTTCAACGATTTTGCCAAATGGATACACACTACACATACCAAAACATTTTGATGTTTGTGGGACTAAAACATGGTCTCTATAATTATGTTTTGTTTTTGTTAGCTTTCCTTAATATTTCAGATTTCCTCAAGGACACATGGCACATTGGATAAAGGCGTTAGTTAGATCTAGTGACAGGACCCAAAGAGTGTGAGTTCAATACCCAATGGAGACTTTCAGAGGGAAATTAACAGGAGATAACTGACAGCCATTAAACATGGCACGTGGAACTAGAACAGTCTACCCCAGTGAGTGAAATAAAGTGTTTAGTTCGACATTCCAACCACCTGAAGAAGGCTGGAGCGTACAATGGCCGAAACGTTGTAATAAATATGGCGACAAAGATGAGAACAATAGTCCAAATAATGTAAATAGTGTACATAATACCTCATCACAGAAATATAGACAGATACTGAAGGGCCGAAACGTTGTAATTAATATGGCAACAAAGATGAGGAGAATAGTCCAAATAATGTAAATAGTGTACATAATACCTCATCTCAGAAATATAGACAGATACTGAAGGGCCAAAACGTTGTAATTAATATGGCAACAAAGATGAGGAGAATAGTCCAAATAATGTAAATAATGTACATAATACCTCATCTCAGAAATATAGATAGATACTGAAGGGCTGAAACGTTGTAATTAATATGGCAACAAAGATGAGGACAATAGTCCGAATAATGTAAATAATGTACATAATACCTCATCTCAGAAATATAGACAGATACTTCAGATTTCCTTTCTATTTCTCATTTTTCACTTTGATAACGACTACACTACATGCACATCTTATGACTTGTCCATGACCCTGATTAAATTCCTCCACATATTGTTACATCTGCTGTATTCAACTGAATTTTCACACATTTTTCTAATATCTTTTTTTCCAGCATAACAACAGAGGAATTGTATCAATGGCTAACAATGGTCCAGACACAAATGGATCCCAGTGGTTCATTACCTACAACAAACAACCTCACTTGAACATGAAATACACAATAATTGGAAGGTGAGTTTGATGATCTTCTCAGTAAAATATCTATCAAAAATAGGTTTAAATTTGAAGGACATAATGTAAGCCTCTTCTTATCAGAAAGAAATAGTAACAGCTTTAAAGTTAACCATACTTGTAT
This sequence comes from Acanthosepion esculentum, assembly GCA_964036315.1. NCBI lineage: Eukaryota > Metazoa > Mollusca > Cephalopoda > Sepiida > Sepiidae > Acanthosepion > Acanthosepion esculentum. Next base: position 97,379,246 of record OZ038496.1, on the reverse strand, counting down.
ATAAGTTGACCCTTAACCAAGAAATCATCTATCTATCTATCTATCTATCTATCTATCTATCTAATGAACAGGGTAGCTATTTTTGCTCCTTTGGCTGTAATAATTGGCTTTTTTGATGCAAATCAACTAAAGGGGTTTATAAGGAATTCAACCAGATGTCTATTCACTGCTGGGAAATTGCAACGTATAAAGATATGAACCTCAGGTTCAAAAACAAAAAAGAAAGTGAATTTCACTCAGATAGAAACACAAACAGGTACTGACAAACAACAAACACAAGATTAACATTTGTAAAACATTTTATATAATAAAATACAAAATATAGGAAAATTAGGGAGTGAGAGACGTACAATTAATAAAAGAACACTTACCTGATATTGGATGTCAGTTCAAACGTTTGTGTTTCAGGAATTTGGAGTCCGACTGTTTGTAATGACAGACAAAGTTACTGTGGAATGTTCACAAATTTGGTTGTTCTTCCACAATATGAAATATAGATTTCTGGAATGATGCCTGTGTTCCATTTTCCTTTGCTTACTTGGATTGCCTCCAAGATGAAAGTATGATGTTTTTTTTTATATTTATTCAGGTACAATATTCCTTTATCCACTAAATAGTCAAATACATCCATATCTCTGTGATGAAGTTTCCTTATTCCTTATACAACAAGTAATGGTGTAGGTTTGTGGGTGTATTTCTTATCCCATACGATCGCATGATGAAAATTTGTTGAGGTCATTGAGAAACTAGAATTGCAGTATCAAAATCCCACGAGTGTAGGTGACCAATTCTTACTCACTTTCTTAGGAGGTATTTCTGTTTGTTGTCAAGTGACCCCAAATTCCTTTCCTGCCTTCTCTTAACTGAAACACATCTCAGTCCAGATAGGTAGTAAAACAAAAAAAAAAAAAAAAGATGAGAAGAAACACAAAGACAGGTTGTCTGATTTAACAGTTAACATTGAGGTCCATGTCACATCACCTACATTGTGATTATTTGCTCTGAGCAGACTTTCCTCTTATTTAAATCATCTTCATTCGTTGCCTGTTCAGTTGACTAATATGTCCAGTAATTTATCTTCTTCCTTTTTGTCGGATATTGAAGGGATTCAAAGCTGTTGGGTGTCAAGTTTTCTGTTTTATCAAAGAATAAACAAGACATACAAACTCATATATCTTCTCTTTATCATTAAGTGCTGTTGATTTTCCTCTTTACAGTTTAGACTGAAGAAAGACTTTCTTAACTGGGTGTTAATGGCTTGGCATATCCTCATCCTGGGTAACTAATTGGCTAGATGCTAACATCCGAGGCCACCCAATTAACAATTTCCGAACCATTATCCATTACACCAACTGCACATCCAAGTTTGCAGCACCCGGTATTCTCAAGCAGTCACCCATCTTAGTACTGACTAGGCTTGAAGTTGCTTAACTTTGGTGATTATATGGAAACCAGTTTTTCAACATGAGATGGCTGTAAGCCAGAGAGTAAGACACTATGGTAAGTCCATCTATTAGCAAGAACCACTTCCTCAGTGTATAGTCATTGCTAAGAGGATAACTTATAATGACCAAAACAAAGATTGGTCATCGTCCATGTAAAAATAGACCCTTTTGAATGGTGTGCTTTGTCAAATTTGGTGAATGTGAAAATCAGAATTTCAGGTCAAATGATTCAAATTTTGAAAAAGAAAGAAAATCCAAATTGGATTTTTTTCTTTTCCCAAATTTGAATCATTTGACCTGAAATTCTAATCTCAACTAAAAAGAAGTAAAAAAAAAACAAAACAAATTGAAAATTTTAGCAAGCTGCTTCATAATTATTTTTCTTTGCTCTTCTTCAGAGTGATTGACGGCTTTGAAACTCTTGATGAACTGGAGAAATTGCCTGTGAATGAAAAAAATTACCGCCCACTGAATGATGTCAAGATCGTTGATGTTACAATTCATGCTAATCCGCTTGCAAACTAGAATTCTCATCCAATCATTTTTTTTTTTTTTGTATATTTATACAAGAGAATAAATTCTATTTTTTTATCATTGTAACTGCTTTCTTAATTGTCACATTCAGATAAATTTTTCCTTAAAAAATAATTGTATGAGATTTGTTACAAGTAAAACCACTGTAAACATAGAATGCAACTCACCCAAGTTTTCCACTGGCTGGCCAATGATCCCCCCCCCCCCCTGCACAAAGTTGCATTTTGATTCTCATTCTCATCTGTATGCACTGAAATCTAGGGGAGTGTATGTTACCTGCTCACATGCTAACACAATGAAAGACACATGACACTTCAAGACATCAGAATGTGAACCGTTTCCCATTTTATATGTAGGGGTTTTATTCAGGGCTTTGTCTTCTCATCCAGGTGTGTGGGTAAGTGATACTTGAGACATTTACTCATCCTGACTAGGTGTCCGGCGATACGAAATGGTTGCTTCGGAATCACTCAACGGCCAAAGACAGACCAGTTTTCTCTCCAACCCGAAACACGACTGTTAATATAGCCGACCACTTGGATATACCCTATTTCCAGTTTTGTTGCCACTTGATCTCTGAAAATTCATTTACTTCCCATTACCCTCGAGTTAAAGTGGATGCCGCTTAGAAGGAACCTTCTGCTTCAGATCAAGATAAAACCACGTCTTCCCTTTCTACATGGACATCCATATATATCACACCACTTCACATGAAAGGGAATAATTGTACAAATAGTCTCGTGTATAATAAACTGAGATGAAAGGTAAACCAGATGACACAACTACAATAAGTGAGAACTGAACCTACAAGATATTGAAGTAGGTACCTCAACAGATTTGCAATACCTAAGGTTTAAAATTAATTTTTAAAAATGAAAATTCTTTTTTGAAAATCTTATTTTAGTTTTAATTTCAAGTTAATAAATTAAATTTAATATTTCCAATAAGAAAAATACTTTGTTGTATTTAAAAAATAATTTGACTGAAAGTTTTTCTTTTTTGCTTGCTAAAAAAATCTGATTTGGTGCCATTTTAGCCCAGTTTTATTGCAATGTAATTCTTTTTATTAAAAAATCTTCCAAAAATAAAATAGACTTTTCAGAAACTTTATTTGAGGAATATTAGCCGATTTAAAGTACAATTAATCTGATTTGGAACAAAGTTTAAAATATCACAGAAATGCATTTTTTTAAAGTCCGTTACCCGTTTATTTAATCTGTTGATAGATTGATGTTTATCTAATGTTGTTTGAGGGGGGCTTTATCTAGGAAAAATAATATAACATGAATGCCTCTTATATATCATTTTTAAGTCCTCAGTAATCTTAAAAATTTCATAAAATATTCTCCATAATCTGTTTTATTGAATTTTAGATATTTTGGGTTTAAATTTACTAATTATTGCTTTTATTTTCTGATAATGTTGCATATGAACCGGATCTACAAAAATCAGCACATTTATACATATAAAAAAAAAAAAAGTTCTTTTTAAAAAATATTGGTGTTTGATTTGCAATTAAAGGCTTTTCCATTTATTAGCAAATATAGTTTTTATTTAATAGTATCTAAAAGGGTGAAAATAATACAGAATTTTAAGATTTAAAACTTAAATTATTTTAATAAAAAAAAAAAAAAATTCTTGTAAAAATTCATTATCCATAAAAAATTTTTTCTTAATATCATTAATATATCTTATTTATAAAAGCAATTCAATTAAAAGCTTTCTAATTAAATATTGTCAGTTTTATCACATTTTTTTTTTATTTCACCATTCAGAGCAGATTTTCAGTAAATGGGGTTTTAACCAAAATTTTAAACGCGCTAGAAAAGATTAAAAATTTCTATGAAATAAAATATTTTTAAGAGAAAAGACAAAAGTAAGATATTTTGACGATAAAACTTTGCTTTCATCAAGTTTGGAGACCATTTCATCATAGCATGCTCTTTTTTTTTTAGCAAATTGGTGGAGGTACCTATATAGTTTTAAAAGGGATAAAATCAAATACTCAAGTGGTACAGGGTTGAAAGAACACACGGCAGACAGTAACAATTCTGAATTTAAAAAAAAAGAAAAAAGACAAATCTTTTTCTTAATGAACATTTATTAAAACCAACTTAAATCATACAGGTTGATTGTGGAGTGCATCCATTTTGATTATCTATCAGTCAACTGGTAAATTAACCAAAATAATCAATCAGCTTAATTGTATAAATGGACGGATTGATAAATACTGACCAACAATCTAAATATTTTCAAAATAAAAAAAAACAATGTTACCAATTTGAAGATACTCTGCTTAAGAAGAATTCCTGAAATTGGCTATGAGTTTTATTAAAAAAAAAAAAAAAACAGAAAAACAAATCCAGCCACTACTCTTGTAGGAAAGGTACTGGTGATATTTCAAGCCTTGTAATATAAGCTATTTACCAGCAACATTTTTTTTTAAAAAATTATACCATTTCGGGTTACAGGATAAGTTGAGATTTTTTTCAAAACATACTCAAAGTATATTCTTCAATTTTCAATGAAGGTGCCTGCTAATATTTCCAGGTTTAATAATATCAAACTCAAAAAGCAAATTCAAATGACTCTTGTTTATTAAATAAAATAAAAAAAACAATTGTAAACAAGAAAACTAGCATGTGGCACTCAGTATTATTTTAAAAGCTTTGGTAAAAGGCTTTGCATTTTGAGTGATAACAAAACCTATAATTACAATGTTTAAAAAAACAAACAAAATTAATAAATTCTGAACACACTTGATTCGCTGAACAAAGTTTAAAAAACAAAAAAAAATATTTGCTTGTTACATAAAAATATACTTTTGGAAGTTACTTTGATTCTTCCCATTTTAATTGAGAAGAGTTTTCAGGGGGTTTTTTAAAATTTTTTTTCAAACATTTGATAGACATAAGGATATTTATGTAAAATTTTATGAATCCTAATTTTACACAAGTTATTTAAAGTAATATCCGTTTTGATTACTATATTTTGGTCAGTGTGTTCTTCAGCCTTCTTCCGCAAAAGAATAATTCATCTAGTAGGGGTTTTCTTTCTTTAATAAATGGTGGATGACAAATTCTTACAGGGGAAAAATTATCCAGCTACACATGAAGTAAATTAAACTGTATGCTGAATTTCACAGTACATCCATGAAATACTCTGATGATGACACCATTTTTCTGTTACAGAAAGGCTTTCGGTTATTAACTTTACATTTGTTCAGTGTGTATCTGTCTCTCTTTCTCTCTGTCTCAGCACAAAATTTACCTATGGCCATTAAGCATGCAGCCTGAATTGGAAATAATGTGTTTATTCTTAACAAAATTCTAACTAAGATCCTATCCAATAACTTACACAATCCAAACTGCTTACTTAACAATTGTAAAATGACTTGAGTTGTGGTGGTGGGGGTCAGGAGTAACAAAAGTAAGATGAAAAAAAAAATGTCAAAAATTAATAATGAAAAGGCTTTCTCAAAATTCAGACAACTTAATATTCATTGGCCCTGGGTGATAAAACGGCCGCTTGACTGAGCATCGGTAACCAGATTGTTGAATTCTAGACACTAGGTTTACTGTTAAACAAAATAATAAAACCAACAAAGATGAAGATATCATGCAATAATAATGACTCTTCTTAGAATTTAAGACAAAGAAAAGCAAAATATTCAAAAAAGCAACAAGAGGATAGCAGTTGTAAATAACTTAATTTCATTATTTTATATCTTGTATGAAATTTATCTGCTTTTATATATTTTCTAAAAAATAAAAAAAATAAAAATGTATGAAGCACAAAAGTCAATTTGCAAGTTTTAGTATACGAGAATAAATAATTAAAAAGCATTTTTAAACAGTTTCCCCTCCTCTTCATAATGGTTGGAGCCAACAAAATTGATCTCCCTTTTTATTTTATGAAGAGATTGCCACTAACAATTATTGAATTTTAAATATTTTTCTACTTATATTTGATATATTAAAAAAAAAAAATTCCAGAATTGCATTTGATAAGCAGCTGGTGTGATAATTTTTTATTTTATGATTTAGCTGACTTTGAAAAGAAACTCATTTTCCTGCTTTGTTGATTATAAACTGTTCAAGTATCTACTGATGAGAATATTAAAGAAGCTAAAAATCAATAAATAGGATGAAAGTTTAGAATGTTAAAAAAAGTTACTTTCTAGTGTTTTGTTCCAAATTTCTGTTCAAATTTTTTTTTAAATAATGCAAGAATAAAAGAATCAGTTTCATTTTATGTCACAAGTTTGTTTTTTTTTTTACCCAAAAATAACTTTAAAATAAAAATATGCAAAAAATTGACAACAGAAAAAATATGATATCACTACGGTTTGCTTTAATATTTCCCAATGTTAAATAGTTAAAAGGAAAATCTTTCTCAAGGTAAATAATGACCACCAGTTTATTGTGGTATCCAAAACAGAGGAGTTCAATATCACAAATCTGTTTTGAAGTTTTGAGATGTTATAACAATGATTCCCCACCCCACTTCCTTTTATTGTTTTTTAACAATACTTTTACTGGCCTCCAACGATATTCAAGTGAATTGGTTGACCTTTCATACAAAATCCTTTATTTTCCACTAAGCTGCTAGGAATATATTACAGATTATTATGGAATTTTCAAAATCATTGTATTTAGCTATTTTTATAGAACAGGTAAAAAAAAAAAAAAAAAAAGTTTGTTTTATAAACTGGGAATATTGATTAAATGAGGAAAATAGTGTCCATCACAAGATGGACACAAGGAATTCATATTCAAACTGATAAATACACAAATTCCTTACTGAAAGTAGACTTAATTAGAAAAACACTTTCACTTCTAATTGCTTAAAAAAAAACAAAAAACAAAAAAAAAAAACACACCCCCAAAAAACTGTGTTTGTGGATTACTAACAGTGTCAGAAGAGGGAGACTCCTTAACATAAAAAGCTGATGTTAAATGCGAAACAGTTGTTCTTTATCACAATCATAAATCTGATGCTTAAGAAAAAAAAGGAAAAGTCTGCATTCAGGCAAAACTAAGTTAAAATGGTAAAAGTTTTTGAGAAATAAAAATGAAGACAAGAGAATTAAGTTGAAAATAAATGATTGGTTTAGCCTGGATTTTATTTCTTAGTCTTTGAGGAAATTTTCCAACAAATCTAATCAATATTATCAAGGAAATAAATTTAAAAAAAAATCTGTATGCCAAGCAAGTTGCATATTTACATACATGGGAAGATAGTAAACGTGTGTGTATATACGAGAAATCAGGCTGCTTTCATGTATATATTTGTTTGTTTGTTTACACATTTTCTTATAACCAAATCAATTTGATGATACAGACTGGAAAAAAAAGGACTTAACATACCTTGTTGATCAAATTCAATAAAATGTGTTTTCATAAACTCTTGCTACACACACACACACACACACACACACACATGCATAGTAGAAATAGAAAAATTCATAATCAAAATTCTAATACATTACACAAATCTTATACAAAACACAAAAATAACACTATAGGAAAATAATCAATGTCAGGAAATTCAGAATACATGTCTTCATTTGATTGCCTGTTTTTAGTAACAGGAATCTGAAAGTTGATATGCTGGGATAGTCACCTTCTGTCCTTACACAGAAGAATAGTTAATATGTGCTGGACAGTATTAAAACGCTAATTTTTTTGCAGTTACCATTTGTTGAATAGGTATTCAAATATCGATTATAAGTGAAACTGATTTCAATTTTGCAGTAGGGAGGTACTGTGAATCTTAAAAATGGCGCAGTTGTGTAAAGAGAAGACGTCTGTACACAGAACTATTATTACTAAAAGGGGGGGGGGCCACTAATGAAATTTTGCATATTTCAGAAATACTCTTAGTTTTTTATGTTCATTTCCTTTTGATGTTATCACAAAAGTGTGTGTGTGTGTGTGGGGGGGTATGTCAACAAGACACAGACAATTCAAAAGCTTAACTGTGCATACGTATGCTTGTTGCAACCAGACTGACACCAGTGCACAAAAAGGAAAAAAAATGGTGGTCACAGAGGTTAGACTGTCTCTCATACAAAAAACTTTATAAATTTAATTTAGAAAAATAAACAAAATAAAAAAAAAAAAAAGAAATTAGTTATTTTAATTTTGGAAATTTTTCTTCACACACTACATATGTGAAGTATAGTTATTAAATTCTGTTCAGATGGGCAGAGAAATGTAGGCGGGAAGACTGTGTTGCACCCAATCTTCCAAGTGGAAGGAATTGGTTGCTACCTTGAAAATCAGCATTCAAAATCCTGGATTTTGTTTGGATTCAAGCACTGTTGCCAGTGGAAACAACACAAATACTTCAGCTACCAAAAATATAGACACTCTAAAAGAATGAATACAAAACATAGCCAGAAAGAAATGCCAACAAACTAATTCACTTTCTGAAAAGAAAATGTGTATTTACTATTTGCACTTGCTTTTTAGAAGTTAAACTAAATAAATTAGATGCAGGCTTTTTTTCTTTCTTTTTTTTTAAAAAAAACAAAGAAAAACTTGCACTCCAGTTTTAATGTTAAATTTCTTAACCTGAATAAAAAATGATGATTAATAATTATGCCAGTTTAAGTTTTAAATTTTCTGACTAGTGTGTGTGTGTGTGTGTGTGTGTGTGTGTGTGTGTGTGTGTGTGTGTGTGTATACTTGTAAAAAGGCTTCAATTGCTTGCTCTAACTCCTTGGCTTTTTTTTAATGTGTTAGCTTATATACCTCAGCAAAAAAAAAAAAAAAAAAAAAAAAAAAGATACCTAAAGTTTAAAATGAACTTTTAAAAATGAAAAATTTTTCTTGAAGCTTTTATTTTAATAAATTAAATTTAATATTTCCAATAAGAAAAATACTTTGCTGTATTTCAAAACTAATTTAAATTGACTGGAAGCTAAAAAATTTGATTTGATTTTTTGCTAAAAAAATCTGATTAGGTACCATTTTATCCTGTTTTTATTGCAATGTAATTCTCTTTATCAAAAAATCTTCCAAAAATAAAATAGACTTTTCTGAAACTTTGAGGAATATTAACTGATTTAAAACAAATATTATTTACTTTAATTTTAAAATATTGCAGAAATGCATTTTTTAACCTGAAAGTAGCTATATTGATGTGTTTGACAAGGTGATGACAGATATAATGTTGTTCTATCGAAACTTTATCTGCAAAACATAATTGAAGAAAATGACAGGAGCACTTTTTCTTTTATTTAATAATTAAGTATTCAGTAATCTTAAAAATTTAGGAAAATATTCTCCACAATCTAATGTTTTATAAACTAATAAACGTTTATACACAAATAAAAAAATTATTGTTAAAATAATGGTGTTTGTTGATTTGCATTAAGCTTTTCCAGTCATGATTAGTAAATATAGTTGTCACTTAATAATATCAAAACCACTGAAATTAATACAGAATTTTAAAAGATTTAAAACTTAATAAATTTTTCTAATTAAAAAAATGAAAACAATTGTAAAAAGTTCATTATTCATTGAAAAAACTTTTCTTAAGACAATAGTGTCCTTAATAAATCTTATTTATAAAAGAATTAAAAGATTTTCTAATTAAATGTCAGAGTTTTATTGCATTTTTTATTTTACAATTCCAAGCAGATTTTTGGTAAATGGTATTTGTTTGACAAAAAAAAAAAAAAAATGAGGATTTAAACTCTCCAATGAGTCCTGTTTTTATCTATGAAGAGGCTGAAATTTTAATTTCTTGAAATTTCATAAAACTAAGTAATTGAGAGTAACAGATGTAAAAAAACAAAAAAACTATATATGTATATATATATATATATATATATATATATATATATATATATATATATATATATATATATAAAAAATTAAAAAAATAATTTCATTTATTTCTGAATAAGTTCAGAAAATTTCATTAAAATCTGACAATGATTGGATTTTTGCAAGAATTACCAAAAACAATGTATTTTTTACCACAAAAATGACGTTAATTTCCTATACTAATCTTTGGCCCACTGCTGACTCAAGAAAAAACGAGATTTTTAACCAAAATTTCAAACATGCTAGAAAGGATTGAAAAATTTAATAAATTAATAAAAAAATACTTTGGTTTAATAATAACACAAACATTTTGTTAAAACTTTGTTTTTATCAGGTTTGGAGCCTTTTTCATGATGTTATTCTCCTTCTCAGAAAATATTTGGAGGTACCTATATTAGCAGTTGTTGAAGTGTGGTTTTACCTGGCATTCCCAAGTAGACAGGTATTCAACAATTCCATTCCAAGGGCGTTCAAAATGGTGATGCATGCAAGAGTGATAAAAACAAATGCAAATGCAGACAAATACGCGACTCAAGTTTAGACAGACACATGCCCCGAATTAGAAAGTGCATATAAAATTTACATTTCAATAATTAACCCTAGATAAATTAATTTGAACTGTGAGGGGAAAACCTTTAAAGTCTATCATAACTAATATCAATTTTACAGCATGTATTTTCCAAATAAGATCAGGAACAGAGGTTTTAGAAACAATTTCTATGAAATTAAAAAAGAAAAAAGGCTACTTTCTTAAAAATTAGTTTTGAAAGAACTAATCTTAGCCAACCCTTGACAAAGTATTAGATATTTTTTAAATTAAAAAAAAAATCCTCTTTAAGATATAGATAGATAGATAATGTTCAGATTCCTTTTGTCAATACATATTTCAGTAGTCCAAAATTCTGAAAACAAAGAACAACTGAATTTTGAACTATACTTTTGTCAAAAGGTTACTGCCCAGGTGAGATATATACAGGATGTCCTAATAACTGCAATATAATTACTGTCTTAAATTTATAATTAATACACTTAGAAAATACCCAAAGTAAAAGAGTACAATATCAAGGAGAAATCAAAATTATTGATGCAAGCAAAACATTTCTCAGTACAGATTATAGTCCTTATTATTTATCAATGAAGTGAATGTGACATTGGTTTATAAGTAGAATGTTAAGACAGAGGAAAGAGTTCAAACTGACTGCTAGTTAATGGTTTATTTTGTTCTATAGACATGAATACTAGTTTCCTATACTGAAGTTTTGTTACTAACAAATGAGTCATGAAAAAAAGGAATGCTACAAAAGAGGAAGAAATTTGTTTCTTAATGACTAGTACTTAAAAAAAAAAAAAACTTTCAAAAAAAAAAAATTTCAAAAATTAAAAGGAAAAAAAAAAACAACATTTCCATATGTAATGTCAGTTATGAGAAATTAAGGAAAGAATACAGGAAACGAGCTATTTGGACAGTGCCTTAATCGGAAGCCTTTAAACTTTAAAAACATGAATTAAATTGATTTGATATGATCTTATTTCAAAGCAATGAAATGACAAGCATATGATTGCAAGCATTTTTACATAAAAGAATTATAAAGCAGAAAGATTGGAGGAGGGTGAGAGAAATAAATAAAATAAGAAAAATAATAATAATCATTAGCATAATTATTATTATAATAATAATCATTAGCATAATTATTATAATAATAATCATTAGCATAATTATTATTATAATAATCATTAGCATAATTATTATTATAATAATAATCATTAGCATAATTATTATTATAATAATAATCATTAGCATAATTATTATTATAATAATAATCATTAGCATAATTATTATTATAATAATAATCATTAGCATAATTATTATTATAATAATAATCATTAGCATAATTATTATTATAATAATAATCATTAGCATAATTATTATTATAATAATCATTCGCATAATTATTATAATAATAATAATAACGGAGAGCATGAAAAAGTGGAAGACCACACTAAACTTAAACCATAGAAACAGGTCATTAACACTGAGACCAATCAGCATCAAAAGCAGGATCTTCCAAGGAGATTAATTGTCACCATTATTCTTCTGTCTTGTTAGCAACAGTAGCTACAGATACAAGTCAGAGAATAGCAAACTGAATTACCTATTGTATATTGATGATCTTAAAACATTTGCTAAGGATAACGACGAGCAGAAAAACCTAGTCACCATTAAGGAACCAGACCAAGATGGTACATACAAATACATAGGAATTAATGGAGGAGACGGAATACAGCAGTTAATTATGAAGAAAAAGATCCCAAAAGAATGTTATAGGAGAGTGTGTTTGATACTAGAAAGTGAATTTAATGGCGCCAATAAAATGAAAGCTATCAACACCTTAGCTATACCTGTAGTAACTGTAACAGAAGAGAAAATCACCTACTTTGAAAAAGAGTTTGTGTTTTGTGTGCAGTCTGCTGAAGGAAAATTACAGAAAGTTGTCAGCAAAAACCTGCCGCTTTATTTATCAGAGAAACTAGGCTAATGTTCTTTCCTCCCTCAATGATGTGGCCAATCAGAAAAATCATTCGGCGAATAAAGTGCATTTCTGCTGTTGCGATGGAGAAAGTTGGATTTCTCGCCCCGTTTTCATTACTACGTTGCTTGCTGGACTGTTTACAACACATTTGCGATTGAACTTAATGTTGGCACACAGAATTTTTTTGTTTCTACTGACCCCATTTGTTGATACCCAAACAATCTATTTTGGCACTTACTTTGTCTCGACATAAAACTGATCCCTGAATTCACTGGTGATAAGACTGGACAGCTTGTGGTTGAGTGGATCGAGAATGTGGAACGGGTCTGCGAATTATGTGAGATTACAAAAACTGAACAAATTCTTCCACTGCGTTTGAAAGGCAGGGCCCTTGCCGTGAATAGGCAGCTGAACAAAGAACAAAGAACTGACAGTGAGCAAATAAAGTGTGCTTTACTAACCGCATTTGGAACTGACCATTTCATGGACTATGACCAATTCCAAATGCAACACGTGCACCCTGGCAAGACAGTAGACGTATTTTTGGCAGAACTAAAGAAGCTTGCTGTACTGATCACAGCACTACCTGAAGAATGAATGACCTGTGCCTTTGCGTCTGGATTGCCTAGCCGTGTTAAGTAGATACTCCGAGCATCATCCAGAATGGAAGACATGATGCTCAACTAGTTAGTGATCAGAGCCTGCGCTATCATGATTGACGAGGAGGAGGCCGGGGAGCCAGTTGCCACAGCCATTCAACCAATTGAAGTCAAGGATGATCCAACCCCAGCCATCAGTTGCCATGGCGATGTCACCTGCTATCAGTGTTCTGGGCAAAGTCATTTTGGCAAAGACTGCCGCTATCAACGCGAAGAGATGCACAGTGGGTCAGCGTGAAAGGCGCATCCCGATGCACGATGCGCGTTAAATGTCAGACATTAGGCCAGATTGCCTCTACGTGTCTGGGAAAATGGAATGGGGGATGTAACATCAGCACTGGTCTCTTCCTCGCACAGAGCATAAAAGAGGCGCTCACTGTGATTAAGGTGCACATCAATGGAATAACACGTACTGCTTTAGTGGATACGAGCTGCTCTTGGATAATCACAAACGAATCAGTCTGTCGGCAGTGGAGCCAACAAAAGACGGACATACTAACAGCAGATTCAATGGACCCGACTTTAGTGCAGAGTTCAACCAAAGCACAAAGGCATGGACAGCACGGTGGAAATGGTCAGAAAATAACCCACCGGAGAAGCTCCAGAATCAAGTGTTAGAGTACTTGGTGCCCAAATGTGTCAAAGGAATACCAGCGAGAACTGCAGGTGTTGCCAGATAATGGATGGCTGACCCTGTATCAGGAGGAAGAGCTTGGTCCTCCAAGAGGCCTCATCTCGCTAATGGCCGTGGTAGAGAGGGACAAAGGAAAAGTGCACCCCATACTAGAATGGTGAAGGAAGGGATCCAATGTCTCTGTGACTGATCTTCTAAAGGCCTACTTGCAGGTACGCATACACCGACCACTGTGGCCGTTTCAGACAGTGATCTTTAAAGGGTGGAGATACTGCCTAACACAAATGGGATTTGGGCTCAATGTGGCGCCAGCCATCATGAAAGTCATCATGGATGCTGTACTATCTAAGGATGAAACAATTCACCAAGCGATGTCAACTTACATTGATGAGATCTACACCAACAAAACCATAGTACCCGCTGCACAGGTAAGACAGAATCTTGCTGACTTTGGGCTCGAGTGTAAAAACCTGGAACGAGTAGACGATGGTGCTTGTGTGCTCGGCTTGCAGGTCTGGAGGTAGGTGAGCATAATGTGCTTTACTGGAAACGAGTTCCCAGAGATTCCTGGACACATTACACGATGCAGTGTGTTCTCATTATGTGGTAAACTGGTAGGACATTTTCCTGTTGGAATATACCCACAAGCATAACAAGGTATCAACATATGTGCACTAGAAGATTTGCAAGAAGCACAAAATCAAAATCACTGAATGATGGTATGAGCACCAAACAGAGACAGTTACCCAAAATAAGGTAACTATACTCTGGGACATACCAATCTAAACTGACAGGAAATTAACAGCCAACAGACCTGAAAAACAAGAAATTCAGCAAGTGTATACTTATTGACATAGCAGTACCATCTGAGAGAAACACCGACATGAAAACTATCAAGAAATAAAAGGACCTGAAGATCGAGATTAACAGGATGTGAGGAATGAAAACTGAGACTGCCGTACCAATAGTAATCAGAGCTCTGGGCCTCATGAGAAAAGGAATGGATAATTTTACTAACAGTGTCCCAGGTAACATCAACATACAAGTTGCCCAGAAGGTTGACCTACTAGGAACATCCCATATACTGAGAAAAATGCTATCAATTAAATGACAATTCTTCTACATGGCCAAGGACCATAATTTGGACTTAGCTCTACAGGATACAAAGCAGGAAACATCATGATGATGATGATGCTGCTGCTGCTGCAGCAGGAATGCCATTTGATCCCAAATTGAAAGTGAATTTAATTCTAGGTTTGGTTTTGTTTAGTTTATGGCATATCATCATCTCAATGGGTTATTTAATGCCGACAAGATTTTTACTGCTGGTAATATTTTTGTTTCAAAAATGTATTGCTAGTAATAATTTTTCCTCAAAAAAAATTTATTGCTGGTAATAAAACCTATTTTTACGTTTTCATGGTGTTTTGACTTCAGTTTGGGGGTTAACTATTTACCCATAGCTGGGACCCTAACAGGTGCTACCACCTCCGGTCAGGGTGGACCTGGGAACACCAGAAATTAAGAGGTGGTTCCATGCTCCTCAAAACCGCCTGAGGCGTTGCTGTCGGATGTAGTTTATCGTCTTACCCAGGACGGTTAATTCTAGGAATTGAAAAGTATAACCATACATTGGAGCAGGTAAGCAGGTGGAAATAGCCATTGGTGTAGGTATGTAGGTAGAAATAGATATTGGTATAGATAGGTAGGTGGAAAGTGACATTGGAGTTGCTAGGTGGGTAGGTAGTTTGTAGGCAGAAATAGGCTACTGCTACTGATGGTCTAATAATATTCAAGGGAAAAGCAACAATCTGTCTCTTCTACTGGATACCTTGACATAATGAAAATGCTTCAAACATGTTTTGATAAAAAGGAGGAAAAATTATTTAAAACCCTCTCAGTAAAAGAAAAACAAAAAAACAAACTCATTTTATGTTTTCAGTGGAAGAAAAATTGAGTCATCAATAGAGTTGAATTATTTTAGAAAAATGATGGACACCATTCAATTTTCATGTGAGACCAAGTCATTCATTTTCAGGCATTCTGGCTTTTGACTTCAGATTAATATTAAATGATTAATCAGATTATATAGCTAATGGTATATTTCATTGAACTTCATTTATCCCTTACTCCAAAAATCCAATATCACTTATAAGTTTCTAAAAGATCTTGTATTAATTATAGGTTTCTACCTATGACCCATTAATGTGTCAGTAATGCAGTTAAAAGTAAGGATAAGAATTCTAGTAAAAGATGGATATTAACATCATCAAAACTCGGTTTTGAAATATCAATCATAAAATAAATCTTGTTAAAATATTCCAAGTAATCACTGAAAGAAAAACTATATATATCTCAAAAGTTTTGTGAAAATAATTTTTTTTCTTCATATTTTAGAAGAATCAGTAATCATAATGTTTCCAGATAATCACAGTAACTGCACTAAGGTGTTTTGAGTTTCAATTCATTTTGCCATGAATCAAATTTGTTTAGAGACAAGAGAAAGTAAAAAGAAAAAAATCAAGCAGTATCGACTTTGGACAATTATTTCATTGAAATTAATAAATCACAGATTTGCAAGAGAATTGTTGAATCTTTGGTCAATATGAAATTATGGGGTTACTTTTTATACTTGAAAGTAAGTTTATCCTTTGATCATTATGAAATCTTACAATTATTTCCCATAACATTTGTGTTCAATTACTTAAATTCTTTAAAAGCTTATACACACATACACAGGGTGCAGCAAAAGCAATGCCTTTTTTTTATTAAAATTTATTAAACTAAAATAAATTACAGTAGTTTAAGAAAACTTAGTATTATCACATCAAAACAACATGATTTGTTATATTAAACTATTTAACATGTTCAAAACAATGCTGATCCCTATCAGTAACAGTTCTACAAACCATTTGATACATTTCTACATTAATTTCAGTAAATTTATCAGAAAGTTTTAATTCAGGAATTGTTTTGGTTTGATCCTGTAAACAAGATCTTTCAGAACACCCCACAAGAAAAAAGTTTGATGATCACAATGGCCACTTAATTCCTTCAAATCATCATATCCACCTCAGCACAAAATTTTACATAGAAAAATCTAAAAAAAAATCTAAATTTCTACAGCTGAAAAATATAAAAACAAATAATTTTATATTTTCCACACACCAAAAAAGGCATTACTTTTGCTGCATCATATATATATATATATATATATATAAGTAAACAAAGGGCTGTTTAAAACCATGTGTAATAAAAGAGTGCTTAATAACAATGTAGAAACACTAACCTGCAGAGCTATTAATAAAAGCATAGGTAATAAAATCTTTAGATGCTGGATAGAAACATAACCACAGTTTTGTCTGCCAAGGTCTCCTCAGGTGGTAAATACAGCAAATTAAATTACCTTCCACACAACTTTTTCTTCCCCTCTCCTCCCCAACTACAACCAATTACATCCGGTGTAACATCACCTTATCTAAGTTTTGGTGTGTGGAAGGTAATTTAATTTGCTGTATTAACCACCTGAAGGGACCTAGGCAGTCAAAACTGTAGTCATGTTTCTATCCAGCATCTAAAGATTTTATTACCTATATATATGTATATATATATTTTTTTATATACACACACACACATCCACAGATAATGTAATTCCATTAAGTTTTAAAAAGTTGGTGTAGAATTTAAAGGCAACCATAAGTTTTTTTTCTTTTAAACCTTTCAACAAAACAACTTTTGCAAAAGCAAAAGATTAACAAATAACAGATCTTTATATTTAAGCAGAAAACAAAGGAAAACCCTTTACAAAATCAGTTTCAATCGATAATGGCCACTTTTCTGAGATTCAACTCTTATATTTGATAGTTATGAATGTAGCTGCTAAGGAGAGAAATAAAAATTTGAGGATCTCACCCAAGTTAGTGTAATTAGTAATGCATTATTATGCCACAAAAAGAAAAAAAAAAAAAAAAAAAAAAAATAATTACAGGCCAAGATTTAGTTAAATGAATGTAACTAAAAAAAACCCCAAAAAACCCTCTAAGCACATCTGACTAGAAATTTAAATGGTTAATGGCTAAGTTATGAACTAATCAATAAAAATTTCAGAATCTATTATAAACACAAAAATTATTCAAGGAATAAATAGCCACTGAATTTTGAATTGCTTATGTAACTTTAGTGGAATGTTCTCAGGAGAATTTATTTGTTGAATTATGATTGATGATAGATTTACTATGGCATAAGGCCAGAATAGTAGAGCACTCAGTAAAAAATGAATCCATGAACTTGTGAACAATTTAGTGACACTAGCTTGATAATTCTTAATACATGGCAATGACAATAAGGATTAAATATGCCAACATTTGATAAGAAAAAAAAATACTTGAAGTAATGTCCTTACAGTTCGTTGGCATAATATGAAATCTAGCCAGTTTAAACTCTACACACAGCCTTAGTTAACCAGACAAAAAGAAAAACATTGTAAGATTAAAAGGATAAAAATCTAATTGTTTTTAGATAATTGATTAGTACTAATCATAGTAACATGGTTAGCACAATGTCCTCATAAATCATTAATACGGAAGTTGATCCTCAGTGCATGATCCATAAATTTAGTTTTCTGTAAAAATAAATACAATAAAATAAATATATAAAATAGAATTTTAAAAAGCTTGTAAATAAGTAATTGATTTTACATTGGTAGTAAAATAAGAAATGAAAAAGCTTACCCTTTCAGTTATGGATTTGTCAGAAGCTATAAACTTCTATTACAGAAATGATTACATTTTTTTTTTCTTAGAGGTTTTCTAACATCTAAAAACTCTGGGATAATATTTTTTTCCATATGTTAAGCAAAATCTTTTGTTCAATGTAAACATAAGTGAAATAAGTTTTTAAAAGTGGATAAAAAGAATTAACAAATTGCATCTTACATCTCAGTAGCAAGAAAGCTTACTATGTTTCATAAAGCCAATATTTTTTTTACTTAAAGACAAGCAGCTGGTTCCATTAAAATTTTGTCAAAGGCAAAAAAGATTTATCATTACCAAAGCCATTTCCTTGTTTTAATAAACAAAAGAAACCAAGATAAATTTGCAGCTTCCATTCTGACAACCAAATCATCAATGTTCATATTAAAGTTTTCAAGGTTGAAAATTATGTAGTGTCCTCTTTTTTTTTGTTTTTAAAATTTCACTCATCATCAACACCATCAAGAATTTGGTATGAAACAAGAAAGACATTGTAATTTAAAATATTCCTCATTTTTTTGGCCATACAAATTTGTATAGTTGACCCCAAAAACCAAATTTGAGGATATCACATTCTGATCGACTTAAGAGTATAGTCATTTTGTCAATATATCAAAGACAGCATGGGATAATATACAAACATGACAAATCAGTTTACCCACATGGGAAAATATAAATATTTCTTTAAATTTTCAAATTGGATACATACAAGGGGGTGCTGAAAATTTCTTGGTCTAACCCATTTTCCACAATCTCATCAAATATCAGATTTCTTTTTTTTTTCTGCAGGGAAAGGCTTCTTGGTTATGCCAAAAACTTTTCAGGAACCCTCATATTTTAGAAACAATGTTGGGTAATTCAAGTTAAGAATTTAAAAGAAAAAAAAAATTACTGCCTTGTAAGAAAATATTTTATAAATAATAAAAACTTAGACATGTTTTCTTGTTTACCACAGAAATATCAGTAAATCCTTGTAATTGATCCCAACGACATTTAACAAATGCAAAGAGCAAAAGAAGAAGACTGTGTCCGAATGACATAATGCTAATGCATGGTGGAGAAATAATAGATTCTGACGCGTCTCTCTCCCCCCGCCCACTCCACATCATGAATTCAGTTGGAATTCTTCTGGTTGCTCAATGGGTTCCAATGGAGACATGTGTTCTTGAAGACGCTCTAGCAAAGAAGTGGCAACAGGACAAAAATCACAGCTCCACATTTCCATGATCAGTTGCTGCACTTCAGTAGGAGGGGACACAGTTGAATCATTTCTTTCACTGTCTGATATCATATTAACCACAACCATTTCATCTGGTGGAAGAAAGAAAGAAAGAAAGAGAGTAATAAAAACAAAAAATTGATTAAATGCTTCCCTTAAACAAGGTTGACATTAAAAGAATACTAATTGGCATCATTCGTTGCCAGTTTATTTTTTTTTTTATTGGCTCTTTTTGTGGAGATTTTTCTATTAACTCCCATATCAATAGATAGTTTTCTCAACATTCAAATTTCTAAGATTTTCACTTGAGTGCTTCAATGATCATCCATCTCTACCTAACAATACAAGATATTTTTTGTTATTCTTTCATTAAACAAATTGAAATAAAATAAAAATATTTAAAAAAAAAAACTAATAATAAAGAGGAAGTAAAAGTGAGTATGACTATTTTAAAAACAAAGGATAAAAGATAAGTCTGAAAAAAAAAAAAAATAAAATAAATAAAAGTAAATTATATATATATATATATATATATTTTGTATATCGTATATCCTCTTGTATAAGATGGTCTCCCTACTAAGTTTCAGTAGGAAAAAAATTGTTGGATGGTACATCAAATGTTATTGGAACCCACTTCCCAAAATCTGCCAGCATGATCAAACATTAGATATTTGAGAGACTTCCTGGTCAGACTGAGAACATTTCAGCATCTGATATTCTCTGTTTTTGAGTATGAATTTCTGGGATGAAGAGTTGTCATTATTTGCAATTGTTATTTTATTTCTCTCCAAGAACCAGATCAGTCTCCTATTAATCATTTGTTTTATCGTTTTGTAAAGGCAACTGGTTAGCAATATCAGTTTTGTACTTTGGTGGCTTTGCATGATCTTTTCCCGGTTTTGGAATCTGGATAATTGTTGTTTGCTACCAGGTTTTTGGAAATTCTCCATTCATTCAGATTTTATTGTAATAGGTATTCTAGGGATTCTTGTGGGAGGTGCTTGATGAATTCATAGTGTATCCCATCAGGGCCCTCTGCTGTGTTATGGGACATTTCGATGGACTCCGAGTTCTGTCATAGTAAGAGGTTTGTTGTAATGTTCAAGGTTATTTGATGAGAAGTTGAGTTTAAGCTTTTTCTCCTTCTGTTTGATATTTTGAAATCTCTGGTTTCCATTTGCCTTGGAGTTTCAAAGTAGGTTTCGGCTAGTAGATTGTCTATTTCTACCTTGCTGGTTATCTTATCGTTGCCTATCACTAGATGCTTTATGGGGAAGGTTTAGTTTTTTTTTCCTAATATTTTTCTTACCATTTCCCAAATTATTTTTGTTTTTTTAGTTGAAGTTGTTTATGTATTTTTTCAACAGTCTCTCTTTGCTTCTTTAATTGCACCCTATGAACCCATATGCTCTGAGGTGTTTGAACTCAATTAGATTTAATGTTTTGCATAATATTATGCTCACTGAAGTGCAATTACCTCCTGGCAATCTTTATCAAAAACCATGGCTTGTTTTGTCCATTCTTTCTTTGTCCTTTCAGTATGCATTCTGCCGCTATGGTGTTAAGTGTTCCTTAAAGTGATCCTCATCATCCTCATCATCATTTGTATCCTTCATTAGCCATTTTTTACATTCACTTTTGTATTTTTCCCAGCCTGCTCTTTTTAGCTTCCAGTGTGTGGGGCTTTCCTCATTTGGTTCAGAGTTTTCCAACACAACTGGGGAATGGTTGCTACCGCACGTGTTCTGATGCACTCTCCAATCATAATCCATATAGATCGAGAGGGGGTCGCATAAGAACAGGTCTATAGCAGAAATATTGCCAGAGGTGCAGTTTAAGTATGTTGCAGATCTGGTATTAAATAAACACATTGTTGCGGTTTATTGTTTTTTTTTTCAAGCATTCTACCTTTTCGATCTGTTTGTTTGCTTCCCCCTTATGGTATTATGGCTGTTTAAATTCCCCAGTAGTATGAAGGGTTTGTGTAGCTGTACAATAAGTTTGTTTAACTTGTTTTTATTGATGAGATCATTTGGTGGAATATAGAAGGGACATATATTGATTTCTTTGTATACTGTTGCTTTAACAGCAATTGCTTGTAGTTTGGTATCAAGCTGAATTTGTCTCCGAGGTATATTATTTCTGACCAGAATTGATATGCCACCAGAGGCCATGAGTCCAGTATTGTGTATATGGTTATATGTTTTATAATTTTTTTTAAATTTCAGCTTATTATCCTTAAGGAAGCATACAATGTCAGGTTTTAGGTTAGTCATTAGTAAAAGCTCATTAAAGTTTGGCTTTATTTCACAGATATATTCCATTGGATTATTTTGTTCTTCATTGTGTGTTTTGGGTGTTATCTCTTTTCTTTGGTTTCTTTCTTGTGGCGTTTTTTAGTTGTCTTCCACTTCCATTCCTTCAAGCAATATGAATTTATCTTTAGTTTCTATCAGGACCTTTTGTTGAGACGGATCTTTTGGTTATGCTTTCTGTCTTGTGGAGTTTGTTGCGTGTTGCCCTGGGATTCTTCCTTAAGGATGACACCATGTTTTTTGGTCATCCATTTCCAAATATTCCATACTTTCTATACTGTTTGTTTTCCTTGTTTGTGAACTTGTTCTTTGCCGAATATTTTTATGCTCTTGATCATTTAGGTTCTTTTCATTTTGGTTTTTCTGATTATCTTTATGTGGGTGGCTGTTCTGTTTATTTACTTTTAATTCTGTTTCTTGTTTTTTGGATTTCAATTTTGTATTGAGGTTTTTGATTAATTTCTGTTTGGATAATTTTCCATTTGAGAAGTTTTGAGTATTTTGCAATTGAGAAGTTGTTGTTGTTAGTAAATTTTGTGTTAGATTTACATTGTAGTTAGTTTTGGTTCTGTGGTAAGGGTTGTTTCCAAGTTTACAATTGGTTTTAATGTTTTCAATATGTTTTTTAATTCTTGAATTAAGAATGTTAGTTCTTGTTTTTCATGTAATTTGTTTGATATTAGATTTTCATAGGTAAGCTTGGGTCATTTTTGCATATGATGATGTACTGAAGTTTGTTCCAATGTGTTTCCTCACTTCTGAGAAAGGTATTCTTTTGATATGTTTAATTTTTAAAATGATTTTTTTTTTCTAGGTTTCAATCCCTGGAAGTTGCCCTATGGTTTATGTTTACAATTAGGGCATTTTGTATCATTTGGGCACATGATCTGTGTGATTAGGATCATTCTCCCCACATTTTCCACACAACGGCTTCCTTGTACATTGATTCTTACCATGTACATATCTTTGTCAATTGAAACATCACAATGGGTTTGGGATATATATTTCTACTTTAGAAACTGTATATCCAATTTTTATTTCATGTGGTGGTTCTGGTGCATCAAAAGTAATGATATACGGTATTGGTGTCTATATTTCTATTATTTTTTAAGAGATACTCTTTTTATATCTATAATGTTCTGGTTTTGATAGAATTGTTGTTTTTAATTTCCTCCAGTGTAAACAGTGAGAGTTCAGTGCTTCTCAATGTGCCTTTGGAAGAATTAAAAAAAAAATTTTTTTTTGAGGGGGGGGGGGTCAAACTTTTACCTTTATATCATGGAATTTGGTCAAAATAATAAGTTAAAACTGAAACAATACAAAAGGCAAGACAGGTCAACTAGTCAGGAAGGTAATCCCAAACAATGCTAGCAGAGTGATTTCACAAAGTGAATTTTATAGGAATATATTTTATGAATGTATGTATATTGCTTTAAGCATTCCCATAATTCACTTTACTTCCATGTGGAAGATTATAAATTTAAAAAGAAAAAAAATAGAAGTTTATTTGCTAATTAATCCAAGGTTTTTTGTTTTAAATCATTATCATTATTTTCTTTTAATGAAGTAATTCCTGTCTACAAGAAATAAAGTTGTTTTATTAGTGTGGTGGGGTGGTGGGGTGGTGGGGGGTTCAATACTTACTAATTCTTTTCCTCAGCTTAGAGCTCTTTATTTCACTTTTTCTCTTATCAAGTTATCTTTTTATTCAAAATTCATTTTTAAATATTAGTAAAACGTAAATAGTTTTCATCAATGAATATAGATTTAATAAATTATTTTTTCAGATGAATTACTTACCAAGAAATTCAGTCAGAATATTAATGAGCTGTTGCCCTAGCTCATAGCCAAAGCAGGCATCTGTACTCGTGATGTCTCGACTGTAGTTTAAGAGAACTTGGCACACAATTCCAGACAGTTGCCAGTCATTGGGTCCAAAATCATGTAACACTTCTATCAATCTATAAACAACAGAGAACACAACTATTCTAATTCAAAATCTTAAAACATTTCTATAAGAAAAATAAAATGATAAAGAAAAAAATTCATCAACAAAATCCAGTTGCATTTCAAAACAATCTAATTTCCAAGGAAAAATCTGAAATTGGTACAGAAGGGAGGATAGAAATTTGAGAGCAGGATATCATTGTTTTAAATAGAAAAGTAAGCAGTATTAAATGTTGTATTGATTAAAAACAAATTTTAAATAGCTGAATTTTATACAAAGAACAAAATATGGGCTCAGAACTTCTAATATGACTTTTTGTTAAGTAACTGCAGCCTTTATTCTGTACAGGAATGCCTTTTCAAATCTTTCTTCTGCTTTCATGTGGCATGTCACTTCAAGACGTTGATCAATCATGACTCTTTGCAAATTCCTATCCTTTATAAGGCTGAGCAACATTTGTCTTTTTACTCTCCCTCCTACTCCATTCTGCCATCCATTTTTACTTAAGCTTATTAGATGAGGTTACATGCTTTTTTTCCCCCCTTATGTCCCTATTGCCTTCAATATGTCTTGTGAGTGTCAATTCTCTAAACCTTTTTTCCTTGTTATGTATTTCATAAATTCTAACTGTCTCTTTTTGATTGTAAGTATAATTGTCCTTTTTGTTTCCATTTTCCTTAAATATTGTTGGGTTGCTCAGATGTTTTGTCTATGGTATTTTCAGCATTCTTCTGTAGAACCACATCTGTTACCTCAAGGTCTCCTCTTTAACTGTAAGGAAATTGTCTAGCATTCACTGCCATACAGAAGAACTGATATCACAAACAAGGTTTAGGACCGTAAACGCATTATAAAATTAAAAAGAAATATATACCAGTTTTGAATCTTATTTTAAAAGAACTATTTCTTTTTCATTTTTAAAATTCTCATGTATAATTACATAGTCATTTGCGTACAGAAAAAATGAAATAAAATATTGTAATTTTAAAATGTGCGTATATTGTATGTATATATTTATATTTTTATAGATCTCGCATTTGTGTACTTAAAATATTGTAATTTTAACAATGTCTATTTTATTTACTAATTATTAACTCATTTTTGGGATTCGCTCCTAATTTCACAGATTAAAGTGAACAATTATTTGTAATTAGATTAGATACATTTTATATAAAATAAAAGGATATATTTTTCAGTTGAACTAATTGTGGGTCCGCAAAAAATTAATTTCTAAAGTTAAACATTTTTTATTTTAAATGGATATTTCGTGGAAGATATTTTTTTATTTTTAGCACCAAAAAATAATTTTTTTTACTTTTGTACCAAATTTATTTTTTACAAAATAATTTTTGGTAATTAGTAAATATTACTTTTTAAGTTTGAAAGTAGGTTTTTATTTTATGGTAATTTTTACTTTTAAGCATATTTTTAATTAATTAAATTTTAAGACCTAAATTCAACAATAACAATTCAAGAGCAAACATTGCCATTCCAAAAAAAAAAAAAAAAAAAAAAAAAACTTTAAAATTTTCAGTCATTTTTACATAAATTTTTGATTGTTGTATTTTTCTTTATAAAGCAATAACTTAACTTATAAAACTGAGGACATTTATTTTTTTTTATTTCTGCTTTTCCCAATATCGTCCTTAAAACAATAAAAGTTACAGAAGTCGAGCTAACTAAAACAGATGAGGCCTCACCAGAACTGCACTAATATTACCCATTAAACTTACCCCCTCACACACACACACTGATCTCTATGCTCTTTTCATCACACAGTGTTTGTAACTGCATCAGCAACTTTTTTGTACATTGCAAAGAATTTGGGGTCTTCTTTGGCTTGTCTCTTCCACTTACATGAAAACAATCTCTGAAAATGTTTTTTTTTCACAAAATCTCTTTAAAGAGCACTCTTCTTTTTATCCTTATTTCTTTTGTGATGCAAAATTTGTATGTTTTTACTTGCAGGTTTTTGTCCTAAAACAGGGATGGAACAGTCATGATTGATGAAGCAAGTTCAACCAACATTTAACATGGCCATGAAAATTTGAGCCACTAAAGAGCTTTTTTAGATTCTTCCCATGATGGTTTTTTGGAGCTGAAGAACTCACTGCCATTGAAATTACATCAGAACTTGAAGACCCTGTGACTAACTCTGGTAGCTGTGATGAAGAAGAACCATCTCAAGTGATCTTCAGATATGAGAGACAAGGCCAATGGATTGCCATACTATGATTCCAGTTTTTACATTGGCCAAGTCAATGATATTACATCTCCAACCAGTGCAATAATCAAGTTTCTAGCTCCAACTAAGGGTAGAAACGATTATTTCCAATGGCCTTTGGTAGATTACATTGCACAGGTTGAGTCAACGTTTGTCATAAGATGGGACTTAAGTTTAATGCCAGTTTCAAGTGATGGTAAATCTGGAATGTTCCAGAAATATTGGTTATAAAAGCCTATAAAGAAATTCAGACTGCAAATCACCATTAGGAGAGGAAGTGCAGTAGGGTCGTTCAAACTGGCCACAAAGTCTTTCATCAGTTCCAATAAATGTAGTTTTACTCATTTACAATAAAGCATTTGTTTGAAAAATTGACCACTGATCCTATTTGTATAACAGATTTCAAAGTTTTGATGTTGTCAGTCCTTTTTGGACAAGTGTAACAATATAATTTCTCACACATCTTTAGAAGATAAGGAGATAATCCTTCTTTCAAGTTCACTTAGTTATCTGAATTTTGTAGGAATTTTGTCTCCAGTCCCTCTTTGAGTAAACTTAAGTGTCAGTGTTTTTGGGGATTTATGTCTACAGCTGCCTTTGAATTGGGAAACAAAAATTTTATCAATGATTTTAGAGTCATAAAAGTAGTCTTTTGAAGATTTGAACCCCCATGTGGTTTTGGGGTGGTCTCAACACTTCCAGATGGGAGGGATGAGACCTCAGTGATTATCTATATAAGCACAGAGAGGCAGGAAGTCAGAAAAAGTGGGTCCAGCCATGAGAGAATTAGGAAGGTGACCAGGGGAGTGAGAGCTGCACAGCAGCCAATGAAGTTAGGCAGGTAACAGTTCAGCCGAGGGAAAAGCTATCCGGATAAGTGAGAAATCATATTGTTGTGAACTCTCAACCAGTGTCTTTAAAAACATTTATCATTAGTATTATTTGTTGAAAGCGATCATGGCCAACAAGACAAACCTTTACATAGCAAGTTGGGTGTATATGCAAATACACTCGACCTTGGATGCCATCACAGGTGCCGTGAACAATGGATGATCAGAGAATGTAGTCACAAAACTTGCCATAATTGCACCACGAATGGTGTCACACAAGTCAAAAATTGTATAAATTTACAAAAAATTAAATACATTTATGAGAAAGAGTTTTAATATTATACACAAAATAACTGTTTTGTTGAATTACTCATCCCAAAATGAGTAAAATTTCAAAGTTTCAAGCTTGTACCTCTGCTGGACACACTTTTTACAGCAAGTTCCAAAAAAATTATACCATTTTTTTTTTACCCTTTTTTGCTCTACTATCAAATTTTGCTTCCATCTGTACTTAGATGGTGAAATAAAAGTTGTTTTTCTGAGGTAGTCCTGTTAAAAAAAATTAGCTTAATCTCTAAGATACACTATAAAACATATCAAGAAGGTTTCAATGACTTGACTATAGATTTGAAATTTATATGAATGGCCAAAGTTGTCTTCATATGTTATTTTTTCAGTTTTTAGGATTGGAATGTGATGTCCCCCCTCCCACCCTGTTTAGGCTGGTCTTACCTAATAATTATTAATTTCATTAGTATTAGCTTTCTTTTATGACATTACATTTGTAATGATTTTTCACTTGTTTGAAGTCTGCATCTTTACATATACACTGTTAAATTGGGCTTCTGGTCCAATTGCACTCAAGATGGAAAATCCAATAAACTTTGAATGGTCATGACTCACTTGATAATTGAACTAGCAAGATAAATTTGGTACCATTTTTTATGTTTTGTCAAGCTCTATATGCCGACATGAAAAGCTTTTAGATATATTGAAAAAAAAAAGTTTGGGATACGTACTATTAACACATTGGTTTATGAATTTGGTGATATAGTAATTTTGGGCCAGGTTGTGTAGACTTGGACTCAGTGGAAACTGGGCGAGAAATAGAGTATTATTAAAATAAAAACTAGACAAGACATACCTATACACGAACAGCAGGAGAAGAACAATCTATATCCATAAATAAAACTAAGAGTTCAGTTTGAAATTTCCAGATTGACAAGCACCTGATGAAGGTCAAAGTGCACAATATTGTTATAATAACAAAGTTTCAACTAAAGATGAGGATAATAATCTGAATATTGTACTGATGCAAAATTCTCTTGTTTTCAAGTATGTTTCTTGAAGCTTTTCCTTAATCACCTTTATTCTCTTTATTGTTACAGCCATGGATAATAGCAGGAGTTTGGTATTTATCTCAATGTAATAAATGATGAAAGACAAGCAAATAACTAATCATAAAAGAAAAATTGTCATTCATCTTTCTACAAAGTTCTGTAGTTAGTACATACTTCTGAATGCCTCCTTCCTTTCTAAGAATGGGGCGTTTTTCTCGGTCAGCCATGAAATTTACCAAGACACCACAACAAATGTACACAACTTCTCGGCTGTCAGAATCAAGAGATGCAATCAATATTTCTTGCACTGTAAAAGAAAATGAAAAAAAAAATTTTACTTTAAGTAGAAACATATACTAAATTTTTTCTGATAGTTGTGGAATAATTGGCCATGGTTATGTGCAACTGACAAATTAATCAGACAGCAAGAGGGAGAAAAAGAACAGGGAAAAATAATACAAAAAACAATATATATACATAAAATGCAAGTTAAAAAAAAGGCAAAGTAAAATGACAGTAATAAAGCAAAAAGTTCAAAGAATTGTGCTCACACGTAAAAGGGATACAGTCAAGTGGTTATAGCAAGAAAGAGCAAATCTGTGGGGAATGAGACCAAGAATTGTCCATTTTTATTGGTTGGGAAGAAATTAGAAATTCCAGTATGCATCTACAGGATGTCTCAATTAATTTGGGGAGAGGGATGTTATTTTAATAAAAATTAAAAGTCATGGAAATTCCTCAAAGAAAAAAAGTTTTTCATTTTCACATTTTACTTAAATGAATAACATGAAGCTGTGAGATTGATTCATTTGGTTTTCACAAGAACATAAAATCTACAATGGATTGAAACAGAATTAATCTTATAAAAGCTTGCAAAAGCAAATTTGAAAAACTTGTATTTTATAAGTATGTTTAACTACCTAGAAGGAAACAGTTCAAAGATTATATAAGTTTTTTCTTTCTTAATACAAAAATTAGGAATGTGAAATTTTGTTCAACCCAGAAATGAGTGATAAATGAAAGGTTATTATTATTAATATTATTGTAGTAGTAGTAATAATAAAAAATTTTCTTAAGAATAGGTGGCTTGAAATTACTGAAGAATCTAGAAAGCCAAAAGACCGAGGAAAACGGCACAATTTGGTCAGGTGACTGTTTATGGGGCCCCTATCTATATTTCCTTGACATATGGGCTGGGAGCATTTTGTGGAAAAAATTATGGGTACTTTAAAATGTGATGAGCTATCTGGGTTTTCTTGCCCTAAAAAAGAGGCCTCTTTGTTCCAAATGATGAATTAAATTTTGATAATTTTTAAATTCCGCCTATGCAGAAAATGTGGTCTTTGGGAAATGATAAAGAACAAGAAAATTATTTACTAAGATTTCTAGATGAAATAATAAGTATGACTTTGTTGGGTGACTGATAGTAAGAAAGTTTTGAATCAATGAAATTACAAAGTATCAATATGGACAGAGAAAATTTGTGACAGAAATGAGAAATAAAAATCTAATGAGAAAGTACAAAGGATCCAATGTTTATCCATCTTCCAAAAAGTTCTTAATATAATCCCTTCAACTTTGGCATACAAATAGCTGAAGTTGCAGAGGCAGTCAATACAGTTGTAATACAAGTGACATGTTGCTTGGTGACCCCCGCTGACTGAACATCCTCGTGAGACAAAGTGAAGAGAATGAAATTCTAAGTTCAGAATTTTTGATCAAGTGAAATTAAAATAGAATTTACCATCTACTTCTGTTTGAAAGCCATCTCCATTTTCCTTTTATCACTACACATTGTCTCTTTAAAGAATGATCAATTATAGCTTATGAGGATGGCACTGAAACCAGGAACAGGTTAATGTAATGGTGTAACACTGATCAAATAAATGCAGTCATGTTTTTTTTGTTTTGTTTTTTTTAAAAAGGCAGGTATTTTATTTTTTTCTGTACATTAAACCTAGACATTTCAACTAACTGATTAGAGACTTCTTCAGATCTAAAATATACAACATGAATGGATGGGTTGACTAACAGAGAGATACCAGGTCAACAAGCAAGATATATTTTCATAAAGGTACTACCGTCAAAGTTTGGGGAATTTACACAGTGCAAGTGGACAGAATATGGTAAGAGACTATTTGTGAGCCAGAGTGTAAACAGTAGATCACTATCAGTTTGAAGTAGATGGTGAAAAGTAGGTGTTAGTGTCAATTTTTTCATAGTCATTCCCAAAAGTTTGGAGTAACATTGTATGTATTAGTAGAAACAAGTTCAAATGTAAAATAAGAAAATTGTTCACCTTTGTTGTCAGCTAAAAAATCTCTCATTGCTTTTTGGTGAGTCAAGTTACCAAATACTCGAGCTGCTTCCAGTAAGGCTTCCATGTTATTAGGGACTAACAAATTGATCAAACCTATAAAAAGTAAAGTAAAAACAAAAAAATAATGGTCAATAGTCAATGAATTGAACTGAAGGGAGAATAAAGGAATTCTAACAACGACAGGAGACAGTCCTTTAAAAATGTCTTATTCAAACAAGACTTAGGTAAGTATACTTTTGTTTTGTCCTATTTTATAAAGGTGGGGGGGAGGGGATAAAGAACTAATCTAAACAACCATCTGTGTAAATCCAATATACAATATCTTATATTAAAGACATGTGGCAATGTTTTGTTTTTTAAACTTTTTCTTAAAAGCAAAAGGAGGGAGGAAGAGAAAGTGGAATAATATTAATGTCTATAAAAATAATTTAATTTCTAATTAGAAAATAAAACTAATTGCATGAATGTACACCTAATTCCAACTGAGAACATGATTGAAATATGGAGCCAGTGAGTCTGA
Source organism: Acanthosepion esculentum (assembly GCA_964036315.1). Taxonomy (NCBI): domain Eukaryota; kingdom Metazoa; phylum Mollusca; class Cephalopoda; order Sepiida; family Sepiidae; genus Acanthosepion; species Acanthosepion esculentum. The sequence continues at coordinate 97,348,138 of OZ038496.1, read as the reverse complement.
TATGGAACTGAATGAAACAAATGCCGTAGGCTTTCATGAAAAGGAAAGCTAAGCAAAAACAAATTGTAATGGCATTTCTTTTTAACATCAGTACCAAAAATAAATCAATAAACATTATTTTCTTTATTGTAAAAATAATTTATATTTACAAGAAGAAATAGTTTTATGTTTATAAAGGGTGTTTGATAATAAAAAAATCATTTATTTGCAGCTGGAGAGGTTTTGTTTCAAAAGGAATGTGCATATTTTACTTGATAAAACTTAATGCAATTAATGCACATGGGATGGTGAACGTTTCAGAGGAATATTTATGGATACAAAATGTTCACATTTAAAAAATAAAACATTTAAATCATCAAAGCTGTTACTGAAATAATTAAATAGTACAGGTTATTCTACACTTTGGAGTAATCATAAATAATAAAAAAAATTGCCTTGTCATGGTCCCCTAATGGAAAATGATTTACATAAGGGTGATAAAAATCAGAAATTTCAACAATTATTATCAACACTGTCAATTAATCTTGTTCAACCCATATCCTCCTGGTGTCAATTTAAACTGATATTTTCCCTCCCCAGATATTAACCATTTTGCTCATTGTCTATATTTTCTTACTTTCAGAGAAACTCTTTTATATAAACTCAACTCTCTCCCGTCGAATTCAACGTATGAGGGTCAAGCACATCAGTTCCTAGGAACCAACAGCCCGACACCAGCACATGAGATTTGATTATAGTGGTGAGGGTTTTGTCCAGAACCATCCACACTTTTTGAAGGGCCGAATACAAAGACCTGGTGCACAACATGCCACAAGATCCCCAAAAGACCCACCGCAGGTTTTGAATTCAGAGTTGTTGTTCTCCAAGACCAGTTGCCATCCAAGGCTATAGAACCCAGTCTGTCCTGCTATTTACCCATAGCTGGAGGGAGAAGAAGAGGATTCATACCTTTCCCAAGGACATTAGCACATAAGTGAATGTAGTGTGTGTGTGTATAAAAAATATCATACATACACACACACACACACACACACACACACCATGTATAAGAGCAAAATTGTACAATTGTTAGATTAAGCTTTGTAACGTTGTATCTTAGAAATGATTAAAGATATCTTACTAGAATTCTCCAAGGTTTTTATAACACTATTGGACACTACTTTGAACAATAAGAATGTATTTAGCTCTAAGGTGAAATGATGATCCCTCTTGCTGTTGTGCCTTCCTGATACAGTTTTCCTCTCTACTGCACGCTCTTTTTTAAACTTTTTCACCGTTTTCTTGATGGTTCTTGAAAGGACTTTGAAGATAGACGCCAGGGTATGAACATTCGTACTATTACTCAAGGCCTGAATCATCTTTCTCGTCTCACCATTGCTCAGTTGGGAAGACATAGTAGAGGGGCTACACAAAACGATTTTAACCAGTTTTCTTTCTAGCTGAATAACTCAAAGGGTTTTTCAGAAATTATTACGACAAATGGTATCAAAATGTCTAAATGCCTTATCTGAAAAAAAAAAGAAAAAGAAACTCAGTTTAGTGTTTCTTTTAGATATTAAAAATTTTTCTGAGATGGACAATTATCCCATGCTCTTACACGATTTGGACAATTTTGCTGTTAAACCCGGTATATAGTTTCAGTTTAAACTGACACCAGAAGGATATGAAAAATTTGATATGTATATTTGTAAAGTACTACATTCTTGTCTATACTTGTTTAATATGGTATTTCTATTTATAGATGTAATGAAAGAGATAATCAGCTATGTCGAAAAAGAGTGTGTTTTGTGTGTGATCTGCTGAAGAAAAATTACCAAAAAGCAGTTAGCAAAAATCTATTTTAAGGACCCGAATCTATGCTAATGTTCTTCCCTCCCTTGAATGGCGTGACCAATCAGAAAGATCTCTCGGTGAACAAAAGCCGTTGTTTTTCGCTTATGAGGCATTAGATTTTCTGAGCTTGGTGAACAAACACGCGTTTTTGCTGGTGAGAAGTGAAGGTTGGATGTGTGACCCCATTTTGTCGTTTTCTATGTTGCTTGTTGGACTGTTACGACGGATTATGATTTGAACTGTGATTTGGCTACAAGTGTTGCGGTCGAGAGACAGAAGAAATCTATTGCAGACGTTTGTTGCTACTATAAGTTGACAGCTTTTTTTTTCTTCTTTTTCTTTACAACTACAATAGATAATGAAATAAAAGAGAACTGCATAGGTTTTGATAAACATATATTCATTAAGAGTACATGACTTACATTTAGCAATATCCAGGTATCGAGCTGAAATGTGACTGCCTTTACTGTGATAATAAGAAAGATTGTTGATGGTAGCAACTGTTGTGACAAGCAAATCTTCCTCTTTCTCAACTGTGCAGTTTTCTGAAAAGATTTTCAGAGGGGAAGAAAAAAAATTACAATGCAGTTGGACCTCTAAACATTCTGCTGTATATCTTTGTAATTTTCAGAAAGAACAAAGTAATTAGTACTTTTTTATTAAACTACCAATTACTTGATTCTGCTTATTTTACCACAATCACAGCAATGAAAAAGGAAACAGAGATAATGTTATGTGCAGACATACTGAAAATAATCTGAATAAAAAAAGCTAGAGATTTAAACTTGGAATGAACTAACCATAAGATTTACCTATTAAGACCAAGTCTATAACTTCCAACTGCTCTGAGCAAGATTCTCAAAAGGTTAGCATATAACAAAAACCATATATCCAAAGCAATTGGCACTCAATTTGTAGCCCAAATTCAAAATGAGTTTGCTTAAAGGTTATTGTCACAACATGGCTGAAGGTAGGCACAAGGCTTTTTTAAAGAGTTCTGATAAAAGAAAAGTGTGGCAGAATGGTGTGACCCAAAAAGTCTTTTGTTTGTGCTTGAAAATGCATTATGGAAATTTGAAGCAAGAAAGAATCAATTTTAATTTATGAAAAAAATTATACAAAAGTAATACATTGATTAGAAAGTACAGAGTGAAGAAACATTATAAAAATATTAATCCATTTAAAATCATTTTGAGGCTGGCACTGGTAGGTATTGAACACTTGCTAGAATCTAGTAGAAATGAGTAAAATTCAGTTTAACAGTCCTTTTCTCTTCCTTCTAACTTGAGCTGACAATATTTGTTTTCATAAAATCCATGTATAAAATACAAATTATTTAGTGTTTGCTTGGTTTCTTACTAAGTTCAAGTATCTTCAAGGGTGGACCAGCACAGAATTTGGTTGACCCTCTAATCAGCAAAGGAGTCATGAATTTTTAGAGAAAGAGAATTTTCTTTGGATGTTAGTTCCAATCCATAATAGGAATGGCTGCAAAATACAATTTATAGGCAAAACCACATGGATGGATACATGCTGGGATTTCTTTGTAGCCAATAAGATAGGCCACTTCTCAGTTTCATCTGACTTAATGCTGTCCTTTCTTAAGACCAGAACACTGATTAATCACTTGTTTGTATCCCCTTTTGTGTATTGACACCATTCTTAATTTGTGAACCTCTTGCCATATTACTGTTGCTTTGCCTTGCATATATTGTTTGCTTAATATTATTTTTGCCTTGTTCTTTTCTTTCTCTTGTTATTGTTTATTCCAAACTTTGTCAATTTTGTTTGGACATTTCTGCTAATTACATTTAACTATGACCAATTACTCTACATTGGATTTAGGAAGTTATTATCAGAAATACACTAGTAACAAGTGACAGAAAAAAGATTATAAAAAGAAGCCAGGCCCATGCAGGGTAGGTGGTTTTCAAGCTTACTACTTCAAAGTTGTCTCTCCATGCTGTCTCTAAGACACACAGCAACACAGACTCACTGATTGACTTAGCAAAGGGTAACTACTGTGAACATTTCTGCAGTATAGTATCTTGATTCCATCACTACATCAGGTCTCTATTATACAATAACAATTATTACTTCTCTTCCTGTCAGCTATTTTTAATAAAATGTTGTAATGAGTATGACAGTGTCCAAGTCTTATATTTATTTTCAGCCCAAATAAAAGAGACCATGGGCCTACAGGATCTCTCATGCCAAGATCTTCTGCAGGTAATGACAACAGTGGACTACGTAGCCATTGTAAACCGTGAGGTTCCGATGTTACATGTGAAATTGCTAACCAACAAGTGGGTTAGTGCTAGTAGTTTGGTACAGGGCCAGTAATTAATGAAACTGATAGTATACCAGGGATTCGTGGCCAATTGCAGGAGGTCATGAAAGGGTTGCAAAAAAAAAAAAAAAAAAAAAAAAAGATTAGCAGATAAGGTCCCAAATTATGACAATTCAGACTGTCTTGTAAGATAAGTGATAAAAAAAAATCAATGTTTTTCTTAAAAAGGTGATGTGTTAAGCTGAAGGGCATAAAAATTAATTGCATTTGTTTTCTGTAGAATTTTGAGGGGATAAACTTTGATACAACAGTTGATCATCTCAAAAAATTCTCCCTCATGCTGAGTAATTCAGAGCCAATTTGCACATGAAGCACCTGTTTATATCTAGGTCAGGAAGTCAGTGATTGGTTGAGGCGTGACCAAAACTTTGCATGACGTTCTCATACATAAACAAGTCACATGTGCGATTGCTTCCTTTTCCAAAGTAGGATACCCGCAACAGGCTATTACTTGGTTGAACAAGGTAAGCCAGCATTTTCTTTCCTACATTTTCATCAATATAAACATGATACATGCTCAGGTAAGTGGATTTCAGCTGCCTATGGTATGTGTGCATTGGAAGTATGATGGTTCAAAGAGAACAACTCTGAGCGCCTGTGTGACACTGCAGTTTGCATAATTTCCATCAAGTCAGCTTTTCCTATCTCAGATGGGAAGACATAAAAAGAACATTATGAATCCAAAAGAATCATTTTCCTTCATATGACATTAAAGGAAATGACATCTTCTGAAACAATTTTTAAAGAAAACATAAAACTAAATAATTTGGAAAGAAAAAAAATGGTGAAACAAAAATGATTTTCCATGAACCTGTTGTGTTTGGGGCACAAGATAGAAAGAAAGAAAAAAAAAAGAAACTGTTAGCTTAGAAAAGTAGTTCCCAAACAGTGTAGCGCACCTCATAGGTGAGGCGGAATGATAGAAAGACAAAGATTTAGAAACAGTTTTTAAAAAATTCATATACCAAAAATAAATAGGATTTCAAAATTTAAAATATTATTATAGATTACTTGTAATTGCATGCATGAGTCCCAATATAAATAGTTATAAATAATTATTGACTGATTTTATCATTGTGATATTTTTGCATTATATCAAGTATTAAGAATATAGTAACTAGGGTCCACAAATTTGAGGAGAGAGTTATCAATGATAGTCAAATCTGTGATTATCTCCCTTTAACTCTCTCTTGTAGACGGTGAAAACAACACAAAAAACAAATAAACAAAGTGACAAGAGCTGTTCTTCTCTGCCGTCGCTACAAAGAAAGAGATTGCAAGACTCCTTTTCTCGGCCGTTACACAGGACAGTCGTGAAACGGACACCCAAATCAAACGTACCGGCTATAACTGCCTCTTAGTACGCCAGTCAGTTCGCACGTCCGACTGTTTCACAAAGTCCGCCGAAAGACTGCTGTCTTCTGTGCCGCTAACGTCTCTCCTTTTTATGGCACTCCAACACTGCCAAAATTTGCATGTGTTTTGACACAATCTCGTTCTGAACGAGACCAGCGCGCATAAAACGCGTCTTCACAAGCGGCCATGTTTCTTGCAGGATTCGCCACGCAGGCAAGACACATTCGTACGCGTTTCGAGTTCCGGGGTAAGTCATCACACCCCTCCCTGATCTCATGATCACAAAGGTGGCAGCTCGGCGGCGGTCGTTTCCGACGGGTGCTTCTGCGTAAGGGCAGGGCGGAGGGCTCTGATCTCGCTCCCACTTCGGGTAGAGCGTCAACGGGGGGATCTGCTACTCTCTCTTCAGATGGATCGACACATTCCATGCTCTCCTCAAGTAGCAAACTTTCCGCCCCGCTCTCAGATGTGTCGTCGGTATCTTCCTCAGACACGTTGTAACTGCGGCGCGAGCGTAAATCCTTAACGTGGCGGGGTATTCCGTCCACCAGACATGACTGTGGACTGATTACTTTCGACACCCGACCCTCGTTGAATTTGGTGGTGCACCGACTCATAGGCACCTTGACCCACACGCGATCCCCGACTTGGTAGGAGCCGTGCCCAGGGTCATCGTAGGGGCGTCAATCCCTTTCACCCTCAGTTCGTACTGGTGGATCCTGTTGGCGGGCGCAGTCTGGGGTGATGTACCGTCTTTTGGTGTGACGTTGTACCAGTAGACGGCTTCCTGGATGGTACAGCGCATTCTTGCCGCAATTCACTTCAGTGTACGGTGGAATCGCTCCGCTATGCCATTCCCAGCTGGGGCATATGCACAACGGAACCGCAAGTTGACGCCCCACCCGCGCGCGAAGGCTCCGAATTCCCTGCTGCAGAAAGCTGGGTCATTGTCCATGAGTAGCTCACGGGGTGGGCCCCGCTTGAGGAACACTTCATTTAGCTGGCGAATGACGGCCGCCGAGTCTTGTCTTGCCAACTGCTTCCAGAGTGAAAAACGCGACGGGCCGCAATCCATCAGCGTCAAGAAATGATGGGCACCATAGTGGGTGATATCCATCCCCAGTCTGTGCCAGTTCTCGCATACCTCGAGCTTTCCCTTTTTCCAGCGAACGGGTGCGGGGTCTATGGACTGACATTCCTCACATGTCCGTACAGCTGATCTGACGGCTGCTTTGGTTGTTGATGGACAGATTCTCCTTGCAAAGTAGGTGGTACGCCGCACTCCTGGGTGACCACTGTTCCTGTGGATGGACATGATTTGATCTGCATCCAGTTCGTCCACATGGGTGGCGCCAATCATTGGCCTGGGCCCATTGCTCGTCTTCATCGAGTCAAACCACCGCTGCGGTACTCTTGTCAGTCCATCAGCTATATTCAGAGCCGAAGGGACCAGTGTCACATTCACGGTCAGCTGATACTCCTCCACGAGCTCCTTAAGAGTGCTCAGCCGCCTCCTGATGAGCATTTCATTTGCCGCCTTGGTGTGCACGCGCGCTTGACCAATCAGGGTGTCCGACACCCAGTGGTACACGCAAACAAAATCCGTTTTTAAGTGTAGCGTCTTGCTCTTCCACTGGAGTGCTAGATTGACGCCTTTCAATACGGCATCCAGCTCGGCCAGGTTGATGTGCTAAGCGTCATCTTTCGGTCGCAACCAGCAAGCGTCCTCCAACACAGTCTCTTGGCTCTCCAATGCTACCCTGGTCGCCAGGGAACTTGCATCGACCCACACATTCAGCTCCCGGGCATCCACGCACCACTCCCCATGGGCCGGATCGTCCCGCTGCACAGAATCCACGGTCTCAGACACCATGCGCAGGAGAAGGGCATCATTTGTTTATTCGTCCCAGCCCCTCGTAACTGTACTTGCTCTCCTCTTGAGCATTCCACACGCCACACGGAGCCAACCACACACTGGGAGGTGCCCAACAAGCCTTCCGCACAGAGAGAATACCTTCCATCGCGTAACGACGTCAGGGGTGTTAGGAATCACGCTTCCTCGTCTCCACCACAATCTTCCCTGTTCCATCGTAACTGCCAATCCCAGTACCCGTGCGCCATCCTTCAACCACTCTGGGTCCTTGCATTCGAGCCCGAACTGGGCTAGATGTTCTTTAACGCGGGTCGCGGGAACGACATCTTCATTGACATAGACATCGTCAATGTAGGCAGATGCCGCACAACCCACAGCTTCTTCCTGAGCCAGCACCGTACTGATGATCGCCTTCATGATGAGAGGAGCCACGTTTAACCCAAATCCTAAACGTGTCAGGTTCCCATCGATTTCCACGGTCTGATATGGCCAGAGCGATTTGTGGACACGTATTTGGAGGTATGCTCTCCTGAGATCCAACAAGGACATGTTGGATCCCTTCTGCCACCATTCTTGCAGTTTAGCTGCACAGACATCTGCATCAGCTGTGAAAGCATCAACGTGATGGTTGAGCTCTCGGAAGTCCATCACTGGGCGTACCTTCGACTTGGTTTGCTGCAGTACGGCCACAAGGGGAATTGGCCCTTTGGGAGGTCCCAGTTTTTCTTCCGGGTACGGTATGAGCCAGCCATTGCTGATCCACGTGCGGAGCTCCTGTTCATAGCCCTCCCTGATCCCTGCTGCTACCGGGTACTCTGAAACCCCATTGTGCAGTCTTTCAGGCGCATGGTTCTCCGACCATTTCCATGCTACAGTCCAGGATCGACTCCGGTGGTCAAAGGTGGCAGTGAAGTCTGGTTCATTCACAGTAATGGCTGCGCACTTGGCTACTTGCCCATTGCCAATCTGCGCCCGTCCCGTAGGCCCAACAGTGATGCCTCCCAATGCTGCTATGGCATCAATCCCCAATAGCAGGTCAAATCCTAGCGGTTTGCCGCGCACCACTAGCACGTCGATCTTGGCAGAACCGCCTTCCTCCGTGGCTACAGTTACCACTCCCACACCGCAACATGGACGGGACACGCCTCCAATAGTCATGACGTCTACTTTTGCTCTCCTCCAAGACCGGCACCGATCTGCATCCACAATTGTCCGTGAACAGCCGGTATCAATCAGTGCTGAGCACAAAGTTCCGTCAACAAGGACATTTGCCACTGGGAGCGCCGTATTTACATCTTGGTTGGGGAAAAGGCTGGCGCTGATGCCTTGTCCCCTGTGGCGTTTCCCGAACAGTCTCGGGCCCAGTGTCCAAACTCCCCGCATTGACAGCAGCGCATTCTGCGCTTCCGGCAGTCTTTTGCCATGTGGCCTTTAACGCTACACCTGTAGCATGTCAGACTGGTGTGTGGGCCGCTTTTGGTGGGAGACGCGCTGCCACTACGGGGTGGGCGCACAGCCACAACGACGTTATGACTTTCATCTCCAGTAGTTGTCAGAACTCTCGCTCTTGCTAACAATTCCCCTACAGTCAGTGCTTCAACATTCGGTGCCTGTCGGAGTTCGAGGGAGATCGCGTCAGGGAACCCCATTACGAAGGCTAGTTTGGTGAGCCTTTCCATCTCGGCGCCTTCGAATCCGGCCAATCGAACCAACTGTCTGACTTTATTTGCGTAAACGTCTACGCGCTCGCCGGTCCACCTGAACAGGGTTAGTTTTCTGTACGCTGAAAACGAGTCGTCCGCAAACGCCTGCTTCAGTCTGGCTTCGATTTGGTCGATATCTTCTTGATCTTCCTCCTCCATTTCCATGTAGAGGGAAAGTGCGTCCCCCTCCAAGTATAATGGTAGCAGACTAGCCACATCGTCCACCTGCTGAAGTTTCGCCACCAGCTTAACCTTTTTTAACCAGGCCACTACATCACCATGGCCAGAGAACGGTTTTATGATATCGCTGCTTATGCGAACCTTCGCCATAATGTGCCGAAATAGCTTGTAGACGGTAAAAACAACACAAAAAACAAATAAACAAAGTGACAAGAGCTGTTCTTCTCTGCCGTCGCTACAAAGAAAGAGATTGCAAGACTCCTTTTCTCGGCCGTTACACAGGACAGTCGTGAAACGGACACCCAAATCAAACGTACCGGCTATAACTGCCTCTTAGTACGCCAGTCAGTTCGCACGTCCGACTGTTTCACAAAGTCCGCCGAAAGACTGCTGTCTTCTGTGCCGCTAACGTCTCTCCTTTTTATGGCACTCCAACACTGCCAAAATTTGCATGTGTTTTGACGCAATCTCGTTCTGAACGAGACCAGCGCGCATAAAACGCGTCTTCACAAGCGGCCATGTTTCTTGCAGGATTCGCCACGCAGGCAAGACACATTCGTACGCGTTTCGAGTTCCGGAGTAAGTCATCACATCTCTCCCGGCTTCTTATTTTTAAATGTGCTTTTTATCACATAAAATTTGGTGAGGTGACAGCAAATTTTAATTCTGAAAATGTGGCTCAGAGAAAAACAGTTTGGGAACCATTGGCTTAGAAGGAAATATCTTCATTGCGATGTTAATCTCCAGATCAAACCACCCACATGTGCCCTGTTGACAAGGGATGGTTATCCATAAATGTTAGTATACAGTATATAAGAAATATTAAGAATGTATCTACCTTCCTTACTTTCCTAGTTTTGAGTTTTTTAAAATGTCAATGTCTAAAAACAGAGTTACAATTTTATTCCTGCTTCAATTTACATAATTCATTCCAGTTTTAATACCGACATGCAACAACAACCAAAAGAATAATTATATACAGTGTAACCCAGATATAAGAGAGTTGTCAGGACCAGAGAAGTATCTTATATCCGGGTTTCTCTTATATCCGGGTTTGGTCTATTATATATACATTAACACAGGCTCTAATATATCCGGGTTACACTATATCAAGAAACCTTATTCATCATTCCATATGAAGAACTCGAATCATCATTGGATGATAAGGACAATGAAATATTTGCAGTAAATAATCTTTCATCCCCACTCTAACAATGTTACTCATTTTGATTTCAATATGCTTCTATCTTTTTTTTTCTTTATCATCATTAGGTTATTACATTAAGCAGATAAAAATGTTATGACAGAAAGAGTAATTTTTTCACAATAATATATTACTTGATGTACTGATCATAAAATTTCAGAGTTTTCATAGTTGAAATATCTTTCCTCATATTAATCTAAACATGCAAACATCACTGGATAATCCGAAATAGCATTCAGTAAATTTAATAATTAAACGAATAAAAGTATACCATTCAAAACTGACACATCATTTTAATTGAGCTTACTGAGTATATGCATAAGTTGGTCAACACAGTCGTGATGTGCAGCAATGATTGGTCCAATTGTTTCACTTATTGATAAATTGGCAATCAGACGAACTGTCTTGATAAGAACATCCACCAGATCTTCAACTTGATAAACTTGCCCATCATCAGGTTTTGGAGGGCTTGTAACAGGAGATTCATTCACCTGAAATGTGAAAATAAATTATATTGCAGATGACAGAGAAATTACAAAATGTACAAACACTGTCTGACACCTTTCATTAGCAGCAGATAGCTTTTTTTTAAAACTTAACATCATTCTTATTGTAATTAGAATAAGTAAACAAGTGATGCACCAAGGTGAGTTAGCAGTGATGCGCTCTGGTTTTATAACAAGTTTCAGGTTTTACACTTCATACTTTGCTCCACCAGTAATTCGACCAGCTTCTGAAGATAACAGCCAGCCTCCCCACCACCACTTTGATCATGACACTAGACAAGATCAGTGGAACAGATCATTTGAATAGTGATGCTGCACTGCCTCAGCCAATCAAAACACTCCATGTGTACTAATTCTTATAATGTTCACTTAAACTCAATTCCACTGCCAAAACTTCTATTGAATGTTTTTTCCAGTATAATCTGATAGATGTTATTTGCAATGACAATGTTCTATCAAAGAACTCACCCCAAAACTTCTGTCAATATAGAACTTTAATACTTTCTGAATCATTGGTAAGGCATTTTTTTCTTGGAACAAAAATGTACGGGCAGTTTCATTCTTTGATGTCAGGTTACCAAAGACAAAGCAGATTCTCACCACAACATCCTGTTGAAGAAAAAGAAAACAAAATACTCTAAAGATTATAAAACTGAAACTGTTGCAATTTCAAAACAAAAATTAATTAAAACATCTTAAATAATAGCAAAAATATAGTTGAAATTAATTTATGCCTAATGATTTTTGAATAACACATGAATGAATAAGACAATTATTAGCTGAATTCCAATTTGAAATATTCACTGCATAATATTTAATCTATATGATTACTATTTACCACTAAATTTAGTACATTGGTAAAGGAGGAGATTATGTTGAAAAATATTTGTGTAAATTTTTTCATCATTAGGTTTTAGATTTACTGATGTACTTATGTAAAGAATCTAGAATTTTTATAAAATCGATCTTTCAAAGTAAATTTAAATTCTTTTGTTAGAATAGATCTTCTCAAAAGCATTCCAATAGTTTATATGTTTAAAGTTTGAGAAAATCATTTTGCAAGAAGTATTTTGAATTTTTCTGTGTATCACTTTATGTTATCAAAAAACCCCCAAAAACAAAACAAAAAAACAACAAAATGGATGCTAAACAATTTTTGTAAGGGAGACAATCATGTACACATAAAATTCACAGTATAACTATCCCCACCTACTAATTCTAACTAAGAAAACGTATAAGAATTTTAACAATTCAGAATATACATTACTGACTATTAATAGAATTTATATAAAGAAAAAACTAGTGCCCTTACCTGCCGAGCAAGATGTTTATTGAGCACTTTCAGTAAAGTTTGATATGAAGATTTTTGATCAGTCAAGACAATGCAGCAATCTGTATGGAGACTCACCTTGCTAAAGAAAGAAAGAAAGAAAGAATTTCAATATCACACAAGAAAAATGAAAATGGAATCATTAAACATACCAAAGAAAATTCACATCTTAGGATTTTACATACTGACAAATATAGATAACATATCTTGAATGAAAGATATTCCGACAAAACCTACACACAAATTAACTTTTCACATCTTTTTGAGAAATTATATCATTTATGTTTGCAACATTTTATCAGCTGTGTTATTTTTTTTTTTTTTTTTTAAAAAACAAAGTTTATAGTTATGTTCATTAAATTAAAAAATAGTCCACATAAAATTAGTATTTTTAATTCTTGCAGCCTGCTTTAAATTTGTTTCATTGCTACATAACAAATTATGTAACAAATTATAGGTTACAAGAGTGCAGAAAATTCTGAAAAAAAAAGTGTTTTTAGATTAGTCACCTTCCTAGAAACCTTGTAGCACTGCACATAGCATAAAAAAAAACAACTTTTCTTCAATATGGTATAATTTTAATAATGATGAGGATTACAAAAAAGAATATTAAAAGAAAGCAACAAGTTTTACCTGAATATTCTGGAGATATTAAGGATGAGATCAGCATCATCCAAGTAGATTTGCATTGTGTAGCAGAGAGCTGGAATGAGACCAGAAGTAAGGAGACGCTGGCGGCTGCCACTTGCATCTACAAGGTTCCGCACACAGGCTGTCAGCTACTCAATAGCAAACAAGTTAAAAAGAGTTACTATATTGCTTAAAAATTTACTCTTTTTATTGAATAAAACAATTAGTAACATTAACTACTAAAGTAATGGTTTTGTCTACAAACATAAATTTCATGTGTGATATCATTTGGTAGCATGTCATCTTTGGATTCAAAGACTTGTAAAACTAAGTTTATTTTTGGTTGGTTGTTAATTTTAGTTCTAAAATTTAAAGCACAGATGCACCATCTGGATAGGCAAGGTAGGTAGTACATACCTTGTCTAAATTTGTAAAGTTTGATTATTAAATATAAAAAAGCAAATGATTTCTAATTTATTGTAGATTTGGAATTTTAATGCACAAAATTTTATGTATAATTCAGTAAAGAGTAATTCTTTTCATGTACTAAGGACAAAAAGAGTCTCAAATTGTAACAATAGGGCAAAAATATGGTCTTTAATATCTCTTCTTGCACAACATAAAAAAAAGACTATTTACACATGAAACTTTTACATGTGTAAATAGTCTTTTTTTATTTTAATTGTTAGTTAAAAATATTGTTCCCTAAAGAAAAACAAATAATATAGTCCTTTAAAGTTGGCAGGGTTTCTGGATGCACAACATTCGTCCTTTCTCCCACTGGATGCCAGTGTGAAAAGGTTGATTGGGGATTCAACCAATAAAAAGACAGCATACAAATGGCCAACGGTAAAAGTTTAATGAAACCATGTTCTGGCCAATGATCTTGAGATTGCCTTGCTGATGGTTGCAGCAAATCTGAGCATTACTGAGAAGAGAAACTGTTTGAATTCAAAGCACAAGTCTTTTGGAATTATGAGGATCCTGAAAAGAACACACCCTTCATTTTAACTACCCCAATCCCTTGATTAGATAGTTATCTCAAAGACATATGACAGAAGGTGCTTGACAGTTAGACATGCACAACATTGGGGGGAACTGAGATTTCTGATTAGCATCATGGATTGCTCATATTTTAGTTGAAGCTTGTTGAGCGGAACACCATGCAGCTAAAGAGAACTGAGAGACTGAAGTTCGTTGATTTGCCCAAGAATCTGTTGCAAAAGTTTTGAATTTATTTCTTTAATTGTATGGTTCATTGGAGCAAGAATAACTTGGTCACAGAACTACTAGTAATTGCTCTACTTTTGTGCCAATTTTTACATTTAAAAGAGATGAAATTAAAATCAAGTTTAATCAAAGATTTGAAAATTTTTTTCACTCAAAATGTTTTTGAAGTTTGCTCAGCATTTCACAAACAAAAAAAAAAACATCAAGATTTTATCTTCAAGTTCTTTCATTCAGATGTGAAAAAAAAAAGAAAAAAAAAAAAAAAAAAGGAAAAAAAAAGTGCTTTTAAGCCAAAATTAACCCCAGGTCACTGGGGAGGGGGGGGGGTTGAGTGATGAAATAAAAATCAATAAATAAAATAATAATAATAATGAATAAAAAAAGAAAAGAAAAAGAAATACATTTTTCAATAAGTGTAAAGGAACTGGAAATATGATTATCCCATTTAGCTTTGTCAAACATTGTTAAGCAGTGCTGTTAAAGTCTAAAGATAAAAATTTCCTGCCTCAGTTTTTTCTCCCCCTTGCTCCAAGATGTAGTAGTATGTGGAAAACATATTAGTTTCCTCTGGTCAAAATGATGAATGAAGAGTAGCATGAAACTATTCAGGTTGATTGCCCATGAAAATATTTCACTATAATTTACAAACCAGTCTTGAAAGACAATAAAGAAACCTCGTTTTCATAGAGATTGATAGGTTAAAAAAAAAAAAATCAAGTCGGTTTCATAATTTGATAGCAAAATAAAAAAGATAAATTTTTGCCATATTCTAGATCAATTTTTATACTGAGAGAAGTTCCTTAAAACTGACCGTACATTGGCATACCAAGTCTAACAATTTATACTTACCTGTACTAAAAGATTCCCCAGCTGTTCACGATTAAAACTAGAGTTAGTTGAACTCTGCAAGAAAAAAAAAATATATATTAAAGGAATTTTATGCTATTTTAGTGCAAAATATACAGGCATGAGATCTGCTGTAGAGTGCTTTTTGCTTTCATATAAGATATTTTCTTGTAGGTAAGTTAACAAGCTCTATCTATTTGGCATTAGAAATTGAATCAAGAACTGTTAGTTACTGAATATTTGTCATTTCGAACTGTCTCTTATTTTGGTAGAGAAAGATCTTTCAAGATACTAAAAGAATAAAACTTCTGCCCACTCCACATGAGTTTCTATTTACATTAAACAAAAGTTTAATTTCCAAGTCTGCATTAAGTGTTAAACCACTGATTATATTCACTTTAGTCAAATCAACTGATTCACTCTTAATTCATTCTTATAATATTTGAGGATTTCATTAACAGCAACACAAACCAAATGTTATTGGTTGAAAACTATTAAATTCTTTTATAAATTGCCCATATTAAAAATGAAAAAGACATGTGTAAACAACAAAATTTATACATGATATTCTTTTGTTAACAAAATATTACACACTCCTTTGCAGGGAACCAATGTTTTATCATCTACAAAGTGTGGCAGATATGAGATATAAATCAGACTAATAATGGGAAAGTGAATGACAACATGGAAAAAATTTTGGTACTTTTTTTTGTGCTTTGAAAGAACTTGTTCAGATTAGTATATTAATAAAGTAGCATTAATATATCAGAAATGTTTAAAATATTCCCTCCCAAAATATTTTACCTAAACAATCAACATATTTCCAATATATTGATGATGCTTTATTAATATATTCCCATAAAACATTACCTTAGTAAATAAACAACATCAAACATACAATCAAGTTTGACTATGAGACAGAAACAGAAGGTACATTAACTTTCTTGGATATCATGTTAAACTGTACTGATAATAATGTCTATCAAAAATGTACCACTAAGAATGACCTTATAAACTTCTATTCACATCATAACAGCAAAATAAAATCCAGAATAATTTTTGGTTTCTACTTAAGAGCACTTCAAATGTGCACTCATCAATATTTTTACTTTTAAATCCTTCCAATATAATACTCACCATAAAGAGTATCAAATTCACAGAATGTGAAAAGTAAATAACAAATAATATTGATGAAACTAAACATAGTAATTCTAATTCACAACAATCTCAAAAGGCAAGAACAGTGAGGATAGAAAGTTGGAAATGTCAAAGAAGAGCTGTATGGTGCTTTCTCTAGTGAAACTGAAAATTCTTAACTCAATAAGGAAAGACAAAAGTCATATGTTGAGGTTTCTAAGGTCTATGACTAAGGAAAGATCCCATTACTTTTATTTGATATCATGATAAAACTAGACACATAATTCCCAACTGAATAGCGACTGCAATTGAAAAAATTGATGTAAACTTAATAAATTTTTTTCCATCTACTTCAAAAAGAATAAAGATGTTTAATTAATACAAAACAAAATAACCTAAAACCAGAAGCAGGAATTTACAGAATAGACTGTAAAAAAATATCACAAGAAATACACATGTAAAACAAATAGGAATTAAAAATAACCTGGACATGCAAATTTAGGGGCCATCTTGATAAATTAATTACTTTTATTAATTTTAGCACAAAATCAAAAGTGATTAAAGGTATGCTTTTCTCGATACATTTTATAATTTTTGAGGGACAGAAAACAAGTTACATTTTACTTAATGCTGTATGATGGACGATAAAGCATCTTAAACATTGTGATGCTAAAAAAAAAAAAAAAAAAAAAAAAAAAGAGGGCATACAAAGATATTTCATGTTTCAGCAATGTTGGACAAGTGATTTTTATTATTACAGAAAGTCCAAAACCTCAAACTATGGAGTTAGTGTTTAGTGTTGCTGCCCTTAGCTCAATTAATTGCCTCAATTCAATGTGGCATTGAATGGAACAAGGTCCAGATTTTCTCATTTGGAATTGTTTTCCCATTCTTCTTGACACTAATCCCAAAGTTCAATGTTTTTTGTTGGAACACTAGTTTCTTCAGTTCCAACCACAATAGTTCAATTATATTGTAATCAGGACTTTGTATTGGACAGTCATCCAAAAGTTGACCATCTTCATCTGTAAGAAACCTCCGTGTTCCATGTAACACGTGGCAAGGATCACTGTCTTTCTAAAAAAAAAAAAAAAAAAAAAAAATCTCCATCTTCATAGTCTGGCAGATTAGACCATAGTAAACTAATATGGTTTTTGATGTTTAGACTTTCACCAATTTTCTTCTACCATTGCTTATGATGAAACCCCACACCAATACATGTCCACCACCAAATGTTACCGTCTTTGGGGGGCGTATCTTGCATTGTTTCTTTCTCCCACTCGGCTTCTTATGCATTTACATGCAATAGAATGCATATTTCATTCATCACTAAAAGAAAATTACTTTTTGCCCCCTTTTCCAGCATCTCATGTTAGATGTTCTTTTGACGACTTCAATCTTTTATTCAATTTATTTTGTTTAAATTGGTTTTTTTTTTGTAATACTCTGCATACGGTATCAACAGAAACATCATTGTTAAGACTGCATTCAATCCTCACTTGTCTGGTAGTTAATTACAGACTTCCTACCAAGACTCTCACAAACTTTCTTTCATATCTCTTGTCTAATTTTGTGGCCTTCCAGTTTTCTTTGCACATAAATCACATCCATTAGTAGCAAACATCTTTTTGATAATTTGAACACTTGTTTCTAGAAAGTAATAGCCACCTGGCTATCTCTCAGCAAGGTTATCTCCCCTTTCAAAGTCACAACCTTCACATATGTGATTCCATTGATAAAAAAACATTGTTAATCTGAAGACGTCTTTTGAAAGAAAAAAAAAAGATCTAACACAGGATTGTTTTGTTCATCATTTTCTCATTCAATGTCAAGTATTCATCATTCCATGAAAAGACAATGATTAAAAGATCCCACTTAAATAGAGATAAGTTTATTCCCTTAAACACAGACACACACATACGTGTCTATGATGTAAAGAAATTAACAAATGATGACATTCTATAACAAGTGAGATTTTGTTTCAATTTCGGCAGGAGTGGGAAGTAGCAAATTTCAATTTTTGATGACAAAATTGAATATTCAATATTTAACTGTTATGTTATGAAATTAGTTTTTGTAACAGCATCAATAAACAGACTAAAAAAGGTTTTAATCATGGAAACAACAGAGTAAGACACTAATTAGAAGTACTGTTCTTTGTTTTGAAGGTCTCATATCACAATCTCTTCTTGAATTTAAAAACAACTTTCTGAATTTCATGAAGGAAGTCTGGAATCAGAAGTGCCTCCCCTGCAAAAAGGTGTGCATCAGGCACTACGGAAATAAAAACTACCCCCCCCCCCACCAAAAAAATATCCTCACACATACAGAGGTATATCAACTGGATCTATTAGCTGAAGGAACTAATGAACAGTAAAAAAAAAAAAAAAATTGTAGCAACATCAATGACGCAAAATTTAACTGGCAAACAAATTTTTGAATATATAAACCATTTCACAATAGAATATTATTGAAATGTTATAAAAGAAAAATTTTTATCTAAGGGTAGTGGTTAACAAGTTAGTTCTAGTGGAATAGCAGCTAGTATATCAAGTTTGATCTACATCAAGCCTTGTGCCAGAGTTAGCTTAGTGAATTAAAGTTAAACCATAAATAGAAGAATAGTAGTCTTAATATATAACTACCAGGTTTTAGGGGTAAAAATTTTGCAAATCTTCAAAAAGCTGTCATATGAGAAACCTGGCTCAGATAAAGTAAGTAATAAATTTTAAGATTACACAGATCAGCATTCATTCTTTCTTACAGATATGGACTCAAATGGTTGTATCTTCAGTAGTGTTCTTTCATTCTTTCGCAGGTAACCAGTTCTGTCAGTATTTTACAATCATATATATATATATATATATATATATATATATATATGAAAAATATTTAAATAATTAACTATTGTATGAAGTGTTAACCCCTTTGGCTAATTAACATATTTAGCTAAATAAGCAACTAATAACTTAAAAGTCCATAGTTGACTTCTTTTGCAACTATATTCTTGTAAATCTTATTTTTATGTTCATATAGTTGAATAATATACATATATGTTCCATGACATTTTAACTATAGATGATTTGTCCTATTTTGATTTTCTTACAAGAAATCAAATCCATGTAAATATATATATATAAAAAAAAAGCATTCAATAAATATTGGGGTCTTTCCTTTACAGTACTCTTTACTGACAAATTAATATTTACTGCAGTATTGATGGTTTCCAAGAGGAGGGTGAGTGTCTCAATACAGTCTTTCTGGACAAGTTCCTTCATGATAGCACTGCTACCAGATAGAAGCTTCAAGGCTCCAACACAGTAGATCAATGCATCAGGACAAGAAGCAGGTTCAGCAGCTCGGATAACTTGCTGTAGTTGCTCTAGAAATAAATAAAAATAGAAAAAGAATAAAGAAAAGCAGTAAACATTTTTAGTGACAAGGCCATTGTATCATGTGGCTAGTGAAGATTTTACAAGTATTTAACTCAATGCTGAAGAGAAAGGCTCTTCATCCAATCTGAAGAGAGATTTCTTTCTTACATAGAAAAAGAGATTTGTGCTAATTGGCATACATTTTACACTTTTAAAGGAAAAAAAGAGAGAGAGAAACTAGTTTCGAATTAAAGTAAAACAATCTTGCTCCAATAATCAGTCAAGGAATGTCATTTATGTGTGATTTTAATTATCAATATCCAATTGGCTTCAAAGGAAAGATATTTTTCTTGTACTGTGGACTTTGGTAATAAATCAGAAAGATCTTCTGACATTTGCTTAAGAACTATAGCATGTCAAATCATCAGAAAAAAAAAAATACAGGCTTTTATTTTTTTAATGATATCAAATCAAATTAAAAATATATATGAGTATACCAGATTAATAATTTAAACTTGTCAATCTTCAAATTTTAACTTGGGTTACTGAAAATGAAATAATTTGTGACTCACCCAAAATATGACCTCTTAAAAACAGGGGATCATTCTGTTCATTTCTGCTGACTTTAAATACCAATTTGCAGGCATTCAACAAATTCTTTCCAGTTACTTGAAACTAAGAGAGTTAAAAAAAAAAAGAAATCATAAATATGAATTTCAATAATAAGTGAGAACTCAATATACAAAGTGAACAGTCGGTACATTGATTATTGGCTAAAGATGATTGAGGAGACAAAGGATTTGTCTTGAGATAAAGGCTGAAAAAGAAATGTAATAAATTTAATGACAGAATAAACTAGAAAAGATTAAATAGAATCCCCTGAAAAAATAATAGCCTGGCACTTTTCCTAGTTCAAATGATATGCAAAAGATATTTTTCAGTTTGAAGTCAACAAATAAATATTTAAAAAGAACAATTGTTCATTTGATATCACTGGTAGGATTTATTAAATGAGTCAAAATTTTCATTCATTCTCATAATTACGTACACAGTCGCATAGCAAATATTTAAAGCAAGTGATTCTTGGTCAATTAAAAACAGCAAACATAACTAAAAAAAAGTTGAACATTTAATATCTATGTTGCAGAAAACTTATGTTAACTTAAATAGAAGTGAATATTTTGGTCCTCATCAAAAAAAGAATTTATAAAGCAAGAAAGGAAGACCCCCCCCACCAAGCAATATTGGTAATAGTGGTAACAACTACTGGACTTGAGAAACATTTTGCTGAAAAATATTTTTAAGAGAAAGATTTTATAATTTCAATTAACAGCAGCACTGACTGCTAGGTCAATGAATGCCAAATGTTTCCTCATAAGGAAGCAGTTAATATTACTATGACGACTACACTTGGCATGACAATAATGCTCTTAACTCTTGGGATGTTTAAATTTTGTGTTTAAATTATTTTTAGTATCTCGCTAGAAAATTATCTATAAACTGAGACTTTCATATTTTAAAAGGTGTGTAAATAAATGTTTTATTTTACACAATATATTACAAGATTAATAGCATGATTTTACATCATTTTAAAATTTGATTGCAAAAAAATTACATCTATTGCATATAATTGAGCATGCATTTCTATATCATATCCCAAAATTGATAAAATGTTTTTTATAAACATTTGTAAAAAATTCAAAAATTCTATTATGTAATTATTGACTATCAAAATAATCTGTCACGGTCATTCCAAAGGTCATTTATGGAAATCACTATAGCAAGGTCAGGCATCTAAAATTTGTAATTAAACATGTTTTGCTACATTCAACTTCAAATATGTTTCAGCAAGCTTTCCCCCCACCCATAACACACACTAGATGGTGTTTATTCCATAACATCACCCACCAGGAAATGCTGGGAGCAAAAACAGAATGAGTGGGATTATGAAATAAAAAAGCTGTCAATTTTAACACATCTCATTTAATCTTTTCGTTGCTTCTGCTTTTAGCAGCCAGTTTCATACAGTTTTATCCTCTACTTTAAGCCCAGTGGAACAGTGTTTATTGTAAATAAATTGTTTAATGTAAGTATTACTGACAGAATTATATGGATATTATAGCAGACAAAGAATTGAAAAGAATAGCTTCAGTAATATGAAAACAAAAATCAATTTAAAATGAGTAACTTCTAACAAGCAAACTTCCTCCAGTGAGATAACCAATTGGTTTACAGCTATTGATAGATAGATAGTTTGTTTGTTTAACCAGCATATCGACCTTTGTTATGCCATTTAATGCTGAAAAAGTTGTTTTTTTTTGTTTTTTTTATATGGTTTGCTTTCTAAAGCTGTTGTACTCCTGAGTTGTTATGCACCTTTAGGCTGTTGTACACATCAAGATTGTTATGAGCAACAAGGTTATTTTACATGTCAAGTTGTTGTGCTCATTGAGGTAGTCGTGACAGAGTTGTTGTATTCGAGTTGCTATATCAGAGTTACTACATTCAAATGGTACCTTGGTGGAGTAGAGTTGGGATGAGATACTATATTTTTGTGTAAAATCCTGTCACTTTCAAGAAAGCGAGGACATCATCTGTGTGGGTATTCTCAAAAAAGTCTTTCATGTTATCTCCATACATTCAGGTTTTTCTTTGTCTTTTTCTGTTTTGGGTTTATCTTTGTGGTTTTTGGATTTGGTTTTTGATTCTAGTGTTTTTCGGTTTGTTTTTACCTTTTGATTTGTTATTTTTTGGTTTCTGCTTTCCTGTTCTGTTTCTAATTTGTCAGTTACTGTGTTTTTGTTTTCGTAGTTATATGTACAGCTACTGAAATAATGAATAATTATGCAATGAAGTGAAAGCCACTTACAGATAAAATAAGCTGGGACAACGACAGCCACACAGCAGGATGATCATAGTCTAACAGTTTAAACACAGCCTTTAAGATGAGAGAGCGTTGTTTGCAATTTCTTGCCAAAAGATTCTCTCTCTCTAATAAAGTATACAAGTTTTCAGCAACAATCAGCATCTGGTCAACAGCTTTTCCTGAAAAACAAGAGAATGAAGCAGGTCAAGAAATTCCTTAACACTTTTCAATTTCTGTAAACAACTTTATAGGTACTTCCACTAATTCGCTGAAAAAACAGCATAGCATGATGAAAAAAGAGCCCAAATTTAATAAAAACAAAGTTTTATTGTCAAAATGTTTATTAAGAGGAAAAACCAAAGTATTTTTTTGATTATTTTCTTAAATTTTTTTAATCCTTTCTAGTATGTTTGAAATTTTGGTTAAAAATCTTGTTTTTTTTGTGCTAGTGGTTGATGTAATATTTACAATTAGTATTTTAGCACCTTTTTTGGTGAAAAACATGCTGATTGGGAAATTCTTGCAAAAATCAAATAATTGTCAGATTTCAGGAATTATTCACAAATGAAATTATTTTAAAAAAATTTTTTTTATACATATCTTACCCCCCACCCCATCGCACTTAATTTCATGAAATTTTAAAAAAAATTTTTTTTTCTTTTTTTCTTTATTAGAAGCAGGACTCCTTGGAGAATGTAAATCACCAATTTTTTTTCCAAACTGCTACTCTTTTCCTGAAAATCTGCTACAAATCAAAATAAAAATGCAATTACATTACATTATTTAATTAGAAAAACTTTTAATTGCTTTTATAAATAAATTTTATTAAGGACACTATTGTCCTAAGAAAAAAAATTTTTTTCAATGAATAATGAATTTCTACAAGAACTGTTTTCATTTTTTTTTTTTCATTTTAATTATAATTTTTAAAAAATCTTTTCAAATTCTTCATTACTTTAATTGCATTAGGTCATATTGCTATTAAGTAAAAACTATATTTAAAAAGCTTAACACAAATCATTTTGAGCCAAGATTTTTAAAATAATTTTTTTTTTTTTTTAGGTGTATAAACATGCCCATTTTGAAATTATGGGGAACCATACACAATATTATCAGAAAATAAGGGTAATGACTACAGTAAACTTAAAGTCAACATTCCTAAAATCAGATTATGGAGAATATTTTCCAACATTTTTAATATTACAGAGTACTTAAAAATTATATAAAAAGATGATCACCTGTCATTTTCTTAAATTGTTTTAACAGATAAAGTCTCTGTAGAACAACAATAAACTTGTCAACACCTTTATGAGCACTCATCTTCACTCATCTAGCACATAAACATGGGTACTGTCGGTTAGAAACACAACTACTGTTTGTTTTAAAAAGTCATTTCTGTGTTATTTTAAACTTAAAGTAAATTTTTTTTTTCAAATCAGATTAATTATACTTTAAATCAGCTAATATTCCTCAAAATTTCAGAAAAGTATATTTTATTTTTGGAAGATGTTTTAATAAAGAGAATTACATTGTTATGAAAGATGACCAAAAAAAAAAAAAAGAAGGGTGCTAATCAGTTATTTTAGAAAAAAAAATCTTCAAGTCAATTTAAATTAGTTTTAAACTAGTTTTTGAAATACAGCAATTTTGCTTATTGAAAATATTAAATTTAATTTATTAGCTTGAAATTAAAAGTATAATAAAAGCTTCAAGAAAGATTTTAAAATTCATCTTAAACCTTAGGTATCACATTTTTAGTGGAGGTTCCTAAACTTTATTAACACATCTATTGGAGATTCATTTCAAACTAAAACACTTATTTGAACTAGCATTCTGACTGTCATTTCGTGGAGTGTCAGCTGAAGTACCATCAATATTATAGAATAGTGTATTGTCTGTCATATGAAAAGGTTTTCATATTAGCAATATACTTTTGCTATTGTATGAAATAATATTCAGGTAATGTTACAGTAGTGTCATAATTATACTTTTCAAATTTCATGTTATTTTCTTTTACAAAATGAGATAAAACAATTTTTAACATAAAAATATTAAATTGAAACACACACACATATATATTTGCAATAAATATTAGTTATAAATAACAGTAATGCTGTTTAACTATTTTAATTACAATAGCTGCTTTTCTTCACTATCACAATTATAAAATACCAAAAATTTCTACATTTAGATTGCACACATTAAAATTAAGAAGCCTCAAGGGAGAGCTAGAATTAACTTTTCTAATGTTATCAAATATACAAAAGCAATTTTTTATGACTATGCTATTTTCTTACAATTGGAACTTCATAGAAAATTTTTTTGTTTAAATTGCTGTAATAGGTTCTAAAATTTTTATAAGAATATTTGTGATCAATTTTTGTTTTATTTCATAACAATAAAAAACTGAACCCCAATTTTATTGACCCTCCACTTGATGTAGAAAGACAGTAGAAGGAATCTCAAACCTGCTTTAAGCACGCAAAATATTTCTATTTTATTTGGACATTTTGAGGTTATATATACAAAACACAAAAACAGTGTACCTGATCCACATTTTTAAGAAGAAATGTAGTATGGCAAAAACAACAAAAATTAGACATGAAAATGAATATCTTGTTGGCAGTAAATGTTTGATGGAAAATAAATTCTATAAAGCCACTTTGAAAACCAATGATGGGTCAAATATGGTGTATGTAAAACTCTGCTTCAGATTACATCTCTTTCTGATACACTCTACATGTTGTCCGGATGTGAGCGCTAAGAAAGCAAAACCAAAATAAAAAAGTTTGTCCTCTGCTCAGGAGCTCCAAGTATCACATCCAGCCCACAAAACAAATACCCCCCAAAAGAAAAACAAAAATACAATATAAAAGAAGTCAATCACAAATATTTCCAGCATGAAAAAAAAAAGAGTTTATGAGCCATCACATTTGCTTTTAAGAAACAGAATCATGGTAAACAGGCAAACTACAACTAATCCACCACCAGCAATCTCTACTGCACCCCAATGATCTTGGTCAACTGACCCAACACACATATCAATTCCAGAACCTACCAACTCTACCCTTCCTCTAAGTCATTTCCCTTGCCCACAAAGAGACATTCCACTTACATCTTTTATATTAACGATTCTTGTTTTCTTCTTTGACTCACCGGCAACACTGTTTCATTTGTTCTCTCTTTTGCTACCACACACATTTATTTATGTATGAAGTGTGGATTGTGTGTTTAGAGAAGAAATTAAAGATTATTACTGTTCCTGAACAAGACTACCTCCTCGATAGAAGATGCAAACTGGTCAGTAAGTGTAGGTATGAGAGTAAGTAGTTGCTGTGTTAATTAGCTCCCAAATCAAAGGAACATGGGAATTTTGTAGGTGCTAACTGTGACTATTATCACCACCAACACTACCACCTTAAGAGTGGAGAAGGTAGAGTGGTAGCAAGTGATTACAAATTAGTTGAACAGTTTTAACATTTTTCCAGTATCTGAAGATCTCTTTATCATGAAACTGACAATAATGTCAAGGAACTCTACAAGCTCTTTACAATTATTGACCAGTATTTTTTAAAAGCATCTGTTTATATTGGACTTTGTAGAGTTTATCTCTGATATTGTTAAAATATATATATATATATATATATATATATATATATATATATACCCAAGTTTAGGATTGGTATATACGGAGTGAATTCCAATAACCAACAATTACTATTCTTTAAAGAGTGCTCAATACAGAGTAGAGCAGATATAATTATTTATTTGAATATTACAACATAAATATGTTATAAAATCACGACAAAAATAGCCATTTTGTTTCAACACTTCTGGTGTCTTATCAAGTGATGATATAGAATATAGAAAAATTTAATAGAGATTTGATTTAGATTTCTAAATAGGTAATTTTTAATTTTTTACTTTTAATTTTAATTTCAAATTTTATAAATCTTTTAATATCTATGATAACCTTGCTTAGTTGTCAAATTTTTCGAATCACCCTATACTTGTATTTTGATTGGTCATTCTAGCTTATGTAACAGCGTTTACTCCTAGCTAAGGATCGTTAATTAATTTGAAACTTTTAAAACCATTTATTCTATATTCTACATCATCACTTGATAAGACACCAGAAGTGTTGAAACAAAATGGCTATTTTTGTCGTGATTTTATAACATATTTATGTTGTAATATTCAAATAAATAATTATATATGTATGTATGTATGTATGTTAATTTGTATCTGTTATCATTTTTTATATATATTACACACACAAAATTGTCACATTTTATTATCTAACTTGTAAACCATCTAAGAATTTGCCTGAATAGAAATTTTAAACTCTCTTACTTCTGGGATTTTAAATATACCAGTTTTCCAGTGAATGTATTAAACATTTCAAAAACATAGTGAACTGATAAGACATGAGAACTTACTTTCTTTCAACATTGCCAAATTTTCCAGGAGTGGGTTGATATGTTGTTCAAAAAATCTATCTTCTACAAGGTCATCATCAGCATCTGTAGAACAATCATGAGACATTATATATATATATATCACACAGGTAAATATAGGATGATGTAGTACAAATATGTCTGCAGGGAATCTACTATTTTAAACATACAGAACAGGCCAGTACAATAGCAAATAGTAAGATAAGCATATTTACTAAGCTTAGGTCTGTTTAACACAAGAATATATTAGGTTTTTGATTAATTTGCTTTTACTTATTATCAACCCTTTGTTGGATATTTAAATTCAAGACATTTTTGATTGTAAGAATTCTTTTTTTGAGTAAATATTGCATTAACAATTGTTTTTGAGAATAACAATGACTCCCCAATACTCCAATAAAAGTTGTACTATTTACCCCATAGCTCTGGGGAGGTGATAGATTCATACCTTTTACAAGAATATTTGCATGTAAGTGAATGTGACAAACTCAACTCTGACATATTAGGTGGAAATAGAACGAAGATAGTGTTGTAACGATCTTTCAAATTTAAATGGCCTGGCTGCTTTAAAACAAGTCAACATTTGAAATCCTGTCATTTACTTGAGCTTCAATACCAACTTTTGGCACTGATGATGGGAAATATAGAATTATCTCAGCTACATGCCTATTTGGATATGCACAATAAAAAAAGATAGATGTCTTAATGTAGATTGGTAGATAAATATCTATATAGACACTGATATATAGAAATCGATAAAGATGCATAAATATCTGAGGCCAATAGAAATAATAAAATCACTTTAAACCTACTTGCATAACAACTGCTTGACTTTTGTTTGCCTCCATTGTTACTGCTCTGTTCACTAGGTCTTGAAGCACTGAAACAGAATTCAATATGGCCTAAAATCATTTCAGAATTTGTAAAAAGAAAAAAATATAGCAAGGCTTCAGCCACTTTTACACCATCATAGTGTAGCTTCCCTCCTGTCTGTTCTATAAATATGGTAATTGTTCTGATGGACTTTTCTCTATGGTACGTGGACTTTATGAATTTAAACACATTTAAGTACTAGATTGGCAGCAAGGTCTCATCATTTTACACTTAAAAAGCCAGATGCAAGTCCTATGCTAAGTTTCTTCCCTTGCATTTCTTGTCTGTGGAACTCTCTCCCAACGTCTTACTTTCCAGTCAACTTTGATCTTCAAAAATTTAAAAGCAATATCAATTGTTATCATTTGTCTTCTTAATTCCTTTTTTTTTTTATTGCTCTCTCCTTAATGCTATTTTCTCTCATTCTCTCACATTCAGTAACCCAATTTGTGTCTTAGTGGCTTTATTACTTTGGGTTGAAACGATTAAAGAAAGAAACTAAACACATTTATCTTTCTTAGAAAATTTGAACACAAGTATTTGTTAGTTTTCTATTTCACTCCTGAATAATTATTAAAGTTTCTCTGCTTGACTCTTTATCATAATTTATCTTAAAAGCAATTATAATTTTGATGAATGTAAAGAAAGCATCACCTTTGATTCAATGAACTGAAGTGGTGCTATGTTTAAAAAGTTAACAGCTCCAAATTTCCCAAGGGTACTTGCACATAAGTAAATATAACAAATTGAATTGGAACTCAACTCTCCGATTAACAATTCCGAGCCATTATCCATTACATGACCTACACATCTAAGTTTACATCATCTGGTATTCCCAAGCAGTCACCTATCTAGGTACTAACCAGGCTTAACGTTGCTTAACTTCAGGGATTTTATGGGAACTGGAGTTTCAACATGATATGGTTGTAAGCCAAATTAGATAGAATCAATATTTTTAACTGATGTTGGTAAAATGTTTAGACTATACTTATATTTATGTATGTAATGTATTAGTTTCAGCTTATAATATCTATCCTTATTAAGAAAATTCATCATAGCCTGTTTTGGTGGTGCTAGCTTTTATTATGCAAACAAAGTGAAACAATTTCTTTTACTTATAAATAAATCTAGTAAATATAGACCAAAGAAACATGTATTTGATTAACACAAAATTCTATTATGAAAACATTAACTTTTATGATAAAATCTAACAGTATATATTCAGAATCATCTGGGGAAGGTTTTTATACCATTTATTTGCATCCATAAGTATAAACTGTTGGTGTTTTTGGGTACCTTGGTGTACTAGTGAGCCAGCCAAAATGAGCCGACTCATTTTATAATTCACCAATAGAAGGTTTAAGCAATCAGAAAGCTCAAAATAGTCAATTCGACGTGTATAAAGGTGACCATGTTTTTTTTTTTTAATATTCACTGCCAGCGTTTGATATAGAAGAATTACGGAACGGCTGCTGGTGGTATTCGCGATATAGTCAGATTCAGTAGAGTGTCTGACTCGTGAGTGTTAATCTTTAACGTTGTTTCATTGAACAGATTACGTACTGCGCTGGATTCTATATTCATAGACTATGGTGAACATGGTCAACAAAGGTTACGAGCCCAGATTACGACTGTATTTTGACGGAGACGAGTCAAAGTACGAATTATGGGAAGTGAAATTCCTAGGCTACCTTAAAATACAAAAACTTCATGACATTATTCTTTGCCAAGATGACCAGAAAGAAGATGATGATTTTATGGAAAGAAATGCGACCGTGTTCGCCGAATTAATACAATGCCTGGATGATAGGAGTTTGTCTTTAATAATGAGAGAAGCCAGGGAAGACGGCCGCCAAGCTTTAAGAATATTGCGTGAACATTACTTGTCAAAAGGTAAACCCAAAATTATTGCTTTATATACTGAACTAACCTCGTTAAGGAGACGAGCAAATTAATCAGTAACAAATTATATTATACGAGCTGAGAATGTCACAAATGCCTTAAAAATAGCAGGTGAGACTATCTCAGATGGGCTGCTAATAGCCATGGTTTTAAAGGGATTACCAGCAACATTCAAACCTTTCACGACAGTCATAACTCAAAAAGATAAAAAATTAACTTTCACTGAGTTTAAAATTGCATTACGTAGTTATGAAGAAACTGAATGAATGTGTAATCCCCCAAATCAAGGAAATAACGAGAACGTCATTTAAAAAATTCATAAAAACCAGTCCCTCAAACCTACCAGACTAGGAATTATGATATTAAAAACAAGGGGCTTAAAAACAACTATTACAATAACAACAGGAACAATAATAATAGAAAATCAAATATCATCTGCTTTCGTTGTGGAAGAGCCAGGCATGTACATGCGAAATGTCAATTTCATACAAGGAGTGATTTTTGTAAAAAATGTAAAAGCTTTTTCAAATGAGCGAACATATGCTTTTTCATTTGGGTTGGATACTATACCCAATAGTTATAATTCTTACCTAGTTGACATGGGTGCGACAAATCATGTAATTACAGATAAAACAAAATTTATGAATTTTAACCCCAACTTCGAGCCAGATTCCTTCTTTATTGAGTTGGCAGATGGTACCAGATCTAATAATTTAATTTTAAAAAGAGGCGATACCTGTATTTATTTACCAGATACTAAAGGAAATATTTGTAAATGTTTATTAAAAAGGGCTTTATATATCCCTAAATTAAAACAAAATATTTTCTTGGTTCAGTCTGCTGTTAGAACTGGTGTTAAAGTTAATTTTCACCGAGACAATTCAAAGTTAATATACCCAGACGGAACTGAATTTAATATACAACAAAATGGACGTTTGTATTATTTGAAAAGTATTAAATCTGTGAAAACAGCCACCCATGACTTAAGGACATGGCATAAAATATTAGGTCACTGTAATAATTTGGATGTTAAAAGATTGCAAGAACACATCGCTGGAATGAAAATTACATCTCCAAAGGGCTTACAACATTGTGACACATGTATTAAAGGAAAAATGACGAAATATAGAAATAGGGATCAAATCCCAAAATCAACAGACATCTTGTTCAGAGTCTATTGCAACTTAGCGGGTCCAATTTCACCAATGGGTATTGGCACCTATTCATATGTATTAAACTTCATATTCAGGACTTATTATGATATATTTTCTGAAAAACAAATCTGATACCCTACAAGCTACAAGAATGTATTTATCTTATATTTCACCTTTTGGAAAAGTGAAAATAATTAGAACAGATAATGGTGGAGAATTTACTTCTAATGATTACGAAAACCTCCTAATAAATGAAGGCATTAAACATAAGAAAACCTGTCATTATTCCCCGCACCAGAACGGAATCGCTGAACGTAGTTGGCAGACTCTTTTCGAAATGGCTAGATGTTAGCTAATAGAATCTAAGCTACCCAAAAATCTGTGGGTCTATGCATTAAATACAGCCGTATATATAAGAAACCGTTGCTATAATAGTAACATTAAAAAAACTCCCTACGAGGATTATACGAACTACAAACCCAACGTAAGTGGGATGCATATTTTTGGTACAATTTGCTACACATATGTCAATCACAGGGCAAAACTAGATTCAAAAAGTGAAAGAGGTATATTCATTGGCTATGACAAAACAAGTCTGGCCTATATGATTTATTTCTCACAAAGTAAAATAATAAGGAAGATCAAATGCATCAGATTTACAGATTCCTTTGAGCAAGTGGAGGATCCCAAAGAAAAGAACATTAACTGCGAGGAACTGGTCCAACACGAACTAAACTGCGTCTAGAGATTATATGCAAAAGAGGTATTGTCAAATATTTTATGTAAAATTCATAGATATGTGTTATCCAATGAAATAATTTGTACTATTATGTATAGCGAGTAAGCATGAAAGCAATTAAGTCCCAATTTTCAATTTCAGATTGATATTTAGTATTTTTTCAGTAATTATAGCAATTTGCAGTGTCAAGAGATTATTTGCAAGAACTAGAATTTAGTATTATGGCTTGTAAAAAAGAACTAACAATGAATGCAAAGAACTATATAATCAAAGAAATTAGCAAAGGAAAGTCTTCGCTTCAAATTTCTAAGGATTTGAAAAGGGATCATCGAACAATCAAGAAAATATGTCAAATGGGAATTCAACCAAGGAAAAAAAAAGTCTCAGGCTGAATTCAGGAATTTAACAAAGCGAGATCTATCACATATCTGAAGAGAATTAATAAGAAACCCAAATGCGTCAAGTGCGTTCATATTTGAGGCAGCTGGAGCTCCTATGGTGTCAAAGGAAACAAGGTGTAAAACATTAAGGAAGTTTGCTGATGTAAAAAATCAAATAAAGAAACCCATTTTAACAAAAAACCATAAAGGGAAGAAGATTGCAGTGGGCAAAAAAGTACATGAAAACTGATTTCAGTAAAGTGCTTTTTACAGACGAATCAAGGATGGGCCCCGATGGATGGGCTCGAGGATGGATTTGCAAGCAACATGACTCAAGAAATTTTTTTAAATGCCAACAAGGCAGCGGTGGGATCATGATATGGGCTGGGATTATTAGTAATGAGCTCATGGGGACATTTAAACTGAAAGACAGGGTTAAAATGAATTCCAAATGTTACTGTGATTTTCTAGAGCAATATTTCTTTCAATGGCTTGATAACCAGTCTTTAGCCAAGCGTAGAACTATGATCTTTATGCAAGACAACGCACCAAGTCATGCATCAAAGTTTACTAAATCCTGGTTGAAAGAAAAGGGATTTGTTGAAGATTCTCTTATGGACTGGCCTTCAAATAGCTGTAACTTGAATCCCAATGAGAACCTGTGGAGCATCCTCAAGAGAGATATTTATTCTAATGAAAGGCAATTCAACAGCAAGTGTGACTTCTGGGAGGCAGTTAAAGTTGCTGCAAACAACTTACCAGCCGCTAAAATTGCAAATCTAACATCAGATGTTGACAATAGGCTGCTAAGAATTATTGAAAAGAAAGGAGCATTTGTGCAATAAATTTTAGGAGCTTCTTATTATTTTTTGTTAATATATCTTTTATTTTTAAAATGTTTTTTTTTTGTTTTTCCTTTAAGAAATTGACGAATTTGTTCTAAAATCTTTTCATATTTTTTTTACATTAGTTTTACAAGGTATAATAATGTAAAAGTATCAAAATAAATAGTTGCAAATAAACTACTGACGGTCAAATTAGTCTGTTTTGTTAACTTAGTATAATTTTTTCCAACAAAAAACAAGTTTTCACTATCACTATATATTTAAGTTAATAATATTGAGTAGAGTCTAAACAACATCATAATAGGACTTTTAACATTAAAGACGCAACTCTTTATACCAATTCATAACTTGCATATAATCTCTAGACGCAGTTTAGTATGGCCTAAAATAGAAAACCCATTCAAAATCCACAATTAAAGGAAGGTGTTATACCAGATGATATAGACGAGGAAAAATCAGACACAAACCTTGAATTAAAAGAAAATACAACTAATTGGGGGGGGGGGGGGACAAATTCCGCGTTATCCGACCAGAATTAGAAGAAAGCCAGACTATTTTGGAATGGGTCAATGTAATATCTGTGACATTGACTGTTACTATTCGGTGCAATGTATCCCGAAGAACTATCAAGAAGCCATAAATTCTGATAATTCCAAACGATGGATAGCCGCCATGCAAAAAGAAATGGAATCCTTAGTATCAAATGATACTTTTGAATTGAAAAAGGCCCCGGATGATAAAAATATTATCGGCAGCCGTTGGGTTTATACTGTAAAACGAACTGAGGATGTCTCACCAGTGTATAAGGCTCGTTTTGTAGCTAAAGGATTCTCGCAGATATACGGGGAAGATTATGTAGAAACATTCAGTCCAACAACAAACATGACAACAATCAGAATTTTGATGAAAATGGCCGGTCATTATGGTATGGATATACACCATATGGATGCTAAATCAGCGTATTTAAATGCTCCGATTGACTATGAAATATACATAGAACTGCCAGAAGGTTTTGAAAAAGGTGATAATTATGTATGGAAACTCAAAAGTCACTATATGTGCTCAAACAAAGCAGAAGAACGTGGAATAAATTACTACATTCCTATTTAATTGAACAACATTTTGAACACTCCCCAGTTGACCCATGCCTGTACACAAGAATATTTAATAATGAAAGATTAGCAATTCTGATTATTTGGCTCGACGACATGTTAATTGCTTCAAAATGTGAAGCTGCTCTCTTAAAAATTCCTTAAATATAAGGTTTAAAATGACCGACTTGGGTCGACTATCATGGTTTCTTGGCATACAGTTCGAATTTAAGGACAACACTATTTACTGACCTATAAGGTCCTTATTAGTCCTGAGTAGGATGTAAAACTGCATCCATTAGTTACTGTCTTAAGAGACGTCAGTTTTTGGTATGAATGCGAGTCCTTAGCTTCGGGGTATAAACGTAAATAGTCTTACTTTTAGCCCAATCCTCCTCTGAAGGACTCTCAGAATTAATGGGTCCCAGCTATGAGTAAAATAACTTTTTCCACTTTTTTGTGATCACAACCCAAATGTATAATATTGTTATTAATGTTTATTAACCTGAAATACTTAACAGTGGACAAAATGATATAACTAATTTTTGTGGATATTAATTTAAAAAAAAAAAAGTTATTTTATGAATACTAAAGTATTTGTTCCATATGAATATTGACTTTACTAATATTTTGAAGAAGACTCCATAATGTACCCAAAATGGTGGGGGGTTGGAGTTTTTGTGTACCTTGGTGTACTAGTGAGCCAGCCAAAATGAGCTGACTCATTTTATAGTTCACCAATAGAAGAGTTAACCAATCAGAAAGCTTAAAATATTCAATAGGATGTGTATAAAGGCGGCCATGTTTTTTCCGGAATATTCACTGCCACCCTTTTTTGAAAGTTGTTGACATATTTTGATCTTTTCTGACTGCTGTGTTGCCGCCTAATTTTTTTTGGATATTACTCTTATTGTGTTGAACTTTTTCTGGTTAAGTTTGACTTTATTACTGTCTTTTGTGTTTTTTTACGACTGTTTTGAAAAATTTTGATTTTTTTCTTTTCCTTTTTTTCCTCCACATTTATTAATTTTTACCCCCTTAATTTTTGCTCCTTTTTCTTTTTATTCCAGTTTTCCTTTTTAATTTTCTTTTTCCTGAATTTCTCTTAATTATATCTTCGTTTTCTTTTGTTTGTAATCCCTGTCTGTTTTTTGCTTTATTTTTTGACTAACCGTTAATTCTGTAATTCTTTCCTTTTAATATCCTTTAAGTTTTTCGTGTTTTGTTTTTCTGTTCCAATTTTGAACCCTTGTTTTATTTGTCCATTTATTTTGTTCTAACCTTTGTATTGTCTATTTTCTTTTGTTTATTTGTTTTGGCGTTAGCCATTTTGTTTTTGTAACAAGCTTTGTCTAGTTTTGAAAATTTTGTATTTTCTTTGTTTTTTCCTTTGTTTCTTTGTCTAGCGTTTTTGTTTTTCGCTTCGTGTTTTCTTTTTTAAATTTATTGTTTCACTGTTAGGCAAACTTTGTTTCTTTAATTTTTGTACGTGTTAAATTTTTTTTCCTTGCCATTAGGTGAACCTTGTTTTATTTTTCTTGTTTGTCATGTGATTTTTTTTGTATTTATCAGTTGTTTATTTTGTCTTAATTTTTCTTTTTTAGTTTCGCCTATGAGGTGAAACTTATTTATTTCCCCCTCCCCTTCCCTTTAAAAATGGATAAGAAGGAAAAAAAAGTACCTTTTTTAATTCTAAAAAAAAAAAAAACAAAGCCTAAAATGTCTTCCTTCAGGAGAATGGTAAGGAAGCATTTGTTCAACCCTAAGAAAGATCCGCATGACAAGAATAACACCGATGAGTATCCTGCCTTACCCACAATTCCTACAAATGAAGAAATTATAGATGTGCTCAAAATGCCTCTAAATCTACAGAGGCCAAAAAGAGCAACAACGTTGAGCAATCAAAAGACAACTCGTGATAATACAGAGACCGGGGAATCACCCTTTTGTTGGAAGTCTCCTCCTAAATGCATTATCGATATTGCAGAGTTCTTGGAGCATTCCAAGAGTTATGCACACTTTGTGGTAGAAGGTGGGCTCTTGGTGGATCCAAATGAACTTAAGAAAATCGACAAAAGAATAGTGTCAGTTTTCGTCGTCGACAAGCATTCACGCAAAATTTGTCATTCAACGAAAGACACAATGTTGAAAACACTGGAGTCCCTGGAGTTTATCCCACTCTGAATCGTTAAGGGTAAGGGCTTTTTCATGTGGGACATGATGTTACCCACTGCTGAAGACTGCGTAAGAGCCACAAGCAGGGAGTTAATCACGAAAGATTTATTCTCCGTACAGAGTATGAGGGTCGGCGAAGGACCATTGTAGCACTATATGAGGTCCCTCCTTAGTTACCGGGGAGTACCTTGTAGCTTTCTTGGCCCAGTATGGCGAGATTATGGGTGCTTCTTGTGACAGCCTGACTGGGGGATGGAGCTTCGATATTATGCTTGATCATAAGGCCTTCGGCTCCATCCCCAACTGTCTTGACGTTGGTGGCCTGAAGCTGCCAGTCATTGTGACCAGCCATAAACCAGTTTGTTGGAAGTGCGGAAAAACTGGTCACCTCTCCTCTTCCTGTCTAGAGAATAAGGCCTCTGGAAGTCAGGCCCCAATTGACCAAACTCCGGCCCCCTCTGACCGAGTCTTTAAAAACCGCCTCGCCTGTAAAGGGCATGCCGGCTACTGGGACCGGAGTGGTCTTACTCCCGGTTGGTTTATCACCAAAGCCCCCATTCCCTGAAGAGCTTTCTTCCACTGCAAGTGTAGTTGAGGAGAAGGGAGAGGGGAATGGCAGGTGGCTGGCAGGGCCAGAGGGAAGCGTCAGACAGCGGGTCTTCAGTACCCTGAAGCCCTCAGGACAAAAGACACGATGGGAGAGGCGGTCTGTCAGCAGTAAGGGCAACGCCCCAGTCTCTGAATCTACTCTAAGAGATTTACAGAAAAAGTACGACCCCGGATTCGAAAAAACAGAGAAAATCAAAAAGCTGAAAGAGAAATTGGAAAAACAAAAGTCCTCTTCAGTTAAAAAGGCCACTCCCTCTACATCTTCTGTGCCACAATCCCCACATCCTTCAACCCCTCTCGGTAGAGAACCCAGTCCAAAAAAGACCTCTCCAGTGGAAAAGGCCACTCACTCTACATCTTCTGCACAACAATCCCCACTTCCTTCAACCCCTCTCAGTAGAAAACCCAGTCTAAAAAAGACCTCTCCAGTGGAAAAGGCCACTCACTCTACATCTTCTGCACAACAATCCCCACTTCCTTCAACCCCTCTCAGTAGAAAACCCAGTCTAAAAAAGACCTCTCCAATAAAAAAGGACACTCCCTCCACATCTTCCGCCCAACATTCACAACAGACAAATTCTGCCCCTCTTAGTAGAGACCCCAGCGCTTTAAGACAAATCCTATACCAACCCTCCCCCACTAAAACACCTGAAATGTCCCCCCCAACAAAAGGTAAAGAAGTCTCACACAAGACACTAAGAGAAAAAAAAAGAAAAAAAGCACATAAACCTATATTCATCTCAGGAGAGGACGTATGTCGCATTTCCCGTGCCCAAGCAGAAAAATCTCCTCTCCATAAAACAATTTGCAGAAAAAGACAGAATACCCAAAAAACTTCCCAGAAGCACAAAGAGTGCTAACCGTCATAAGAACTGGGACGCGGGCTAGACTCGTTTGGGATATGCTTGACGAGGCAATAGCCTCTTCCAAAATGTCCCCACCAATAGCTATCGTTGAAAACGATAAATTAAAAAAAAAATGAAGCAATTTTGTGCTGGGAGGGTCCCTGTTTTTGTTCACCCCTCCCTATATAGAGCACTAAAGTTGACCTTTCCATGGGATATAGGCGGTCTCTCCCAAGACGGTACAATCAAGACTGAGATGGGCCATGGGTCAATGGGAGAGGCGGTCGGTATCCTGACACCATCCATGTTTAATTCAGGTAAGCAACCCTAATCGGTTTTCACTATGTCTCTCTGGTTAGCTAGCTTGAATGTCCAAGGCCTGAGTCTCAAAGGGTGAGGCTCTATTGTGACCTTCAGCGGCTCGGGGTGGATGTATGCCATGTGCAAGAGACCCGTTTTTCTTCTCGCAATCATGACAGCATTCTGTCTAAGGGGTTTTCCCTTTATTCAGCATGTTATGATGGACGCTCGAGGGGGTGTCTCTTGGGTGGTGAGCAAGTCCTTGAAGGCTGCATGTGCTCTTGTCTTCGCAGATCCGGCAGGCTTTGCATGCTGGATGTTACCATAAAGGATAAGGCTCTACATCTCATCGGGGGTTTATGCAGCCAATAAGTATTCTGAGCGGCCTGCATTGTTTCGGCAGATCCACCATTCTTGGCGTTATCTCGTCGGGTAGTTTTAGTGGGGGATTGGAATGCCGTCCTTGACCCCGATATAGATTGTATAGGGCCAAAATTGGGTACTAACAACCTGGACGTGAAACCATTTTGCCACTTTATCGACAGGTTTGATCTTGTCGATAAATACTGAAATGAACAGCCTCGGGAGGTAGTGTGGACTTGGTCGAATAATGGCAGCTAGGGTACTCCGGTGCGTTCTAGCTACCTGGACTGAGTCTTAGTCAGGAGAGTCGATGTAGGGCTCTTAGGGTGTTCAAGTTTCCATTATATAGTTTATTCGGATCATAGGCTAGTCCGGGTCCGGGCATAGTTTATTCGGATCATAGGCTCGTCCAGGTCCAGGTAAACTTAGATAAGCCTTAGGTTAAGATGGCTGGTTACTGGAAATTGAACTGCTCATTATTTGGGGAGCAAGATTTCCGGGACCAACTGCTACTAATGATACAGAGAGAACTGACGGGGGCTGTGGTGGGAAATGCCTGGTGGGATGAACTTAAAGCCAAAATTATGACGTTTGCTGCTGATTATAGTCGTTGGCTCAATCTAGATAGATTAGCGGCGCAAACG
Source organism: Acanthosepion esculentum (assembly GCA_964036315.1). NCBI lineage: Eukaryota > Metazoa > Mollusca > Cephalopoda > Sepiida > Sepiidae > Acanthosepion > Acanthosepion esculentum. The sequence goes on along the minus strand of OZ038496.1, from coordinate 97,309,343 downwards.
GCTTGTGAGCAAAAAGTTGATCGGGTGGTTAAATCACGTGATCGTGGGGACGTAGCCGTAGCTAAGGCAGAGTTGGCTTCCTTGCTTATCAAGAAGGATCAAGCTCTGGAGGTTAGGGCTAGGTTAAAAAGAATGTCTCCTGAGGCAACGAATATGGCCGCTGAATTGTGTGCAGAGGAGGTTCGGAGTGCATCTTGGCGACATATCGCATGCGTCACATTGCCGGATAAGCGGACCATGACCAAAAACGGGGGCATATGTGAGGCTTTTCGGGAGTATTTTCAGGAACTTTTCACCAGGGAGCCCAGCCCTGTTCAGTTTGATGCCTATTTAGCTGACTTCCCCTGCCTTGAGGCAGCTGAAGCATCCATGTGCGAGGATCCCATCACAGAGTTGGAAATCTGGGATGCACTGAAACAGGTTGGCCTGAACAAATCCCTGGCATTAGATGGTCTTCCGTACGAAGTGTACTTGAGACAGTCGCCCGTTTTTGTTCCCTTGTTGGCACTGATTTTCAGCAACTGAATGAAGCAGGGGTCTATACCCCAATGCTTCACCGGGGGCGTAATCAAGTTGTTACGTAAGGATAAAAACGGTGGGGATGGGTTAGATAACTTTCGCCCTTTAACTATGTTAAACACAGAGTTAAAGATTTTGGCTAAGTTCTTAGCGAACCGCTTGCAGGCTGTCCTCTCTAGTCTGATTGGCTCCGAACAGACTTGTGCCATAATAGGCAGGACTATTCAGGACAACCTTCATATGGTATGCTTGATCATCGAGTAAGTTGAAAGTGAAGCCGCGCTGATCAATTTAGATTAGTCCAAGACCTTTGATATGGTTGATCATCGGATTTTGGAGGCAGTCCTTTTGGCGGCTGGTTCCGTCTTCTGTATGCAACCCCCGGTGCGCTGGTGGAGGTGAATGGAATACGATCAAAGCCTTTTGTATTGTCTCGCTCCATTCGTCAAGGTTGTCCGCTTTCGCCTTTGCTGTACATTCTTGTGTTGGAAACTTTCCTTCGCAAGTTAAAGACGAATCTGGTCCTACGCAGAATTTCCCTACCTGGCGCTACCAACGCGCCCAGGTATTCCGCCTATGCTGATGACATTTCGGTTCTTGTGTCGAGCAGGGCTGACATTAACGAAGTCAGCAAAGAGATCAGTGGTTATGAGATGGTGACAGGGGCCAAGATCAACTGTGATACTTCTGTTGGCTTGCAGTTGGATGCATGGAAGGGAGTTTCTCTTCCCAGACCTTTCCTCTGGCAGGATGGGCAGGTCAAGATTCTCGGCGTCTGGTTCGGTCCTGATCTCCAGTTGGATATGAATTGGTCGGAGGTGCAAAGGAAGGCAGAGATCGCAATTAATTTGTGGTCTCAGAGGAATCTTTCCTTAAAGAGGAGGGCGGAAGTATGTGTTTCACACATCTACCCGATTCTCCTTTACAGACTCTCTGTGATTCCACTTCCGTCTGACACTTTACTGGCGTTAGTGAAGCTCTTGTTCTCCTTCTTGTGGGGAGGCAAAGCTACCAGAGTCTCTCGGGAGATCTGTTGCCTTCATCCATCTGAAGGCGGTCTAGGTATGCATAGCATTGAGATTCGTCAATATATGCTTCGCATCGGGTTCCTGGATCGAATGTGTCGCGAACCGGATGAGGTGGGCGCCTTCTGGAAGGAAGACGCCATAAGAACTTCCCATCCTTGAGAAATGTGCACCCGGTCGAGGAGGAGGCTCACCGTTTACCCAAAGCAGAGTGCTCCTTCTACCGTGAATGTCGTCATGCTCTGAAATGACTCTTATGGGCGTTGAATGGCCTCTCCAACGCTCAGGCGTTGTCTCGTAAGGCATTATATTGGGTGTTAGTTAGGGGGACTGTTCGTTATGATTTGATTGACGAGCTCGGTCTTACGAAGCAGGAGGCTCGCTTGATATGGCCTTGGGCGCCCGGGTTGAAATGTCTCATTAACAATGAGGCATCACTCACCTGGCTGGTGATGCGTGGGGCCCTCTGGGTCGCCAAAAGACTTTGCACAGCGGGCTTGGAGAAATATCCAAACTGTCGCCGCTGTAGTGGGGTGGTCGAGACCATTGGTCACGCCTTTTTTCATTGCAGGGTGGTAACACCGTTGTGCAAGTATGTTGAAGGCCTCATGGTTCGCATGCTGTCTGGAAAGTTCTTTGTCCTTGAGGTCCCTTCTGTTTGTAGCAATGTGGCTCCGCCGTTGACGAGGACTGAACACTATGTGTTCTTATGCTTGCTAGGTGTTATGAGAGTCGTGATTTGGACGACACATCAGAAGGGATTCTATGAAAGCGAGAAGTTTGTCTCTTCCCAACTGATCTTATACTTTAAGCATCAGCTTAAGGTTAAGATTAGGACGGAAAGGCAGCAACTCTCTTCATCAGAATTCGCCAAAAGGTGGGTGAATCTTGCGCGTTTGTGTCATGTGAAAGGGGCTGACTTGGGGTGGCACTTTGATGCTTGTTAGGCATCAGGATATTGCTTTAGCTGGGTTGAATACGGGCAACCCACCCTAAAATTAGGTTATCCTAGGTTTAGTTTTTTTTTTGAGTCTTTAGTTTCCTTTTTTCTTTAAACTTAGCTAGGGTATGAATGCTCATTGGCCCCTTTTATTTCTGTCCCTATTTTTTTCTTTAAGTTTAATTCCCCATCCCCTCCCTCCCTCGTTAGGTGGTCAGTGATGTCAGTTCTCTGGTGGATGTGGGGCGTTTTTCGTTTCGGGTGTGATTTTTCGTATCTGTTGTTGTGTGATTGAGTGCATGTCTGTGTGAGTGCTTAGGACAAATGAATGTTTTTAATTTATTCTAGTCTCGCATTAATTTCGTCCAGTTAACTGATGTCACATTTAGTGATAGTGGGGGGTTTTATTACTAACATGATTTTGTTTAGTTTCTTGTAAATAGTTATTTGTTTCATACTGTAAATACTCATTGGGCTTATTTTTTTTTAATTTTAAATTGTTGTTTTATTCCCCTCCCCGCACAGACCACAAATTGTACATATGGGGGACTAGTTAGTATTTTCATGGAGACATAGAGGTATTATGGTGGGTTTGGTGAGAAAGGTAAGCAAGAATGTGTTGTTTTGGTGCAAGAAATATTGTTAGTATGATTGGGTCAGCGTTTGTGGCTGGCTAAGTTTAGAATTTAAGTCAGAAGACTGACCACTTCCCCATTCCCCATTTCAGGCTTGTGCCACATTTTCTGTCATTTCACGGAAATAAATATTCACTGCCACCCTTTTCAAAAGTTGTTGACATTTTTTGACTGCTGTTTTGCTGCCAGATTTTTTTGGGATATTACCATTATTGTGTTAAACTTTATTTCTGGTTAAGTTTGACATTATTACTGTCTTTTGTGTTTTTTATGACTCTTTTTGAAAAATAATTTTGATTTTTTCTTTCCCTTTTTCCCCCCCTCCACGGTTTAATTTTTACCCCCCTGAATTTTTGCTCCTTTTTCTTTTTTTATTCCAGTTTTCCTTTTTAATGTTCTTTTTCCTTAATTTCTCTTTTAATTATATCTTCGTTTTTCTTTTGTTTGTAACCCCTGTCCGTTTTTCGCTCTATTTTTTGACTAACCGTTAATTCTGTATTTCTTTCCTTTTAATATCCTTTAAGTTTTTCATGTTTTGTTTTTCGTTTCCATTTTTGTATTGTCTATTTATTCTGTAATAACCCTTGTTCTGTCTATTTGTCCATTTATTCTTTTCTAACCTTTGTATTGTCTATTTTCTTTTATTTGTTTTGGCGTTAGCTATTTGTTTTTTGTAACAAGCTCCGTCTAGTTTTGAAAATTACATATTTTCTTTGTATTTTTCCTTTGTTTCTTTGTCCATCGTTTTCGTTTTTTCTTTTTTTAAATTCATTGTTTTCGCCATTAGGCAAATTTTGTTTCTTTAATGTTTTGTGTTAAATTTTTTCTTGCCATTAGGTAAACCTTGTTTTATTTTTTCTCGTTTGTCATGTGATTTTTAAAAAAATTTATCTGTTCTTTGTTTTAGTAATTATTTCTGCTTGCTGTCTCACTTTCGGCGAAGTTTATGTTTTAATATTTGTCTGTCACCTGCTGTTTTTTTTGTCTGTTAATTTTTCTTTTTAGTTTCGCCTATAAGGCGAAACTTATTTATTCCCTCCTCCCCTTCCCTTTAAAAATGGATAAGAAGGAAAAAAAGTACCTTCTTTTTTAATTCTAAAAAAAAAAAAAAAGAAGCCTAAAATGTCTTCCTTCAGGAGATCGGTAAGGAAGCATTTGTTCAACCCTAAGAAAAATCCGCCTGACAAGAATAGCACCGATGAGTATTCTGCCTTACCCACAATTCCTACAAATGAAGAAATTATAGACATGCTCAAAAAAGCAACAATGTTGAGCAATCAAAAGACAACTCGTGATAATGCAGAGGCCGGGGAATCGCCCTCTTGTTGGAAGTCTCCTCCTAAATGCATTATCAATATTGCGGAGTTCTTGGAGAATGCCAAGAGTTATGCACACCTTGTGGTAGAAGGTGGGATCTTGATGGATCAAATTGAACTTAAGAAAATCGACAAAAGAATAGTGTCAGTTTTCGTCATCGACAAGCGTTCGCGCAAAATTTGTCATTCAACGAAAGACACAGTGTTGAAAACACTGGAGTCCCTGGGGTTTAAGCCACTCCGAATCGTTAAGGGTAAGGGCTTTTTCAGGTGGGACGTGCCGTTACCCACGCCGAAGACTGCATAAGCGCCACAAGCAGGGAGTTAATCACGAAAGATTTATTCTTCATACAGAGTAAGAAGGGTCGGCGAAGGACCATTGTAGCAGTATATGAGGTCCCTCCTCAGTTTATCGGGGAGCACCCGGCGGCTTTCTTGGCCCAGTAAGGCGAGATTCTGGGTGCTTCTTGTGATAGCCTGACTGGGGGATGGAGCTTCGATATTATGCTTGATCATAAGGTCTTCAGCTCCATCCCCAACTGTCTTGACATTGGTGGCCTGAAGCTGCCAGTCAGTGCGGAAAAACTGGTTGCCTCTCCTCTTCCTGTCCAGAGAAGAAGGCCTCTGGAAGTCAGGCCCCAATTGACCAAACTCCCCCTCTGACCGAGTCTTTAAAAACCGCCTCGCCTGTAAAGGGCATGCCGGCTACCGGGACCGGAGTGGTCTTACTCCCGGTTGGTTTATCACCAAAGCCCCCATTCCCTGAAGAGCTTTCTTCCACTGCAAGTGTAGTTGAGGAGAGGGGGAATGGCAGGTGGCTGGCAGGGCCAAAGGGAAGCGTTAGACAGTGGGTCCTCAGTCCCCTGAAGCCCCTAGGACTAAAGGCACTGACAGCCCCACTCCCTCTGACAACAGTAAGGGCGACGCCCCGCCTCCATTCCGACCTTTCAAGAGCTACAAAAAAGATATGACCCCGGTTATGAGAAAACTGAGAAAATCAAGGACCTAAAGCATAAGTTAGATGAACAAAGGAAAGTAAAATCCTCTCCAGCTAAGAACTCTCTTCCTCCCAAACCCACTACTCAGTCTCCTCAGCCCTCTACATCCCGTCATCAAAAGTCCTCCTCTTCAAAGAAGGCCACTCCCTCCACATCCACGACACACCACCTTCTCCCCATCCCTCAACCCCTCTTTGTAGACAGAAGTCAACACCTGCCTCTCCTTCCACTTCTGCCTAGTCCCAAATCCCTCTCAGTAGAGACCACAGCCCTTTTAGACAATCAGATACACCCCGCCATACCCCCAGAACTTCTCCCATTAAATCCTCAGAAATGCCCCCTCCATTAAACAAAAGGAACAGAAGCCCCACGCAGGATTCAACAGAAAAAAAAAGAAAAAAACATTTACAATCCTGGTACAGATATTTGTAAAATATTACCTTTACAAGCAGAGAAAGCCAGGGACTACGGTAACAGAATAAAAAATTTAAAATACCTGTTATCAATCAAACAATTTGTGGACAAAGATATAGAAGAACCTTTAAATTTCCCAAATGCCCAAAGAGTGCTAACTGTAATAAGATCTGAGACAGGGGCGAAACAAATCTGGTCAATGCTGTACGAAGTTAGGGCTAAGTTAAAAAGAATGTCCTCTGAGGCGACGAATATGGCAGCTGCATTGCGTGCAGATGAAAATCGGAGCGCTGCTCGGCAACATATCACATGCGTCACATTGCCGGATAATCGGACTGTGACTACAAACGCGGGCATATGCGAGGCCTCTCGGGATTACTTTCAGGATCTTTTCACCAGGGAGCCTGGTCTGAGCCCTGCTCGGTTCAATGCCTATTTAGCCAACTTTCCCTGCTTTGAGGCAGCTGAAGCAGCTAGGTGCGAGGGTCCCATCACAGAATCGGAAATCTGGGAAGCACTGAAACAGGTTGGCCTGGCTAAATCTCCGGGACTAGATGGTTTTCCCTACGAAGTTTACTTGAGGCAGTCGCCCGTTTTTGTTCCTTTGCTGGAACTGATCTTCAACAACTGGATGAAGCAGGGATCTATACCCCAACGCTTCACCAGGGGTGTGATCAAGTTGCTGCGTAAGGACAATAACGGTGGGGATGGGTTAAATAACTTTTGCCCTTTGACTATGTTAAACACAGAGTTAAAGATTTTGTCGAAGATCTTAGCTAACCGTTTGCAGCTTGTCCTGTCTAGTCTGATCGGCTCTGGACAGACTTGTGCTGTGAAGGTCAGGACTATTCAGGATAACCTGTATATGGTACGCTTGATCTTAGAGCAAGTCGACAGTGAAGCCGCGCTGATCAATTTAGATCAGTCCAAGGCCTTCAATAGGGTTGACCATCGGTTTATGGAGTCTGTCCTTTCGGCAGCCCGTTTTGGAACCGACTTTCGCACATGGATCCGACTTTTGTATGCAACCTCCGGTGCGCTGGTGGAGGTGAATAGGGTAAGATCAGAGCCTTTCATACTGTCTCACTCCATTCGTCAAGGTTGTCCGCTTTCGCCTTTGCTTTACGTTCTTGCGTTGGAACCATTCCTTCGCAAGTTAAAGGCAAATCCGGTCCTGCGAGGAATTTCCCTGCCTGAGGCTACCACCTCAGCCAGGTATTCTGCCTATGCTGACTACGTTTCGGTTCTTGTGTCGAGCAGAGCCGAGATTGACAAAGTCAGCAAAGAGTGGGTATGAGATGGTGACATGGGCCAAGATCAACCACGATAAATCTGTTGGCTTGTGGTTGGGTGCGTGGAAGGGAGTTTCTCTTCCCGGACCTTTCCTCTGGACAGATGGGCCGATCAAGATACTCGGCATCTGGTTTGGTCCTGATCTCTTGGTCGAAGGTACAAGGGAAGGCCGAGATCGCTGTTAATCTATGGTCTCAGAGGAGGCTTTCCTTGAAGGGGAGGGCGGAAGTATGTGTTTCACACATCTACCCGATTCTCCTTTACTGACTCTCTGAACTTCCACTTCCGTCTGCCAAACTAATATTATTAGTAAGGCTCTTGTTCTCTTTCTTGTGGAGAGACAAAGCCACTATGGTATCTTGCGAGATCTGTTGCCTTCATCCCGCTGAGGGCGGTCCGTGAATGCCTAGCATTGAGATCCGTCAATATATGTTTTGCATCAACTTTCTAGACCCAATGTGTCGCGTATCGGATGAGGAGGGCGCCTTCTGGAAGGAAGACGTCCGTAGACATTTCCCATCACTGAGAAGTGTGTACTTGTGTGAGGAGGAGGCCAGCCGTACACCCCGAGCCGAATGCTCCTTCTACCGCAATGTCGTTGTGCTCTGAAACACCTCTTACGGGTGTCGGATGGCCTCTCCAACGTCCAGGCATTGTCTCGTAGGGCATTGTATCAAGTGTTAGTCGGGGGGGGGGGGCGTTCAGGATGATCTGATCGACGAGCTCAGTCTTATGAAGCAGGAGGCTCGCTCGATATGGCCTTGGGCACCTGGGTTGAAATGCCTCAATAACGATGAGGCATCACTCACCTGGCAGGTGATTCGTGGGGCCCTCTGGGTTGCCAAAAGACTTTGCTCAGCAGGCTTGGAGAAATCTCCAAACTGCCGTCACTGTTTTGGGGAAGTCGAGACCATCCTTTGGTTACCCCTTCTTTCATTGCAGGGTGGTAGTGCTGTTGTGCAGGTTTGTTGAAGGCCTCATGGTCCGCATGCTGCAAGGAAAGTTCTTTGTCCTTGAGGCCAGTTCTGTTTGTAGCAATGCGGTGCCGCAGATGACGAAGACTGAACATTATGTGTTCTGTTGCTTACTAGGTGTTATGAGAGTCGTGATTTGGACGACACGTCAGAAGGAATTCTATGAGAGCGAGAAGTTCACTTCTTCCCAACTGATCTTGTTCTTTAAGCATCAGCTTAAAGTCAAGATTAGGACGGAAAGGTGGCGGCTCACCTCATCAGAATTTGGCAAAAGGTGGGTGAATCTTGTGCATATGTGTCGAGTTAAAGAGGCTGACCTGGAGTGGTATTTTGATGCCAGTTAGGCTTCAGGATATTTTTTTCCTGGTTTGAACTTAGGTAGCCCATCCCTGGATTTAGGCTAGAAGTAGGTTTTTGATTCTTTAGTTTTTTTCTTTTCTTTTCCAGTAAAATTAGCTAGGGTGCGTTTGCTCATTGGTTCCCTTTTATTTCTGTCCCTTTTTCCTTAGTTTAACTCTCCATCCCCTCCCTCGTTAGGTGGTCAGTGAGGTCAGTTCTCTGGTAGATGTGGGGCGCCTTTCGTTTCGTGTGTGTGTTTTTCGAATTTGTTGTGTCAGAATGAGTGCATGTATGTGTGAGTGCTTGGGATGGATGAATGTTTTTCTATTTTCTTATAGTCCTGCATCAATTTCGTCCAGTTAACTGATTTTTCTACCACATTTAATGATTGTGGAGGGTTTTATTGCTAACATGATTTTGTTTTGTTCCTTGTAAATAGTTTATTACCATATTGTATATACATCATTGGGGTGTTTTTAGCTTGTTGTTTTTATTCCCCCTCTCCTCACAGACAACGATTTGTACATATGAGGGCTATTTAGGATTTTCATTGAGACAATGAGGTATTTTGGTGAATGTAGTAAGAAAGGTAAGTATGAATATGTTGTTTTGGTGCTAGGATTATTATTTTTGTATGTTTGGGTCAGTGGTTGTGGCTAGCTAAGTTATAAATTAAGACAAATGATGACCGTCCTTTTCCCCATACCCTTTTTCGGCCTTGTGCCACATTTACTGTATTATTTCAGTAATAAATATTCACTACCAGCCTTTGATATCGAAGACTGAAGAATTACGGAACAGCTGCTGCTAGTGGTATTGGCGATATAGTCAGATTCAGTAGAGTGTCTGACTCGTGAGTGTTAATCTTTAACGTTGTTTCATTGAACAGATTACGTACTGCACTGTATTCTATATAATCATAGACTATGGTGAACATGGTCAACATAAATAACTTTTCAAATTGGAGCACCTGGATGAATCCAGCTGCCATGTTTTACATATGTACTTTTCTTTCAGATATTTCAGTTAAATCCAAATTAATCAAGGTATATTAATTAGCATCAAGAACCAAGTGATAATCAATGCATAGGCAAGACAGGCCTAAACAATATGTGAATATTTAAAATTTAAAAAAAAAAAAAAATTAAAAATTTCAGGTAGAAACGTAGTTATTCAAATATTAAAATAGATGAATGAAGATCAATTTAATCATTCATTTGTCTTTAAAGTAGAAGAAGCAAGTGACTCAGGCTTTTACTTTATCTGAAGTAAAGCTTAGAAAACTTTTGAATTGCAGATTTGATTTCATTAAAATTTTTCAGCCTGTTGCTAGGATTCATTAATTTTGAACATACATTATCGATTAATCCACCATATTAACATCAATTTTAAGCGGGGGGGGGGGGGGAGAAAAAAAAGGTTATTGGATTCTATATAAAGGACAAATAACTATTTTGCTCATCATTTCACAATCAACACTAACATACATGAATTTCTTTTGAGGCCACCTACCTTCTGTCTGTCACTGAAATAGAAGTCATTCTAGCAGTGGGAGCTTCAGCAGGAGAGCTCTTTTCCCCTTCGTGTATTTTGTCACCAGAAGAATAGTCAAGGAGGGAATTGCTGGGCCAACTGTTGGAATGTTTTGTATGCTTTTCAGTATTCAACGAATTAGGACGATGTGCTGGTTCAAAAAAAATGATATATATATATATAAAAACAAATAGAACTGTGCATATATTTTCAAATATAAATCAAATAAAACCTATAATGGCACTTTGCTGAACAGCAAAAGTCAGCAGATCATTACTAGACACAAGCCAGACCCTTACAATTTACTAGTGGGGCCTTGTACTAGAACAGTGGTTCCCAAATTGCACTGCATGCCTCATAGGTGCAATAGAATGATTGAAAGACAATCAAAGATTTAGAAACAGTTTTAAAAAATTCATATGTCAAAGATATAATTTAATTTCAAAATTTAAAATATTATTATCGATTATTTGTAATTGCATGCATGAATCCCAGTTTGAATAGTTATAAATAATTATTGACCGATTTTATCACTCTGATATTTTTGCATTATATCAAGTATTAAGAATATAGTAACCAGGCTCTGCAAATTGGAGGAGAGAGTTATCAATAATGTCGACTTTGAATCCGCAGTTACCTCCCTTTAACTCTCTTTCTCTCTCTCCGTTTCTTATTTTTAAATGCACTTTTTAATCACATAAAAGTTGGTGAGGCGAGACCAAATTTTCAGTCCAAAAATGTGACCCAAAGAAAAAAAGTTTGGAAACTAATGTGCTAGACGAAGCTAAACATAGTAAATATGAATAAAATCTATAATCTTAGTACTGAATAAATTATTGTAAGTGAGTAGTTATTAAGTGAAAAAGTAGCAATGAAGGTTACAATCAGTTAGAAACAAATTATATTCAATGAATCCAAGGTCAAATTAGGACAAAGGATTGTTATTCTTTTTCATACAATCTATTCAGAATCGCTTGTTATCACTTATAGCAAACATAAAAGAAAAAGACACCTACAAAATAAATTCTGAAATACTGACCAGTTTCTTCATTTCTGGTGTCTGCAAATGACCCCATGATTAATTTAGAATGCAACCGAGACGATCCCTTGTACCCAGGAGGTTTGCTTTCTTCTGGGGGTGGCTTTGGAGATATCAATTTTGTTTCTAATTCAGATGGTAAATTTAATGGCTGAAAAAGTAGTAATGAAAACAAAAATCATTAAGTTAGATTAAAGTAGCTAAAATGCAAAAAATAAAAAGTAAATAAAAAGTAGATAAATAATGCGTGCAGTGCTACTAAAAAAAGAAAAATGCAAATAGTAATTTTATACAGTTGATCACTAATACATTGCATCTGCTTCAAAAAGGTCTCTTATCTTCAATATAAGAAACATTTGTTTTACTATTGTTCACCCAATATAAAGCCCAAGAGCCGGTCAAGGTAGACGGTTACTAAATGAGGTTGTTGTAAAGGAATACAAGTAGGTAGTGAGAGGTGCATATTATGAGGATATGTAGAACAGATACCAGATGACCCTCGACTTACAGTAATTAAGAATGTAGTGATCAAGGAAGCATTTTCTAAAGAGTCCATTCCATAATGCAACAGTTCTGGAGATGAATCTGTCTGCATGGAACTTCCTCCTCACCAATGGAATATGAAGGAAATGAGCATAAGTCGATTCATGGAGAAACTATTTGAAAAGTTTTCTTGATTCTGTCTGGATTAACAACCACAAAAAGATTTTTCAATTTGTTATTTGATCAAATATATCAAAAAATGAACTGCACCTGGATAATAGGTTGCCTTATGACTATTGCATAATTCCCACTGACAAAGTGGTCAGTGTTCAAGTTTTGTTAAAAACCAATATCTTAAATGTTGATCTTCAAAGAATGAAGGTCCTCCCCACTTGAGGTATTGGTACAACATAACACAATTGTCTTATATCATTACATTTAGCTTTAAAAAAAAAAAAAAACTCTTGAAAGCATCTGCATCAATAAATATGAAGATTGTGAATATTACACATTCAACAAAATTATTAACAATATATATTTTTAATCTAAAAAAGTGTGTGTGTTTGTGTGCATGCATTTGCAAACATTAATTGACAGATAAACTGAGGATAAGTCTCATTACTTACATGGTTGATGGGAGATAATCTGGTTCCTGAAACTGGCCGAGATTCTAAACCTTCAAAATGCCGAGACCCAATACTAAAATCAAGTAAAACAAACAGTGTGCTGAAGGAAAATAATAAATACTAAAAGACCATTATTCAAATAATGTTTTCAGAACATCAGAATAAAATGGAGCATTTCATTTTTCCTTTTTATGAAATATAAATTAAATCATAAAATTACAAATGAGTATCCAGTACAAGTTAAAGGTTCAAGAGAAAACAAAAAAGCAAATAAATCTTCTTTGTCTAGAATATTCAAGTGTTGATTATTGAATAAGAAAAGGATAAAATTATAAGTTCTTTTTTTAAATCATTTAAAAGCAAGCATTTTAACATTCAGAAAAACCTAATTTAGAATTTTACCACATTTTTTTTTAATATTTCTTCCCACATTCCTCATTAATGTGGGTTCATAACATACAAGAATTTCAACACTATCAAAAGCTAAGTAAAAAGTTTAACCATTTATAGTTATAAAAATAAAGTATTTTTCCATATAATATACAAAGATTTGTTTAATTTCTAGAATACAATTAATTATACAAGTACACAAGAAATTTTCCCTTTGAACAGATGTGTGGATATACAAGGACTTCTTATATATGCTATAGTATTGTGTCCTATTTTTCTTTTTGGTTTAAGAGAATCTTATTCATTCTATAATGACTTAAGTGAACATCTTCTGTGCTGTGTCCCTTGAGGACGTGGGAGATCATAGTTCCTTGGTAGCTCTTAGCAATGATGGTCTTTTTTAATATCCCTTAGATTTTCTGTTCTGACATCCATTTATATGAGCTCATTAGGTAGGTTACACAGTTGTAGAGAACTGACAATGTTATGTGCAAGTTTGAAAATCAAGTATCAAGAATGCTGAAAATAGCACAAGTGAAGATTTTGTATGCTTGATTTTATGCATTTCAACATTTTTGTATCCAATCTTTTACAGTTTTTGTCGTGCATGGCCAGGCAAAACATTCAGTTATTAATTTCAATGTAGAATGCAATAGACCATCTAAATGCTGGATAATCTTTCATCTTAAGCTGAAAAGTATGTAAGGGCTTCGAAGCTTCCCAGATGTATTGCATCAAAATGTACTAGTAATTCTGTCAGTTGTGTAAAGATATATTATCCTTGATTTATAACAAAATATCATGTGATTTCTGTTCCTGTACAGTTGTATTATAACTAAAAATTAGTGAAGTTACTGAAGCATGGTGAGCAGGCATCAAAGTATCTGCTACTATGCTCATTTTTTTAATACATGTCAGATTCCTAAGGGAAACTGAAAAATATAGTTCAGTTTACTGATTTAGCTGGTTGCGTATTTTTCCATGTGTGCATATATAGTAAGTATGTGAACATTTTATGGTCTGTGTACACAATGAAGTGTCTGTCTTAACTTCTGGGATGAGGAGTTATCCTTATTTACACCATCTATATTCAAACTATTGTCCTCATCTTGGTTGTTACCACAACATTTCAGCCATTTTGACCTCTGGCCTTCCTCGGGTGTATATCGATCTGGGTAACCTACAGGGAATTCTGAACAAAATCCTTTATTTAATCTACACATGTAGATTGTTTTCTTTCCACTGCTCACCTCTAGGGATGTTATCTAGTTATTTTTATGTAGTACTGTTCAGTTATTGCTTGCCTGTTTCCACAGAGTACACACTGCCTGACCCAGGGATTGAACTTGCAACCACTGTGTCACCAAATTCATAAACCAATGTTTTTATCCACTACAAAGAGTTGATTTATGGTTTATCCTAGTAGATTAAAAGCATTGGTTTGTGAATTTGGTGACATAGTGGTTGTGAGTTCAATCCCTGTGTTAGGTAGTGTGTACTTGCACTCATTGGAAATGGGTGAGCAAAAGCTGAACAGTACTAAATAAAAATAAGAACTAGATGGTATCCCTAGACATGAGCAGTGGAAAGAAAACAGTCTACCCATATAGATTAAATAAAGGGTTCATTTCAGAATTCCCTGTAAGGTAAATAACAATGAAGTCTTCTCTCCATAAAGTGTCAAAAGTGTTTGATTACAAAGAAAATTGCCGAGAATTCTTTAGAAATAAACTATGTTTTGTTTATGTAACAAGCAGTTTTGCAGAGAAAAGAAAGAAGATATTTGTCTGATAGTGTTTTTTGTTTCCTTGTGTATAATTGTACCTACACCATGATCCAATATTGTCAATGTCAACTTGGGTTGTTAGAGAAGTAATTTAACTTGATAGAATTTGCCGAGGTGCATTCAGCTTTTGCAAATGCTTCCACCACTTCATTATCCAAGGTGATGTGTTTTTGTTTAGTCTTAAGTTCTATTAATGGTAAAACAACTGTTGGGCAGTTTAGTATAAAATGGCAACAATAATTAATAAGTCTTATAAAGTGTTGGAATTGTCTTGAAGATGTTGGTCAAGGAAATTCTTTTATCACAGTGAGTCTAGTGGGTAATAGTGGTAGCACATTTTGATCTATTTCATATCTTAAAAAATGAAATATTTGTGTTCCAAAGTTATACTTGTTTACAATTATTTTTTAATCCAAAATGGGACAATATATGCATAGTCCATGAGATATTTAAATCTAAAATCCTTTTGTTTTCTTAAAGACTTTTTTTTCAATGAAATTGTTAATGGATTATTTCTACACTATTTACATTATTTGGACTACTGTCCTCATCTTTGTCGCCGGATTTATTACAACGTTTCGGCTGTTGTACACTCCGGCCTTCTTCAGGTGGTTGGAATGTCGAACTGAACCCTTTATTTCGCTCACTGGGGTAGACTGTTCTAGTTCCACGTGCCATGTTTAATGAATGTCAGTTATCAGTTATCTCCTGTTAATTCCCCTCTCCAAGTTCTCCACCGCCTTAACAGGGTATTGAACTCACACTCTTTGGGTCCTGTCACTGGATCTAACCAACACCTTTACCCACTGTGCCATTTGTCCTTGCGGCAACAAAGATGAGGACAATAGTTTGAATAATGTAAATAGTGTACATAATACCTCATCTCAGAAATATAGACAGAGTATTTCTATCTGAAAGTTTCTCCATAAGGAACTTGAGAAGATTTCAGTGGTTAAGTGTTGCATCTTCTGATTACAGGCTTTTAACAGCTATCTCAAAGAAACAATACATATTACTAGCATCTTTCAAAATATGCACTACTTTGAAGTGATTGTTTTGACGGAACAAACTACTCTTAATAGAGATGAATTGTTTCAGAAGACATTGGGGATCATGGCTCTTCACAATTCCTTTGTTGCTCTTAGTAAATTTTGTCTTTTTGCTATCTCTCCTAAATCCTGTTCTGTCATCCATTTACACAAGCTTTTTAGATGGGTTATACACCATTTTTTGTTGTCCCTCTTGCCTTCAATGTTCTGTGTGTGTCAAATTTTCCAAGTCCTCTTTCCTCATTATATGCTATAGAAATTTCAACTATCTCTTGCTGATGTTAAGTGTCTTTTTGTTGCCACTTTCGCTAAAACTTTGTTGTTACTCATATATTCAGTCTATGGTATTCTCAGCATCCTTCTGTAGAACCACATTTCTATTGCTTCAAGTTTTTTCATCTGTGAGGGGATTGTCCAGCATTCAGTGCCATATAAGAGGACTGATATTAAATAACAGTTAAGTAATCTTTTCTTTCTTTGTAACAAAATTTCCCTGTTTCTTAATACTTTGCTTTACTTTTGGAAGGTAACTTTCACTATCCCAGTGTACCTTTGAATTTCAATGTTACACTTTCTGTCCTCTGTTAAAACACTTCTCAGATATTTGAATTGCTGTACTTGTTTTGATTTTGCTATTTCCAATTCGTAATTTGCATGTTGGGCTGTTCCTTTTCTTGACAATCATGCATTCTGGCTTCTTGCAGTTGAGGTTTACTCTTTTCTTCTCGCTTTTCTTCACATTCTGTAGAAGCTCTTGTAGTTTTTTTTTTCTGTGCCATCAACAAAGACTCCCCAAAAGTTTAATTCCAAGGACCAATAGCTATCTTTGTGAGATACATTAATATTCATATAGATCACATTTTGAATGGACATATAGTCATCAAGAGTTGCAGAGTAGAATTTCTTTACGACTCAAGGTTTTGAAATGATTTACCAATTCTGACATTTTATCTTCGTGCAAACTATTGACCATTTTACTCAAATATGGTCACATTGTTAGAGGTGGATTATGTTTATTTTCAGTTAAACTTTTTTGAGGCAGTAACACTAAAATTAAAGTCAAAAGTTTTACAATTTCTTCCTTGACAGATTTTTTTTGAGTGAAAAATGAAGTTAACTTTTTTTTTTCTCTTTTCGCTGTTTCATTTTCAATTTTTGAGTCAAAATCAGTAATCTTGTGTATGGCTTTTAAGTGAACCAACAATCCAGTTGTTGAACTTTCACCATGCATGACCACTTCCACCCCCCCCCCACTTTACTGTCTCTGCTTTCTTCTAATCTTTTCCACAAAAATAATATCAAATACTTGACTTTTTTTTAAATAAGAGGATGAAACTACTCAGTAACTGCAATGAAATATGGAGGAAATGTGGATTAACAACAACAAAATAGCCATCAATTCCAATAGAATTCTGAACACATTTTATATTATATTCTTTGAAAAAGTTGTATATTTGTGAAACTCCTAAGTGAAGTAACAATTCAGCTTTTGGAGAAATGCATTTTTAAAAATGAAACATTTTTAATTTTCCAGTTTAAGCTAGTAACCCAAAAGCTTATTAATAGAGCACTAGACCCAGACTTTGGCAATTTATATGAATCATCTGACGATTTCTAATATATTAAAATCAACATTATAGAATAGGATTTCTATAAAATAAAAACTATGCTGCTGGGTAAATGGCACCAGAAAGACTCAAAGTTTTACAAGGATATCATTGTTGTGTGCTTGTGCTCATACATTCTTTTTATTCATTTAAAGTCATTTTCTGTAAGTTTTTCATGTCAAAAAACATACTTTAACAAACTTTCTTCTTTTTTAAATGAAATATCAGCACTTAATATTTTTTTCATAGGAACAATTACTGTAATACTTACATTATATATTGATTAGACCAATGAAAGTTCTTTGTTGAAGATTTTATTTTGTTTATGTTGGACAATTTTCCTGGTTTCTAGTGAAAGTTTAAACAAACTGTCCAATATCTGAGCACTTTCATCTTTCATAAACTATTATTAAAAGAATTTGTGCTTTTTGTGCTATATTATACACACAGCCTTTATAAATACTGATGTTTGGTCAGATTTTGAAAAGTGCATCAGTACCTCTTCATATAAACAAGTCTATACTTATAATACCAGTATTGGTGCTGCCTCTTTAGTTTCACCACCACAGAATACTATTATTGAAATACTGGTATATTGGTAATCTATTTAAAATGATCAATGTTTTTTCAGTTATTTGTGGAATTATACACATCAGTTGGACAAATAATCATTCCAGATGAAAATTCTACCAGAATCTGTCCTGAGGATGAACTAACAAGAACAATACATTAAAGAGGAAAATAATCCAATTAAATATTAATAACTCCTCAGTCCAAAGCAGACATTGTTCCAGAAGTGACTCTTTTAAAGTGCATATAAAATTTAGACCAAGATCCTTCATATTCTTAAGCACTACTAATCAATCATTTTTGTTCTTGTTCTTTTACCCCTCCATTTTTTAATAAATTTATAAAATATGAATGTTTCCATATAAATTCTCTAAATTCTCTGTTTACTATTTGTTTTGGATTTTTGTGTTTTGTGCATAAAAATACAGAAATGACTCCATACAATTTTTGGTTCTTGACAGAATTTGTATTAATGAGTACTAATTTGTACCTGTAAGTGCTGGCTGGTCTTGCATCTGGATTGCGATTGCTTCCTTCACCAAACAGTGTCCGTTTCTCATCCCGCGGTGTAAAAGGACGTTTGGTAGAAAGAGAGCGTATTGTTTTTTTGGCATCTCTAATAATTTCAGCACTGGTTCTTCGGCGTTCTGGGGTTCTGTAAAATGGGTTTTCCTCACCCATTCTTTAAGGAAAAAGACAATAAGATAAATAATTTGATATAAAATTAAAACGAAAGAAAAGGCAAAGCTTTAAAACTTATATCCGAGATATTCAACAAGAGATTCTTTAGAGGTCTGCTTCAAAATTCTATAGAAATAAGAATAAAAATTTAACATTTACCTTCACTCATATAAAGTTCTGATATTTTATTAAACAGGTATACTCAAACACTGCAATACTATGAAAGAACGGCTTTTAAATGGTCACAAAATGTAAAAATCATCTGAGTGCTGAGATAAACAGCAAAATATGATCAAAAGATAAATTACTTTTGGAATCAATACTGAAAAGACACCTCTTTAAGAAATTTGAAGAACCTGGCATTTTCTGCAGTACCAATCAGAAATAGTTTATAAAAAATAAACACTGTAATTAACTGAATAAAATAAGATCACTTTTTTGTGCATTTATAGTAGCATTGGTTATTAATCATGGCTACAATTAATTTAGCATATAACCGTACAATAATTTTGGCAATTATTTTAAATTGCAATTTCTTTACATTTTACAATGACAGTTTTTTGATTTTTGTGAATGTACCTTATCATAGCAAACAGTCTTATTTGAAATGTTCATAGAAATGGATATTTGCCTGATATAGAAAAAATGTTATTACTCATTGTTGGTTAGTCTTGATCATTTACAGTATTATATAGTTACAAAGTCTTATATTGGTTTCAGGAGAATCAAAAGTTGTTCAATCTGTTCAAATAACAATTGATTGCTAATTATCTTTTTATACCTTATGATGTTTTCTATGACCTATGACACCTACAAAATTAGATTTTATTTTTGGCAGCTTTCCCAGAGTTTGTTATTATATATATATATATATATATATATATATATATATATATATATATATATATATAAGTTAATAGATAAATAAAAGTTCAACTAATTTATATTGCAACTTGGAGTTTTGCAGAGACATCATCCTATTTGTCAGGGTAAAATAAATTTGTCATATTCATTGAAAATATATCTATGTGTGTATGTATTCTCAATTTATGCTGCTTTTTGGTATACTTCTGAAATGAATACATGCCAGCTATTTTAATAATTTAATTTTGAATCTAATTGCAATAGTTCTCATTCAAATTGTATAGAAATTTCTGCACAATTTATAATAATAAAAAATTTTTTTTCAAATTAACCATCTACCCAAAGACAATTCTATGAATTCAGTGATATTCTGTGATCATTTATATCAGAATTACTGGAAATAGTAATACTCAACTTATCTAAGTTAGAATTGTCTTTGAACACTGCTATCAGACTTATCTATACATAAATTATTATTGTTCCTGTTTGAAACATTATCTTCAGAATTTTTATTATTATTCTTAACCTTAAAAGTAAGGTCATACCATGACAAAAAACTTTATGCAAAAAAAAAAAACAAAAAAAAACCCCAACAGCATTACAGATTTTGTTCAAAATGAACACAATTACAGAATCTTCGAGACAAATAGCATCTGTCTTATATTTTTATCCCTGGAGAAGTTTGCAAAACATGTTAAGGTGATGACAATATTTAAAAATCAGTATATCTATTGTTTTTACAGGTAAAATTTTTATCTCAAGAAGATATAAAACTTGTTCTATGTATTTTTGCTTTACCTTAAGAGATCATATAAAAACATTGACTTTGAATAAGACTTTTATTTGACCTCCAAAGCTCTCTCACTCTTTCTCTCACACATGCACCCACATATATATATATATATATATATATATATATATATAACAGATATATTAATTTTTTAAACTGTCATTATTGCTCAAATACCACAAATGAGATGAGTGCATTTATTTTGTCTAGAAGATCAGTAATTGTGTCAATTTACCAAAATCTATGGTAATCATGGTTTGAACCCTTGTTGATTAGATATGGAATTTACTAAATACTTTTTATTTACAAATCTTTCAACTTAAGATTTCAAAATATCTACAGATAATCGATAATGTATATTATCATTCATCCAAATGAAAAAATGTTTTGGTCAACACTAGAACTTTGTAGGGCCCTGGTAATATACCTTCAAAAGTTCAATAAACCCTAAATTATGCAATCTTAAATGACATAAATTCACTTGAACATAAGATTTATTTAAAAAATGAGAATTTCTTTGAGAAAAGTCAAAGATAAAAAAAATGCTATCATGGTTTTATACAAATTGATTTACTATTTAATGAATTATCATTCATTGTATCAGATGGAGTGATTAACACTTGGAGAATTTATATTGAAGGACGAATGACAATACAAAAAGATGAGAAGCCAGGTTTATTATGTGTTCTGTGTATACCGAGGAGTACAAATGATAATGCTGATAGCCATTATCCTTTATGAGCTACAAATACGGTTTTTGCTGTTCTATCTGTTCTGTCATATATATATATATATATATATATATATATATATATATATATATATATATATATATATATATATTACAGTAGTGTTCACCCTATACAAGGCCCTGAGGTCACTTGAGGTAGTGGGTTACAGAATAAGAGTTACAGCTTCTGCAGAAGATAACAGTTAACCCTAGATTTGAAAAGGTTAAGATTGTAGTAATTGGGGAAGGGAATGCGAGTGGTTTGCTACAGTGTACGTGGCATGGCAGGTCTTAGAAGTGAAGATTAGGACTGGTGGAACTAAGGAGTGTAGTTTATCTGAAAATAATTTGTCACCCACAAGTACATGGAGACACTTTTGGATTCTATCAAGAGTGGAAAAGGAAGACTGGGTAGCTCCTGCCTATATATGGCAGGTGTACTCCATTTTTGGCTTGATCTGGCTCTTGTAAAGGTAGAGGATAGGAGGAGGAGTCAGGTACATACTAGAGTGGTACAGGAAACCAACCATTTTTCCAGCATCTTTAGTGATGGATCATATGTATGAGTTCCATGGTCTGAGTTGAGTTTAAGTTCCAACAGGCACTCAAGACATGAGGCCACCCAGAGAAAACATCCATTCATCACAATTGGTGAAAGTTTTGGGTCTGATCAGTGAAAGGTCATTTGTTTGGTCTTTGAGGCACTGAATGTGACCAGCCATTTTTTCCACCACTGAGCTGTTAGAGTTAGGTCAGAGGAGAGATCAGCTGCCAAGTTCTGGTCAAGGGTTTTGAAGGTGCACCCATATACTGTTGTATCATCAGCATAGATATTTACATATGATCAGAGTATACTCTTAGGCAGATCATTTATCAAATAGAAAAAGCAAACCTTAGGGATGCCCACATTGATTGCCTAGGACTTGGAGCCATTAACAATTACTTTCAGGGACCTACCTGCTGTTAGGAAGGACTTTATAACTGAGAAGACTCTTCCAGTAACTCCATCACTAGAGAGCTTGAGCAGTAACCCCTTGTCAAAGGCCTTTAAAATATCTAATGTGACCATCCTTGAGATGTATTCATTGTCAACTGCCTCACTAATTCTGTAATTGCAGTTAGGATATCAGCAGTGGACTGGGCAGATTGAAGTCCATACTGTTTGTCACTCAAGAGGTTGTACCTATCGACAACCTTCTTGTCGATTATAGCTTCAAAGAGCTTGCTGATGGCATTGAGGAGACTGATGGATCTATACTATGAGGAGGATGAGCACTCACCTGAATTCTTGAAAACCAGGCATACTGTGAGGAATGAGAAGACTTACCAGCCGCAAAGCGAATTTGCATGGCATGTCAGGTCCTGTTGAAAGATCGCGACCAGCATTAAAAGAGAAATGAATTATTCCAAAATTCCCATATCGCGGACAGACATACAAAGGAAAAAATAAAAATAAAAAAGACTAAGAATACAAACAAGCTGGAATTTATAAAACCGGAAGTCTCAGGCAAACAAGTAGGAAGTCTCGTATGCAAATTTTATTTGCCTCTGACACGGGCATAAATAGCGAGTCTGGGAGGAAGACAAGAGAAAGCATTGTTGGCATGACGGCGTACGTACTAACGAGACTGAGAGAATAGAAGGTAACAGCTCAGTTGGTAGACCGGAGGACTGGACAAAAGCAAGCACTTTAATCCATTTCAGTCATCGCAAACGACGAGCAAACTGAATTACCCACAAGCTATTTTGGCAGTACTTTGACAATTATGGACCTGTTCAATTTGAAATTAATACCGGAATTTGATGGCTCCCCCACTGGTCCAAGAAGGCGGAGCATGTCTGCAAACTGTTCAAAATCAAGGAGCCTGCATTAGTCATCCTGTTGAGTCTAACAGGAGGCGCTTACGCAGTCTACCAGCAATGAAGCGGACTTGAATGAAATCAAGTATGCCCTTTACACATCATTTGGCACGGATGAGTCCATTGCTTGGAGGCAATTTATTGGATGGCGACTCCTCCCTAAGGAGACAGTTGATGAGTACCTGGCCAATCTAAGAAAGTTGTCAGTATCATTCAGGGGCATTACCGACCGGATACGGGCGTGTGCATTTTTGGAAGGTCTACCCATTAATATCAGCCGGCTTCTGCGAGCATCATCAAAGCTGGGGGAGATGGGTATCGACCAGCTACTGACTACAGACCGAACCATTTTGAAGGAGTCAGAGCATGTCGCAGCAGCTGCACGGACAGAGGAGGCTGTGTGTAAATCAGAGGATAATGCTGCCGGTGACTGTCACGTCCCCATGACTCAGAAGGGCCCCAACTGCTACAAGTGTGGTGGTCCCAACCACTTCTCCTGAGAGTGCAGCAGTTGAAGTAATATGGGGAGCGGGAATCGTAGCAAGACACATTGCCATCCTTGCCCGGTCAATCAGTAAGTACGGATTTGCCCATAGTCAGGGTACACGTGAATGGCATGCAATGTTTGGCTCTCATTGACATGGGATGTTCCCATTCAATAATCAGTACAAACCGCTGTCAGGCCTGGAAGGAGCAACATGTGACGATTAGGACTATTGACGAGATGTCCCATGTGTGCTGCGGAGTTGGAGTGATTTCAATCCTAACAGATGG
The DNA here is from genome assembly GCA_964036315.1 of Acanthosepion esculentum. Taxonomy (NCBI): domain Eukaryota; kingdom Metazoa; phylum Mollusca; class Cephalopoda; order Sepiida; family Sepiidae; genus Acanthosepion; species Acanthosepion esculentum. Next base: position 97,286,108 of record OZ038496.1, on the reverse strand, counting down.
AGGTGATTGTGCTGAGGTGGACGCACTGGTGGTTTGTGACAAGCCTCTGAGATACGATTTGTTGATCGGAATCGACGCCATACGTAAACTAGGTGGTGTTATGGTCATGCGTACCGGGGAAGTGCAGCTCGGGAGAAATTGTGACTCACGTGCCGCCATTACAATTGAGGAACGGGATTTTTGTATCACGTATGACCAAGGAACAAAGACTTGGACAGTGGAATGGAAGTGGATAGGAAATTAAGCACCAGATCAATTATGCAACACCGTTGCGGAATATATGGTGTTGAATAAGAACAGAGCTGCCTACAAGAGCAAACTGGAGACATGGATTGCAAATGGCTGGCTGATACCATATCCGCAAGACCGATTGGGACCCCAAGAGGATTAATCCCCTTAATGGCCGTTGCACAAGCCACCAAGGCTAAGGTACGGCCAGTGATGTACTATAGGGAAATAAATCAATACATAGATGCCTTTATGGTGGATGCAGATGTGTGTGCCAAATGAATGAGGGAATGGCGGCAGCAAGGGGCTAAGGTGGCACTGCTTGACCTGCGAAAAGCGTATCTTCAAATACGAATCCATGAAACGTTATGGCCTTTCCAAACAGTTACCGTCAAAGGAAAGAGGTACTGCTTGACGTGTCTGGGGTTTGATCTTAATGTGGCTCCCCTAATTATGAAATCAATCATTAAGACAGTGCTAAATCAGGATGAGCTGATGAAAAGAGCTGCGTCGACATATATGTAAATGAGGATATACTTTTGGCGTCACACTGACTAGGTCACAGCGGAACCTGGCTGATAAGTTGACTAGAATATCAAAAAGATGGCTTGACATGTTGAAACAGGGATCAGAGCAACTGACGTGCGTGGCTGTTATGAGCCAGCTGACCATCGAACAAATCTGCGTCATACATAGCAAGAGCGGTCATCCTGGCATTCGACGTCCAACTTACTTCGTCCAGAAAGTATGTCCTACAGTGACAAAAAAGCAATGGTTAGGTCGGCCATACAAGGTTGCGAGGAATACTGTGTGGTGGACTCTTCCCCAGTCCAGTGGAACAAGGGCAAGCTTGAGGTAGACAAAAACTGGTGGCGACTGGGCATGGATGTGACACATCACAATGGCAATCATTTTCTAACTTTGACGAATTGCGGCCAGGCGCGTTTCACTGCATGGTGCCCACTGTTGCGACAAGATGTATTATCGATTATGCAACAATTACGAGCTATCTTCTATGAACGTGGTCCCTCCCCCGTCGAAATACTGACAGACAACACCCCAACCTTCTGTAGCTGAGATTTTTAGGACTTTGTGGTCGAATGGGGAGTATGAGTAAGGTACAGAGGCACATACACTCAAGAGGGTAACAGGATAGGGGAGCAGTGTCACCGTACCGTTAAAAGGATACCAGCCAGAACATGGTGCTCCATTCAAGAAGCTGTATATTGGTACAACGTCACGCCCAAAGACGATGTAACACCATCAACTGCGCTGGCCAACAGAATATATACATACAGACAGCAGATAAAGGGGATACATCAAGTAATGCCAAACCTTCCGAAGAATACCAAAGAACCATATAAAATTGGTGATTTCGTATGGGTCAAGCTCCTAAATGGACGTTGTACCATGAGATTTAGTAGAGGACTGAGTTATTAGCTCCCAAACAGTCCGGGTCAATGGTGTGCCACACCATGTGAAAAACCTTCACCCGCAACACAAGTGCCTCAGAAGAGCGTCACAGTGAAGATACGTCATCTGATAGTGATTCGGAGATAATAATGTTTTGCACAATGCAGTCAGATGGTCTGGCCTCTGTATCAGAGAGTACAGATTCGGATGACAAAGAAGGTCGTGATGACACTGAAAATGCCAAGGACCCGCAGAACGTAGACGTGGCAGTACTGCCACCTGAAGCATCCCCTCCACCTCTACGAAGGAGTGTTCTCCCCCACCCTGTCATCTATGTGATCATGAGATCAGGAGAGAGTGTGAGGAACGAGAAGACTTACCTCCTGCAATGCGAATTTGCATGGCATGTCAGGTCCTGTTGAAAGATTGCGACCGACATTAAAAGAGAAATGGATTATTCCAAAATTCCCATATCGCGGGCTGACATACAAAGGAAAAAATAAAAATAAAAGAGACTAAGAATTCAAAAAGCTTGCATTTATAAAACCGGAAGTCTCGGGTGAACAAGAAGTAAGTCTCTTATGCAAATTTTAGTTGCCACTGACGCGGGAATAAATAGCGAGTCTGGGAGGAAGACGAGAGAAAGTATTGTTGTTGTGATGGCACACGTACTAATGAGACTGAAAGAATAGGAGGTAACAGCTCAGTTGGTAGACCAGAGGACTGGACAAAAGCAAGCACTTTAATCCATTTGTCATCGCAAACGACGGGTGAACTGAATTATCCACACATACACTTGACACTTTCCACAACTTGGGAAGGATTTCTCTCTCAATCAGGATTGGGAATAAATCTGGGTTAATATTATTAAGGATGTCCACTGGGATTTTTCTGAACCAGTGGCCTTCTTAGAGTCAAGAGTTTTTGATATGTCTTAAGACTTCCTTTGCTGTAATGAAAATGTTACTAAGATTATGTTTGGGAAGTCTGGAAGGGGATTGTCTTTGTCCTCTAATGTTGAGTTAGAGGAAAAGATGAGATGATCTCAGGGACATTTATAATAGTAGGCACTGATGCTTTGCCTACATTCAGAACTTGGTTAGATCTTCCAGAACTTCTGGTATCCAATTCATTTGCTTTTAAGTTTGGCCTGGATTGCTAGAACTCTTGCAGCAGTTGCGGGCAGTTCTAAATGTAGCAAGCATCCTACTACACTGCTCTGTGATAGGTATTGCAGTAGTGGTTATGTTAAGCTATGGCTGCAGCATATTTGGGGGTGAACCAGGGCTGGCTATTTGGTTTCTACTGGAATTTTTTCTGGAGTATAAAACTCTCCATTCCAGTGAGGATCCATTCTGATACAAGGCAGTAGTTTTGGGGGTAGAGTATCTGAAGAAGGATGACAGAGGTGTTTCCACCATGTAAGATCTGAAGCTGTCCCAGTCTGCTTTCATCTACTGAAAGAACATTCTATAGAACAGTCTATCAAGGGATGCCTTTAGTTTAGCATCAACTTTGACACTGACTAGGGAGTGATCTGAAGTTCCTTGCAGGGGTAAGACTTCTGCAAGGCATTTTTTCAGTGTAGAACGTGAGGAAAAGGTAAAAGAGGTTCACCTGATGCCCTGTCACACCAGGAACACAGGTAGTTTATTCAAAGATATTTGGTTGAACATTAAAATTCCATCATCCTGGAGAAGATACAGGTTAAAAATTATGGTGGTATTGTGGGTAAGTGCCAAGTGGAAGCACATATACAGGAGGTCTGCATCCTTGTTTTTGGTGTACTTTTGATGGTCCTGCTTACTTATTAGGGTTGAGTAGCCTGGGATTGTGAGCTCCTGCAATGGGAGAGAGTTATTAAAACCAGTTTCAGACAGAAATAGGAAGTCAGGCTTGGAATCCAGTAGATGGTATTCCATTTTTGGAAAGTTGGAACATAGGCCCCTCACACTGGTGAGGGAGATTGTGAACCTGTGGTCTACTTATATTTTTGTAAGGTTGGGTTTGATAGTTTTGTTTGGTTTATTTATGTTCCTATATAGGTAATGTGTTTGGTAGAATACTAGGTAGTGAGACAGTCACACCCACATGAGATGCCTGCATCAATAAACTGGATTGAACTGTTTACAGAGCTTCAACCATTTATTGTTTAGTAAGTTCACTTAATAGTTGATCCTCAATCCAATGAACTGAACAGTCTGTATATGGCACAAGATATTTATAGAAGCTTAAACACAAATCTGAATTATTACAGACTGAAGAGAGTGGTTCAACTAAATTAATTGATAATTTGTAAACATGGCTATACTAATTCAACATTTTGAATAGTTTATCTTCTATTATAATTTTTGACATGGTACACTCTATACAAATCTCTTACAGATTTATTAATACTTGGCCAATAGTATCCGGACTTAACTAATTTTTTTTACAGGATATATCATATATTTTACAGGGTTCAATATGATTACAAAGACAAGACAATCAAAAATAGATTTATAAGAAACTTGATATATAAAAAGGTTTAGAATAAATGTGGATACATCATATAATATCTTAGAACTATTACCCAAGCTTCTAAGATTAGAAAAAGAATTCAGATCTTTATCATTAGCTTGTACCCCAAAGATTTCTAGCAAAACACAGACATATGCTTGTACTGCAAAAACCAATCATGACATACTCTCAGCTACTATATTTTGACTACCTTTACTAGGTAATATATTAGAAATGTATTCAGTAAGCATTGACAGGTGTTGTTGCTCATAATCGGATTCTATGAGTTTACACTGTGATATGTGCTGCTTAATAGTTTATGATTTGTTACTATGACAACATTTAATGACGTAGTGAAAGGGAAGCACTGCTAAATAAGCTGCTAGCAACTCTGTCAAAAAGTACAATATTTTGCCTGCGTTTGTGCCATCATTTTAGAAAAGAAACTGATAGGAATGGATAGCCTATATGAATTGGTGTAATGCTGTACTTGGTACTTACAGACTACTGTCGGTGACCAATTGATTGTCAGAGTGTTCAGATTGTAATGCAACTCTCGTTGCTCACTTGCAAAGTTGTTGCACAATATTATTACTTTTCGATATGAGGAAAATCAAAGATTAAGGAATTACTATTTAGATTCAGAAAGAAATTGTTGAATTCTCCCATAATTGGGGGATGAGAGAAAAATCAAGGATCAAATATTTATGTAAACACTAAAATCTTTTAAGTAGAGAAAAGATTTTCATTCATTAGAATTTTCATAGAGGATTATATTAAGTGAAAACAAAAACTTGCCAGTAGACATTAAAAAAAAAAAATCTATTTCAAAGAAATCAATATTTAATTAACAAAAAAATTGATGGTTTAAATTGGCATAGTACTTTTGCAACTTCCAGGTCATCTTTTTTTTTCTTCTAATTAAATGCACTAAGAACATAGTTGCAATGAATTTTAATGAACTATGGTACAAGACAGAAACAGAAGTGGGTAGGGTCAAAGGAAAAATTTATAAAATATATTGAATTAAAAATTTACACAAACACATTTTTTTAACAATTAACTCATCTGTCTTATAAAAAAAGGAAGGAAATATTTAAGCTTTTGATAATATTTTATAAATACAATTGTGGAGAAATGTGACAAAGGGGAAAAGCTTTTTAATGGCATGACTTTTTACCTTTGTGTGTTAGGTAGATGTCTTCAGGTACAATGCTATTGTAATGACTTATCATTCTGACCTGAGGATGTCAAACTTAAGATACAAAGCTGAAATGCATTGTCATTAAAAGGTTTTTCCACTTTATCTTAAAAATCATTTCACTCCCAATCAAGGTGATATTGTCATTAAGATGCAAGAGATTACTGGGAATGAAAGAGAATGAGAAGAATTTACTGAGGAGAAAGCACAATAAAAGAACAGGATTCAGGAAGACATAAGATGGTGATTGATGTTGCATTTACATTTTTGAAGATTGTAGGTGATAGAGATGCAAGAAACCAGAAAAGAATTCCAGAGGCAAGAAAAGAAACTATTATAATAGAACAAGGTTAATATAGCTATATAAAAAAATTTAAAAAAAAAAAGAAAAATGGTTAGACCTATTTGCCAATCTAGTTCTAGTTGTATGCTTTTTAAATTCATGCAGTTAAGACACCTTTAGTAACCCTTATTTCAATTTCAAACATTTTCTTGAATTTCATTGGCTGTTAAATGTAAAATAAGCTTTGAGAAATTTCCATAACAAAACAATCAAATTTTGTGCAAAAATAGGCTCAACTGATTTTTAAAAAATCTTTTGAATATACCCTAAATTTAAATGTTTCAAGAAATCCCATTGGATAAAAAATAAAAAATACAATCTTGCCCACGCATTTCTGAGAATTATTGGCAACATCTGCCGAACTTCCATTGAACCAATTTAGTCATTAAAAAAACTATAAATACAAACAACGAACAAGTTTTTGGCTCATTGAGATTCTCACACAGAAGGGATACACCCAGAAATTTACTTGCATGCAGAGAGATATTTCTACACGCAAAGGAGATACAACTCGGAGACACCAAAAAGAAAACTTAATTTTTATACTGCATTTTGGAAGAAACTTCCTTTATGAAAGATTAGAAAAATTTCAACAAAGAACTTTTTCCATTCAATATCTTAAAAAAACTTTTCTCTAATTTGAATTTAACCTTTATATTAAAAGGCAGACAACTTTTACTTTTGGCATTGAACATTTCTGAAGCAGTAAAGAACTTTTCTCTTAAATATATTCTCACACGCATCATTACAAAACAAAAAATTGTAAATTTGTATATATAAAAATTAATTTGTTATTCCAAACTTGTCCCCTTTGTCATAATTGAATATCGTTACCATTTGACCCTTTTTTTATAATTTATGTTTGTGGATATTGTATGTTTTATTTGCAGCACAACTTATTCACAACACACCAAAGAAGAAACCTCATCAGAACAATTGCCATGAAAATATTTATAGAAAAGATAGATGGAAGCCATATATCACAGTAGTGAGATAGTGACTGAAGTAAAAAAAAAAAAAATCTTTCCTCAACCGTAGCTTTTTCTGTGTACCAACAACTCATTTATTATAAAGAGTAAAGACTAATAATTTTTTTTACACTTTTGAATTCCTGTACAGTACATATGTTTGTAAATATAAAAGATTTTTATTTAACAGGCACAACCATATTTTCTTTATTTTTATTATTGTTTAGAATTCGGATTTAAAAACCTGGACGACAATTTTCTAATTCTACTCACAATGCTAGGTAGGTAACTAAAAATCTGTCAATAAATAAAAATATCAGTCAGCTACACAACTGGCAATTATTATTATTATTATTTTTATTTATCCACTCAAAAGAAAAAGATGGAAACTCTAAAAAAAGATATTTTTCTTTGATAAAACTGAAACTAAAGACAATAATCCCAAGAAGAATGTTTTTTTTTTTACGTGTTCGCCTCTACCTTTTTCTTTGCAAACGAGGGACACATACATTGTTTTATACCACATATTTTTCGACTTTTTCATTCTCCGGTCATCTTCAGGCGAAATCTCTCGTTGAAAGAGCTAAAAAAGTGATAATGATGTTATTTTTTTTTTATTACAGTAAAAAATCAGTAACATGGGCGAGGGATAAAGTTTAAAAAAGGATTATTAATTTCACCCGAAAATGGCTGGAGAAACAATTATTAGCCGAAATATTTGTGGTGGTAAAAAGAAATTAAAAGTGCGAATAAAAATAAAAAGTGTTTTTACTTTAGCGACATAATCCATGACAAAAGAAAAAACCTTCACTTTTTGACGTTTTCTCATATTTGCCGAATATAAAAGTAGTTTAAAACACGAAAACGTTTTAAAATTTGTTTTTCTGTTTTGTTTTTAAAACCTTAAATTTATTTAATCATTTATTTAACTTTAAGAAATTTAAGTTTTATCAGTCATCTCCCTATAAATGTTTTTTCGTGTTTGGTTTTTAAGTTGAAAGGCAAAAGTAAAAAAAAAAAAAAAAAAAACTAAGTTGTTTGTTGTCATGGTAACAAAATGGCCGTTCTTCAATTACCGTGTCATGAAGAATTTTAGTTTTGCGTTTTTAACATTTTTTTAATTAAATAGATAACTTTCAAGATGAAATAATAACAAAAAAATAGCGAAAAAATAATTTCATATTAAAAAGGGTCTCAGATCAATATCATTACACAAGATAAAATTTTAAACACGTACTTCATAAAATATAAACGAAAATATAAAATAAAATTCACTAATTTTTAATGCAAAGGCTATATATTTGCAACGTAAATTTTTGTAAGAAGATTTTTTTCATTTACCTTAATTTTTGAAAATATTTCTTTAAATTCAAAGGAAAATTGTTGGTGCACTACTGTAACTGAACTTTATTAAAAAAAAAAGTGTAAAAGCTAAAAGAAAGGTTACCATTTTTAGACATTTTTTGTTACACCAAATATTTTAAAAGGGGCACAAGAAAAAAGAAAAAGAAGTGGGGAATGTTGGCCCCAATAAGAAGAAGGCTGACGTTTTTTCATGTTGACTTTCGTGAATAATATTTATTTTTCTTCTGATTCCCTATTTATATTTTAAATGTCATTGATTATCTCAACAATAAAAATTGCTCAGAAATGTTAGGTTTACAGTGAAAACCAAAAATATTTGAATTAAATCCGAACAAAAAAAAAGTAAACTAAAAAAGAAGTGATTCTTTCTTACCTTTTGTTTTTTTTTTTTTTTTAATCTCCTTAAATCGCGAAAAATCACCAAGAATTATTTTCTTGTTTGAAAACGATTTTTTTTAAAAAGTAATATCAAGTCATAAATATTATTAATTTAAAAATAATTAAAAATTATTTCTTTTTCTGTCAAAAAAGAAACTTTCTGTATTTTTAAAGGAAAAACCAAAACAGGAAAAAAAAAATTTCGGTTGTCAAAAAAAAAAGAAAAAATTTTTTCCATTTATGTCGACCGATTATCATTGTTCTTCTTACTGCAACAAAAAGTTGATGCATCCGCAATAAAAGTAAATGTCAATGACATTTTCTCCTTGATTCAATGCAAGAACAAAACGCAAAAAATAAATTGTTTTATACTTATTAAAACTTATTCAGTGTTTTTGTCGAGAGCCCAACCTCCATGTTTGCATTTGCAGCCGACAAACAAGTTTTTCTTAACAACCAATCAATGACGTTGTTACAAAAAATCTAGTTCCGGTTTAACAAAACCGGGTAAAACTACACTTGCACCAAACCGTATTCACTATTATGGGAAAATCATTTTTCCAACCACACTCTCCAGAAATTTCGTAGAAATGTAAATGTGTAACCGACATGCTTGATGAAGGATTCTTTGAAATTAGTATCATAAAATTACTTATTTCTTGTGAGTATTGCAATTTACAATGCATATTTACAGAGCTAGCTACTAATAGTTACTTGTTAATGATAAGTCATACTAGTTATGTACGTGGACTATGTTTTGTGTGCTCACGATAGGGATTGGCCAGTAAAATACATAAAAAGGATAACACTAGCAGGAACTATAGATTAGAATAAAATAATTTTTTTATTAGCATGCAGCGATATTTGAGCCGGAGAATTACAATTACAAACTTTCATTTATTTAATATTTAATTGAGTGCTTCGAAAGAGAGAAGAAATGTACATTACATTATTCGGATTATTGTCCTCATCTTTGTCGCCATATTTATTACAACGTTTCGGCTGTTGTACGCTCCGGCCTTCTTCAGGTGGTTGGAATGTTTGAACTAAACCCTTTATTTCGCTCACTTGGTTAGACTGTTCTAGTTCCACGTGCCATGTTTAATGGATGTCAGGTTTAGAATACACAGAAATTCCTACGCAGATGTCCTGAAGGACACACGGCACAGTGGATAAAGGCGTTGGTTAGATCCAGTGACAGGACCCAAAAGAGTGTGAGTTCCATACCCGGTTAAGGCAGTGGAGAACTTTCAGAGGGAAAGTATGGTAGTGTTGGGATTACTATGAAATGAGTGTGAAATCAGAAGCTTTTGTTTTGTCGGAGTTAGCTCCTCCTCAGTTTCCTTAATCCTTCAACAGGGGTCTCTCTCCCCTGGCTATAAATACTGGCTGACCCTTCGCCTCTCTCTCTCTTTTTCGATTCAGGCCTTGGGCTGCTACCTCGCGCGGAGGTGAGGTAAAATCTCTCTCTTTTTCACTTAGGCCAATATGTGACCTCTCACAGATACAGCGTTTCCCAAATTCTGGGAACGCGCTAAGAACAATACACGTACGTACGAACACTTACAACACACGCACATAATTTCCCCATACAAACTCTACGTAACTGTTCATGTCTTTGTGTAACTCGTTATTAATATATATTTGTTTACACATGTATATCGGTCTTGTTTGTTTTCTTTGTCTTCTTTGGACTTAATTAAACCCCAACATTCTCATGTAGTTGGACCGGCTAGCAGGAAATTTTAACCTTTTCTGATATCTCTTCACATCTTCACCCCCACAGTCCGCTACAGTTTTTTGTTTGAGGTGATAAGTGTGAAAAGCATGTTCTTCATATTAATCACAACAATATTAAGCATAGACATACAAGTTGAATAAATCTCAAGGCAAAATTTACCAAAGAAACAACGGTAGTCATGAATTCAATTAGAAAAACACTGAACATTTATATACAATTAATACAATTTGGAAAAGCTTGTGTTTGGTTTATAAGGATGTTTGACGAAATGTGAAATACGTATCTTAATGAGTTCAGGAAGGTTCCTTTGTTTAAAAAATGTTCACATGTAATATTATGGAAAATTTATCGAGGGATAAATTTGAAAGTAATGTAATGCGAGATTTTGTTGATTTTTGTTTGTTCCTGTTTTGAGAGAGTTATTCACCCTGGACTGTATTTTTGGTCTTATGCTTGAATTACAGTTTCTGTTTAGTAGTGTAGATAACACTTTTTTTTAGAAATGTGTAATGAATTCAGAGAGAGACAGAAAGAGGTTGAAAGTTGAGTCAAGTGTTGACGCGCGAAAAGTCCTTTTAGGAAAAATGTAGGCACGCGTGGATCTGTGTGGAATCTCTCTGAAGGCGAATCACTGACTAGTGAATTGGACTGAAATTTGTCCTTTTATTTACTTTGAGAAGTTGAAATAGGCTCCAGCGATTTTGGCGGTAAATCAAATTTTTGGCGAGGGATACACATTCTGGGGTTGTCTCGACCAATAATAAGCCAGTTTCACAATGTGTGCTGTTGATTGGTTGAAACTAGCTTTTATGGAATAGTCTATTTTTTAACGGGGGTGAGTGGAAAAATATGGATGATTCCACAGTAGCACAAGAGAACAAACGAAACAACAACTACAAGGAAAAGAAGACAATAATTGTTAATATAAAATTCTTTGTATTACCGATACAGAGGATATGTATAGATTTTACAGAGGATATGTGCGGGTTGTCACGTGGGCAAGGGAAGCGACTTGGAGGAAGGGTAGAGTTCGTAGGAGATAACTGATGACACGTGGAACTAGAACAGTCTACCCCAGTGAGCGAAATAAAGGGTTCAGTTCGACATTCCAACCACCTGAAGAAGGCCGAAGCGTACAACGGCCGAAACGTTGTAATAAATGACAAAAATGAGGACAATAGTCCGAATAATGTAAATAGTGTACAAAATACCTCATCTCAGAAATATAGATAGAAGAGCGAAGAAATATATTGCATTTCTCTACTCTCCAAGGTCCACATTAGGCATTAATATATCTATGATAAACTAACACCTTTAACCACAGAAGGAGGGAGTAAATAAATTAATTTCGACCATGCGCTGAAAATATCTTATATACTGTTGCGGAATTTATGCTAAGTAAGATGCGTCAGAAGGTGAAATTGTGTGAAGGCCTAAAATGTGCGTATACATTATGCGTTTATCCACAACAAATAAATTAAACGAACATATGAAGACAATTCAACTTGAAGAAATCAAGAAAAAACAACGTAGTTATAGATTTCAACAATAACATGAATTTATATATATATATATATATATATATATATATATATATATATATATATATATTTGACATACACAATGTGATGATAGGTTGCTTGTTAAATGTGGCAAGTGAGATAAGATTGCAAAGAGTGCCCATGCAGAGATTTGTTGAATGAATGTCAATGGTTTAAGTTTGTGAAATTAAAATAGTTTGATTTCTGCAAGGTAAAATGTCAATTGTTTGAGTTTAAATAATAGTGTGTATGTGTGTGACAATTGTAAGTGTTGGTTCAAGTAACGAAGAGTTGTGAGTCTTTGACTGATATGCTAAAGTTGATTAAATGTACAATTACTATTTCGTAGTGATAATGTCACTTTTTTAGTAAATTGTAAGTTAAGTTTTTTTTTGACGCGGCAATAGTTGTGCGAGTTGTGTCGAGTTGATGAGAGGCTGGTAGTGTTATTGAGTCAGTGTGTTGGACGCGTGAAGTCTGCTGGCATCTCTCGAAACCCGGTGTCTGACTGACTTTAATTAAGTCAAGCGATTCCTTTTTGAAGATTTTCGGGTTTTCTAGTAGGCCCCAGACAGGTGCACAGGAAAAAAGGATTTGTTTCAACTTGCTACATTTTGGTGTCCTTTTAACCAATGAGAAGTTAAGTTTTGGAAAAGTGAAGTGATGATTGGTTAAAGGTTAATTTGGGGAAGAGTACATCTTCCCGTAGGGGGTGACAGGCAAGTATGGAGGATTCCATAATACTACATCAGAACATATAAATATTTCAGTAGTATAATGCAGTACATTGATTGAATACTTAAATCACGTCGGATGGACCCCTTGAAATTATGGAGTTGTCAATTGCTACAGACGAAGTTGATTAAAAATGGCTGCGGTCTTCATTTGTTGCGGTTGCGTGCGAGGAAATTTAACTAAAAGCAACGACAAACAAAATTTACACATAAATGACAGGTCGTCATTGTCAGCAGAGGTGAAAGAAAATTTTTAAAATGTTATAAATACATGTATGGTAGCCCAAGAGAACAACCGAAACAAAAAATACCGTCAGTGAGGCTAAAAGAAAAGAAGACAAGAATTGTTAATGTAAAATTCTTTGTATTACCGACACAGAGGATATGTGCGGGTTGTTACGTGGGCAAGGGAAGCGACTTGGAGGAAGGGGAGAGTCCGTAGGGCCTGGAGTTGAATCGGTTGACCGGGGTCGGGTAGTGATGTTGAGAGTCCGGTGGTTGAATATTGCCCGTTTGCCGCGAATATGTCTCAGTCATATTTGGGCGTCGTTCTAAAAAGCAAATTTGGTGACTCATCTTCTTTTCATGTCCTATCTTTGGCGGAAACATTCTTGATTGGCTTCTTTTACGTTGTTTTTATAGATTTTTTTTTAGGAATTTTGTGGGCCCAGTGTGATGTTCGTGCCCCTGCTCAGAGAACGTTTTTTTTATTTTTGGTATTGTTTTCTTAGCGTTCACGTCCGATCAACATGTAGAGTGAATCAGAAAGAGATCTAATTTGAAGCAGAGTATAAGATTTTCATGTGTTTTTATATAACTGAGTAAAAAAGGATAGAAATTATTTACATTGTTCGGACTGTTGTCCTCATCTTTATTGCCATATTCACGACATTTCAGCCGTTGTACGCTTCAACATTCTTCAGATGATTGGAATTTTGTCCACGGGGGGGGATAGATTGTTCTAGTTCCACGTGCCATACCTCTTTCGGATGTCCCAGTTATCTCTATTTAACTCAACTCTCCAAGTTTTTGTTTACCACTGAAGTAGCCAGGTATTGAACTCACAACTCTTTGGGTCAAGTCACTGGACCCAACCAACGCTTTTATCCACTGGGTTATGTTCTCAAGAGATATTAAAGGATAGAAAATACACTAGTGTGCATGCAAATATAGAGGAAAGGAAAGAAGACAATAAAAATTAGGAATTGTGTGGGTGATACAAGTGTGTGTGTAGTTTTCTGTGTGTGTGACAGTGTGTGTGTGTATGTGTGTGTGTGTGTGTGTGTGTGTGTGTGCGAAAAAGGTCCAGTCACCCGTGAAAAGATAACCCATGCTCTGGACAATATCCCGTGCTGGTGTTGCTTCTGCTGCATGCTAGAAGGTAAAGGCAGGAAGTATCCTGTTTTTTTTTACAGCTATCTAACAGCGCCACCTAACGGAGTCTTTTCTTTCTTCATTTCCTGTCTAGACCAAAAAATGGCGGGAAAGAATCCCTGTTGCTTGAAAACTAGACAGATTGACCACCTAATGAAGTAAAAGTCGGTCACCCAAGTCCACATGACATGCGCTACCAAAACAAGTGGGGTTTTTGAATTGTAATTTCAGTTTCCCGATAACATCCGACCACGATAGGTCACAAGGAAATTGACTCTCATCGATCGCTCATTATAAATGTGCCTATGAACTTATTCTATTATTTGCTGTGTAAGGAATAAGGAAATATCATTTCCTAGGATCTTGAATTCATTCAACTACTCGATGTGCAGTGAATAAAAAAAAATAGATATTATTCCCGAAGACCGTGGGTTTATTCGACTACTTGATGTGTAGAGAATAAAAGAATATTATACCCGGAGAAATCATCCCAATTTCATATTGGATGTAATCTGATTACCAGAGGAGAAACGAAATGAAAGTACTATTCCGGAGCCTTATATCTTAAATTGCTGAAAGAAGAAGTACCGACTTTTATTTGGACATTTTTAAAGAGATTCTGTCTATTTGCCATTATGAACATTTGAACTTGCAAATTCATGAAATACAAATGGTTGAACTACCCAGTATCAAATAAATGCCTTTTATTGATTTTACATTTGTTATCCTACTCTTTCAATATTCTGTTGCTTTTCTGTTATATAGGATTATTTACAAACGTTCAACTTGTGTTCGTTGACACCTGTGTCGTGTGTTCCTATCTGAGCAAACCATTTTTTTAAAAATCTGGGGTTCGTATCTCTATATGTTGCAAATTTGTAACTACACCAAGACAGTCAAACGCTAAATGACAAAAAATGGTTTCTGCGTTGGAGGATTGCGCATCCTTCCTGGTTAATAAATTAATGCTTTGAAAATAAATATTTAACATTTTTCAACTAACGGGTCCGTGACACTGGGATCTCAGGAGGTCAATCAATAAAAAAGGAAGAGGAAAGAGACTACTAACTGGATTATAATTGGAATTCGTAGGAAAGTGAATTGAGAAGTTAAGGAGAAAATTAAAAACGAAATGCGTTGAAAAATTGTTTCAAAATAATAAAATGAAATCCCGAACAGTTCCAATGAGAATCGAACCCAAATCTAACTAGACGGAATTCAGTAAGATTGAGCAAAACCAAGACTACCATCCCTTCCCACTTTCCGCCGATAAGAAAGAGACAATTAATGTATCCGCGAAGATGTCGGTTCTGAAAAACATATGTTGTCGATGAAAATCAGCCACCCAAAATAAAAAATATCCTTACAAAAATAGAGATTAGCGCCAAAGATAATTTTAATTTCTGTGACATTCGTCAAAATTTTTATGGTTGACATTATTTCGGATTCCTTTGGATACAAGTGATAAAGAAAAATGAATTACTAGCCCTGGAGTGACCATAGGCGACCGGCTGTGTGGCCTGGTCGATTTAGAAATCACCTAAAAGCAATAAGTATGTGGCAAGCTGAAAAAGGAAGATTAATTACTGGAAATCCCCTTTTCGCTTATGCATACTAAAAGTTTAGATTCATCACAAAGAGTGTACATGCCCCGGGTGGGCTGAGGTTGGATGCTGAGAAAGTGGGGGAAGGGAGAGAGAGATTAGCACCGCCTATATGGATTGAGGGTGCAAGATAAGACGTAAAGGGGCGGCTTGATTCCTCCAACCACTCTCAAAAGGGGGCTGAACAACTTCTAAATTTAGAAAATTACTCGAGTAAACAATTTTTGAAAATATGGGATTTTAGAAAAAGATTGATACGGGTGGAAGACAACCAAACCCGAGACCCTCGTCAATCACACACCTGCCGGACGCAGGACTCCATATCACCTGGCGATTAGGACAACTTGAAGAGTCTCCACATTACTGCTACTGGAATCCACATCGTTGGCCGAGATCTCCTGACCAAGACTTTGTGCCAGCCTTGAAGAACAACGCGATGAGAGACAAGGTTACATTACTGGTTGCCAGTGACCAGGATCGATCCAGGAAAACCAGCAGCAACTTAGGAGATAGCAACTTAGAAAATAAAGTGCTAACATATCAACCCACCAGGCAGAGGGAGGCGATCGAATCAAGTACAGGTAGGACACTTTTGTTTTCCCTATTGTTTTTCTCTCGTGCTGGACTGCTACAACTTGCCGGGCGATTAGTTTGAAGTAGTATTGGTTAGCTTATAATAATGCGAAAGGAGGCATTTACAAATATGACGAACCTAATAAAATTATTGAGAACTTCAAAAGAAACGACGAAGAGCTTGATGAGTACAAAACTCTGGTAGAAAATTAGAGGGAAGAGCGGGGTCAAGGTCTAGCTCAAGGTAAAGAGGGTAGTGGGGTCAGTGAAGGACTCCGGGTACAACAAGGGGACAGGAAAAGTATAGCTAGCGCCCCGAGAATTGGGCGGAAGAAGCTGATCCGATAGAAAACAATGGACCCTGAGACATGAGTTCTTAACACCAGCACCCGGTAGATGCGGGCTTGTTTGTTGGACGTGTGTTTATGAAGACTATAGGTCGGGGAATTGTCCAACCAGGTGTGGAACAAATCCGGGAGCAGCGGATTGTGTTAAACCCAAATGTATAAAGTACAGGAGATTGGAACATGGGTTCAGACAGTGCATGTATGCAGATAAATGGGATTGGAAAAGGTTACCCCCATCCTCGAAAGGAAAGCCCCCTGAACCAAGGGACAAAAGCTAAGGGATCATCGAGGAAGAATTTTAAACTACCAACGGATGCGCCAGTAAATATGATAGATGGGATGGTGGCTCAGTTGAGCGAGGTGATGGCTAAGCAAAAAGTAAAATGTTGGACCAGTCGAAGGAATGGTCATGTGATGAGATGTAAGAAGATATTGTGTACACAATTTTCGAAGAAAGGGACACATTGTCGCAGCCGCCGCTGGCCGCTTCTAAACAAAATAAACAGGACGTCCTTGACCTTCGCAATCCTTTTACTCTCGGAATTCAATCAGCAGTTAATTAGCAATTAAACAACTTTACTTATATATTTTGAGTGAGAAACATACCATTAAGTATATCGGATATGAGAGTGTTAACCAGTATTTCGACAGCATTTTTTATTTTTTTTATTTAGCGTTCTCAGGGAGTAGATGAAACGTTACGACATAAATTTGGACCCTTTTTCAACAAAAAACCTGTTTCTCGGCCCGGGGCTAGATCTGTGATGTAGTATCTGTGCGCTGCTTTTTGATCTCCCCGGTGTCTTATGGTGATGGGGGGGGGTAGAGTTCTCGTTGTTAATTGTTGCTTGTATCAGAAGGTAGATAAATAGTAGCAGTCCTTCGGGACAGCCGCTAGTTTGGCCTAAAGGTTCAACAAGCGATCAAATTGAGGTCACCATAACATAAACAAAATAACATGCGAAAGAGAAGGGTATATCAAAAACACTTTGTATTTAAATGCAACATCAATGAATAGTACAATGTTTCTTGATTTACACGCACAAAGTCCGTTATAAAATGTTCATTCATAGAAGAGAAATCCGATTATTAAAAGAATATAAGTGTCTTTTGTTAATACTTAAGTTCATGACGTGCTGGTCACAGGAGATGAAAGGTGAGGTCAATGGGTTGGTAGGAGTCCTTTGATATCTCCGTTGGTGAAGGAAGGCTGAAGGCATCGGGTTTGACGGGTGAGAAAAGCGTAGCGACATTCACTGACGGTACTTCAAAGCTTTCTGTCTTAGAAGTGAATTTATCGCTCTATTTATGTGTGCCCTTCGGATCAGAGTCAGTCTGCTGAAACAAACTGTTGGGTATGGCGCGGAGCTGTTTAATTGGTGGAAAATTGCTTATCGTTCTTTTTATTTCTTTTTAGTTTTCCACCGGAAATTCTGCGTGGAGCCGGGTGCGCAGAGACCAGTATTGGTCATTTGCTGTCTAAACCTCTGAGGGTTAATATCCGGTCCTTCGCTTGCTCCGTGCCACCACATAACTTTCGCCCCAGTAAACGGAGTTGTTGTTGTTGTTTTTTTTTTTTGTTTTTTTTTTTGTTTTTTTTTAGTAATAAAAATATGTGTTTTCTTTCTTCCATTTAACCGTTCTACCGGACTTCGTTCTAGTTTCTGGTTTGTTATCATTAGTTTCTTCGGAACAAGATAGGGAGTTATCCAAATCCGGTCTTGATCCAATGGAATCTTTTGATTTTATATTTTCAGAAATATATGCAGGTTTTAGTCTATCTATTGAAACATTACTATGTACGTCATCCGATCTTTTAATAGTAAAATATTTTTCATGACGACTTAATACTTGGAATGGACCTGTGTATGGAGCTTCCAATGGCTTTCTTACTCTGTCTGTTCTTAGCCAGATACTTTTACATGTTTGTAAATCTTTTGGAATGTAAGAATTAGGTATTGTATGCAGGTGTCCCCTGGATAATTTGTCCATGTCAAATTTTTGCATCTCGTCGGCTAGAATTTTAACGTGCGAGTTTGTCATTTCACTATTCTCGTTCTTGATAGAGTCAATTAACAATCGGGGGACTTGTGCATGACTCCCTGTTACTGCAGTAAATGAAGAATAGTTTGATTCGTTAGGTGTTATCCTCATTCCCAAAAGGACGATAGGAAGAGCTGACAACCACGATTCTTTCCTGGCTATAATAGCCGTTTTTAAAGTTCTGTGTGCTCGCTCAACTAATCCATTCGTTTGCGGATGGTACGCCGTTGTTCGTAATCTGTGGAAGCCTATTATTTTTGATAGTTCTGAGAATAATTCGGATTCAAATTGGCTTCCTCTGTCCGTAACGACATGAAGAGGAACCCCGAATCGGGAGATCCACAGATTGACAAAAGCCGTTGATATTGATTTTGCCGTAATTTCTGTTATTGGGCATGCTTCTATCCATCTCGTATTTCTATCAATGCATGTTAATAAATATCGATATGGTGAAAAATAAGGGTCAGTTTGGTTCTTTACTGGTAGTAAGGGACCGACAATATCCACATGCACCGTTTCAAAACGACTGGAAGGTAATTCAAATGGATTTACTTTGCTCTTTGTGTGTTTTATTATTTTTGCTTGTTGGCAGTGCTGGCATTCTGTGCACCAGGTTTTTATTGACTTGTCCATCTTCGGCCAATAGTATCTGGATTTTATTATTTTTCTTGAAGATGTTATTCCTGGATGTGATAGATTATGCAGACTGTCAAATACCGATTTTCTGAGCTTTTCAGTCACAAAAGGTCGTGGAAAAGGTAATGTCGTGTCACATAATATGGTTTCATTTTGATTTATTGTGTATGGTTTCAGTTGATCTTTGAATGCCTGAATTTCATTGTCAGTAGCTTGATGCTTCATTATTTCTTGTAAGTCACATATATCAATAGTGATCGCGTTGACAGGTCGTGATAAACAATCAGCTACTATATTTTGTGAACCTCTTATATGTGAAATGTCATTTACATATTCGCTGATAAAACAGAGGTGACGCTGTTGTCTATCTGATTTTAAGGAAGACTGGCTTTTAAAAGCACTGCAAAGTGGTTTGTGATCCGTCAGTAACATTACATTTCTGCCTTCTATTAAATGTTTAAAATGGAGTACTGCTAGATAGGCAGTTAGTAGTTCTCTGTCAAAAGTAGAATATTTTTGTTGGGTTTGGGATAATTTCTTTGAAAAGAAACCTATGGGGATGGGTTGATTATCAATCATTTGATGAAGTGCTGCACCCACCGCATAATTCGAACTGTCTGTTACAAGTTGATAGTTGTTAGCTTTCGAGCTGGGGAAAGCCAAAACAGTTACATTTGATAAAGACTTTTTCATATTTTCGAAAGATTCAATTTCTTCCTTTGTTAGGGTTAATGACTTGGAATTTTGGTTTAAACGTATTTTTTCCGTGAGAGGTAGTATGATATCGCTGAAATTTGGCACAAGTTTTCTGTAAAAATTTGCCATTCCGATGAATCGGCGTAGTGATTTGGAATCGTTTGGTTGAGGAAATTCACTTAATTCATTCAACTTTTTAGCACTGGGTTTGAGACCACTAGCAGAAATATGAAATCCTAAAAAGTCTAATTCATTAGCACTAAATATGCATTTGGAGAGACAAATTTTAAAATCGTACTCACTCAGTTTTTGTAGTACTAGGTCGATATGCTTGGAATGAGTTTCTTCATCTTCTGAGAATATAAGGATATCGTCGATATATACAAAGGTATAATCAGTATCACGAAAGATATTGTCCATCATTCTCTGAAAAGTACATGATGCGTTCCGTAGTCCGAAAGGCATATAGTTATATTCAAATAACCCAAAAGGGGTAGAGATGGCTGTCTTGCAAACATCCTCCGGATGTACAGGTATCTGATGATAAGCAGACGACAGGTCTATCTTTGAAAAGAACTTCTTATTATGAAGCTTCGAAGACAAGGAATTTATATTTGGGACTTGATATCGATCGGCTTTTGTTATGGTATTTAAATGTCTGTAATCGCCAACAGGTCTATATGTGCCGTCTGACTTCGGTACCATATGTAAGGCTGAACTCCATTCAGAGTTTGAAGGGGAAATTATTCCTGCCTTTAGGAGTTTCTTGAATTCCTCTTTTGCAATTTCACATCTCTGAGCTGATAATTGTCTGGCTCTGGAGAAAGTAGGAGGGTTGCTACCAGTTTCTATTCTATGGAATATCTTTGGTTTTGTTGCATTCGTGTCGCGATGAGGAGAAATTAAGTTTGGGTATTTCTCCAGAATTGCTCGTACCATTTTGTTAGCATCTTTATTCGGTACTAAATCTATATTCATGATAATAGACGATGGATGTGCATCGGATTGTCTATTAGTCATTTTATCAATCAGCTTATTGTTTGTGCAGTCCACCATTAGCCCGAAATGGTTTAGGAAATCGTATCCTAGGAGTGGCTGAGCAGTTTCGGCTATTATAAATGTCCAGGTAAATTCTCGTCTGAGGTTCCGTAGTGTTAGATTCAGTACTGCTTGTCCTGAGCATTCAATCTTTTGATCGTTGGCAGACACTAAAGAGATATTGGTTGGGTATGTTACAGCTCCGCTTAAATATCTCTTCGGAAGTATAGATACGGCAGCTCCTGTATCCACAATAAAATTTAAACTTTGAGCTCCTAACCGTGCGGCTACAATGAGAAGCGGCGAGGAAATGGAAGCTAACACCTCTCGCCTAGTTAGTTTTCCGAAATCTCACGAGGAACTGGTGAATTTGGGCGAGAGTTGGGTTGCATTTGAACATTCCGTTTATTTGGCCATCTGCACCACGGCTTACAAAATTTTGCACGTTCCGCAAAGTATAAATGCGCTCGGCAAATTAGAGGTTTTTGGTCCTTGTTAAAAGGGCGAACACTGGTAGGGAATTTATTTTCACTGTGGGAACAGCCATGTATCCTTTTAGTTTCATTTTTATTTTGCTGTTCATCCCTTTGCTTCCCCGAAATCTGTCGAATATGTGCGGTGTCTTGTTTGTTAAAATATAATAGTAAGTCATCCGCCATTCTTCCAAGGCGATCTGTGTCTAAATCGACTTGTGCCGCTACCACTGGTTTAATGGAGTGAGGTAGGGCTTGAATAAATTTGTGACGTACGATATCGTCCCCTACGCCAATTCGGCTTGCTAATGACATAAGTTCATTCAGGTATACTGAGGGACGACCTGTTACAGTCGATGACGATATTAATTTGTCCAGCATCTCTGGTTTTGTTTTCTCGTAAACGCCCGTCACTGCTTCTCTTAGTGCGTCGTAATCTTTTGATTGCAGTATAGTTGGCTGTATATTTCCTACTACGTCCACAGGGAGAGCTGCCAAAGTGTTAAAAAATTTTTGACTGGTCTGTCTTATATTTGCAATATTAAATTGCGCCTCCATTATCGCAAACCAAGCTATTACGTTTGATTCAATGAAGTTTGGTGGTTTTATCGCAACAGCTTGGATTGGTTGGTTTTGATTAATTGTAGTTTCTTCAGCGTCATCTGCCATGTTTTTGGTTTGTGTTGAATAAAAATTCTAATTTTGTGACAGTTCAATTTTTTTTTTTTTTTTTGTGCGTGCGTGTATATATATGTGTTAAAATCACGTCTTGGTCACCACTTATGGTGATGGGGGGGTAGAGTTCTCGTTGTTAATTGTTGCTTGTATCAGAAGGTAGATAAATAGTAGCAGTCCTTCGGGACAGCCGCTAGTTTGGCCTAAAGGTTCAACAAGCGATCAAATTGAGGTCACCATAACATAAACAAAATAACATGCGAAAGAGAAGGGTATATCAAAAACACTTTGTATTTAAATGCAACATCAATGAATAGTACAATGTTTCTTGATTTACACGCACAAAGTCCGTTATAAAATGTTCATTCATAGAAGAGAAATCCGATTATTAAAAGAATATAAGTGTCTTTTGTTAATACTTAAGTTCATGACGTGCTGGTCACAGGAGATGAAAGGTGAGGTCAATGGGTTGGTAGGAGTCCTTTGATATCTCCGTTGGTGAAGGAAGGCTGAAGGCATCGGGTTTGACGGGTGAGAAAAGCGTAGCGACATTCACTGACGGTACTTCAAAGCTTTCTGTCTTAGAAGTGAATTTATCGCTCTATTTATGTGTGCCCTTCGGATCAGAGTCAGTCTGCTGAAACAAACTGTTGGGTATGGCGCGGAGCTGTTTAATTGGTGGAAAATTGCTTATCGTTCTTTTTATTTCTTTTTAGTTTTCCACCGGAAATTCTGCGTGGAGCCGGGTGCGCAGAGACCAGTATTGGTCATTTGCTGTCTAAACCTCTGAGGGTTAATATCCGGTCCTTCGCTTGCTCCGTGCCACCACAGTCTCACTGAGGGGTGATCCTGTGTTCCACGGTTGATCTGCCTTGGAAGTTGTATTGTCAGAGTTAGCTCCTCCTTAATTCCCTAATTGTTCACTAAGGGGTGCTCTCCCTACACTATAAATACTGGGCAACTTCTTGCCTCGTTCTCTTTTCTACTTATCGTTGAAGTAAACGGCCAGGAGGTTTCCGACCTTTATGTTGGAATATCTACGACGATTTATCCGAATTATTGAAGTAGACGGCCAGGAGGCGAGAGGTTCCCAACCTTTGTATTAGAATATCTCAAACGATTCCGCCGGCGGCTGCGACAACATTAAAAGGGTCTTGTACCTTCATACTTAAATGCTAGACTTGTGCTAGAGAGGCGATAGTTAAAGAGATAGTGTCACATGATGAGAGAATGCAGTTAAACACTATGTTATAGTTGTGAAAGAAAAGAAAGGAAGGAATAGGTATCATAAAGAAAGATTGGTGGTAGAGAGATCGGATATCGAGGAGAAATATCCCACTTACTTAGAATAGGGATGGAGTATCAATTTCAGATAAAGAGTCGGGGAGAATCCAGATGGTTAAATTGAAAATAAACTACAAGAGATTGACCACTCATGAGATAATTTGGCCTCTGAAATAGGGACCCAGAGATTAGTAATTGCTAAAAGCAGTGAAGAAGATGGGAAAGACAAGCTTATAAGAGGGAGAACATTTTCATAAGAGTTAAGCATTAATAGAGGGAGTTATGAATGACGTATTTCGCCTGATGGTAGGAAGAGCGGTGAGGCAGTGAAGTACAGTTCATGAAAAGCACGTTAAATATTTTAAATCATAAATGCCTTTGTGCAAACCTACTTACGCACGAACATACATACATACATACAAACACAAAATCACATGTACAATGCCAAACGATCATTGGCTAATAAATCACTGATACATTTTCAACGGGCAATTTACAAATCGCAGTAATGAGACAATTTTGGAATCGCTTTATTTTTTAAGTAGTCAAATTTGTGCACTTTTGGGAGAAGTGGCTAACAGAAGCTTCCTTAAGTCTCCCCAAAGCTCGCTCGCAGATTGGTTGATGCCAACCAATCGGATCGTTTGCACGTGAAGAATAATTTTTCCCACGCAACGAATCGAAGCCTATAGTCGCTTATTTAAGCCAAGATTTTTTTCATCTCAATTAGTGAGACCTCAACTGCTAAACGAATCCACGACAGTTGGAACCACGTGCCAATCTTCACACGCACACCCACATGCTGATGATAATTTGTACTCCTTCACCAAAATACAAACTCTTTACGTTCACACACAAACACTCATGAACATTTATCCAGTGAACTTTAAACCAAATAATTATCTCTCACTGAACTCTTAAATTGCAATCAAAGGGAGGCAACTCTTGAGTAATTCGACCTTTCTTACTTAAATGCATGTTTTCTTTCACATCGTTGTTTGATATTGTACATTTTGTTAATATACACATATTATATGTGTAATAATGTCTTGTGGTTATTCTTCTTGCGTGAGTCCTGTTTCTTATCTCAATCTTCTACTCAAACACACAGAGACATAAATTACATACACACAACACTGTGAACTGTCTGTTTCAAAAGCCAAGTGAACTATTCAAGACTTTATCATCCTCTTGCACAACATTCTCACTTTCAAACTCATATATCAAATATTCTTGAACTCCAAACAAATTTAAACAAGAAAAGTTCTTACAACACACATTTGTATTCCCACACGATACAAGGGGAACTACTTTTTACATCTTAAACTTTATTGTCACTAACACAATTGTATATTTACTTGTTTTCAATACATGTTTTTCTTGTTGTCATTCTTTTTCATGTTTCTTTATAAATTAAATGTGGTGTGCTAATTTCAAAACGCAACCTTCATCAAAAACCTTCTGATACATTTATTACCAAACCTCATTAGCGCCCCACAATAGTGTAGGGAGAGCGACCCCTAGTGAATAATTAGGGAATTAAGTAGGAGTTAACTCCGACAAGTCCGCCAATATCGTTTACAGAACAAATGTACCATGAGCCCATAAATATTTACTGAAAAATGTTCACACCGCGTCAAAAAAGGGGTGAGCTCTGAAACACCTGCTACTTTTTAACCCATAGCTGGGGGAGGAGATTGAGAAATCTTTAAAGATCCTGAAACCTAACCCTAACAAAAAACAAGGAATAAATCTCTACTCCTGTTCAAAATACCGGGGAGGAGTGTGAACCGGCTTTTGCACAAATAATGCGAAGGTGAATGTCACGACCTTGATCAGAATTCACTGAATTTCTCTAAGTGTTGTATTGTACATCTGGAATAAGTAATATTTTTAATTAATTTTATACGAAATAATTTTCATAGAATAAGCAATGTGTACCTTGCTTTTCAAGGATACAGGCCACTAATTATTAGTAGAGGTTTATCCATGCGCCCACATCTCATAAAATTTGACACAAGGTAAGTAAGTAAATTAAACAAATTTCAGCCCTTTATGGCCGGTTTCGATTGTACCAAACCGGACCGGAAAAATGTTTTTTTACTTTTTTCTTACGCAATTAATGTTGAAATATTAGACGAATCGGAATTTGTGTTACAAATTAAATGAGCCAATCAGAAGGCGTGTTTTATAAAGATACACTCTCTACTATGTGTTCTGCCATGTGCGTATAGCGAGAGGGTGGACTACAAGCCTTCAGTCGTCACAGGTAAAAAGAAAATCCTTCTCTTAAAAACGTTCCCCTTAAATTATATATTTCAAATAGTATTTTAATTAAAAGGATATTTTTTCTTAATAATCCCCAAATATCTAAAACAAACTTTTTTGTCCTAAATTAAATTTTCGTATTTTTTTATATTACGATTTAATTTTTTTCTTGATTAAATAATGTTTTTAGAGTTCAGCAGAGTCTTCTTAGCTATTTTCTTTATAAATATTGAAAACGATATGCTTGTCTATTTATAAAATTTTCAATCCTAACAAGAAGAAAACATTTGATGGTAATAATCTTTTTAAAGTCACCTTTAAATGCGAAGTGCTGTAATTATTTTTAAAAAGTGATTGGCTCAGTGGTAGAGTATGGGTTAGAATTCCATTTATTCCTGTGTAAATATTTGTTTGCAAATTCGTTTATTATGTACTATTTGAGACCTTATCTTTACTAGAAGAACTCTTAAGCTTTTAAAAATTATTTGGTTCATGTCGAAGAAAACGTCTTAAAAAAGAAATTGCGTATTCTCTTTTTGTAAAAATCACTCGTCAGTATTTTTTAAATTTTAATTTATGTTACAGGCCAATTATAAAATTTATTGACAAACAATTCTAGTTTTTAAAAATAACTTTGTTTTAAAACATTTTTTCTCATTTTATCAAATTCCAGAACACAGGTTTTATTTTTGATAATTCTCTTGTAGTCGGTTTTGAACTTTCATGTTTATTCTTTTTAATTTTTTTGTGTATCTTTGTAATTAAAAAAAAATCACACGTTTTACTTTTAGTTTTAACATACAAAAAAAACAAAACAATGTTGCATTTTTCACTCATCTCTATGTAACTCAAGTCACATTTTTTTAGATTATTACAGGAATAAATAAAAATAAAAAAGCCCTCCCCAAGCATTATTATTAGTATCCACTTCAAGGTAAAACGTTCTGTAGCTGAGATGGTGTAGAATATCATGTTTTTTCTTTTCTTTTTGTCTACATTTCTTTCTACTTAAGATGATGATGGTGATAAAGCCTTTTAAGGGATTTTTCACCTGAGCAGTTATTTTTAGGCTTCCCCCCAGTTTTAAAAATGAAAATGTCTACAACATTTTACACTCTGCTTCATATTTGCTGAAAAAGTAAATTTCTGAAAGACAATCAACAATTCTCTTTTATCAGAAAGAGATAGAAAACAAACAAAAAAAAAGCATATTATTTTTTTTTTTGTTTCGAACAGAATTTAGCGAGAACACCCAGCTTAAAAACCCAAACCCAACCAAATCATTTTGCCGGGAAAATATTTTTTTTTATTCACACGGCAAGTTTACGCGTGTCTTGCTTGAAATTAATGAAATTCTGTTATAGTTCTATATACATCTGGTGGTGTGTATAATAATTTTATTATTTTAGCAGTATTGTTAAGTTTAGCGCTTCAAATGTTTTCTGCATAGCAAACATTGATTTACCTCCCTTACATTACGCTTATTTTATTTATTTATGGGCTATTGTTGAAAAGTCCTGCATCAGAACTTAGACGAAAAATAGCACCCGAAATACAAAATAATTGATTTCGACAATTGTTTTTCTTGTAATTAAAGATTAAAGGGAAGAAAGAAAAATGCATGGATAATTCAATTTACATGGAAAGGTAAAAAAGATATTATCGGAAAAAAAAAAAAAACCCTCACAGGAGCAGAAAATAAATGTCTTTTTAGTTTGTTTTGAATTTCAATGCCTGGTTAACATTTTTTTCATACACAATATTTTTTTTTCCCTTTAAGTATGAAATGAAAATAATTCTTGGCCGGTAATGTTCTTCATTTTCATGACGTCAGCGATCATGGCTCTCCACAACTTCCTCTAAGTAACCTTTTACTATTTACCATCCCTGTTTGTCCTTGCTCTCTCATCCGTTCACATTAACTTATTCAGGTTACTGTCTGTTTTCCCTTGCTTCTGTTGCTTTCTGTATGCCCTGTGGGTGTTAAATTCTCCAGATCCTCTTTCCTCATGATGAATCCCATAAATTTCAAATGTCACTTTCTGATTGTAAGTATAAGTTTCTTTGTAGTTCCTGTTTTCCTTTCAACTTCCTTATTGCTCATATGTTCTGGCCATGGTATTTTCAGAATTTGTTAGAACTGCAACATTATGGCTTTAAGTCTCTTCATCATTACTGCTCCAAATGATTTCTGCATGACAAACATTTTAATTATCTACCAAGGACTCAGAATATGAGGCTAGTTTAAAAAAAGAAGGCAAATCCATGTTTACAGAAATCATTTGAAGTGCTAAAGATATATTTCTCCTTTAACTTTTAAATGACAGGTATTATCAATTTGATAATTTAAACATTTCCTAATATGGGCATCATTCATTCATAATTACTTGCATTATTCAGACTGTTATCTTCATCGTCATATTCACAATGTTTTGGCTGTTGTATGCACCGGCCTTCTTCAGGTGACTGGAATTTTGGAACTGAACCCTTTAGATTGCTCTAGTTCCACATGTCATGCCTCTTCCGGATGTCTCAATTATTTCCCTTTAACTCAACTCTCTAAGTTTTTGGTTCACCACTGCTGTGACCTGGTATTGAGCTCACAACTCTTTGGGTCTAGTCACTGGATCTATCTCCAATGTCTTTATCCGCTGAGCCATGTGTCCTTGAGGCAATGAAGATGAGGGTAACATAATGCAAGTAATCATAATACCTCATCTCAGGATATACTGTAATTCCCCAAGTATAGTACACATTTTTTTCTTAAAAATAATAAGCAAAATTAGGGGTGCGTATTATACACAGCTACAAAAAAATCTTTTAAAAATTGCCGTTTCATAGGTCGATTTCATTTGTGAAATGACTACTTGACACAAACATACGACAATTTGACCCTAACATTCAGCAATTGTGACCCCATAAGGATGTCAAATAGAATCATATGGACCTAACAATACTTACAAATGGAAAATAAAATAATTATAAAACTAAATTAGAATAATATTTTGTTTCAAACCATTTTTTGTGAAAAAACTACAGATCTTTGAATTGTCTCATAATTTTTGAATGTCTTATTTTCAGTGTCGGCTCAAGCCTGTATCTCCCCCCCACTTCTGTCTTTCTGTGAAATACAACTTGCATTATAGCCTTAAAGGATCACAGATGCCATTCCAGAAATTACAGTGTTGAATACTTATAGCTTCTGAAAGAAAATTAAGCAGACTGACTTTTTTTTTTCTTTTCAACTTACATGACTCATTATTTTTGATCACCACTGTATTTGTGTGCATGCCTATATATATATATATATATATATATATATATATATATAAATAAATAAATAAAAGTGAACATAGAAGTCAACACTTAGAGGCGACAGTCTGTTTCATGCTACAGTTCACAAGTTTGAGGCAACCCCTGGTAATTTCTTAAATTGGCCTCAAAAGTAGTTTGTACTTGAAATAAGACGAAATTGTTATGCATGGTTAAAAAAATAAATGAGACATGATTTTTTTTTATTATGGCAAAAAGAATAAAAGCATATTATGATTAAATTTTGCTCTCATCAGAATATCCTCCTTTAGCCTACAGCAGAAAATTTGGACATTTGTGGCAAAAATTTCTAAAAGTATAAGTTTAATAATTGATTTCATTTTTTTTTTTTTTTTCACTCTTCTATCAAGTTCATCCAATGCTAATTCTGGAAGTGGCTTCAAACTTTTGAACTCTGTGTAATATATATATGTGTGTGTATATATATATATATATATATATATATTCTGTTTATATGTTATTTATATAGATACCAATATTTAAGTAAATGCTCTGTTTATAATAAACAGTATTAACAACATTTACTGGCCTGAATGTCCAATGGTTCCTACTCAAAAGCCTGTAGAATAATTTGAAACCTAACTGTTACTGCCTACCCAATAACTGTTTGATAATACAGTAGACCTCATGACCAATAATGCAATATTAACCAGTATATATAAATGGTCGAGCCAAAACAATACACTTGGCCTGAAGAATGCAATGTTTGACCTCAGTGTTCAATTTCATATTTACATATAATGTATCTATGATATTGAGCACTTTTACCCATAAATATAGCATACCTTAAAACTATATTTTTATTATCATAATAAAAATATAGTTTTAAGGTATGCTATAATAATTATGTGATTATATATGTAATTGTATATGAATATATGTGTATTTACATAAATATGTATGTGGCGTGTGTATGTAAAAAAAAGTAAATTCTTTTATTATTACCTTCAAATCTTACTTCATCTTGATTTGAAACTCAAACTTAGAGAAATATTACTCATCTAAAAATAGCTTCAGATTAAATTGATGAATTAGACTCTAAGAAAGATTTTACTTTAACCGTCATTCACAATATTAAAATATTCCTATTAGTAAATTTTTATTTTTATATTTGTTTATTAATATAATATTCAGTTTATATTAAATCCCTAATTTATTTGTGGAGAAGTTAAATATTTAAATTGCTATCAAGCATTAAATCTAGTTTATTTGTGGAGTTTTTAAACATTTAAATTACTATCAAACATTAAGATCTGTGTTTATCTAAATTGCCCAAATATCAAGCTATACCACCGCTCTCTTTCCTTCAAAACCCTCCGTCCACCTCTTATTTCTTATCTCTTTACTTCCTCCCTTTTCCTTTTCCCCATATCATTTCTGGTGAGTTGACCGATTAAATAGGTCAATGTCTGATCCTTACCCTGCCCCCCCCCTCAATATTAAGTATTGTAATAAAAATAAATTTTAAAACTCTCTCTTCCCTCTCTAAATTTGACCACACTATCCCTCACCACCCTCTATGTCACCTTATATAAGCTTAATACTGCCCTTCAAGAGTGTAAATTTTAAATTCATTTTTCACCCTTGAAAATGAAGTCTGAAGATCCAGAAAATAAAATCTCTGGTGAAATAAATTATAACTAATGGAACCTTAAAGTGGTCTGTTTTTACTTTAAATTAAATATATATATATATATATATATATATATATATATATATATATATATATATATATATATATATATATATATATTTCAATTGTTAGGTCTTGTGTCTAGGAAAGTTTGTTCAGAGTGTTGTGCTAGACAATTTTTCTCTCCAGAATCTCTTAAATATTTCTAAATCTACCATTCATCCATGTTTTGAATATTGCTGCCACATATAGTCTGGTACTCCTGTTATATGTTTAGAGATTTTTGATAAAATCCAAAGAAGAATCTGCAATGTTATTGGTCCTCACCTCACATCCCGGTTATAGTCACCTTCTCACTACTGTAATGTAGCTTCCTTGTGCCTTCTCTATAAATACTTTTATGGTAATTGTTCAGATGAGCTTTTCTCTATGGTATGTAAACTTTATTAATTTAATATCATCATTTTACAGTTGAAATGGCTGTTGACGAAATTGTAAGTTCTATGATATGAATGTTTGTTAAATTTTCTGCAAAGATTTAATCCAAGATTCTTCATGTCATCTCTTGCAGATGTCCTGACAAAAACTGCACCCAAAAGGCATCCAGTGACCATGGCTGTCTTTGGATTACAGATGATTTTCAGCTTGGTGGCATTCACCTTTCTACAAAAGCTTTCACGTTACTATTCTTTTGGAAGGTGGATTTTGTCCAACCGCCTGGTGCGTTATTTGCACCCAACAAACGAAGAACTGAAAACTGCTGCTGGGATACCTTCGGGTCTTTCCACTAGCGCACGGGTCAAACACCGGCGTGAACATCGGCGTAACAACCTAGAAAAAATCCAGACTGAATCTTTCACTGTCCCTCGGAACATTCCTATTACTCTTGAGACAGCCAAAGTGGAACCGAATGACTTGTTACCCCTCCATTATTTTGGAGAATTCCAGTGGTTAATGGATTTTTCTCTTTGTGCTCTCTTTGTTTATGTTAGTACTGAGATTTATTACGGTTTCTTTTTGCGTACTGAACCAAACATTAGTATTCTGTGGTGCCTCTTGGTACTTGGTTTCTGTTTCAGGGTCCTTTTTATGCAAACCTCGGTCTATTTCCAGACTGAAGATGGTGGTGAACGAATCTTGTGTATCACGTTTGGTTTTTTCTTCCTTGTTGCTGCGATGGGCGTGCTTGTTGTCAGCGAGAACAACCTTGAATTCGGCCTTGAACAGGGCTATAACAATTTTTCAAACAACGCCGTAGAGTTTCTGAAGCAGCAAGGAATTGCTTCACATGGCCCTATAAGTCTGCTCACATTCAAAATCATTCTTGCCTTTGTTTGTGCTTTTCTTGGAGCATTTGTCACATTTCCTGGACTCCGTCTGGGTAAAATGCATGTGGATGCACTAAATTACAGCCAGGGTCAGCCTGTTATTCAGTCTCTGCTCTATATTAGCTTTAGCTATCCCATCTTCATCCTCCTACTTTGGGTTAAGCCGATGGCCCGGGATCTGATTTGTGGTCTGCATTGGCGATCTCCTGTACAGATTATGAGTGAGCCAGCATTTGAAACGGCAAGGTTTGTTGTCATCTGCGTTTTCTTTTTGTTTCGGCTTGCACTAATGAAGACTTACCTTCAGTCGCATCTGAATCTTGCCCATGAGCGTATCGAAGTGATGCGCAAAGAAAGTGGCCGTATAAGCAACATAGAACTGCAGAAAAAAGTCGCTCGTGTTTTTTATTATTTGTGTTTTGTGGCTGTGCAGTATTTTGCACCAGTACTCCTGATATTGTTTCTAACGTTCATGCTGAAAACGCTTGGCGATTACTCCTGGGAGAACATTCTCGGGGGCGGTTACCTCATGCGTCCACGTATTCCCACTTCCAAATACAATATTTCTCGCAATTCTGATACCATTGCTCAGGTGACCTGGGCCATAGCTAACATCCGAGGTATCTTTTCAGCCATGTGGTATCGTGGTTTGTTATCTTTTCTAAATTGGTGGATTATTGCAGCTTGGTTCACAACTTCTGTCTTTGGAACTGTCTACTACACCAAAACTTCTATATAAGAAATTGTTTCTAATAGTATTAAAAACTATCCAAGACTTAGTCTTACTTCAAGTGATGCCACAACAGAAATTGAACCTGTGATTATTATTATTTTATATATTATGACATTTTTCAAGATTTTGGCTTCAGGGATGAATTAGATGTTGGTGTTCAAGCCCTGTTAAAAAGCCAAGATTTTGAATGCTGATTTTCAGAGAAAACAGGCAGGACCTCTCCACATACTGCAAATCAATCTCCCCATTCTATTTGGCCTTGTGTCAGACTGAGGTATGCATAGTGAATGTCTGTTGATAAAATTAAATTAACTCCGGATATACTTTCACTGCCTAATTGATTAACTAAGTGTAGGTTGTTATTTTATTTCCTTTGTTAAATACAATGAAATGACATTTGCAGAATTTAATCTTGGATCTTAATATCCTTTATCTAAGAGGGAGGGTATCTATATACTGTATTGATTTCTACCTTAATTGGAGTATAAATATGAAATAACAGAGCAGTTTTTATTTTTATTTTTTATCTCTTTTTAAAAAAATATATTCACATTTCGGCTGCTGCGAATATTCTGATACCTGTTCACAACAGAACTTGCATAGCTGCTGTTGATGAATATATAGCTTTTTGAGATACTGTGAAATGTCACTTCCTGGCGTCTATGTTACAAATTAACTAATAATTAGTGCTATTTCTGAACTAGTGTGCACATTATAGCAGCACGACTTTTGGGACCTATTTGTATTATATAGCATGTTGAGGATGTCGTTTATTTTAGTTTGTACTGCAGAGCATCAGATCGAAGCTAAAATGGCGGTGCCCAGAAGGAAGAAATTATTGTTAGTGTTCTTTATACAGTAATTTATTTTCAGTTAAAGGCAATTTCCTATTTTATTCCCAGAACAAGCTAGCACTGCCAGGCAACAATGTAGCAGTGAAAGTTAAAAAAAAAAAAAGAACCACCACCACCACCAGGACAAATTGGTCCCATTGAAAATACCTCCTGGAACAAAGCTGTTCCTTATGTTGAAATGAAACAGAATCAAAATTCTGCTTTTCTTTCTTGATACAATTTCACCTCTGTCATTTGTGATTATCCCTCCTACCTGCGTCATTCAAGGTCTCAAACTTACCCAACGGTAATTATATGAATGCAATGACCTCAGCATGCTAATCCCACTTACTGTACTGATAACAACTGCTACACGCACATCTATTGCTTTTCCACCCCAGCTATGGGTTAAATATCAAAGCAGGCTGGGCTCTCTATCCTTGATTGATCACCTGTCTAAAGAGAAGGATAATTCTGGATTTAAAAGCCAGTTAGGTATGGGGCTGGTAACTCCATTCTGTACACAGAACCCACAGCAACAAAACTGTGGTGAGGCTGTGACATGACGAAGACACCTTTTTCTCTCTCTCATGCACACGTGTGTGTGATTACCTCACCTACTTATCTTTTCAAATTAGTCAAGCAATGCTGACTAATTTCTGTGTGCATTTCATATACTATGTCCTGAAAGGGTCAGTGAATGTTGTTTTTAAACTAACCAGCACTTTTCCCTTTTTTTTTTTTTTTTTTTTTGTAATACTAAATTGTTTTTAAGCACTGCAGAGTTTCCAAAACTTTAGTTTCTCTCCATTCAGATATATCTCGTTTTTGGCTGATGTTTGTATGTGACCTTCAGTGACCCTTCAGGAATTTCCTCAATTCAGGGATACCAATGTTAGAAATGATTGAACTCGGGTTGTACCAAAATTGTTACACTTTTGAAATGTTTTCTCCTGGGTCAGATACCTGACCCCCTGACTTTCTCATCACTATGAAAATGGTTGGATAATTTTTTCGTTTTATAGAAAAACAGAAAACCTGTGTGGACATTCAGGACTTGTGGGCCTCACTAATATTTTCTCTTAAAGTTTGCTTTTCTTTTTAAATAAGCATTTTTATTTCTAAAGAAATACTATATTATATTAGCACCCTGTTGGCAGCTTTACTAACAAAATAGCAGGTTTTGGATTTTGCAGTTGCGTTCCCATGCCCTACTAGGGCAACAGTAAATATAACCGAAATCAAGAACAAGATTACCATAGGTAAAAGGATGTGTGTGTATATATATATATATATATATATATATATATATATATATATATATGAGAGAGAGAGACATAAGTTTTGTCTATTTATTTTAAGTAAGTTCCTTTCATATTGTCTGATAAGCTTAATAACATCATTGAAAGACGAAAAGAAATCATGATATTGATACATGTTTAAATCCAATCTAAGCTTTTGGCTTATATAAGCCATTGTCAAAGATGACAATTACATTTCAATATATCAAACAATACACGGACGAAACAATAATGATAGTCTGTTTTTGTTGCACGAGATAGAGAGAGATATATATATATATAGCTTAATTTATGGAAGCAAAATTAAAGTTATTTTTTTTTTTTTTTTTTTTAGTGTATTAAAAGAAATCTGAAGCAATTCTTATGAAAATAAAAAGCATTTAAATTAATTCAGTGATGTGCATTTAAAAATCACTCTTCACATAATCTCTAGAAAGTGTTGTTGTTTTTTTTTTTTTTTTATAACTCAATCTGATCAGGAAAATGTTTTCTCTTTTAACAGTTTCCATAAAATAATATTACCACTAAATTTTTGTTGGATGTACTTATTTCACATTTGTTTTCTATGACTCCTAGAAGGTAGAAATGCCTGGAGGAGCTGTAAAGAAAGAAATAACTGCGTGTATTCGCTTGTGTATTTTAAAAGTTTTTCTTTTTTTAAGAGGTGGTAAAATAATTGATATTTAAAAAAAAAAAAAAAGTTTAATGATATAAAATATAGATAACCTTGAAATGATTTTTGCAAATATCTCTATTGTGATAAGACAATTCATTCCCTTTACTCATCCTTGTAAATATACAACACGATGTTGGTATAGTACAACATTGTCGTCCAGAGTTTAATTTCATCCATATTGATTGCTCAACTGCTGTGCCCTTGTGTCAAGCTTAGGAATTGACTATGTAGTAGAAGCCAAGAAATTTTTGATTTCTGTTTAACAAATTGGAACTAAAATGTCGTAATTTATCTTAAAATTGTCTTGAGGATGTTGAAAATAATTACTCAGCTGATGTTTATCATGTAGAAATTCTCAATAAGGAATTAAAATCAAATTCACTAACAATAACCTGTGAGATCAAATTGAAAAGTGGCCCGTAGATAATCCATGAACAAATCTAAACTATTTTTCTTTTTAGACATTGACTACAAAAAGCATGTAGTATATATATATATATATATATATATATATATATAGTGTGGTGCTGAATTTTATCCTTAAACTTTAGCAATTGAGATAATTTAATATTTTGTATATTATTATACAGTATTATTAATCTGAAAGTTTGAAATAATTGTTATGAATAGAAAATCACTTTTTGTAAAATTATTCAAAAACGATTGGTGCATAATAAGGCCATTTTAAAAAAAAAAGAAAAAAAAGCACTGCAAGTTAAAATAATTTAAATCAACAATTGCTTAAAATTTTTATAAATTATTAACTCATCAGCATTTGCACATAACAAAATTAACAATTTTGTACCCAAAGGTATAGTTTAAGTGAATTTGAAAAAAAGTGAAATAATTGCACTCAAAAATGAAAATTTGAGTTGTAGAGAAATTGCCGTTGGGTTATTAACGTTTTATCAAACATGGAAGAAGATGGAGCGAGGAAAAGTGACAGGGATGTCAGAGCAATCAAAACAGAATCAAGCAAGGTGTGTTCCAAGATTCAGGCAATTGGGGGTTTCATGCTGGATGGTTTGGAGAGATTGTCTGGCTTCAGTTATAGCAAAACTTATGGTGCTTGGTTAAACATGGAGTGTTCATATGTCAGAGTGCTTCAATTGGGCCAGAGCTCAAATTACTTGGGACGAGCATTGGTTGGGAAGGTGTGGCATTTTCTGATGAAAATTGAATTTGGACGGTCTGGATGGGTCATCTTCTTATTGGCAGTGTTCTCTTCCAAGCATGTGCACTATGGAATGGTTTCAAGCTAACAGAATCAATGTTATGGATGAGCCCGCCAGATCATCTGATCTCACTCTTATTGAGAACCTTAGAGGAATATTGGTTAGATGAGTAGACAAGAATGGGCATTAATTTAATTACGAGGAAAAGCTCAAAAGTGAAATTTTGAAAGCCTGGGGTTCAATTAAGCAAAAACACACTCAGAATTAATCTATTCTATGAAAAATAGTGTTTGAAGTCATAGCTAATCACAGAAAACAAACTAAATACTAATTTCTATAAATTTTTAGTGTTTGTCACTTTTGTAATAAAATTTTTTTAATGGCCTAATTATGCATCGTTTTTCGAGCTTTTGAATAATTTTACAATAACTGATTTTCTGCTCATAGTGATTATTTGAAACTTTCAGGTTATTAATACTATATAATAATATACAAAATATAAAAAAAATTAGCTCAATTGCTAATGTTTAAAGATAAAATTCATCTGGTCTTATAATTAGGCACCACATGTGTATAAATGAGAAAATTGGCTGATATCCCCCCCCCCCCCTGCTGAGGAGACCAAACAATTAAAAATAAAGGTTAGCCTACAAAAACTCTGCAGTCAGCTGACTGATATTCAGCACCCTAAGTGACATATTTTGAGAGTATAAAATTATGGTTTGAATAGAAGTCCTGACAAGATTTATTTGTATGCCATCTTTGATTATATTCTGTATTTGGGATTATATAATCTGTTTTAAGAAAAAGTTGATGTATAAACAGGTACTTCTATTTAGAATAAGAGTGTAGTATCTGTGCTCTATGAAAAGTCTTACACATACACGGTAATGAAAAGTTCTTAGCCTGACCAAGTTTATGTATGTATGTATGTATAGTTTTTCAACCGCTGTAGATAAGAGGATAGACTATTTAGTGATGTCAGCTGCACAAAGGTCAAGTTTTTGTTCTTTTGGGTTCATAACTCAGTTCTTCCATTATCCAGAAATTATTTTAGTACCTTTTAACAGCCAGCATGAAATTTTTGTGAGGAAGTTTACTTGCTACTTTCTCTTGGTGGTTTGTGGGTTGCACAAGAACAAGTAATTAAAATATAAAAAATTGTATTTTAGTTACTTGGCATACAAATAAATCTTGTCAGGACTTCTATTCTATGATCAAAAACTCAGTTATGGGAATCAAACCAAATATTTTCTATAAAGTGTGTTTGGGTTTAATGAGTTAAACTTTAAATGCCTGCACATCAGATAATTTGAAATAACAAAAAACCTTGCTTGCAAGTAATCAAGATTGATAATTTTCTAATGCTGTGAATAAATATTAACAAGAACAAAAAAAATACTTATTACCTAAAAACTTTTCCATTGGGTTGTTAAACTTTTGCAAAATAGTTTCTCAAACCACAATTTTTTTTTTCTTCTTCTTTCAGTTAAATGTTATATCTTAATGGCTACCTGCTTAGTCCATGTTTGTCAATGGCCAACATTTGAAATCCAAATAACATTAAATTTTGAACTGATTTTTCTCAGTCCCTGTCCTGTCATGTCATAAAGTCCTGCAAAAATACATACCCTAGAGAAAATATTGCATGTTTCAAAAAGAAAAAAAAAATTTGGTATGAGTCACAGAGTT
The DNA here is from genome assembly GCA_964036315.1 of Acanthosepion esculentum. Classification (NCBI taxonomy): domain Eukaryota; kingdom Metazoa; phylum Mollusca; class Cephalopoda; order Sepiida; family Sepiidae; genus Acanthosepion; species Acanthosepion esculentum. The sequence goes on along the minus strand of OZ038496.1, from coordinate 97,247,982 downwards.
GGGTCTGAAAATCCTGATTTTTTTTTCAAAATTCTGAATGACATTTTATCGATCTCTGTTGTAAAAAGAAAAAAAAAAAAGAAAAAGTTTTTGATATAACGTTTCAAAGTGTGTGAAATGTTAACCCAAATTCAATAGAGAGAGATTACCTGGGATAATGCTTCTCACATTTTGCATAAGATATAAAATAAGAGATGTCAGCTGTAATGGAAAGAACTAGCATTCATGTACATTGCTTACATCCATGGCAATTTGTTAAAAACGAAAACTGTCAAGGTAACCTTGATTAGACTTTCCACACAGATAATCTCAAAACCGACACATTTTAGAATTCTTGATTTCCTTTACAATGATATCAATTTTTGAAATTTTATTTTAACCAGTAATATTGGTGGTGGGAGGTGATATTCTGCCATTTTGAAAATCAAGATTTTTGGAGTAAATTGATAATGCACCAACATTTTTCTTGGAACTTCTAGGGTCATATTAGAAATTTCTTTGAGGCATGAAATTTTTACAGGACTTTATGCCAGAGCCTGGACAATTCCCAAAACATTGCAAGTTGTGAAATTCAAAATTTAATTGCAGGAGGTTTTCTAAAGTATCCCAAAATCTATTGTAAGAAAAAACAGAAAATGCCATTTTATTTTCTATTAATTTTTAATTTCCTATGAATCAACAAAGTCTCTTTGTTTCCATATTTCTCACAGAAAATCCAAAGCAGCTGGAAACATTCAAAAGTTTATCCTCTCCATGTCTTGGTCAGATTAAACATCTGCCAAATCTTATCTTTCCTTGCAACTGAATCATTTACAAAATGAACATCGTTATCACATGATTTTGAATTCAACAAACCTTTTCAATATTTCCCATTGCTTGGGATGGTTAGTTTAAAATGATTCCTCTTAAAGACTTTGATTAAAGCTCCATTCTTTGACAAAGTTTTGTTTGAGGGATTTTTCTTTTTAAAGGGAAAGAATACAGAAATTATGGTTAATGCCCTTAAATTCTTAATGGTTAGAAAAATTTTTTTTTTTGTTTTCACCTGTGTGTCCTGTAGACACATTGCCAATAAATTTAAGTCTTAGAAACTGAACAAATATATAAAGAAAATCAAATTGTAGGGGTAATCTTCAAAAACCTGTAAAGTTTAAAACTTATATATTGAGGTAGTCTCCTTACTCACGGAGGAAGGAAGTGTCACATTATGTGATAATATTGACAAAAATGAAAGATAAATTTAGTTGTTATTTTTAAAAAAATTTCTGTCGATTAAGATTATTCCTTAATTTTTTTAATTTTATTTATCTAGCTCTAAAAGAAATCACCTTGAACAAATCTGAATTATAAATAAGGGGGGGGGATTCATTTTTTTGAATAAGCTAAATTCAAGCAGAAACTCAAATGTGTGAATTAGTGTGTGTGTGTGTGTGTGTGGGGGGGGGGGGTGTTCGTTCACAGCTCCAAAGTCTTGTCAAAAGCAATCATACCAACAGAAGGAAATTCATATTAGAGCTATGCCACTCTAAACTTTTGTTGCTGATGATTCTTATCCTGGAGACATGACTTGTGTTTGCTTTTTTTTCCTTGGGTTGTAGATTTTAATAAAGCAACATCTTACGTGAATAGGTTTAGTGATTAAAATATAATTTAAGGACTAGAGAGAGAGAGTGAGGGAAAAAAAGGCCCCCAAAAGAAGAGATGTCAGCTGCAATGGAAAGAACTAGCATTCATGTACATTGCTTACATCCACGGCAATTTGTTAAAAAAGAAAACTGTCAAGGTAACCTTGGTTAGACTTTCAATCTATTTGTATAGCAAAGAAATATAATTTCTATTTTACTGAAATGTATTTTTCAGAAGGAAGCATTTTAATGCAGAGCTGCAGAAGTGGCCAAAATCATCCCCTGCCAAAGGTCAGAGCAGCTAAGAACATGCAGAGCTTAATGGTTGGGACTGAATGAACAGTTTTTCTTTTGTAATTGGCACTTATAAAAGTTCATAATATGAGCAAATATGTCTTTCAGCTGGTTCTCCCCAAGAGGAGTTTCTTTTCTTTTCACAAAGACTAAGATGCAGCAAATCAATTCTTTTTGCTTCATTTTAAGGAATTGCAGAAGAGTTGGTCCAAAAAGAAAGAAAGAAAAAAAAAAAAAAACTGATCTGTCATTATTTTGCATCTATGAACAATAGAGGCAATATTAGATTCAGCTTTTGACGTGCATAGATTTGGGGAAAAGAAATTCCTAATGCATCAATTTAAATAGATATTTGGACCATTAACACCAGTTTCTCTTGAATGATGCATTTAAGTCTGAGTTTGGGTTGTGAGATTCTAGATTAAAAAGATGAAATCCTGGAAAATGTGCAGGCATGAAACCAAACTCAACTGTTATATGTAGGAAGGCCCAATTATACAACCGTACTAGATTTGTAACAAAAAAACAAAAAAGGTAAGAAATCAGTTTGGTGAGCATCAGTGGCATGTTTTTCTCCTTTTCTGAAACATGAAAATAACAAATAAGACAAATCAATGGGAGTTCATATCTTCAGGCCGTATAATTCCGATAGTTTGCTTGTATGGTCATAGGCATGGATGTTGATCAGCAGTTTACCAATCAGGCGGATCTGTTCCCTGGGGAGGGAAAAAAGAAAAAGAAACTGAATTGAGCATCTGAACCAAACACAGAAAGATTCATTTTATTAAAGGCTGCAATCTAAACCTACAGAGGTCACTAATTAACATTAATTTGCACGCACATGGAGATAACAAAACAAAGCGGAAAAGTAATTGAACTACATACATCTAGCCTTATAGTAGGCCTCCTAAGATTGGAATGAGAGGAAACGGTTCATACTCCTCCTCAGTCTTTTGAACAGGAGTAGAGGTTTATCCCTTGTTTCTTGTTTAGGATTGGGTTTCAGGTTCCGTCTAGTCTACTTCAACTCTATACTTCTAATGCTGGTCCCTTATTATGCTAATACAACTCCACACAGTAACCCTCTACCTTGAGTGGCTCTTGGGGCCTTGTATGGGGTGAACATTAGTTAAGAAAAAAAAGTTGAGGTTCCAGATTGTCGGGCAGAGACTCTCAAAGGGGCGAGTGTGCTGCATATTCAAGGTCAGAAGTCATATTTTTCCAGATGGCCGTGTGGCTGATGCTGGAATTGAGACAATTCAAACCACGGCGTCATCATTCCTCAGCAGCATTTTGTGGATCCTGCGCTACAAGAGCAGTCCCGGGTTTTCAGCATTTATTTGCTGCTTAGTCCACCATTAGTTGTTTGTTGTAATGATGTTTCTGACCTTGCGCCACTTAAGTGAAGGATTACTGAAAAGGGGTGTCGGAATATGGAGAAGAGGCAATAAAGTCCTTAAAACATTGCGACCATTGAATTTCCTGAAGCTGTTTGTGTCTGCTGGATTTGAAATTTAGCCCCCACCCCAAGAAGAGCCAGGGATTTTTTTGTGATGAGGGAGAACACATTGTATACAAGTTCAGTCTAAGATTAGACACTTTCAGTGCATTTTCTTCTAAATAGATTCCGGTCTCTCTTCTAATCAGATTGGTGGCCCCTTTTTATGTAAACTTTTGGCCACGTTTTAAGGTGAGAACTAATTCATTTAAACACTATGTCTACTATAAAGATATTTAGTTGAATAGCTTTTCCACTGTCTTAGCTCCATTTTTGTTTGGATATTATCATACATCCTACTAACATTATATATATATATATATTTTTTTTTTTTTGAAATTTAAATGACAACTAATGTTCAATAACTGGGATAGAGCCATTATAAAATCAAATATAGAACAAGTTATAAAATCTTCATCTTACAGGCGCTTTCATATTAATATCAGTTTCATGATGTAAACATCAATTGTCAGATACTCAAACAGATAATTGTTCATTAAATAATTTGTAAGGTAGAGGTCATAGTTGACATATCACAGTACCTTTCATAAAGTAATGGTTAACAAACTTATAAACCACTGAAAGTGAATTCAAACCCGAGCAGCGCTTCATCATTGTGGCTTTATGCAGAGAAAGAAAGAGACATTGATTAATCTTAGTGTAGCCCAACACAAGGATATAAAAGAAATTCAGTAAGAAAGAAAGTCTATTATAAAAAAGGAGACTATCTTGAGATATATGCAAGGCCTGATTTTCCTTTTAGGCTAGTATAGGCTGCACACTACGGCCCCTCAACTTTTTATAAAGCAGTGATTTTCATTTTCTATATGTTAAACTTCTAAATAGTTTCATGAACTGAAATGATATCAATATGACAAACTGTTCTGGCTTTGATAACTAATTTTTTTTTGTTTCCAAAAATAAAATCATTCAAAAAAAAAATATTTCCCTTACTTTATTTCTTTTTCCTTTGAGCTATTTCTGTTCTTCCAGAGGTTGTCTGCAGCATACATCAAAAACCGACAAAAGTTTTCAAGGAGAGGAATTGTTTTGTCACCTTCCACATCTACAAACCACTGTTTGGGGAAACTTGAGGCAATCTGAAATAATAATAATAATAAATGAAAAGAAAAACCAGTGTAAGGAAGAATCGCATTTTCAGTTTTGCACATTTAAATATTTTCGCCAATTAATAGACTTTTCTTGAAAGATACATTTAAATATCAGCTGTGAATCTACTGTGTCAGATTCTAGGGTAAAACAGAAGTGTGCAGGCATGAAACTGAATTGGTGATAGGTCCATTCATGAGAGAATTATTCAGTTTTTACTAAGTACTGCTAACTTATTGCTAGTTTTGTTTTCATCAAGTCTATATTACCTGACCCAGGGATTGAACACAATTACTGTCACCATATATACAAGCTAATGGATTAATTCAAAGTTATTTCTCACTGAAGGAAATGGTAATATTAGCCGTTTTTTATGAGGAAACATTCAGCATTCACTGAGTGAGAACAATCTACATCAATGTCGATTAAATAAAGAGTTCAGTTTGAAATTCTTTGAAGGTTACCCATACTGACAGATACCTAAAGAAGGTCAGAGGGCATAAAGGCCAAAATGTTGCGATAATGAAGATATTACACCAACTGCAAATAATTTATAGATGGAAACAAATTGTTATTTTGTTTGGTTGTAGACAGCTTATTTGCTTATTCCATGAATTGACAGTAGATTAAATGATCTTGAGACTTTGTTGTTTGAAGTGTTCAAGGGATTTATTATTAAGTAGATATTGTGTTGATGGCAGGAAAGTTCTCTATTCAATAATAATAGAGTTTTTCAAATACAAATGGCTGCGCCTTTACAGTGATTGTGGCTCTCCTAAAGATGGTTCTCTAAAATAGATGCTTTTGTATATGTAAAGGTCTAAAACATGTTTCTTTCCAGGGCTCCCACAGATCTGTGTAAAAAAAAAAAAAAAAATAGTTCCAGGACTATGTTAAGAAATTTCAAGGACTGAAACTCACACATACACACAAAGTGAATGGTGATTAATTTGAAAAACACAAAATTTGTGATTTATCTTTTAATAGTTTGACAGATGAGATGTTCAAAGAAAAGCTACAGCTGGTTCCAATAATTCATGTCATAGATTAGTTGAAAGCAATGAAGAAATCCAAGTGTGGAAGGCTAAAACACAACTAAATGCAAACCTGGTTATGTTACACAATTTGTGTAGCATTCTACATAGTCTACTACACTTAAAATCTTTGAATTACACACTTTAATTTTTACTACTACACATTTTCTATGAATTATAATTGTTTTAATGAACAGAACTACAAATGGAAATTTTCAAAAAATGACAACACATTTTAGCTTGCCAATCTGGAACCTCAACTTAAAAAAAAAACAAAAAAAACTAATATTCACTATTATTTATGGCTTTTTTTGCATATGGCACAGAACCCAATGATGTTGCCACTTTTTCAGTTCATCTAGTTTAGCATTCAGTTCCTCTTCCAATTTTGATATCTCTATGGATTTGTTCTTTGCAGATCTTCATATGGAATTGCGATAAGCGTGAAGTTCTCAGTTTGCTCAGCTTTCTCTGCATATCTGTCAGCTGAGTTGAGCAAATCTTGTGTGCAACTTTCAAGCTTGTGTTTTTTTGGCCTTCAGTTCTTCAATTTCAATAAGCATGGATTTCCGTTTTTGTCCAACTGCTTCTTCTTGCCTTTTTTTTCTTCAAGATATTGGTTGTATGCTGTCCTGGCATTGGAAGCACTGCAGAAAAGAGCCTTAGCCATGGGAACATTCTCAGCATCTCCAACTGTGGCCAAATGGTCCGTGATAATGTGCTCTGCGACCAGAGTCTGCTGTTTCATACTGTCAGTGGAAATTTCCTTATTGACTGAGAAACCTCTCCCCAATGAGGCCTGTCCATGAGAGAGCACCAGCAACCTGTGAACAACTTTCCAGTTTTTAATATTCTTTGTTGCTAGACAAAGAAGAGAAGAACAAAGTGTCCAGATGGTCTTCAAACTTTCTGAAATTCTTGAAAGCAATATTTCCAGTGACCCCCTGCTTCTCAATGACTAAAAAAAAAAAAACATTTTTCTTAAAGGACAGTTTTAGCCAGATTTCTGGGATTTGGCATTTTGACTTTCATGAATTAAGAAAAGGGATGTGTGGGCAGCCTTATTTAGAAAATTCCAGGACTTTTCAAGGAGCTTTTGGGCTGTTATTGTTTTTCCAGGACTTTTCAAGGTTTTCAGGACCTGTATGAACCCTGTTTATTATACAATGTGCGATGGATAAATTGTCGTCTAAATTACACAAAAATGAAAATAACACTGACATCTCATTTTAACAGATATATTTACCCAAAAATATCTTGAAATACTAAAGAGTAAAATCACTACTGGCTTCAACTACAGCCTCCAGATGACTTCGGAATCTTCTGCATCTCTTCTGGATAGTCTCCTTGTTTAAGTTGGTGAATGCTGCCATAATCATTGCTTTCAGTTCATCTTTGGTTTTACAAGGAGTCTTCTTTGTCGCTTGTTTAGCTGGACCTCACACATAATAATCAAGGGGGTTGCAGTCTGGGGAGTTAGGTGGCCAGATGTAAGGGATGATGTGCAGAAATTGTCTGACAGGCATGACTGGGTTCTCTTGCTTGCGTGGCATGGCGTAGAGTCCTGTTGCCAGATATAGAGTTTCCTAGCAGCTCTTGACTCAGGGTAGCACAAGATCCTCAAGGCACTTTATGTAGGCCTCTGCGTGGAGCCTGAGGCCCTGTGGAAAGATGAATGCATAACATTGCCATCACTCCAAACACCTTTGTAATCAGCATTAGACTCATCCAACTCTTTCTGAATACTCTGCACCATCAAACCCAAACACTCTGATTTGTTTGTATTTGAGCTTCCGGCGTGAATGCTAAGTAGTACAGCATGCCGTTTCCAAATTTCTGGTGAAGTGAATTATGCTAAGGTGCTCTTTTTCTCACAGACGGTACCCAACTTACCCTACTATACTGTGCATGCATGAAATTAGAAATATAAAATGGCGACAATTTACCCATCGCATCTTATATAGGCTGGATGTGCTGCTGCTGCTACTACAACTACTAGGATAATGTCCAATCAGCTTGTCAGCTGACATATTTACATTGTCTAATATGTTCCACAAGTTACAAGTTGATGATCCTGCCTTTGTCAAACATTTCTGAGAAATGATATTTGCCATATATACGAGGTAAAGTTCAGTCAGTAAGTGAAAGCAGAGTGTGAATATTAAGAAAAAGTATTTGTTAAGAAAACCTAAGAACCTATATTGACGCAAGAGACAAAATAAAATCAGGCACTTTGCTGATCATTCTGGCGTATCAAACCTGACATGGTCTATCAGTGTTTTTATGGAACATACATTTAAAAAAACAAAAATGAAAAAAAAACAAAAAAAAAACACCTTTCAATAGAATTCCTATCATTGCAATTGTTGAAATAGAAAACTTGACAGAAGCCAAAAGTGAATGCCATCCCCCCCACCCCGATTGAGTTCTGTATTTTGATGCAGAAAAAGCTAAAAACATTACCGATGAACATTTCTGGAGTGCTTCATTATTCAGTGGAGATGTCTGTAGGCCTAACAGAATGTATCTGTTCAGTAAACCTTCCAGTGCTAAGGTGTGAAGCATCTTGCTGGCAAGGATTCTGTGCCAGCTGAGAATATTGCCTAACAACTGGAGAGAGAAAAAAAAAAGTATTAGTAAAAATTTTATAAAGATTAAAAATAGATATGGTCCCATACAGAAATTTGTTTGAAGCTCAGAAAGACACTTAAACTCAGGCCAAGCCTTTTATTCTCAGTAAGAGCGAAATTATCAATCATGCCTATTAATAATATAAAGAAGTAGACATCATGCAATGATGCCTGCGTTAATTTTATCCATAAAAACAACAACAATATTGACGTTTCTCTGTCTATATTTCTGAGATGAGGTATTATGTACAGTATTTACATTAGTCGGACTATTGTCCTCATCTTTGTCACCATATTTGTCACAACGTTTTGGCCGTTGTACGCTCCGGCCTTCTTTTTTGTCACAACGGCCGAAACGTTGTGACAAATATGGCGACAATAGCCCGACTAATGTAAATATCGACGTTTCTGTTTCTCATTTTTTAATAATCAAAATCATCCTTAAACTTTGAGGTGATGCTTTCTAATCATGACAAACAGGGTACTTTTAGTACCCTATCATGATTAGAAAGCAGCTAAAGATTTATCAAGAGATATAGTAGGAAATTTTTTTTTTTTGTTATCAGCTGCTACTGGTCACCATTTGTTTAGCTAATCAAGTTAATGTTTTGACCACTGAAGTTGTGAACTTCTGAAAGGCAGCAGCAGTTGTTTAAAAGGAAGACAGTTGCATGCAAAACAATTCTTTTGAAATAAGTGAAATTGATGCCATAAAAATGACTTGGTACTGAATAAGAAACTTAACAGTTGGTTGATTATACTGTTTGAGTGACTGGGATCTAAAGCTCTGTTTCAATGAAAAGCATTCTCATAAATGGAATTGGCCCAAATCAGAAACTTTCCCAGCAGTCACTGCTATATCATAATGTCATGTGTTAATTCACAAAGATTATTTGAAAGCAGAATAGGCATCATAGAAAAGTACATAGATATCAATTCTGACAAAGCATTTTCAATTGAATTTTGTAAATAAATGATATTATATAATATATTGTAGTAATGTGAGGATGCTTCGGCTTTCAAAGAAAGATTATGCTATTGACAGTATAATTTAACTAAGGGGGGTAAAGAGAGGAAACAAATTTACTTTTATACAACTCCAAGACTGCCGGTGGAAAAATACAGCAGGTCCACTGGACCGATTTTCAAGAATTCTGAAAATCAAAGAGAAGAAGAAGTCAAATTTGAATTTAAGTGGCTATAAAAAACAAAGACAGCAATTTAATTATATATATATATATATATATATATATATATATATATACGAGAGAGATTTTATTTTTAAAAGATTTATCAGACAGATTTCTTTATCATTTTAAACATTTTTTTTTTAATGGAAACTCATATTTGAGTAGACGCTCTGTATATTTATTTATTTTGGTCTACATACCTGAAAGTGTGGGAAAATTTTAGTAAAGAAAAATTTACATTCTTTGGCAGGATTTGAACCTGTGTCCCATTGGGCAGAGGGAGTTATCGTTAAATATAATGTATTGTTGGCAATCCCAGATTTTTTAAAAACAACTAGAAGAAAAAGCTTAACCAGCATTGTTGTAAGTGTGGTTCAAGATATCAAGAGGCCTCAAAAGCAACCTAAACTGGTGTTCTGCTGCCCAGATGACTTGGAACAAAGTGGAGTATCTGTGCCAACAGCCACCCTGCCATCAGCGGTAGCTCCAGCTAGCCAATCATCTTCAGCTTGCCATTGGCTGTTGCTCCAGCCATCTGCAGTAGGCCGCCAGCGATATGCAGTAAACTGTTCTTTTCAGAGCCACACTCTTTAGTGACCACAAAATTGTCTTTTTCACCCTCTAACTTGCCGAGTTCATGCTAACATTATTTTCATTTATGTATTTTTCTTTAACAAAAATAAACTTGCAAATATTTATTTTTTACTCAATTCTTCATTTTGTTTGTTGTTGCCCTCCGTCATTTGATGCTTGCAAGCGCCAATATACCAGCTGCAACAATTCCATCTTTCTCTAGAATAAAATTTGTTTATGTTTGGATACAAAACTGTGCAGAAATGAAAAAAATTTGGGGAAATATATGACGAGAAAAGTTTTGCTTAAGAGTCAGATTTTTGACTGGTTTTCTGTAACTCAGTATCTGCAATCAATCAGGAAACAATGAAGAAGCATTGCTATTCAGATTGAGAAAGAAAAAAATACTTTAACAGTTGCCTGCTAAATGCAAGCCATTGGGGATTGCTTGCATTCTTGGGGACTGCTTTATAACGCTGTGGGGCGTCCCAGCTTCTGCACTACATGATAACGCCATCCGGTCCTCAGTCACCGGTGCGTCTGCAATCAAATCCTGCGGCTAACTGTGAAGTTGGTCACTTTGATCCAAGCCTCTCCCTGTCCCATATTGTGTTTGTTTTGATCACAAGACAGGCATAGATTGAATTGTCGCTAGATATCGCTGGATTGGTGTCGTTCAGGTGGGATAATGTTATAAAAAAAAAAAAACGAAATTTGTGGAAATCAACAAGGTTTATATAATTGTGATTTATACAGGAACACTTTTTTTGTGTAAGAATCGACAAGCATGAAGGCTAACAGCCATTCCCTCATCGTCTAATTTCATGACACTTTTGTTCTTCATTTCCAAGTCAGAGTGAAGGTTTCAAATCTCTCCTTAGGCAGGAAATCAAGGAACGCTGATGAAATACCCGCGTCCCTCATTTTCTCTCTCTTGCTGTTATATAGAGACTTTCAATTCTTCAACTTTGCAATTTCATCAGGGCATTCTTCCCAATTTATCTAATAGTAGGGGACAAGGCATGAGTCAGGAGTTCTTCGCAGAAAATCACATGGCATAATGGAAATGTGTCTGTCTCAACTGCTGCTCCTGGGATCTCTGTATGGCTATTTATGGAGTCCAACCTCCAAAAACTAGGTTGGGGTCGACTTGTTCTGGGATGCCTTCAAATCTCCAGTCACCCAATCAAATCTCTCCACAGCTGCTGCTGGGTAGCCCTTGTATGTCCAAATATGGGAGTTCCCCCTGCAGGAGTGGCAGTAGCAACACACTGATCCGCCATCTTGTTCTCCCCACTTCTTTTGCTTGCACCTCACACCAGTACCTTTCAGCGGGCATATTCATTTTCCTCCCACTTCCTCATATCAGCTTCTCATGCTGCCACCATCCAGGGAATAGGTGCTCCACCTGACCTGTGGGTGCCCAAAGCAAGACAGATGTTATTTTAATGTCACCATAAAATTATCTGCATTTCTTATTCCTAATTATCACGTTTGGTCTGTAACTTTTCTTCTTTTTCTTACTTGGCCAAAATTTTCTGGCCTAAGAAAATCTTGTTCCTTTAGTGACACGTACAGCCTCCACCCCTATCAACAAACAAAATAGAATCATTTCTTTACCCTTTTCCTCACCCACTTGTATCCATAAAATTATTATCTGTAACTAGCTTGATGGTCTGTCCAAAAGTTGCACTCCCCTCAACTTGTACTCTGGGCTTCACTATAACCAGATGCCCACGTGGATTTTAGCACTATCTTCTAGCAAGGTCCTTATTCACGAAATGAGAAACAAAATGAAAGTATATTTTCTTTTGTTTTCAGTATGTCCTTCAGTCTATCTACTACGTTCTTCATCTTTGGGTTCACTTTCGATTTAATTTAAGCCTTTTTTTCTTTCTTCAAATTATCAGTATTCTTACAGTGTCACAGTTCGTGTTCTTGGGGATTCCCTCCTTGCTTGTATTCTTCTTGAAAAGCGCTGTTTACTTTAATATATACGAGTGAACAAGTTGTCTTAGTTTTAGGAAATAAACATGATAATTCTTGTGTTTATTTTAGATGAACGATGAACCATGATAATTGCCTTCATGAAATGCTTGAAATATCCATTTTGCACAACTTCTGAACATTTAACTTGCAATTTAGAAACAGCTTAAAATAAATGAGATCACTGACAATAATAAACTTACGTTTTTAGATAGAGAGGCATAAAGACATCATCATCAAGAGTCCTTTTAATTCTCTGGACAACAGCTTTCAGCAAAGACTGGAAAAAAAAAAAAAATTTTTTTAACTGAAAATAATTTTTAGGTGACATAATGCAAAAATGAATGAATAATCTTTCTGGTCAAAAACAGAAAAATACACATTTGCAGAAAAGGATTACACAAAAAACCCCCGATAATTTATAATGCAAAGTGGGGATACATTTGAATAGTTTGTCAGGATTTTCTAAGGAAACTACTGCATATAAGGCGCGGCCTTTAGATACGAGGTAAAAAAAAAAAAATATGGCAAATTTTCAAGAATTTATCCTATACCTGTAGTGTATGCTGATTGATTATTGATTCTATAAAGATGATGTGATTTGAAATGTTGTTACTTACTGTATCCTTAGAAATTCAAAATAAATGAAATAACAAAACTGATTCTATATCATGTTTTTCCTACATGTCTCCTAAAAGGGAAACCATTGTTTTGTTCATGTTTCATCATGTGATCTCTTGCGAATATCGATTCTTCTTCTTCTTTTCCTATATTTAAACAGTTACAAACAGCTTGGTGTACTAATGGCCACTTATACTTCATTGACAATCACAAATAACTGCTAATAACATTATGATATTGTATGATAATAGTACATTTGACTGTCGACATTTATTTTATCCAGTCTGTTCCTAACATCTGTCTAAGCCAACTGAGATTTCTTATTAACTCATACCCATATCAATCACGGAAAAACCAGCAAAGTAAGCATGAACGGAGGTTTACATTGAAAATTATTAAAATAGCCAAGGAATTGAACAACTGTGCTACTGCTAGAAAATCATTTCCAGGAACAGTCTACCCCAGTGAGCGAAATAAAGGGCTCAGTTCGACATTCCAACCACCTGAAGAAGGCCAGAGTGTACAACGGCCGAAACATTGTAACAACTATGGCGACAATAGTCTGAATAATGTAAATAATGTACATAATACCTCATCTCAGTGACAGGCATACAAGTCCACATATTGTGCAACAATGAGGATCTCAAGACAGCAATAAGAATTGTTGCTGACATTTTTTGCTATAGTCTTTTGTCTCTTAGCTGGTCAATATTGCTGCAAGTCAGTGAAGCAGTATAAAAAGAGAGGCCAGTGTCACTGCTTTGATATTACCATAGGCAGTTATGATGGCCCGGAGAGAAGAAAGTTGATTGGAATCTATTTGCTTTTAAGGGTGTGCAAATTTTTGAACAAGGATAAAGGATTGTGTATGTGTGTGAGAGAGAGTATATATATATATATATATATATATATATATATATATATATATTTCAAACATGTAGTGTTGAATGTTAAAGACAACATAGTCTTACATATTTTCTTTTGAATTTTCTCATATTCTCTAATGAGACTTTTTATTTGAAAATAGTTTCGAAATATGTATTGTCCATACGATGACCTAGCGCTTTCGAACATCATTGTTCATCTTCAGGGTCAATATTTTAGTCAAAATTTTTTTTTTTTTTTTTTTTTATGTTGTCTTTAACATTCAACACATGTTTGAAAGAAAAGTTGCTGCCAAATTACACATATATATATACACACACACACACACACACACACACACACACACACACACACACACACACACACACAGTCCATAAAGTTTGTGTGCACTTTAAAAAATGTATAACTTTATTTGTATTTGCGATAGAAATAATCTGTAAAAAAATGTAATAAAGTTTAATGTACCTAGTTTTAAGTATAGCTAAAATAACTAATGTGATTTCAGGCATTACTGTAAATCAGTTGGCAAATGTTTTCCGTGATCTGCAAAATCGTATTACCCTTTTGGACATGTTAAGAATGAGTAAAAAAAAAAAAAAAATACTTTGGTATTTCTTCTTAATAATGAAATATACATTTAAGATGGAAAAAAAATTTTTCATCAAGTTTCAGGGTGTTCTTGTCATGCTATTGATTTTCATGAAGGTACCTATGTTTGACCCTCATATGTCGTAATTGACAGGAGAGTCTTGACTGATCTATGTATGAATGATTAATCAGTTAAATAGTTTTTGTTTTAATTTATAAATTTTCTTTGTCAAATGAAAAATTATCAAGTGGAAGCTAGAATACTCACTTGCGTATTTTTGCTCTCTCCATGAACAGTGTGGTAGTCAATAGAGATTCTCTGGATCAGATTTATAAACCTGGATGTCTGCGAAGTGGACAATGGATCCCAAACATCGGCAGCAAAAACTAGAAACAAAACAAAGTACAATGTAGACCTCGTATTAACAAATTGAACAGAGAAAAGATAGAAATTTTTTTTTTTTAATTATATCTTCTGAATAGAGAGGAAAATAAATTGTGCATGGATTGAACTGAAATTTTGATGCCCAGGAAAGTGATAGATTCATTGTTACTGCAGTTAAGGGAACAAAATCAAAACATTATTTTAACATCTAGCTGATGAATAAAGTTATTACAGACATAATAATCAGAGTTACTTGATCTTTTTGTTATAACCAAGGCATTAGCGTGATTTACAGTCACCCAATTGCAATGTGACCGTTTACCTTTTTATCAACAAATTATGTGTAATTGACCATATTCTGTTAGTGCAATAGAGAGGCACTGTCTGGGAGAAGAGTCTCCGGGAATGAGCACCCTGATATTAGAGCTGCTGTTTAAAAACTATCCTAGTCAACTAGCAGAGGGGGTATTTTGGAAATCCTAATTACATCTGGATTACATTGTGGAAAAAAGAATTCAAAATTATGTTCACTGCACTAATGCCTTTTGGAAAGGCATGAACTCAACTCTTCTTCTCAGTCTCAGTTATGAGTTCTGTTGTCTGAACAAAATAAAAATCGTTAACAATTCTTCCCAAAATTAATAAATATATAATATCACTTTATCAATCATTTTTTAAAATTAAATTTAAGAAAGTTAAAGGAGATTAAAAAAAAAAAAAAAAAAAAAAAAAAATCAACCACACTAACTTTTTGGTTTTAATATTAAAAACTTTTACCATTAATTTTTTGCACTTATACAGTGCTAGGTTAATTTATGAAAAGACAAAACAAAACAAAAAAAAAAAAAAAAAATTGCATTGAATTTTGAAGCCACCAGCAAATATTTTTTGAATTTATTTGTCAATTGGTAAATAAAAAACATTTGATGTTTGATCATTTTGTCAGATTTTGGGAAGTGGTTCAGGCCCAAATCCTTTTCAGCACCTCCTTGTTTTCTCTATTCTTGAAATAACATTCTATCATTACACAGTGTGTACATAATATTTTTTTTAAAAATTGTTTAAATTATGAGAATGAAAATGATTTTCCAGTTTTTGTTTTTTGTTCATCAGTGTTGTAAACATGCCTTCTTTTTTGTTCATGTTTTTAAAAAAAAAAAGAGCAACATTAAAAAGCAAGATAAATGAAGATAAAAACTTTAAAAGGCATGTGAAGAGCAACAGGACTGGACAGTGGTCAAAAGGTAAACATAACTGAAATTTCCAACAGACAGACAACATGGATAACTTGTGCAGGTGTAATCATGAGATTATTAATGAAAACAAACATGTATTTTTAGATGCAAATTAGTTTTGGAATTTTTAAATTGTTAATATTTAGTCTTTTATTATTTTTGGCAATGTAAAAAAATAAAAAAGTATTATGTACACAACCCTAAAACTATTGGTCAACGTGTACAGGTGAATTTTGTCCATTGGAAAGTCATATGTTATTAAGTCACGTTCTGTTAATAATCTGTTCTGTGACTAATATTAATGTTATAGTACTTAGTGCGGACACAGTTATAGTAATTCTGCTTGATTTCATTTTTTTTTTTTGTGGATACATGTGTTTGCCACCATAAACTAATTGCAGAGAGAGTAGTGTTCTTTCTTTGTCCTTGTGAACTTTGTTTATAAATAAAACAAATATCAACAAAAGTGTACCAGGCAAAATTCAGTTGAAAACAGCCAAAGTGAAATTCTGAAGCAGTTCGTAACTGCACATTTTACAGCACTATTAAAACCCATAAAAATGCCGAGCAGACAGAGTAAGATTCTAGTTGGTCAAACCCCTGGGTCAGAGATTGCCCAGGACATATTTACATGTCACCCAATCAGTCTAACTTTCATCTTTTCCATGCAGGAAACAACTATTTGACAAAAAACAATATCATTTTCTAGCTCTATATAATTAGTGTGTACGATTGGAACCATTGGTGGACGAAAGTCGAGAGAGACCTTCCGATTAAATGGCTATACATAGTCATTAACTTCATCTTTAAATCAATGATCCTTACAAGATCACAACAAAATCCACAAACTCAAAGGTGAATAAACTATATGAGACTCAGCAGATCCTTGAGAAAACAAAACAAATACCAAATCTTAAGTACATCATGAAGAAGCGGAGACATGGTGAAATTAGCTGTCAAAAAAAAAAAAGAAAAAGATAGTGTAAATCATAAGTGGGTATTTTTTTTTAATTGATCCTTACCAAAGAGAATCATTAATAAGTTTAAAATATTAACCTATAAAACAGATTAACCAATAAAAATGAAAAAAAAATGATTTAAAAGGAAACTGTCATTGAAAAAAACAAAAACTAACACTAACGATACTCAAGTTATGCTGAGTAACTCCTTTACACCATGGAGTAAAAAAAAAAAAGAAGTCCTGTTTGGAGGGGGGTGGGCATGAGTACAAGGCCACATCCTTGGAGCACTCATCACTAGCAATGAATTGAGATCAAGAATCTTTCTTAATTATGTGAATCCATTTTTACAAATGGTTTTAAGTGATAGACAAATCGAAAAGTCACTGTATCAGCTGTTTAGTCGATTTAAACTTTTGGAAATTATGACGAAGTATTTTCTTCTGGAGAATTATTCACACTAAAATCCTCATCTTTGTTGTTTTGATCACTATGATTCAGCCAACAGACTCCAGCCGTCCTTAGATATTTTGACTGTAATAGTTTGGTGTTTATATATATATATATATATAGTGTTTATTTTACATTATTGCACACTATCATATGTGTGTGTGTGTGTGTATGTTATTTCACTACTCAATAACCAAAGTGACCAAATTCCATTAAAATTTGACCAAGTAACAATGTTAATATTTATATCTGTGCTGATTGAAATGAAATTATGTAAATAGTATATAAAATAATGACCAATTAAATCAAATATAAATTAATAACCAAATTGCTTAAAGCCAAGAGAGAAATTCAGTTTTTTCAAATGACAACAATGAAAATATTTTATTGTAATTAGCAAGAATAAACATATATGCAAAAATTTCTTTCATATCCAAATGAAAAACTCACAATCAAAGTCTAGAATCTTATTTTGGAAGAGCAGAGTCCAGAAAACTAATTATCCACTATTTATTAAAACAACTACATCTAACCACAAGAAGAAAATAGATATTTGCCATTTTTAGAATCATTTTTGACAATTCAGTAAAACTGATTGCATCAACTGGTTTGGGTCCCCATAGTGTTTCTTTAAGTAAATTTGTTGACACTAATTGACAAATTTGGATTATAGAAGTTGTGAACATTTAGTGCCTTATTCTAATAAACTTTGGTCATTAACAATTGGTTGCTTCCAAAACAAGTGAAAATGACGCCATAAAATCTACTTGGTATTAAATGAGAAACTTTAAAAAAAAGAAGTTTTCAGATTATATTGTTTGATAGTATGATTTATGTTTTTGTTTAAGTAAAGGAATTCCTATACATAAAGTTTAACAAAATCTGAATATTTGTCAGCAATGTGTTAGAATAGAAAGTAAAAAAACAAGAAATGAGGAAGCCAGTCATCTCCAACTTTAGTGCAAATACATAAAACAGACAGTTATGGACAAAATTATTTATCCCCACTAAATATTTGTATATTTTCTAAGAAAATGTAAATATTTGTATATTTTCTAAGAAAATGTAAATATTTGTATATTTTCTAAGAAAATTCAAATATTTGCATATTTTCTAAGAAAATGTAAATATTTGCATATTTTCTAAGAAAATGTAAATATTTGCAAGTTCTTACTGAATTTACCATACATAGTTGATTCTGTATTTAATTTTGAATAATTTGTGAAATTTTAAAAAGTTTTGATCTCTTATATTCATAGTCATAGATTTTTCTAAAAATTGGTGAAGTCCAAAATTATTTGCCACCCCCCTTATGGAAATTATCAAACAATATGAATTAATTTTGCTCTATGGTAAATGTAATATCTTTTTTTCTTAATTTGTCATTTAATACAAACACTCTTTGAAAATGAAATAGCATTGACCAAATTCTCTAACACTGTAAAAGGTAATGAAGAAGACAATATGTGAGTACGACGTACTGCAATAACTCATTTGTTCTGCAACCATGGCAAAAAACGGTTGAACTTAACAAGAAGCTGTGAATGAAGATAGTTGATGTGTATAAACAAGGTGATGGAAATACAACACTTTCCAAATGTTTAAATATTCCTAGATGGATTAATTCGTGGTATTATCAAGTAGTACATTGTGTTGAGAATAAATTAAGGACTGGCAGAAAACGGTTAATTTTTGAGAGAATGGAAAGGAAAATTGTTAGAGATGTCTCAAAGAATCCTTGCTTAATGACAAAGGACATTGTGAATGATGTAAAGACATCAGGGCTGAATGTATCAATGAAGACAGTCATTAGATGTTTTCATTGAGCAGAATCTTGAGCTTGTGCTAAAGAAAACTCCCTTGCTTAAGGTTAAACACACAAAATACAGGTTAGCTTATGCTAGCAACCATCTAGAACATGGGAGTAAATACTGGTCAAATGAAACCAAACTATTTGGTTACATGAACTCCCGTTATGCATGGAGGAAAGTGAATAAAGCTCACAAACTAAAAAATTCCCTCCCTGCAATTAAGCACGGTGGTAGGCACATACTACTCTGGGGATGTTTTGCTGTTTCTGGACCAGGAGAACTAGTGAGAGTCCAGGGTATCATGGATAAAGAACAGTATTTCACTATTCTTAAAAATAATATAACACAAAGTACACGAAAACAGTCTTTGGAGCGTCACTAGACATTCCAACATGACAATGACCCAAAACAAGGCACAAATTGTTACAAAATATTTAGATGACAGCAAAATTAAGGTATTAGAGTACCCCGCATTAAGTCATGACCTAAACTCCCATTGAGAATTTATGGGCATATTTGAAGAAAAAAAAAAAAAAAAAATCAGAGAAAGAAGTCCTTCGAATTTGGAGGAACTAGAATCTATTCCTGAGGAAGAATGGAGCAAAATACTTATCAGTGTGTGTAGTAATCTTGTAAGGAACTATTAAAAAAGATTAAAGGCAATAATCAAGAATAAAGGTTATAGAATTGATTATTGAGGCAAGAGGGCCAATAATTTTGTCCTATGTTTTGTTGGTGTTTTATTGTATTATTGCCTAACATTAAAAAATTTTTTGTGGGCATCACTGCACATTTGTTCAGATCCATTATTTAATTTGTGAAAAAATCCACATGAATTCTCCATGAAAATTTGAGGTATTACAGCTTTTATTTGTAATCATGGATGGCAGGGGTGAAAAATTCTGTCCACAACTGTGTCTATTATATTTTCAAAGAAGTCAGTCAGATAAATAGAAAAAAAAAACTCAGCAAAGGCAAAATATCTAAGATGCAGAACAAACATAATAATTGTTCATTAAATGTCTGATAAGAATAAAACAATTAATTTACTATACAGTTATATATAGGTTATGGGGAAAGTGTGGCTAATTTTTTTTTTACTTACCCTTGTGTGTGTGTGTGTGTTAAGTAAATAAGCATTTTTTTAAAAAACTGGTTTCAATTCCAAAAAGCTATCTTACAATTTTTGAAAGCTGGAACAAAAAACCTTGAGATTGCTTTAGGATCAAATTAGTTGCATACCTCTACTTGTGATTGTTGTATGCACCCCACCCCCAGCAATTAAAATGCTGATTTTCAAGGCAGGTTGACACTCTTCAATTGAACGATTTTTCCTACCTGTTTACATTTCATTTCTTTTCATCCTGTGTTGGACTAAGCTAACCTCCCTACATATTAACAACAGTGAACATCGCATTTTCATTTTGTCTTTTTCTTCTTCATTAACTCCTGTATATAGACCGGTTATTTTTAGAAAGAAAGGAAAAAAAACAAAAAACGAAAAAACAAATAAGTGAAATTCTATAATGTTTTTAACTTCCCAGAATTCTGCAACAATGTGATGAGCAACAGAATTGTCAAATGCTGCTTTGCAAGATCTTTGTCACTTTAACAACCAGCCCAATGCAAAAGTTGAGCAAGTCGCAATCAGAGATCTTTTTCTCTTTCCCTCTCTCTCCTCTTACCTGTTAGCTTAGGCAGAATTACCTTCTCCACTATACTTGGTATCAGTTTCACATTATCTTCATCTTCTGCTGCAGATATCACATATTCTCGAAAACCATAAAAAGCACAACATTCATACCACCGACAGTCTTCAAAATCTTTGGCATTTTCCTGAAGGAAAAAGAAAATTTGCATAAGTGATCAGAGTTAGAATCTAAAATTAATAGAGTTGGGATTTCAAATGTTAATTTTCAAAGCCCTGTCCATTTTGGAAGAACAGCACAAAAAAAACTCTTCTTTTTTATCCTCTCACGTTTCCTTCAAGCTAGCTTTGTATTCAATTAAATGAAAACTGCTCCAAAAGTAATACCTCCTATCTTATTTAATCATTTCACCCCGAGAAGGCAATAAAGTCCCTAAGATGCAAGGGGGGGGGGGGTTACTGAGATTGAAAGAAACTGAGAAAATGTTATTGAGTAGAAAAGACAATAAAAGACCAGCTTTCAAAGAGAGAGAAAATGACGATTGACGTTGCATTGAAATCTTTCAAGATCATATTTGACGAGAAAGCAACAAGCTGGAAGAAATAACTACTAGAATAAAACTTACAATCACATCTCTCAATGTCAACAGTAAAAGGATGAGACCTAGCTGCCAATCTAGTACTGTGTTTAAATTCACAAATTTGAGAAACCAAAGAGGAATACCCATCAGAAAAATTGCCATGAAAATATTTACAGAAAGTTTACATTATGGAGATGGGAAGGTGCCTGAACCCAAGATGCCAGGTCAGGACTGATAACATTGCAGATTCTTTTCTGGATTTTATCAAGAATCTCTAGATACATAGCATGAGCACCAGATCAAATGTGGCAGCAATATTCAATGCACAGATGAATGGTAGACTCCCATAGAAATATGTGCCATATTCTATTGAATGCGTGGACAGATATTTACTTGCAGCATCTTTTTTTAATATTTTAAAATATTATTTCAATAATACTGAAAACCGTGATTCTTATTTATCTTAGAGTCAGTTCCATGTATTTTCTAATAAAAATAGTAAATGGTTTTAGATAAATGCATATAAGTCTTAAAAGAAGAATCTTACCTGCAGTGGATTCCAATCGATTAATTCCAGTCGAATAAATGGATTAAAGAGTTTCGGAAGGCAGAGACCAATGTAGGCTTCTTTGTAAGACTCAGAATTTTCGCCCTTCCATTTCTCAAAATGTAATCGGATATTTTCTAACTCGCAGAAATCTTCCTCAACATCATCAAACAATCTTTGACGGATTCTTAAGATTTCAGCTACAAGAAAAAAACAAAAAAATACAGAACATTTCAGAAATTTTGGGCTGGTTTGAAATGCACAACTGTCTTGCTGGAATTTACATACGTATAAACTACTTTAGGCAAATTCCAGCAGGCTGGGGCCTGTGGCTGGAATTTGCCTAAAGTAGTTTGTACGTATTTTTAGAATATACAATGGCTTAATGTAATCAGGAGGACAGTAGATAGCGATTGATATTGCATTTAAATTTTTGCAGATTAATATTGGCCGGAAAGCATGAAGTTGGAAGGGTGTACCACAGGCGAAAAGTGCGAGAAAAAGAACTACTAGCATAGAATTTACGGCTACATCTAGCCAGCTCAACTGTAAATTGATGAGATCTCAATGCCAATTTAGTGCTGCGTTAAATTCAAAACTATACCATAGTGAAGAGCTCATCTGAACAATTACCATGAAAGTATTTATAGAAAGAACAGAGGGGCAACCTTACAGTGGTGGGAAAGTGACTGGAACTGAGCTGCCAGATCAGGACCAATAATATTGCACATGGGAGGGGAACGGGGGGGAGCAAGGGGAGAGAGAAAAGGAAACGGGGGGACGAGGGGGGAGAAAAGGAAACGGGGGGACAATGAGAAAAGGAAACAGAAAAGAAAAGAAAAATAGATGAATTGAAAAAAGAAAAGAAATCTTACCATATTCTGAATTGAATTTTGTTATATCCGATTGATTCTCTTCTTCATCAGATGATAATCCTTCGTGGTGGCCAGAAATATCCTTGTTTTCTCGAGCTCTTCTTCTTCGAGACCTGAAGACAAAGATAACCCCAGGAGTTTTATTATTAATTGCATTTTTTACAAAGTGTGTTATTCTTTTCCGACTGCACACGAGACACCAAAACCTTTTTAATATTTACACTTACTATTGATATTATGGAATTTGGTGACACAGTAATTGCAAGATCAATTCTTGGGCTGGTCAATGCCAGTTAAGATTCAATGGGAACAGGATTTGCAATAACTGAGATCAAGACAAGATATGGACAGATGAACATGCACAATATACACTACATGCATGGCTTCTCTCATCATTCCAATAGGGGTATAAGAAAATATGTTATATCTGCAGTTTAGAAGGAGACATTTTTGTCGACAGCTCTTTTCTTAGCCATAACTCTACTTTTGTAACTTGCAGATTTTTCTGACAAACATGATGCTTCTCAGAGAGAACCAGTAAACATTTCCAGACATTGAACTCAAAAACACTTGATAAGAAATACAACTAAGGATGCAACAGAGACACAAATAAAAATGACTATTTGCATTGTTTGGACTTTTGTCCTCATTTTTATTGTCATGTTTTGGCCATTGAATGCTCTGGCCTTCTTCAGATGACATACATTGGAATTTCAAACTGAACCCTTTATTTAGTTCATCGGGGTAGATAATTCTAGTTTCACGCACCGCCACGCCTTTTCTAGATATCTCAGTTTCAGTTATTTCCCTTTAGTAATTCATCTCTCACCTTTTGTCGCCAGGTATTGAACTCACAACTCTTTGGGTAAAGTCACTTGATTACTTCAACGATTTTATCCACTAGTAATATATATTTTATTTAATTTAATACAATATATGCGTACATTACTTATATCGTATATGCTGTATTTCGTCCAACGGGGTTAGATTGTTCTAGTTCCACGTGCCATGCCTTTTATGGATATCTCAGTTTCAGTTATTTCCCTTTAGTAACTCATCTCTCACCTTTTGTGGCCAGGTATTGAACTCACAACTCTTTGGATCAAGTCACTGGCTTACTTCAACCAATGATTTTTTTATCCACTGAGTCATGTGTCCTTGAAATTAAAGTAAAAATAATTTCTAATCTGGCTGATGTGATAATGCAACAGCCTTAAAATAAGGCTATTAAATCTTAATGTCCCGTTGAAAAATGAGCAATGATGTTGGATGCACATTACAGAATGGCTTTGAACAATGGAGGAAGGGATTGGGGTTTTCTCCGTCACATTACAAAGGTCATCACTGCTTCTAAAACAAGTATGAACAAAGTTAATTTGATTTTTGCAATATTGTCTGTTTCAGGACTGGCTTCTCAAAGCAATGCTGTGTGGAATTGTCTAGAATGTTAAGATTTAAAGGGCACTAGATTCAAAGAGTACTTGTAGGAAAACCAAAGGAATTATCAAGTGAAATATTGCGGAAGGAAAAGAAAAAAGAATATTGCAATAGTGAAGACACTTCAGCATTGGATAAGTTATATCTATATATAATAAATACAAGTGTCAGTGTGTCAGACTTTTCCAACTTTACTCCTAGAGGCCGTAGCTGAACATATCATACCATTTTGAAATCAGGCCGACTGTGGGCAAATAAAAAACATTTCAGGCCGGATCTACATCCAGAATCCTGAAATTCTGGATTCCCAAGTTTTCATTATGGTGATTTTTTTCAATTAATTTTTTTATACAATAATTTTTATAACTTGGAAATAATCAAAATTAATTGTGAAATTTAGTGAAAGTCACCCATGAAATAAAAATAAGTGTTTGTATGGAAAGTAAGGATCTACATACATCAAATTTTCTTTAAGTGGCAGCAGCAGAATTATCATTGAACTTAAATATTAATACAATACTTAAATGCAGCTATCAATTTTGAGTTCTTCTATAGCATATTGTTGCCTATTGCATCTACTCCTGCCTACTTATTGTGATAAAGGTCCAATCAAGAGCCCTCCATAGGGTGGCTTTTAAGCTAGTAAGCTTATAAAAGTTTGGTTTGGTTTGGTTCGTTTTGTTTTACAGCATATCAACCTCAATGGGTTAATTAATGCCAACAAAATTTTTATTGCTGGTAATATGATTTTATTCAAAAATCTATTTCTGGGAATATTTTTCCTTGAAGAAATCTATAGCTGGTCATATTTTTTTTCAAAGAATGTATAACTGTTTGTATTGCTGGTATTTTTTTAAAAGTATTGCTGATAATAATTTTTCCTTCAAAAATTATTGCTGGTAATAAATTTTTTTATTACAAAGTATTTCTGGTATTAAAACCTATTTTTACACAAGTGTGGGTGTTAACTATTTGCCCATAGCTGGGACCCTAATAGATGCTACCACCCCGGGTCAGGATGAACCTGGAAACACCAGCAATTAAGAGGTGGTTCCCTGCTCCTCAAAACCTCCTGATCAGAGGCCTTGCTTTTGGACAATGTTTATCGTCTTACCCAAGACGTGGATGTAGTTTATTGTTATACCCAGGACGACTTATAAAGGTTTGTTTTGATATTTTATTTATTGATATGAATAGTCCAAAATTAATTCCAGGTGACATTCCTCTCCTTGCAATCCCAGGTTTCCTCAATTCTTTCTGCTGCTTTGAAATGTCATCCAGTAATTTTTTTTTCCACCATCATAATTTTACAGTGTTATTTATAATGTACATGAATGTATAAATTAAATGTATAAAATGCTGGAAAAATTAACATTTTTCAAACTATGCTCTGATACATTCATTTCAAACATTAGTTTGGAGTCCACCTACGGGTTCAAATTCCTTCCATTTGCAAATCACTGGTTAAGAATTTCCAAAGCTAACCAGAACTATTAAATGACTTGTACGTTGCAAAGTAACTTGTATTTTAGATAAGCATAGGACAATGGAAAGCATTATGCACACAATAAGAACACCATAGGCCAAAGGTTTTGGAAACTTCACTGGATTTTGAAGAATCACCTAAAAATTGAAGGCTTCAGTTTTTTTTTTTAAAACTAATTTACTAGCACACTTTGGAAGAGAGAAACTTTGTCTCCTTGTAGGGTTTTATTATATACTGAATAATAATAATAATAATAATAATAATAATAATTATAATAATAAATTAACCCATTACTGCATAAAGTTCCCTTAAAATTTTAGCTCTTTTTTGCCTATCTTGCTGGCTAATGGTAATCTTATAGCTGGCAGGATTTAAATTTTAGGTAACTCCTAAATAAAAAAAAAAAAACTTACACCACACACTAATGGGTTAAATGAACATCCTGGTTTAGTAGGAGTTAATTAAATGAAAGAAAGCATTAAACTTATTAAATCCTGATGATGGCCGCAAATGTTTGGCTTATAGATAAGAGATTTTTTTTTAAAACTATTTCATTATATCTTTTATGGCTGGTCCTTAGAGAAAGTAAAGTCAGAATGATGCAGTGAATGATTGTTCTTACCGTCGAGCTTCCCTCTCAGCCACCCTTCTCTGTTTTGCTTCAGCAGCATCAATAACCACTTTAGCCTTATCTGTAGAAAGAAAAAGATGAAGAGAACAATAAACACAACTGGATCAGCTCTCAAAATAAGGTGGGGCACCAAAAATACATAGGGTGGGATTTGCTTTCAATTGATTAAACAAAACACAAGAGATAAATAGAATATTGAAAAAAAAAAAAAAAATAAAACAAAAAAAAACACCCCCAAAAAACAAGGCAATTTAAAATTTATCAGCATCTTTGAATCGGTTTGAGGAACCAAGTCTTTTGAATCATTAAAGTGTCATCCGTGTGGATTGCTTGAATTAGTGTGATTAGAACATTCTTCATCAGTCTTCTTTTTAACTAAAATGCTTCTTTGCTTTATGGCTGAAATTGAAATCCAGATCCTCTGAATAAACGAGACACTTACTTGTATTCATCAAAGACAGGTGATTACAAGTGTTTGAAAAATATTTCATATATTTATGCAAGTTTGCTTGAAAACCAACAAAAATTGTTTTTTCATTTTTCATATTTAAATTTTTCTACTTTCCAGAGAGAAAGTGAACAAAAATTGTTCAATGTATTCTGTGTATTTAAAATAGTATTTTTTTTTTTGCACTTGCATTGATAGGAATACAAACAAGTAGTAATGCCTAGTGTTGTGCAGTCTCTGCTGTGTTATGCAATTGATTCTTGTTAGACATTTGTGTATGCTGTAAAATGGTATCAGCAAAATTGTCGCAATCAAAGCAGTTGAATAGGTTTAAATATTTTGGTTGTTATGCATTTCATGTAAAGCATGTTATAAGTTGTAAGATTTTTACATTTTTTAAAATATAACTATTTGAATATGACAACATTGCTTACCTCCCTTTACTCCCAACCTGTGGTTGAAATACTGAGGTAGTTACAGCTTTTCAGACAGAAAATAGCTTTACTATAACTAAGGAAACTAATTGTAAAGGCCATCAATAAAACTATCGCTTATAAATAATCAAAGATCACAAAAAACTAGATTGGAAATGAATAACAAAATTATTTTTTTAAATTTGTGTTTTTGATTATAACCGATTCGTTTTCTACTGCTTTGCAAATTGTTTAAAACCACAAAATATTTTTAGATTGTGAGAATTTTTTTTTGTTTTTGGATGTAATAATGATTTAGTGATACAAGTCCTTCTGATTAACGTATAGGGGGGGGGAAGAGGCGAGTTCATGCCTTTCCTGAGAGTATTCGTGCTTAAATGAATATAATGAATGTGTCTGGAAATGGAAGTCTGCTCTCCAATTAACAATTCCAGGCTATTATGCATTTCACCATTTTCACATTCAAGCTTACAGCAGCTGGTATTTCTCAAGCGTTTACCCATCTAGGTACTGAACAGACTATGATGGTTAACTTCGGTGATTGTATAGTAACCAGTGTTTCAACATGATATGGCCATAAACCAAATTTGTTTTTTTTAAAAAGTTAAATATGCAAATTAACTATCTCTATAAAACAGAAACCACAAAGTTGGGTAAGATAGAAGACATTCCGGTAGATATAAATGATACACAGCATTTATTTAACATCATGGTTGTATGTAATATTTAAATGCACATACGACTTTATCAATTTAATTAATATTCAGGATATTGAATGGAGACAAGCATAATTTGAGCTTTTATATTAGAGTTCGTGTGGCTTTTGCATTCAGATCTGCCCTATGATTACAAAAGTCAAGGGGGGGGGTGGTGATGATTAGATAAGGTTTGTCTGGAAAATATTCAAGCATCTTGAATATCCTGAAAATGGGTTGTGAGACTTTGATGCTACTTGGTAACCTTATTGCACATGCATGAAGAGTCATTCTCCTGTAGAGATATTTAGCAGTGTGTTGCCACTAGGTGAGTTCGTGTACTGTGTGACAGCTGCATTTATAATGATCAAACAAGAATATCTCAGGCAAGATGTTTTGCACCCACACTTACATCAAGCCAAGACTTCTTTCTCCCCTACTGCCAAAGTTAAAAATTGTGGTTGAAATACTATGGATCTAATTTAACAATCCCATAAGAGGATAAACTGTTTCTAAAAATCAAAGTTTTTTTCTCAAGAAGTCAAAGCAATTCACAGATAATAAAAGAATCTGTGGAGAACCATGATCAAGTACGTCCTGAAGGGAGATAACATAAGAAAAAAAGAGAAACATAGTTGCTCAAAGAAGAGAATGAAAACTTGTATGCAAAGAATTTATGTGAGTACATTTCCTCAAATTCTGTTGAATATTTTTATAGAATACTGAAAACTAGAGAAAGAAGTGCTTAAGAAGAAAAAAGAAAAGAAAAAAAGAAAAAGAAAAAAAATTGTTGAAAGTAATGTTTAAATTTTAAATCTGAATTGCTGAGGAATGAAATCTTTTCATTGATCGACAATTTAAATCTTTTAAGAAATACTGAAAAGAAAAGAAAAATCTACATCACTGGTTTGAATTTGATTCACATTAGGATGGTATAAAAAAAAAAAAAAAAAAAAAAAAAAATGGAAGTTATAAAAAGAATAATTCTTGTGTACAATGCTTATCATACGATTCACATTCCTCCCCAGTCTTCTGAACGGTACAGTTTTATCCCTTGCTTCCAGCATTTAGAAAACATTTAAGTTTCCGGTTCCTTCTAAAGTCTGCTTCAGCTCTATACTCCTTATACTAATATAAGTCCACACAGTAACCCTCTAGCTTGAGTGGCTCTTGGGCCTTGTATTGAGTGACCATGAGTAATAATAATAATAAAAAAATAAAAGGGACAAGATTAATGGTAAACCTATAATCATCTACAGTTGTCATTCCTTCTGTCAAAATTGAAAAAGCAAAATAAAATGGAAATGATTTCATGTGTAAAAGACAGATTAACGATAGTGAAGTAGATTCACAACACAGGAGCCCATCATTCGAGGACTTGTGCTTGTTTTCTATTTATGAAATCTCTCTCTCTCGTCATATGGCTTCCAACACCTCTAAAGGCTTTGAAGACAGATTTACTTGGTCAGGATTTGTCATTCAAAAAGATACCAATTCTTTTTTCCGGATAATCTTTCATACATTTTATGTCAGAAAGATCTTAAAGAGAAAAGTTTTGAAAATAACATCCAATATATGTCTATATTACTTCAAACATCATTTTTTTTAGTGGATGCCCATTGCTTTTTTTTTATTTTAAACAGCGTGTATGTTTATTGGCCTGCACATTTGAGGAAACTAAAAAGAAAATGTGCTTAAGTTTTCTTAATAATTACTACTTGGAAAAAAGAAAAGAAGAAAAAGGGGCACATCTATTTCTGTTGTGTAGTAGCTGAACACCCCCCCACAAGATGAATTGGTCTAAGATAATTTAAACAGCACTCTCTCTTACTGAGCAAGAGGTGTTAATGATTAACTGTTTATTACATTTCTCTGCGTTCTCAACGGCATACCATAATATTCTCCAGAATAAAATACTTCTTATTTCCTATATACGTGTCAACCTTTCCTATTTATAACAACATTTGGCAACGAGGGTTTCAAATGTTAAAATTTCCAGCGGGACAAAACATTTGACAATGAAAATTTTAAGTGTAAAAATTTCCAGTTTAATACCAACACTGACCAAGGATTCGGGTTTAAAGAAATTTACAGTCATATACCAAGAAATTGCTGGCGACTACTCAACCTTGGATTAAGTCCAAGTCTGCATAACAGATCGACGTGTTAAAAACAAGTAAGAATTTTATAGGGGAATAAACTACTTCGTATTTTCTATATGTGTGTCAACCTTTCCTATTTACGACACAATTTCAAACAAGGATATCCACTGAAAATGTTTGCAGTAATAAAAATGTCAGATTAAAAATAAACCCATTAATGAGACAAAGTGGAAAAGCTGTCCAGACACCACATTTCGTCTCTTTATGGCAGTCTTCTTCAGGTCGGCATGAGACAAATTTGTGTGTAAGCATAGGGATTTTGAAGAAGTAATAAATATCTTTATCAGATGCTATGGTCAGAAAGGTATTTTTTTTCTCTCTCTCATCTCAAATCGAAGAAAGTCTTCTGGATTTAAACCCTAGTCCAATCTGTATAAATCTCTGCTTTTCTCTCTCTCTCTTAGTTCATATGCCACATTGTGCCATGTTGTTTCACTTTGTCACATTATCTTCACTTTTAACTGGATACTATTCTAATCCCTTTCACCACAGGCAAAACTTCACAATCCCCTGGCTACTCTATTGCTATTTCCATAGCATGTATTCTTGAGGAGCTACATTCCTTGGTCCCACCAGCCCTGACCTGCCATGTGTACAAGAACACATCCCCATTCCATTCATATTTCGTTAGTAATAAGTTCCACTCAGACAGCTTCTTCCTAAGAACTGTTGCTTCATGTAACAGGCTCCTGGCAGGATGTTTTCCCAATCACTACAATCTTGACCATATCAAGTCTAGGGTTAACTGTTATCTTTCCTGCATAACCCCATGAAATTCACTCCTTGCCTTTTTGTATTCATACAACACCACACAGTAACCCTCTACCTTGAGTGACTCTTGGGCCTTGCATTGGGTGAAAATTATAACACACACACACACAATATATATATTATGTAAGTTTCAAATTCCTTGTATTATCATTTTTTTTTTTACAAACAAGTATGTACTACCCAAAGGATAACAAGTGCACGAAACTTATTATTAGTATTAATAATAAGGGCCAAAACTAATAAAAATGAGGCAAATAGAAAAGCAGAAATCAATATTTTGTAAAAGTCATTCTTCAAAAAAAAAAAAAAAAAAATACAAGAAAGAAATTTATCTTTGCAAAAATGTAAACAATGATAAAATGGGGGGGGGGGGGTGCTTGAAAGAAGCAAATTAGCATATGTTTGTTATAATTCTAATTTCTTTTTTTCTAAATTAAAAAGAAATGGTTTAGAATTGAAAGAGATTAAATTTGAAATCAGATTTTTCTAAAATCAGCAATGATTGAAAAAAAAAAAAGTTACAAGAATGTATTTCATAAAGTAACAGAGCTATGGAAATTTTAGTGCCTTTTTTCTGATAAAACATGTTGATTTTGAAATTCTTGCAAAAAAAAACAAATAATTGTCAGAATTTAATTAAACTTTCAGGAATTATTCTCAAATGAAAGAATTCATTTTTGAAATTATTTTTAGAAAATCTCAGTAAAATTTTTCTTTTGTTTTTTACCTCCATTATGCACCAATTATCTAATTTCATGAAATTTCTTGAAATTAAATTCTGACCTCTGAATTTGTTTTATAAGTTAATGCAGGACTCCTTAGAGAATGTATCTTGTCTACGTTCTTTTTCCAAACAGTTACTCAATTCCCCAAAATCTGCCCCAAATTGTAAAGTAAAAACTGCAATAAAACGATGACATTATTTAATTAGATAAGCTTTTACTTGCTTTTATAATTAACACACATTAAGGACATTATAGTCTGAAGTAAAAAAATTTTGTTTTTGATGAATAATGAATTTTTACACAAATAGTTTTCATTTTGTTTTTTGTTTTTAATTATAATAATTTATAAAGTTTCAAAAATCTTTTTAAAAATTCTTTGTTAGATTATTAAGTTATTAAGTGAAGTTTATATTTACTAAGTGAAAATTGAAAAGCTTAATACAAATCATCATGCACCAAGATTTTTAAAATAAATTTTAATTATTTTTTTTTATGTGTATAAACATGCTAATTTTGAAAGTATAGGTGACTATACACAACATTATCAGAAAATAAGATTGATGACTATATTAAATAAGTCAACATTCCTAAAATTAGATAATGGAGAATATTTCCAACATTTTTAAGATTACAGAGTACTTATAAAAAGTGTTCACCTATCATTTTCTTAAATTATGTTTTAACAGATAAAGTCTCTATAGAACAACAATAAAATTGCCAACACCTACAGAAACTACTGTTTTTTTAAAAAATCCATTTCTTTGTTATTTTCAACTTAAAGTAATTTTTTTTTTTTCAAATCAGATTAATTATTGTTTAAATCAGCTAATATTCCTCAAAGAAAATTTCAGAAAAGTATATTTTATTTTTGGAAGATTTTTTAATAAAGAAAATTACATTGCAATGACATATGACTAAAAAAAGTGTGCTAATCAGCTATTTTTAGCCAAAAAAAAAAAAAAAAATCAGACTCCAATCAATATAATTTGTTTGAAATACACCAGAGTATTTTACTTACTGGAAATTGTAAATTTAATCCTTTAGATTTCAATTAAAGCTAAAATGAAAGCTTCAAGAAAGTTTTTTAATTTTTAAAATTCATTTTAAAGTTTAAACCTTAGGTATTGCAAATTACTGGAGGTACCATGTTTTAATATATTTCATTACAACAAAATCGAGAGATATTGGTCATTATTAGCCTGCAAACTTTAAAAATATTATTATTCTTATTTTTACAAAAGATGCATTTTTCATCCTATCCTAAGACACATCAAAGGCACATTTTTTATTCTATCATTCTTCCCCCGTCTACATTTTCTTTGAGTCAAATTTGATCCTCAAATTTTTCGCAACAATTTAGACAAACATTTACATAAACAATGGACACGTAAAATATCCATTTTTTTCAGCATGAACTCACCCATTTCTGTCAATTAATCAAAAGGAATTTTTACTTTTAATTCTCATATATGAATAAAATTTCTTCAATTGTTCAAAATTTAACAAACATTGATTTTTCGAATTTCTACTAAAATGTAGTTTATTACTGTAAAATAATTTATTTTCCTTTCCACTACAAATTCAATGAGTGTGAATTTATCTATCTTTGATGGAGATGTTTACTTGTCTCCGATGCCTTTTATCTTTGCTTTTCTTATTGAGAGGGGGTAGCAGCTAGAAGACACGCTTTCATATTCTTTCTTGTCACTTAAACAAGAAAATACAGAAGTAACTATAAGGTCCTGAACCCGTTCCAATCAAAGAAATGAACCACTAAATATTATTACTGGTGACTAAAAAATTTTTCTTAAAGGACTATTTTTTGGCATTTTGACTTTAATGAATTGAGAAAAGAGATGTGTGGGCAGCCCAATTTAGAAAATTCCAGGAATTTTCAAGTCCTGGAAAAGGCTCTGTCAATTTTACATGACTTTTCAAGGTTTCCAGGACATGGATGAACCCTGTATATCACTTTTGATAGATTTTTGCTGATCCACAATCCAGCCTTTTATGGATGTACAATCCATAAAGAAAAAGAAGATTACTTTACAGAAAGGGGTGGCAAATATACCAACCAGCTTTGCTCATTTCCAGCCATGTGAGCCACAATGGCAATTTCATATTTTTGTTTAGACACACATACTTTACAATTCTTTGCCTACTAATGAATGGCATCAATAGTGTATGCAAGAACACTGTATAATGAATCATCTAACATAACAAAAGTCACATAAAATGAGTTTAACAGTTTGAACAATTCTTGGAAATGCATATCAATAAAAGCTTTTTAAGATGGTAAAATTGGGATGACAAATATATACAGTTGTGGCAAACGGTGTTTTTATTAAACACCAAATGCTTTAAATATTAAATTATTAATTTAAATATTGGCTTATAGTAAATTGGAGAGAATCACAAAATCTATGAAAGCAGAAAGGAAAATACAGACAGTGAAAACTAATCATAACTTGTCATAGGACTGACTACAATTTGTTGATAAGTCCAAGGAGTGAAGAAAAGTGAAGAAAACCCACTTTTCAAAATCTGATCAAACATCAGAATTATAAGGGGAATTGCTTCTTCATCAGATTGAGAACTTCTCAGCACCCTTTCATATGTATAAAGACTTTTAATCAAAGCATGAAATGTTCTTAAGGCAGAAAGAAAAGAATTCACAGTAACTGCTTGCTTTTTTTATGATAAAAATAGACACTGAATGTGATGTGAGACTGGGATATACAAAAATTCTGACTTCCTTTATTAAAGGAAGTATTGTCACCATTATTAATACTTCAATAAGTATTTACTTTCATCTTTGCTTTTTATTGCAACGTTATTAAAGCCATCAATCCTATGTAAGTAAAAGTTGTAATAAAAAAGCACCTAAAAATTAAGATGAAAGTAAATACTAGTCAAAAATTAATAATAATAATAATAATGATGGTTATTTTCTTATTTTAAGTCAAGAAAGTAAATATTGCTTACAGCTAATAATCCTTAAATATAATATGCCACACACACGTTTTATTTTTTTTTAGGGGTAGTATGCAAAATTTTGACATGAGATGCAGACAAACCATAAACCCATTCATGTCCGCACACAAAAACCTACTGTGCTGACAAACTACAGAGCAAACCCCTTCTTTCCCTCTCTCGGTGTACTACGATCAAAGCAAAAGGAGTGATGTTTAAGTAGCCATGAAAAAAAAAAAAAAAAAAAAAAAAAAAAGAAAAGAAAAGAAGAAAAAACAGATTCACAACTGCAAAGAAAGAAGGAAAGAGAGAGAGAGAATAGAAAGGGATAGAGAGGGGAGATGAATATTTGTCAGACAAAGCTTGGCTGAGGTTTATATTTTATTTCAGCTTGAATTAAGCTTCACATAAAGTTACTTTTCTTTGAGGTCTCTTGGACTGTGGGACTGACTATCACTAGCGATGAGGTTATAATTTCTCAGCAAATCTGACTCTCAAGAACACCCAAGGTGTGTCACAAAAGCTATGTGTGCGTATGTGTACGCACACACACAATGAGGATAAAATACAGGTACCTTTCTTGAGGTGTTTATAAATTGTACACTGTTCAATTATTAGCATTAACTATGAACTATTTTAAATTACAAAATTGTACTTGGATTAAACAAAAATTACAATACAAATTACTTATAATACATTCCTTCTTGTCATCAATTTTGATGGCACGGGTACACTAGTTTAAGATAATTCACAATTATTATTCCTTTTATCTCATTATATATATATATATATATATATATATATATTATATATATATATATATTATTATTTCAACTTTTTTCCACTTTTTTCTTTATTAGTATTTGTAAAACTTTCTTGAAAATTGTTTGTCTTATTTATACATTGTTTTTTGCTTACCTAAAGTTATATTCATCAACTTTGTATTTTCTACCCACAACTAAAAATAAAAAATGGGCGGGGGTGGGGGGAAGGAATTGTATACTGAAAATGGAGAGGGGCAGTAAAGGAAATCTATACTGAAAATGGGGGGGGGGGCGACGGAAAGCAGAATTCTATACTGAACAAAAACTGAATTCTTTAAAATCTGAAACAGAAAATTGGACCCTCTACATGTGCACAAGTCTATTTGATGACTTTCAGAAAACTGACGAACCTTGCAAGACTGCAGTGATCGATCATGAACTAAACAGACTGAACACTGATGTGCCAGCTCTAGAGGAAATACAACAGAGCATCTCTAAAGGAAGAACACTACATCTTCTGGCAGAGGAAAGGAGTCAATGAATGCAGGGAACATGGACTTGGATTCACTGTCAGGGACACCCTGCTCTATATGATTGAACATCTAGCAGGTGGCACAGAGAGTTCTCACCCTTTGCCTCTCTACAGATGAAGGTGTTGTAAACACTCCAAGCCCCACCTGAAGTCAAAGACCAGTTCTATGTTCAACTTGACAGCATCGTCAAGTGCATCACCGCATATGTACATATTTACCTTCTAGGTGACTTCAAAGTGAAGGTGGGTGATCAAAAATCCTGGCCAAACGTTTTAGGTCATTATGGTACAGGGAAAATGAACATGGACATCAGTAGATGCAATTTCCTAAACCTCTGCAACACCAGAACTTACCACAGCACTGTGACACTGACCATTCCCTGATCTAAAAGGTAAAGTTAAAACCTAAGAATCTCCACCATTCAAAGAATAGATGTCAATTGAGAATTAACTCTAGCAAGATCACCTATGTAGGTAAAATCCAGAAGTTCTTAGATAGGTTTGTGGAGACCCTCTTCCCAGTGTGTGGAAGACAGGTGGAACTCCTTTCGGAACATCATCTACAATGCAGCAGTCTGTAGAAAGAAAGCGGACAAGAACAAAAACTGGTTTCAGGCTAACATCTCCACATTAGAGTCGGACATCAATGGATTAAATTCAAGCATGATCTTAGCCAACAAAATCTGTAGGATCTGAAAGCTGCTTGCAGCAAAGCCCAGCAAACTGCAGCAATTGTAAAATGACTACTGGCTCCGACTGTCAGATAGCATCCAACAGGCTTCAGATACTGGCAACACCCAGAATATGTACAGGGGCATTAACCAAACAACTGGCAAAGAGGTCTGCAAACCCATGAAATCAAAGATAGGGAAGTTAATTACAAACAAAGGGGAGAATGGATAGAGTACTAGCTAGAAATTTACTAGAGAAAACTCTGTCACCAAAGAAGCACTTGATGATATTGAGTGTCTGCCAGTCCTGGAAGAGCTGGACTCTAACCCTACAGAGGAAGAGCACAGTAAAGTCATCGATGCTCTAGCTTGTGGAAAAGCACTGGGGGAAGATGGTATACCACCAGAGATCCTCAAATGTGGTAAACTGACTTCACTGAAATCACTCCATAGTCTCCTAAGTCTCTGCTGGAGAGAAGAAAAGGTTCCCCAGGACATGTGCAATGTCACAATTATCCTTTATAAAAACAAGGGTGACTGCAATATCTCCTTGTTAAGCATTTGCCTGAGTGGTTTTAGCTAGACTCCAAGACCTTGCTGATCGCATCTACCCAGAATCCCAATGTGAATTCAGGGCTAAAAGATCGACAGTCGACATGATAATCTTCTTGTCGGCCTCCAAGAGAAATGTTGTGAACAACAAATGCCACTATACATTGCCTTTATTGATCTCTCAAAGGCATTCAGCTTTGTTAGCAGGAAAGGCCAGTTTCGGTTAGTAATGAGAATTGGCTCTCCTCATTACCTCCTTCCAGAAGAACTCGCAGGGTGTAGTCAGCTATCTCGTGGTGAAACTTCAATGCCCTTCATAATTCAGAGTGGCATAAAAACAAGGATGCATCTTAGCACAGACTTTGTTTGGTATCTTCTTTTCCATATTAGGGAGCTCTGCATTCAAACAATCTGAAGGTGTATGCTTACACACAAGAAGCACTGGTAAACTAAACATGGCCCACCTGAGGACAAAGACCATCAGAGAAATGTTGTTTGAGAGAAAACAGTACTCTGACCGCACACACCAAACATGACCTCCAACAATTGATTAGTCAGTTAAACTATATCTGTAAGGAATTCGGGCTGACTATTAACATAAAAAAACAAAATCAAATGTAATGGGTCAAGACATTTCTGCATCCTGGTCAATCAGCATCGACGATGCAGTACCTGAATTCATATAATTGTCACATATTTGGGTCCTACCAACACCAAGAACCTATCATTTGACATGGAAATTGAGAAAGGTATTGCCAAAGTGGCAGCAACGATGGCCAAATTGAGCAATAGGATATGGGACAACAGTCAGCTGACCTTTTGCTCCAAACTAAAAGTATTTCAGGAATACTGCTTTACAGTGAAACCTGGACAATAGATGTCAGGCAGGAAACCACATGGAGAGACAAAGTTACTAGCATTGCTGTGCTGAAGCAGGCACACCCCTGGGGCATGCATCTTCCCCTCTGTCAACATAATCCTTGATGGCTGGGTAATGTACATCGAATGAATGACGGCTGTATACTAAAAGACATCATGTATAGTGACCAAGCCCCAGGACATCATGTATGTATGTATGTATGTATGTATGTTGCGGCATTCACCCTGGATCGGTTAAGCCGGCTCCTTCCAAGGAATTCATCGCGTCCGGAACGAAGGCTGACCAAGCACGGCGATCCGTCACCAATGCTGAAACGAGCGACAGCCATTCCCGATTCCAATGGCGGCGAACTCTTGAAACGGAGTAACAAGGGAGTTTGAACTTCACACGCGGTCCCCACACCTCGCGTGCTATCCCAGTGGAGGGAGAAATATGCTCTTACTTGCCGAAGAAATTCCACAGACGCAGAGGCAGGAGTAACCAAGAGGCCGCCGGATGCCAGTGCAGATGCTGAATGGTTTTGAATTCAGAGTTGACCTTCTCCTAGACCAGTTGCTGTCCAAGGCTATAGAACCCAGTCTGTCCTGCTATTTACCTATAGTTGGAGGGAGAAGAAGAGGATTCACACCTTTCCCAAGGGTGTTAGCATGTAAGTGAATGTAACGGATTCGACTGGAATTCGAACTCGGCTCTACGATTCCTCAATCCGAGCCGTTATCCATTACTCCACCGTGCCTCCTAGGACATCATCTGGTAGGACTCACCTCAATATATTTCAACAGCATTTTCAAGAGGGACCTGAGACTTAAAGGTATTATCTCTGGTTGATGAGGGACAGCTAGCAGATGATTGCAGCAGCTGGCACTATGCTGTTCAAGGAGACATGAAGGACAGGAAAAAAGCAAAACCAACTGTTGGAGATCAGAAGACAACAAAGGAAGCAGAGAGATTAACCCTGTACCTTTATTTCACATTTGTCTGCCATAACTGCAGAAGAGAGTGCCATGCAAAGAAGCCATTCCAGATACTGCTTGCAAAACGACTGACTTATGACCAAACAGGGAGCTACCATTATCTAGAGAGATAAATGGATGCTTTTTCACTTAGAAGTAACAAACTTCTTTTTCTGGAGAATTTTTTTATTTTGTTTTTTATTCAATAGGATAATTTTCTCAATTCAGGCTTCAAAATCAATCAAAGCCCCCCCCACTATCTTCACAGATTGTATGGAAACTTAAAAATGATGATTCTCCAAGATTTTTGATTGTAGATACATGGACAATTGATGTATTAGCATAAATAAAGTTAGTTTTGTTTCTTTTTTTCAAACCAATATTAGTTTTTTCTTTATACACTAATTCATCTAAACTGCTATCCTCATCATTGCTGTTTTTATATTCACAATATTTCAGATGCTGTATCTCAGCCTTCTTTAAGTAACATCAGAACACTGTGGCCAAAATGTTGAGAATATAAATATTGCCAAGATAAGGATAATAGCCAAAATGAATTAACATATAACAATAATTCATGTGTAAAAAAAACAAAAAAAAAAGACAAAAATTATCAGTTTTTCTTGTTAATATTTTTGACTGTTTCTTCATTTTCCCCCCAAATAATAATAGAAAAATGGTTCCGAGTCCTAGGTCACATTCCTCTTCTTGTGATCCCAGGTCCCTTTAATTTCCCCCCCATTATACTTATATGATTCAAATTCCTCCCCTGGGAGCCAAGTGCCTCCCATTTGAGAATCACCACTCCAACTTGACTGATAGACAATAAGTGCTAACGTTATAGATTGCGCTTATATAGACTTAGATTTCCACTCTCAGGTGGTTTGAATGCAGAATATGTAAAGAAAAAAGAAACTCTATTGAGGAATTGTGCATCGAATTGAGAATAATAATAATAATAATGTGTGTGATAGGTATGTTGTTCAAAACAACATTTTCAATTCTTGAACAATACAAGACACTGTATGAGGTTAGTACCCAAATTAGCTAAATGAAACATGTTGGGTGAGAGAAATAATGCCACACCTAGAATATGAGCCTATAGATTTACTTACATATCTTACAAAATGCAACAAAAAATATCAATATTTACATTTGTTTATTTACACTATTTATATTGTTCAGACTGTTGTCCTCATCTGTGTTGCGACATTCACAATGTTTTGGCCATTGTACACTCCATCCTTCTTCAGGTGATTGGAATTTTGAACCAAACCCTTTATTTCATCCACTGGGTAGATTGTTCTACTTCCATGTGCCATGCCTCTTCTGAATCTAACATGGTAGACGAAATAAAGAGTTTGGTTCAAAATTCCAATCACCTGAAGAAGGCTGCAGTGTACAACAGCCGAAACATCATGAATATGGCAACAAAAATGAGGACAGCAGTCTGAAACAATGTAAATAATTACAATATTTCATCTCAGGACTATAGACAGTTGTATTTGTTTGTCACAATACTTTGAATTTCCTACATCAACTTTTGTCATTATCATACATTTTTTTTTTTACTTGTATTTCTTTTATCCTTCTTAGCTTTTCATTGCACTCTAAGGGAAACTGGAAGAAAAAAAAATTGCTATATGGATAATTTGACTAATACCGACTATAGAAGCTGTCATTGGTAGTAGGTTGCAGTAAGGTTGGCTCTCTAAAAGAGAGGATGTAACAGTGTCTTTCAGGAAGTTTAATCTTGGTTTCTCATCCATTCTGATTGCTTAACAGTTGCAGAATAGCAACCTGACTGTTGCAATGAAAGAAATACTAGGAGGTATAATAAGAATACTTATTGGTTGCTAACATCATTTATATTATTACTTGTTGCCAATGTTGAACTTATCCTTCATGGTTTCTCTAAAGCAAAGAGCGTTACTTGGCAGTTCTCTCAGAAGTAGAACTACATTATGCATTATCAGTAACAGGAACAAATACCTGACTTGACCATAATAAAGAGATGTTGAACAAGTGACAAAACCTTTGTCAATGCATCTGGCAATAGGACAGAATGTGGAAAGTGGTGATCCCATAACTTTTCCTAAATACAAAAGTGAGCAGAAGCAACTCTTTGTCATTTCTGTTTTTAGTGATGGCAGTTATCATATGCTTGCTTGCATCTCTATCCTATTAACAAATATTTGGAAAACTTCTACAGAAATTCACAAGAGAGAAATTAAATGCTTATGAAGAAATTTAGAGGTCCTACTTGAACTACATTAAGATGTAAGGCATTCACAATGCCTGAAAATTGACATTTGAGTAGACTTACATGAGGTAGTATAAAAGAGACAACATTATGCGAAAGTGTGTTATATAAGTGATAATGCGAAGAAGAATATTTGTGAATTATATTCATATATTGTGAACTCAAATTCAAAATGAATAGCACAATAGATAAGTAAGGAAATTCTTTTGAATTGCCATTTTGAAATAAATTAATAAAATCAATCTATTCAAATTGTGTAGGTTGCAGAAACTTGAATCAGTCCAAGAGTCCAAGTCCCTACCTAGTCTGTTGTGTTTATTTATGCACTAATGCCTTCGGGAAAGGCAGAAACCTTTTCTTCCCCCAATCTTAGGTGAAACAGCAGACTGGGCTCTCTAGCCATGAATGGCAACCAGTCTATTGATGGGTTCATTTTCTATGGCTTATCAACTCTTTTCAGGTTATTTAAAGCCAGTAATTTTTTTTTATTTGTAAGAATTTTTTTGAGATAATAGTTTAGCAAGTTTTACAAGTCTTACTAATTAACCCATAGCCTGGGGGCAAAGAAGAGGTAGATTTATACCTTTCTAAAGTATATGTGCATGTTAGTGAATACAACAGAAATTTGAACTAGGTTCTCCGATTAACAATTTGGAGCCATTATCCATCACACCACATACCCATCCAAGCTTACAGCACCAGGTATTCCCAAGCAGTCGCCCATCTTGCTACTGACCAAGCTCAATGTTGCTTAACTTTGGGGATTGTATGGGAACCAGTGTTTCAAGTGATGTAGCTGTAAGTCATACCACCTGCATGTCCAAGCTAACATCACCTGGTATTCCCAAGTGGTCACCCATCTTGCTACTGACCAAGATGGATGTTGCTTAATTTCAATGTGATGTGGCTGTAAGCTTGCAACCAGTTCAGTCAAAGGACATATTTGAATTCAAAACCATGGAGAAGGCAACAGGAAACCAGTTTACTATCTTTCCCAAGAATGGAAGGCAATTCCTGGATAATAATTAAAAGGTATTTATGGAAAGACATGATCACTTATGTCTTTTAATGCATTTAACAAAAGAAAAAAATCCTTTTTTGAGTTGGTAGCCTGAATATAAGTCAATAAGAGAAATGATGTTTACAGGCAGAAATAAGTACCTCATGACAGTACAAAAGTAAACAGCATACAACAATGTTCATGATTAAAATAAGTGCCTGCAGATAGACACAAAAAAAAAAAGAAAAAAAAAGGGAGAGTGTCAGTATTAAACTGGGTATGCAAAGTAAAATGATCAATTAAGTTGGTGTAATGCTTTTCCCCCAAGATTTTTTTTTCATGTGTACACAACAAAGAGCCACTAAGAAGAAAGCGAGGGAGAGAGAGAAAACAAGAGTAGTAAATTTAAGAGTCACAGGAGGAATTTAAGAACAGTGAAGGCATGCTATCACACCTACACTGTCTGGAAGGAGGAGACACATGGATACCGACTTGCAGTATAGTCCTGACACTGATCTCGGACATCTTGCTGGCGACGTAAAACCAA
Organism: Acanthosepion esculentum; assembly: GCA_964036315.1. Classification (NCBI taxonomy): domain Eukaryota; kingdom Metazoa; phylum Mollusca; class Cephalopoda; order Sepiida; family Sepiidae; genus Acanthosepion; species Acanthosepion esculentum. The sequence continues at coordinate 97,205,533 of OZ038496.1, read as the reverse complement.
TTTCTCCGCACGTTGTTTTAGCAAATTTGCCATGCGGGCTTCAAGTTCTTGAATTGTAGGCACCTGAAAGATAAAAGGATGCAGTGAATATTTACTTTCCTACTACGGCTTTTGCTACGGGGGAATGATGCAAGGAAGGTCCAACTCATAAAGAACTGAAATCCATAAAAAATTCATAAAACAATTGGTTTATAGCACTGTCAAAAGGAAAGTATATGTTGTTAATATATAATGAATGCTTTTCGTTGGTCCCAATTATTGATGAAGGGCTGTTAAAAATTTCCCCTCTCCAAATTTAGAGACAAGTCCTACAGATGTATACTGGAATTTCTTCTTAGTCAATAAAAATGAACAATTCTTGGTCTTATCTCCGCATTTTTCTTTCTTGCCGTGAAGTCAGGTTATAACTACTTGACTGTATCCCTTTTGTATATGAACACCGTTTCTTTTTTACTGTCTTAGAATTGTTTTACTATGTTATTGCCTTGTACATTTCTTTTATTATTTTGCAAAGGATCTCTCCCTCCTGGACTAGCATTAGCATCAAATTAGTCAAGAAGGAGCAGCAGCAACTTTATTACTGAGAATTTTCAGAAAAAATAATTTATAAAGGAAGCCTTTTATTGATGCACTATTGAGAGCGTGTTGCCGTACTCAATCACCGTTTGGTATGCCAACTGCTCGGCAAGGGACAAAAGAGCCCTCCGAAGGATTGTAGATATTGTCTTGAAAACAATCAGTTGCTCATTGCTCTCTTTAGGGGACATTACTAATTCTCATTGTCACAGCAGAGTAGAAAGCATAATGAAAGACAACATGCATTCTGGGCACCAGTCAGTAGCATGCAGAAGTGTGTGTATTTGGGGGTGGGTGGGGTGAGGGCACAATGACCCCGGGGCATACCTATTGGGAGGGCATCCAATCAAAGAGTGAAATAAAAATTTAGTTTTTGAAATTGTTGCTGTTAACTTTGTTGTACAAGTGCTCTACAGTCCCAACAAGATGGTGTGGATGTGGATCAGTGTTTTGATAAGTGAGACTGGAGTAGGTAGGTCTCCCTACTTGCATCATAGGGCATACAATCATGGAGTTGGCCCTGGGCATCAAACTTCTGCATGTCAATGGTACCACTTGTTTGAATGTTACCTTTAGGGTGACATCTTAGTTCTAGAACAACACTTGAGGGACAACTTTTATCATTGGGTTCTGTGCAAAATGAAATGCTTCCAATTTTCAATGTATTACTACTTTTCTTCGTCCTATGTGTGTGTGTGTGTGCGTATGTATGCATTGGCGCACCTGAGGTCTCCTGTCCAGTGCCATTGTGCATTGCACCGTGGCAAGAAGAATAAATAAATAAAATAAATTATTGTTATTGGGAATTTTATAAATCCCACTTAAAAATACCTGATTAATCAACACTTCTCTTTCCCCTCCCTGTGAATGTAATTTCAAACATAATCTTAAATGAAAGATATAGCCAAGTAAATAATGGCTGCTGACGGAAATAGTTAGAAAAAAGAAAAGAAAAGAAAGAAGGTGGCCTTATTGAATGTCAATCATTACATTAGTATATGCACATAGCGTAATGGTTAGCAGCATGGAATTTGAAATCTGCAAGCAGAGTTCAAATCCTTGTTACATTCACTTTTGTACAAATACTGTTGGAAAAAGTATGAATCCATTCCATCTCTCTCCAGCTATGGGTTAAAAGCACATACCATACAGACAGGAAAAAGAATCAGGAGTTCACAATTAACTATGGTGGACTATGTTTTTGACAGTGGTCAGTGATGTAGGCAGGCAGCCGCAGTGAATCTCAATCAACAAAGAGAAGAGCTTCAATCAAAAATATAATTTCCTTGGCTGACTGAGCTACTGATCATCATACTAAAATAAAAGAAGTTTTTGTTTTAATTTTTTTCAAATAAGGTTTTGGTGTGATTTAATGAACATCTATATCTATTATATGGAAGAAGAGGTGAGTCTAAGAGAAACACGAACAAATAAAACTTTTTATCTTACTCTACTACTTTACTCGGAAAGAGAATGCATGTGCATAAAATAAAAACTGTATGTATGCATGTATATTAAGTTTTATATTTATGGGTGAATGGACTTCACCTATTTCAACTACATCTTAGTCAACTGTTGCCAAGAGTGAAATGGTATCAAGCAGTAATTCTACTTTTTACTGCATAGCAAACAAGACCAATTCTGTGATATCTTAGGAAATTAAGAAACAATGTATACTGTTGTTAGTTTTTTTTTGTTTTTTTTTTTAAATAATAAGATCACTATAAACCACCTTTGTTCCTAGTTAAGCGTTTCAGTTTTCCTAGAGAAAAAGATTTGAGGAAGAATTCAAGATGTCAAAAGACACTTGATGCAAACCGAGAACCTGAAGAAACTAGTTAAAAAATATTCCACAAAACAAGGCAAACATTTTTTGTCAAGCAGCACTAATGTGTGAACATCAGAGGAAATTCCTTTGGAAAATGATTTTCAAAGAGACAAACTATACTTTATAATTAATTTCATATTTAAAGTAATTAATTTTTGACTAGATTTTCTTCCATATTAATGCAAATGGCTATTAGTAAATTGTAGGTTGGAAATAAGGAAGAAGTTCCAGGTGAGGAACAAACTTGCAGACCCCACACCTACCCACTGCCAGCCCAAAACATTTTCTGTAAAATTAAACTATAAAAATCTTTAAAAATGTTTTTCTTAATGAAAAAGCACTAAAATTAAGAAAGAAATTAACAATGACCAAAAATAAAAAGTTCAGATTATGACTTAATACTACGTAAAAGTAACAACATCAATATATAGTCTTGGATAACTGAGGAATAATAAAAACCCAAGTTTCTTGTAGTTGAAATGGTAAAACTGTCTGCTATGAGGGGAGGGAGTTTCAGTCTTGGTGAAAGATTATTCTTTATTGCCAATCTAAACTGCCAATGGTTGTAAACTGAGAACTGGAGTAATTCTGATGAAAAATAATTAAGATTAAAAAAAAATACTAATTAAAAATTAATACAATACTACAGGTAATAAAAATTCATTATATTACTACTAATACTACTAGTGGAAAAAAAGCAAGTGAAATTAAGAATAAAGAAATCCTAGTCAAAAATTAATAATGCTTGCTTTATCAAATAAAAATTCAAAAAAATTCAGTCCCAAATCTTTTAAGATTTCAACATTTGATGTATTATTGTAGTTAATAATCTTTATTGATTTTGCATTAAGTATTTCTTTTTACCCCAGCTATGGGTAAAATAGCAAGACAGCCTAGGTCCTATAACCTTGGGTGGTAACCAGTCTAGGAGAAGGAAACTTTGAATTCAAACCAGATTACACTATCTTAAAAGTGTGTATACATAGGGCTGGGGACTGCTTGTGAATCCAAATTACCACTGAAACCCTTACTATTAGCATGTTGTCAGATGGGACATTAAAAGGAAGCCAATGTTCCATAAGGAACGAGAGGAAGGAACTATTTCTTTTGGAAGAGAACATTAAATCTTCTGCAAAGACATGAAGAAATCTTACAGTAAATGAAATCAAATGAATTAAAAAAAAAAGAAGCTGAATTCTAGCAAAATATTTCATGTGGCATTTTATTTACTAATACCCATATAAAATAAGACAAGTTTATTTACTAATACCCATATAAAATAAGACAAGTTTATTTACTAATACCCATATAAAATAAGACAAGTTTATTTACTAATACCCATATAAAATAAGACAAGTTTATTTACTAATACCCATATAAAATAAGACAAGTTTATTTACTAATACCCATATAAAATAAGACAAGTTTATTTACTAATACCCATATAAAATAAGACAAGTTTATTTACTAATACCCATATAAAATAAGACAAGTTTATTTACTAATACCCATATAAAATAAGACAATACCCATATAAAAATAAGACAAGTTTATTTTTGTAGCTTTAACCTTCCAGAATATTCAGGTTTGATAAATCTCCATGCTAAGACAAACCAAAGCTTAAAATTTTGATGGGATACTTTTGAGAGGAATTTTAATTTTACAGCTAAAGGGCTTACATAATATAAGTTATAAGTCTGGTAAATTACATTTTTTAAAAAATTTGTATTTAGGAAATGAGTCATCAATGAAATTACATTAGTTAGGGTTAACATATTTGTTTCACTGCAACTGACATGTGACAGTGTGGTTCACTTTGCTGATTCTTCAAAAGACATTGTCAAGATAATGAACTAACAGACAGAAAGCATTCTTGTATATATAAAAAAAAAGCAAATAATTTTGTTACACTGGAAGTGTTTTCAATTTTATTAACTAAATAGTAAAAGTGGTTGAAGAATTATCTGAAAATGAAGAAAGTGAAAAGAAATCTGTGGGAGTTGCTTTAAAATAAAACAACTTATTACTTCTGAATGTAATCATGGAATATCTGTAAAAGTATTGAAAAGATAAATTTTATACCCTTAAGAATTTTAAAATTTAGATAACAATTTGAAATAATGGTTTTGTTAATATAAGTGAAAATATTCTGTTTTTTACATTCAAGATGATCTTTCTAAGTTTGCATTATTTCCTGGCTGCAAAGACAACATCCAAGATTTTTACAATCAAACCAAACAGATTGCAAAGAATATTTTTACTGGTTATTTCTACAAGGATGTATTGCATTACACAAGAGGAACTTTTCTTGGTGATTTTTTGTTTAAATGCAAGAGGAATAAACTTCAGATTTGTACATCATTTCTGACATTAGCTCAAATATCAATGAGCTTCGCAACCAGGAAATCCACCACTGACAGAGGCATGAAACTTCTTGAAATGTTAAAACTTAGAGAGAACTAAAGGGTGGGGAGGAGGAGAATTAATCATTAAAAAAACAAAACAAAAAAAGAAGCTTTATGATCGCCTAGGAACAACTTTTCCCTTCCATTATATTTGGAATAACAAAGAAAATTAACTTTTAGACAGACATCATTTTGATATGACAAAACAAAAACTTAGAGAAAAAAAAAAAAAAAAAAAAAATAATAAAAGAAAGCAGTTTGTGTTTTGTCCTTTAAAGCAATCAAAAATTTTTTTTCTTTTTCTTTGAGATAACATCCACAGATTTTGGGTTAAAGACTGTGTTCTTTAAAATGTGTAGACCCACCTTCTCATTGAGACACTCAACCAAGTCTCTCACATACCCCCTCATTTCCTGGAAGAACTTGAACCGTTCTTCAAGGATACTACAGTTTTTCTCAGCCTCTTCGATCTCTTTTTGAGTGTCCTCAAGGTTGATCACCAGAGTGTCACGTTCATTTACATGACTTCGATGCACCTGGTTAATGGAATCCAAACTGTACAGGAAAAGAATAAAAAAAAAAGAAAGAAAAGGCAAAAACACAAGAGAATTAATAAATTAGACAAAGAAATGCTTGCAGACATTTTGAGTAAATATACCTCTTCCAAAACTTATTCTGGTTATACCAATTCAAATGAAGAAAGCGACTAATAAAAATATTAAAATTGGTTGGGAGATTACATTTGCAGATCAGCCATCAACAACATAGTAATGTCAAGCATTATTATTCATTTATTAATAGGGTTTACTGTCGTCTTCAGTTTTAGTCTTTATATGATGAAGTATTACCACTAATTTTGACCAGTATTTTTTTTTTAGTTGCTTTTTTTACTGCAAATTTATTAAGACCATCAATCAAAGGCAAACTCGAGACAGGGTGGCTTAGAAATAAAGGGTACATTCTCAGTGAGATTTGAACCCACATCTCTCTTGGCCTCATGGAAATCAAACAAACATCTAGCTGCTTTAATGATGAAAACATGATGGCCCGCAGAAGATAGAATCTTCTCCTTTAAACCTATCTCTTCATTTCATGATCTTTATTAGTGAGAAATTTGGTTTTGTTTTTATACAAGTAGTATTATTAGTATCAGCATTGTTATCCAGCTTTTAAAAAAAGAACTTATTAGATGAAATTATTATTATTATAATTACGGGTAAGAAATGCCTGGAGGAAGTTCAATGATCTGCTCCCTAGTTTTTTGCCACCTTTTATACATGATGTTTACGGCACTTGCATTCGTTGTGGGATGCTCCATGCAAGTGAAACCTGGCCCATGACCATCCCAAGCCTCCAGGGGTCACAGCGTAATGACAGGACCATGATCTGATGGATCTGTAACATCAAAGCAGAGGACATGGCCGCTATATGATCAAATGAGTTGCTGATGTGGCTTGATCTTGACCTCATTCTGAGAGGAGGCTTCGCTGGTATGGACATGTGGAGTGTTCCAGTAGTGCTATTAAGTGCACTCATGACTTTCAGTTTAAAGGAGAGCAAGTGCCTGGAATGCCCAAGATGGCAGGGAGCGAGCTGACAGAACGTGATCGCAGAGAGTGGAAGCTCTCTGCAGTCGACCTTCATGACAGATGCATTTGGAGATCTGGAGTGAGAACTGCTATGTGTGCAGCTAGCCAGTTACCTGAAAGGAGGCCCACTGATGTGGACAATGCTCCTGAATGATAAGCAAAAACAACTGATAAAGTAGATGATTTATTTCCCTCTTCATTTTTTTTTTATCAGATGCAGCATCGTCAGCCATTATTAATTTTTTTGACCAGTATTTACTTACATCATTTCCGAAAATCTTTCATATTTTAACTTTTCTATTTTCTGCCATAGATTGATGGCCTCATGATTGCAATCATAAATTAATAATAACAATCCTGGTTGAGACTTGGGGGTGGGTGGGCAATTCATGCTATGCAAAGCAATAATAAGGTTGACCAAGGTCCATATAATTAATACAGCTGTAACTGAAGGAAACTAAATTTAAATGACACTTGGAGGTAACATAAACAACTTTGCAAATAAAGAGAGAATTATACTTCTGAACATGCCAGTGCTTTACTTGTTCAAGAGGAAAACTAATGAGCGAGGTTAGAAAAAAATATATTAGAAGACTAAAAGCAGTAAATAAAAGCTTATTAGAGAAATTTATCACCAACTGTTTTTCCCATTTTGAAGAATAGATTTTTTTTCGTGACACCATCACAAGTTATATTTACATTAAAAAAAAAAAATTAAAAAAATAATCAATGATGGGTTGATTTCTCTTTTTTGTTTTTTCCATCACATTCACATTTAGTGTTGTCCTATAAATTAAACTATAAACAAACATTACTTGAATATGAACTTTACAACAAAGTGGAAATTTTGTAGAATTTAAAATACAGGATACAAATAAGTTTTTATACAGATAAAACTAAATAGATTTAAACTTATACAAACCTTCAAAGTGATTTGAAAAATATTTTGAATATACAGTGATACCTTGACTTACGAGTATTCCGACTAATGAGTTTTTTTGAGATACAAGCCGCCTCATGTCCAATTTTTTTTTGCTTTGAGTTGAAGGCAAAAAATTCAGGTTACGAGCCAGCTTCAGATAACCCACCGCGAGTTGGCAGAATGAACACCACAACCTCCGTCTAGCATCCAGTATCTCACTTGTTCACTTTAAGCAGTTAGCTCACAGTGGAAGCACCAGTGTTGTGCTTGCAGTTATTTTGCAAAATTTTGTCTTTCCAACGATATGTCCAAAGAAAGTGAGTGTGAAGTACAGTGCTGAGAAGAAGCGGATGATACGCACAGAATTAACGAGAGAAATTATCAAAAACACATGATGGGTGTGCAGCACGAGCGCAGCACTTCTATGATCTGCACTATACTGAATCGAGAGCAGCTGATAAAGGTTATAATGCCAGCCAAGAGCATTAAAATAATTTCTAAACAGTGGACGTCTAACCATGAAAATATGGAGAAGCTGCTGATGGTTGTGGTTGATAGAGAAGCAGCTTGCGGGAGATACCGCGATGGAAGCTATAATCTGCGAGAAGACATGAGCTATTTACATTGGTTTGCGGCAACAGACACCAAGCACTTTGATGGATGAGGCATCAGGTGAACCATTTCATGCCAGTTGGGGCTGGTTCAAGAATTTTAAAAAGAGTACCAGCATTCACTCCATTGTCAGGCATGGTGAGACAATGAGCATGCATATGAAGGTAGCTGAGGATTAGCTCAAAACTTTTGCTGGAGTTATAGCAGCTGAAGGATACATCTTCCAGCAATTCTGATGAGACAGGACTTTTTTTGGAAGAAGATGCCAAGGAGGACTTATACAATGGCAGAGGAGAAGAGGATGCCAGGCGACAAACCCATGAACGATAGGCTACCTACCACACTGTCCACCAATGTGAGCGGCGACTGCAAGATTAGTCACATAAGTTTCTGAAAGAAAATCTGCAGGTTATGTGGAGGGCAAACCTGAGGGTGTGAACCACCAGGCAGTTCTTTGTTGAGTGGGTGAATTTGGTCTATCTCCAAGAAAATAACTTGCAAGCCATTTTCATCTGTCCTGGACAATGCACCTGCTCACCTACCTAACCCCGAAGATGACATACTCAAAGAGTTCAAGTTTATAAAGGTTTTTCTACTTTCCATCCAACACCACCCCTACCTTACAGGTCATGGACCAGCAGGTGATTTCTAATTTCAAGAAGCTCTTTGAGGTGATGGAGAGCACAAATTTCACCCTTCAAGAGTTTGGGAAGGACCACTATATTGTGATATGTCTCAGAATTATTGATATGGCCTGGCAAGGTGTTTCAAAGAGGACCTTAACCTCTGCGTAGAAGCAGCTGGGTCCTTAGATTGTGCCTGAAACGGACTTTGAAAGATTCAAACCCAAATTGTAAGTGGTAGAGGAAATTGTATCCCTTGGCAAGTCCATGAGCCTGGACATGGATGAAGGTGACGATGAGCTCATCAAGAAGCAATCCAAGGAACTAACAACAGAGGAGCTGAAGGAGCTACAGATGCAGCAGCACACAAAGGTTTTGCAGGAAATAGGTGATGCAGAGGAGGTTATCTCTACAAGTGAGATAAAGGAAATGTTGGGAGTGTGGGAGAAACTTTCAGACTTCATTCAAAAGAAACACCCAGAAATATTTGCAATTGGGTATGCGATGGCGTTAATGACACTTGCCTAACTCATTTCAGAAACATTTTGAAAAGAAGGATGAAACAGACCTCATTGGACAGGGTTTTATTGAAAACCCCTGTAGATGAAAGTGAGGAAAGCGTGGTGAAAAATCAATGAATAACACATCTTCAAGTCATCTGATCTCCAAGGTAAATGCTGTACATTATACTCAATAAAACCAGTTTATTGCAATACATTCTATTGTATTGTGTTTTTATACAATATTTGTTGTTTATAAACATTTTTCTTATTTAAAAACGTAACAAAAAAAAAAGAAGTTGCTGTGTTTTTAGGAGGGTCCAGAGCAGATTAATGACATTTCAATTCATTTCAATGGGGAAAATTGATTTGACATATGACTAATTTGAGTTTTGACATCACACGTAATTTATTATAAACAGAGCATTTACTTAAATACTTGTATCTATAAAAAGAATGTTAAACATAAAAATGTCTTTAAATAATTGTCGAACTTTGTCCATTTCATAATGTGTGACGTCATTTGTTTACATTTGATACGCCATGAGCAGTTATGAATGTACGCGAGAGATTCATGGAAGATTGAAGTTTATAAGCAGTAAATTCGACCTTGCCAACCGAACGATCCTCAGTGGCTGAATCGGTTAAGGCACGTCAGGCTATATGACGGTTCCGTATAGAATACAGGTTCGAATCCTGTCGGAGGACGAATATTTTCTATGAAAATTTCTCGGACATTCAGGCTGGTAAATGTTATTTAATACTGTTTATTATAAAACAGAGCATTTACTTAAATATTTGTATCTATAAAAAGAATGTTAAACATAAAAATATCTTTATATAATGTACAGATGGATAGGATAAAAAAAATTTACAACACACAAATACTTTATTTATTTATTTTGAATCACCATCATGAGAACATGACAGATAATGGTCAGAATTTACACCTAAAGATTGCATGAACTGCATGAAACTGAGTAGTATAATCAACATTGGATATTATGTATATTCACACACACACACATATTATATATATATATATATATATATATATATAATCTAAGAAGTGTGAACACTGATGTCTACAACCAGTGGCTACAGTCGGTTTCATTCTTGAACACAATCTTCAGACCATGTGGGTTGAATTATAGCTCAAATATTTATATATGTTAGTCATTGGGGCATTATCGATAGCAAGATCAGATAAGACAAGTTATCTACCATCACCTGAAGAAGTACCATCTTAGTACTGAAACATAAAAGTTTTTGTGTAGCGATGTAAAATGTTTTTATTGTAATAAAAACATTATAATATTTTGCTCTACTTTGTATTGAGCACTTTAAAAAAAAAAAAAAAAATGCTACGAACTGTGGATTTTTATTCCATTTGTTCTTTCTTTCATTTGGAGATGATATATCATATATAATGTAACATCTCTACTCCAAGTACAAGATGTGGTTAAGTTTATTCCTTTCTTGATTGTTCAACAATGTGTAAATATCACTTAGTTCTTTTTTTGATGTTCTTTCAACTTTAAACACTTTTCTAAGGTTTTAATTTATCCAGCAATCCTCTTTCAAGACATTGTCGTCTTAATGAGGTCAGGTATGAATTCGTTTTTGATGAGCATAATTTAAAAGGCAATGCTATTTGTGGTGTTAAAAATAATAAAAATTTCATATTTCCTGTTTTTTTAAATTTTCTATGTGACAAACAAGTCCCTATCTTTTCATGTTACGCAATGAAAATGTTTTATGGCAAAAGTAGCAGTTTTACTAAGATAATTGTTCACTGGTATGACTGATGAGACAAATTTAGGATTAAGACTTTGGTCAATCCATTTAGGACTGAAAGAGGTAGGCATCTTTTATTCAAATCTGACTAATCCTAGAACACAAATATACATGACGTAAATAAATTTTGGCATTTATTTTCAAACAATTTTCTATCTAAAAGAAATAGTATAGAATAAACATGTTTGTTATTTGACACATGTCAGGCTGCACTAGAAAATTCCCAATTTAAAAAAAGAAAAAGAAAAAAAAGAAGAAAAATGCCTATTTTTCAATCTGAAATTTAATTTGAAATTTGATTCGAATTCCTAAGTAAATGATTTGGTAAAATGTGTTAAAGACAATAATTCTTTTAAAAAGCTTATTCCTTGTTACTTGTGGTCAAAAAGTCATTGGCCGGTACCTACCTGAGGCAATATTAACGATCATCTGGAAAGGTTTGTAGAATAAGTAGCTGGCCTTCACAAAGTTCACATTTTCTGTCTTCAAAGTGTGTACTTACCCGCAGATACCAAATAAATAAACTTACTTACCGTTCCTTCAGTTTCTTTTGAATCAGTTCTATGGTTAATTCATTAGAGTCTTTGGAAGTGAGAGAAAAGGGTTGAAAATTTGACTTGACAGTTTCACTAACAAAAGCAGTCTGATCTTCAGCATAGTTAGGATCGGATTTGTCTGTCACGACGGGCAATGTGTACTTGGTAGGTAGGTCATCATCTCGAGTTACCTGCAAAAACAAAACAAGATGCAATTTAGGCGAGAAAAAAAAGTACCTAGAACCTGACATGGTTATAAAGAAAATACCCAGTTTATAACTTATGACAGTCCTGTGAAATTGGGTTAAATTTACTAAGAAAAAAAAAAAAAAAAATTAAATGGCCACAAAAAGTGAATTTAGGTAAAAAAATAGCACATGTGAAACAAGAAAAAATTGCATGACTAATTTCTCAGCAAAAAGCCTGTTAATTTTTTGAATTCCAAGTAATCAGATGTAATGATATCAGTTGTCAGCTGATATCTTGTTAAGGACACATCTGCAGGATGTTACAGAAATTGTTTTGACAATTATCATCTTGACAAAGGTCAAGCTGAGTGGAGTGGACTTCCCAAGAGCTAGGTCAACTAACCCTGATAAAGAGGGTCAGCTCAATCAAGCCAGACCCTGGGTTCTTGATGAATTACTTTTTGGAGGTTAAAGCTGACAGGACAAAGATGGCTTGTTTTCTATAAGAGAGTGACCTCCAATAGTCTAAAACAGAGGACTGTTTACTTGCCACATAAAAGGAATGCAAACACCACTCAGACCACTCCCCACTTATCTCACCTCAATTTTCCTTGCTACAGCTGGCCCTTATGAGAAAGTTGCAGCTGAATGAAGATTTGTTGAATGCTACAATTTTATCTGTTTTCTTTCTTAGGTAATAATCTGACCAAAGAATTATTTTCCTTGTATTAAGCCACAAGCATTCAACTAGAAGCTATACCCTGCAAATGAACCTGATGTCTGGTTTGAGCTGCAATGCTATACAGATAATTTTAAGATTTTATTGAACTTTCCAGAAATTAAGTAGTAAATTAAACCTTTTTCTTTTTAATTTTTAAACCAAATTGTCATTGAATTAAAATATACATGTGCATATGAAAAACACACACATACACAATTTGAATAAACCTGAAATGAACAATTGTGTTACAAAGGTTAATTTCCTTTTCATCCTAACAAAAACTTCCAGTTAACAGAAAAAGTATAACTCAAAATGAGTAGCCTTCTCAAGTCATTTTTATCACACCTTCTCTATTTAAACTGAATATATTTTCTAATGTAGTATTTTAAATGAACAATGTAGATTTAAAATTTAATCATCTTGTCATCAAGCAAGCAACGAGTACCAACCTGGTGTCCACTGAAGGAGAAAGAAAAACGGTAAGACTTACTTGAGGAATGTTAACAGCTTTTCGTATTTGTTGTTCTTCCCAGCCACTTTCCAGGTCACTTCCTTCTTGATCACTGCCTGCAAATAATATTTTGGTTTTTGTTTGTTAAATACATAAAAACATCTTGATAAACAAATCATGAATCTATCTTTCCTCTTTTGCTTTCTTGTTGAAAGCTTAATGGTATTTATGGACAAATTTTTGAACTGATTCAGTCTTTCTTATCAAATTGCAAAATGAAAGTGTTCTTGAATGGCCACTCTTCTAGATCTTTTTGCATTAATGCAGGTGTTCGCTAGGGCTCTATTCTTGAACTTATGTTGTTTCTAATTTTCAACAACAACCTTTCTGATGTCATCAATTCTTAGCTTGGTATCTATGTTGATGACAACAATTTACTCCTTAATAGTAAGTCTGATTGGTTCAATAATGTCACATTGGCAGCTGATCTCAAATAGGATCTTCAATCTGTTGTTTACTGGGGCAAGCAAAGGCTTATTAATTTCAATACCTTCAAAATGAAACTGCTTTCTTTTAATCTAAGAGAACACTTTTTATCTTCCATCAGCAGGTCTGATGGTAACCTCCAAGAGAGTGAATCATCGTATCTTCTCGGACTTAGATTTTTTTGCTGATATGAAGTGGAAAGATTATATTGAATGAAATGATTATTCAGCAGCTAAGAAAGTTGGTTCACTGTATCATGCTAGACAATTTTCCCCTCCAGAATCTATCTTACATAAGTCTACTTTTTGTCCTTGCTTTGAATATTGCTGCCACATATGGTCTGGAGCTCTTGCTATATATTTAGAGATTCTTTATAAAATCTAAAGATTCTGCAAAGTTATTGGTCCTGACCTGGAATCTCAGCTTCAGTCACTACCATAATGCATCTTTTCTATAACTATTTACATGGCAATTATTCTGATGAACTTTCCTCTATGGTACCTAGACATTATGAATTTAAGCACAGTACTTGATTGGTGGCAAGATCTCATCAATTTACATTTGAAATGACTAGATGTAACCGTAGGTTCTATGTTAACACTTTCTTCAACTGCACTTCTTGCTTGTGGAACTCTCTTCTGGCTTCTCAGCCAATTTTGATTCTCAAGAATTTAAATGCAATGTTAATCATTATCTTCTGTCTTCTTATTCTTTTATTGTCCTTTCTCCTTAATAGTATATTTTTCTTATACTCTCTAACACTCAGTAACCCCTTCCCCTTTCATCTTAGTGGCTTTATTGCCTTACTTGGAGCAAAATGATTAAAAAAAATGCCTGTAGCTTTGTAGAGTAGGAGATACAGAGAAATCATTGAATGATTTTTTTTCTCGTTTTAGACAAATGGGATGGTTGTTGCAGAAATGATATCATTAATTGGTTTGCTATGGCTCCAGTTGTACAATAAGATATCAGAACTGGTGGATCCTTTGAAACTGTGAGAATAATTGCCAGAAAGGAGGTAGAGTTTACTACCAATCTGCCTTTGTGGATCCTTACCTAAAGTTGTATTTCAAAAGTAGTTGCCAACCTAGACTAGAGAGCCCAGTCTACCCTACTATTTACCTACAATTTGGAGTGAACACAAACTGTTGCAAAAATTTGAACCTTGTTCACAAATTCCATTTAATGATTATAACTTTTACAACACACATTTCTTTCATTTTAAGGCTTGACCATTATATGCAAACCCAGAGAATGAAATTCTTTTTTTTTTGGAAGGAGAGAGAGAAAGGAAATGGAAAAGGCAACATAACATTGAAGTTATTATGTGAAAATTCTTTTAAGCAATGCAAGTTTATTTATTTATTTACAATACATAATGACCCACTTGACTAATTTACACATTTTGAAATTGACAAAGCAGCAAAGTGCCATTAGGAATGGTTTGTCAAAAACCACGAGTGTTCTATTTATGGGCAATTTTCAGATGGAAAATCATTTCCTGGTCTTGTGAAACAGGTTCTAAACAAATTCGTTATTCTTCAATAATTCTAAAAATAAAATGGGCTAAGAATAAAGAATCTTATTAATTATCTGGTTGGTTTCTGTCTATATTTCTGAGAAGAGGTATTATGTACACTATTTACATTATTTGGACTATTGTCGCCATATTTTCTTCAGGTGGTTGGAATGTCGAACTGAACCCTTTATTTTGTTCACTGGGGTAGACTATTCTAGTTCCACGTGCCATGTTTAATGGATGTCAGTTATCAGTTATCTCCTGTTAATTCACCTCTGAAAGTTCTCCACTACCTTAACCAGGTATTGAACACACACTCTTTGGGTCCTGTCACTGGATCTAACTAACACCTTTATGCCATGTGTCCTTGAGGACATCTGTGTATGAATTTATGGGTATTATAAACCTAATGTCTTCAGCAACCTTTTTTTACAGTGCTCATATTGCTGTTATCATTACATGCTTTTACCAGAGCTCATATTGCAATTTTTGTTGTTATTATCGCTTTTCCAACCACCTGAAGAAGGCCAGAGCATACAACGGCTGAAGCGTTGTAATAAATATGGTGCCAAAGATGAGGACAATAGTCCGAATAATGTAAATAGTGTATCTGGTTGGTTGTTTTCGTTTAGCAGCATATCAATACCTCAATATGTTATTTAAATATTTTTTTACAAAATTTTATTGCATTTTTTTTCCCCAGATAATAATGGTTTTTGTGGTACAAGTTTGACAAATTAACCCATAGCTGGGGGAAAAAAAAAAGAGGTGGATTCATACTTTACACATAAGTGAATTTAACAAACCCAATTGGAATTGTAACTCAGCTCACTGATTAACAATTCCAAGCCATTATCCACTACACCACCCACCTGTCAAAGCTCCTGGTGTTCCCAAGCAGTCACTGATCTTGGTACTGACTAGGCTTGATGTTGCTTAACTTCAGTGATTGTACAGGAACTGATGTTTCAACTAGTCTAGGCAAAGGACATAATTGTATTCAAAACCATGGAGAAAATAACTCATGGATAATAATTAAAAGGTATCTATAGAAAGTCATGATCACCTATGTCTTGAAGAGATATTGCATTTAAGAAAAGAAGTATTCCTAAGTGGTCACCCATCTAGATGCTGACCAGGCTTGACGTTGCCTAACTTTGGTGGTCATGCAGGAACTTCTGATTCAATGTGATTTGACTGCAAGCCAGAATCTTGTTGAAAACTGTCATTTTAAGCTTGACTGTAAAATATTTGGGCACACAGTTTTACAAGTTAGAATTTCTGTAGAAAGCTGAGTGTACAGAAGTGGGTGCGGAATCATGTGTTTTTTTTTTTATACTGCAGAGCACCGACATAAATATATTCACAGAAAATATTAATGAAAGTGTCTTTATGGGATTTAATTATGATTGTATTTTAAGCTGTCCAAGGTGCCACGATGAAGTATCATTATCAATCCACATGTTTATTTTTGTTAGTATTTTTTTCCATTGTATTTGAACCTAACACTTTCAGTTGATAGGTTGAATTCAAGATAAACTACAAGAAATTTGGAAGAGTTTCAGACAGGAATTGAACTTGCACCTAACAAGTGATTACTTGTTCTATCATTCAGTGACACAAATACACAATCTTAGCCACTGGTGGTTGACGGTTGGCTAAAAATATTATTTCTAATTCTACTGCCTTTTTTGCTTTTTGCCCTACATTGTGAAAATCTGAGACTTACCTGAAGCTACTTTTTTTTGTCCAGAATTGTCACGAAAATCTTCCAAAAGTGTAAATACAAGTAGAATATGCTGACGACATTAGGAAGGTGTTAGGAAAAACTACCCAGAGATTAGATGTTAGCTTGGAGATTGAAACACGCACACACAGGGAATATGTTTAAAAGTTCTTTTTTTTATGAGAGGAATCCTAATTCCAAGAAGTGGTTAAGTTTTGGACATTATGTAACTTACCATGTTCTGCTGCCAAGAATTCATCTTTCATTTTCTGTCTTTCTCTAGCCTCTCTGTTGACAGCAAAATCAATCCTTCCCTCCTCGTCATCTTCATCAGATTTGTCATGATCGTCATCCCTGAGGAAGAAATAATAAATTTAGGAAGGACTACTTTTAATTGTATCCATAAAAAAATAACATAAACAGAAAATATATTAAATAATTGTTGGACTTAATCAATTTTGGTATGTTGTCATTGCTTACGCTGAGATACATTTTGTGAGCAGAAAAATCAAAGATTGGGTGTTGATAAACAGTAATTTGGACTTAGCTAACCAGACACTTCTCTGTAGCTGAATAGTACAGCACGTCAGGTCAAATGATGGTTTCTGCATAGGAATACAAGTTCTATTCCTGTTGAAGAAGGCATATTTTCTACAAAATTTCTTGAACATTCAGGCCAGTAAATGTAATTAATTCTGTTTAATTAAAAACAGAGCATTTACTTAAATAAATTGTATCTATAAAAATAACGTATAAACAGAAAATTATATATATAAAAACACACACACATACACATACATAATTCTGAAGTAACAATGATTTTAGGGCTTGTCAACATCTACACGAGGCAAAAATATCAATGCTAATGCATGAAATAATGTCCTTATATTGTTTTTACACTCTAGTGCATGTGACAAGATTTCCACATTGTAAATATAAGGGGGCACTTGATTTACAATGGAGTTCTATTTCTACGACACATTGTAAAGTAACTGTCCTATCACTTCCATGGTGATGGCTCTCCTCTCGTTCAAAGCACTGCCATCAGAAGAGGTTACACTTGGGAGCCATAATGAAGGGCAATAAGTTTCCACAAACACAAAATAAATAAAAGAGAGCGAATGCACAACAGTCCAATATGGCATACAATAAGGAAACAAAATTAATAGAGATTGCGTTGTTACCATGAATCGTTTTAGGCCAGGACTGTCATAACCAGGGGACTTGCTGTAGAATCAAATTGGCTAAAAAGTACTTGACCTGACCCACTTCCTAAAACCTGACCAAATATCAAGATTTTACGTTTCACTCTTTCCTGGTCAGGCTGATAACTTTTCATTACCCTGTCATATTTTAGTCTATTGATAGAGGAACTTCTGATTGGCCATTCCTCTTGTATTACAAAAATATTCACTGCTTATTTAAAATTTCAGTTCCTTCCTCAGGTATAAATACAAGACATATTCCATTGCTAAATTGGTTGCTAGTTTGGTTTTGTAAACAAGTTATTCATTTTTTAGCCACAGAAATTCTGGAGACAGACCAAATTTTTGCATTTGTTTCAATGGCCAAGACCTAACAAGTTCTGTGTACAATTTAACATTTTAGCTGTTAATATGTTTTTAATACATAGTCTGCTAACCTTATATGGTAAGATTGAATATAACGATAACAATAGTTATTTTATATAATTGCATTGCCATATTTAATTATGTGGTTTAATATTAAATCAGATTTTGATATTAATACCTATTTGGATTTTCTTATCGAGTCAAATATCTTCTTTCACAAAATATCTCCCATTTCAGAAAATGTTCTCACCTGTTGTCTGAATTTTTCATATAAAATCATATCATGCATATATGATTAAAGTAAATCTGGGTGAAGCTGCTGTCAAAATTTAAATAGTTTTATTTATACAAATTCTTTTTAAGTTTTATAAATTCTGACACTTTGTATATATTGTTTGCAGTCAGACAGAACTCTAAATATGTATTAACCTAGTCAATCATCATAGGCCTTGTGTTTCACACCAGATAACTTTTTTTGCAGAGAGAGAGAAAAGGAAAACTGATTTGCTAGTCAAGGTTTTTAAGTATATGTAATATTTTTATTACTTGTAAACAAAACAGAACTTTCATGCAAATCAGCTGCAAGAGTAAAACTAAAAACAGTTTTATCGAAACAAATTAAGTGCCTGAAAACAGCGCTGCAACCCCACTAAAGTTTATATGAAAAAAGAGTTACACACGAGGAGGATTGATTGTTAGTTTGTTTTACCAGCATATCAAAACCCCTGTGGGTCATTTAATGCTGAAAATGGATTTTTATTCAGAAATGTTTCAAAACGTTTGAAGTGGTGGTGAGGTTTTAAAAGTGTTTCCAAAACATGACAAATTGTATAATTCAAGATTATTTCAAAATGTCTCAATGTCATGATTTGGGAGTATTTTAGAATACATAATGAGGTATGAAGGTTTTGAGAATTTGGTAAGACATATTGAAGGCAAGAGGTGTAGAGGGAAACCATGAATAATCTATCTAACAAATTTCTGCAAATAAATGGCAGAACAGGGAGATAAACATTTCTTAAAGCTATGCAGGAAAGGAAGTTGTAGAGAGCTATGATTTCTCACATCCGAAAGGGGGATATAGTGTATAAAAGAAGTGAAGAAACTTAACAGGCTGATTATATTGCTAAGTAGATATATGCTTATAATGAAATTATGGTAATTGGTTTCTGTACAAGAAAAACAAAATAAGATCACCTCCGCGAATTCAGTTTACAACATAGTGTAAATAGTTATTTGGCTTTTGCCAGGAAACTTTCCAAATAATATTAGCCAGGAATAACTCTCATCCGGGATGGGTCTGTGGTATTTATACGCCTGAGGCGTTCCCAAAACGGGAAGTTCCGAGGGGGCTGGAGTAATTTTGTCCATGGTAGTGTCGGTAAACCTACTTTTAACTCAACTTGTGTCACATTCGGCTGCGACGTGGACGCACTGATAAATACCTACTTTTACTAAAACAAGAGGCAGAGAACCAACGTCATGTAGAAAGAAGAGTTATGTCCCTTAGATTCATTAAACATGATTTCGTGGATAGTTCCAAGGGAAATAACTTTTACAGATAATTGTCAGCGGAAATCAATTCCTGTACATTGTTTCTCCGACTTCGGGCCGGTATCAATGTGTAGTATCTGTTATCATCTTACAATATTGAAGGCTCCCGCAGCACCATCCTCACTACACTTAAAAGAGGTAGGGTCGGAGTAATATTGACGACAGCGTGACAGTAGTCGCGTTGCTGAACAATTTTTGTCCTTGTCTCATATGTATGTGCATGGACAGCCCACATAAGACACCTTGTGTCACATCCTACCTTAGTGGTAAAATAAGCCAGGTAAATAAAATCAATTTCCCTACATAAAAAATCCTATTTCAAATTAGCATTAGAAATTCATGTTTGAGAATGTGCTGAAAAATTCTCAGCCTGAGCAATTCCAAAGGGTAAAAGCCCAGAATATTGATTTGGGGGCATGAGCACACCCTATAATAAATCAGTGTAGTAGCTACCAAGTCTGACAACTTACACTCAGCAAGTCTTTACTAGTGTAACACTGTGCCAGGATATATTTAGTAAATATTTCTAAAACTGAATGACTCTTGTCAAAGCTGACAAGGAATATAAGAGCTTTTTATTGCTGCGAATATTTGAGTATTGAGATAATTATTCTCAGGAACTTTACTTTTTTTTTTCAGTAATGTGATAAGCCAATGGAGAGTTTTGTTTGTCAAGATAACTGACAATGAGACAGAGTACAGGGAGCAGTGGGTTCATGTTCTTTTCCAAGAGAATCAGTGCTAAGCAAATTGTCAATATAATCCATACTGTGCCTACTAAAGACATTTTTTTGTGATGATAATTAATATAACAGTAGGATAGTCTGTTATGGACATAAAAAATAACCGGTATGAAAAATGAAAAGAAAAAAAAAAAAAAAAAAAAAAAAAAAAAGAGTGGGAAGCCTACCTGACAAGGCGAGAGTTGTTGTTCTCAGTTTTGGCCCCAGCTTCATCAACTGGGATGAAATCTCCCATCTCCCGAGCCATTTGACGACTTTTACGAATCATATGGATCATTGTAGCATCTGGAATTTCACCCTCTATAGTAGTGTGGGGAAAAAAAGTGTGAGAGAGAAATTAGGATTTATCATACTTAAGTCCTTTAACATTTCTACTGTAGCTTATTTAACTATGCTAATGTTTAAAAAAAAAACAAACAAACAAACAAACAATAACAACAAAACACTATTTGAAAGGTTTGGTTTGTTTTACAGCATATCAACCACAATGGGTTATTTAATGCTGACAATTTTTATTGCTGGTAATATTTCTTTTCCTACAAAAATAATGTATAGCTCGTAATATTTTTTAAAAAGTATTTCTGGTATTAAACCTATTTTTACATTTTCATTGTGTTTCGACCCCAGTTTAGGGGTTAATTATTTGCCCATAGCTAGTACCCTAACAGGTGGTACTACCCCAGGCCAGGGTGGACCTGGGAACACCAGCAATTAAGAGGTGGTTCCACACTCTTCAAAATCTCCTGATCAGAGGCCTTGCTGTTGGATGTAGTTTATCATCTTACCCTGGACGCGGATGTACTTTATCGTCACACCCAGGACAGACTATTTGAAAGAAATCTGTGTGTCTTGTAACCAAAAATTGTGTAAACTATATTTCAATATATAAATGGTGTTGGTCAGTAGCATACATGTTGACAGGTAAATTCTTTCAGGATATTTCAAACAAAATAAAACAGAATAAATGCAATTAACTTAGAACACCAAGTCTATATTCATGTTGCATTTTAATAGAAATGGACCATTATGTAGAAAGACATTTTTTGATCAAAGTTGTTAATTCAAAAGAGATTGAAAAAAGAGATTAATGGTTTCTAAATTTATTTGGTTTAAATCCATATTTTTCAGTCATTATCATGCGCATCTTCATAAAATTCAATAAGAGTAATTCAATTAGTTTTATTAACCATGCTTTAGGCAAAATTTTTAAGGTACTTGTGTTCCCTAGTTGACAATTTGATTCTTTTGTTCCCCCCCATACTACTCTCTCGACTCAGTGAGGGTATGTAGCCCACATTTGTCATCTTTGGAGTGCCATGTCACCCTACCTGACTAATGAAGGCAAGTTATTATATATATAACTATATATATATATATATATATATATATATATAAAAATAACATATTTTGAGATTATATATATCAAAATAAACAAACATTAAAATATTTGTAAAAATCATACACGTGCTCAATCCCAAGTAAAAAAAAAAGAAGAAAAAAAAAGAAATACTCAACCTGTAGAGCGATTTAATACCCTAAAAAGAAAAAAATGGTGATCGGAACACTATCACAGTACTGACTGCCAGGGTCTCGTCAGGTAGTTCACTCCTATCATTACTTCAGGTGCCACATTGAAGCATTTAAGTTTCTGTGCTGTCTCTGATTAATTCGCTGAGTAAACCACCCGACAAGACATTGATCAGCATTTTATCTTTTATATATATATATATATATATATATATATATGAGGATCATTTTTTTTTCTAAAGAGTAATCCTAATAGAAGTGACCAAATTCAACTTAGGAAAAGGATTTGTTGATTGATCGTTGTTTGACGAAGACAACTGCCACTGAACTGAATATGGGACATTTTTTATTGCAAATAGAAGTCAGTGTGTAATGTGTTTGCAGAAATGTCTGTCTGAACTCAATTGAAGAGGGATGTGAAACCGAGTTTAGAACAGCCAAAGAGTTTTGCTTAATGGAGGATTTCATTGTTTAGATTAGATTGAAACCCAAAATAAAAAGTGTGGAAATACAAAAAAACAAAAAAAAACAATGGATAAATAACATTTACAAACAAATAACGACAATGAAAAGCAAATGTCAAATGAAATATTGCATCTTTTGAAAATAGAACACTGCTTTTTAGCAAGCATTTTTAAAAAAGATAGAAAATTCCGGATGTGTTTAATAAAAAAAAAAAAAAAAATTCATTTTGAAATCAAAAGCTAAGTCTTTTCAATATTTTTACTAAGTGAGTTTTTTCTTCTTTTTCTTTAATGGTTTCACCCCCAGCAAGTCAATAAAACCACTAAGACACTAAGATGCAAGGGGTTACCGAATGTTATATAATATGAGGGGGGAAAACAAAAAACAACAGTTAAAGAGAGAGAAGACTAAAAGAACAAGGATGAATTAGACAGTAGATAATGATTGGTATTAAAGGGGGAAAAATAAAAGGTCAAGTAAAACTCCTTTGAAACTCACTTTTCAGGACAGCTTGTAACATTTTACGATCTTTTGGTGTTTCTTCATCACTCTCTGGTTCTTCAAGTGCTACAGCCTCATCTCCATTCAAAGTACATAATTCTTCGCGAAGTTGCTGTAAGAGAGAATAATGAAATGAATGATTTTAAATATTAAAAACAATAACAAATACTACAATAAATCAAATATAATACAATAAATCCTAGTCCTTAAGCGATATTGTGTAATGTGAAAAAGACACAGATTTATATTTCTACAGAAGGAATCTCTTGATTTATTCAAGAGTAAAGTTTCATTAAAGCAAATATGAAACTATTTTTGCAGAAAAAAAGAGATGCACAAAATCCATGGCAACATATGAAACACTTGGACATTCCACCAAAGAGCAGACAGATCAATATTGGTGATGAAACCAAATATTTGCAAAATTATTTATTGAAAACAAATTAAAATAAGTTCTCAATAAACATAATAACCTTTGTAATACTGACATATCAAATTGCTGACATGAGAAGTAATGACATTTCGTTTGTGAGGAAACTAAGTGAAATTTGAGATAATGTCCGTCTGTTTTATATTTATGATATGTGAACTAGTCTCTTGTTTGGACATAAAAATCAATTCTCGTCTTTACTTTGGTCAAATGGCAACATATATACTGTTCTTGTATTCAAATTTAAATGAAAAAAAATCTCACCTAATGGATGGTTTGATGGCAAATGAACATTATTTTTTAGCATTTATGACAATTATAATATTCAATCATGTTTCTTTTTTTCTTTTTTTTTTTTTACATATATGGCAACAGTAGTTCATTTTTGGCCTGATCAGACTCTTGTAAAGGTAATGGATAGCACATGGAGTCAGGTACTTACTGGAGTGGTCCAGGGAACTGACCATTTTGCCAGCATCTTTAGCGATGTATTGTATGTACAAGTTCCACTTGAGGTCTGGCCCAAGTTTAAATCCCAATAGGTGCTCAAAGGTACAGGCCTCCCTGACAAAAGATCTGATCAATGTGATAGTTCTGGGCCCAAACGCCAATGATGGAATGTCACTAGTTTAGTTTTCAAAACATTGAATGCAACCAGCCAGTTTTTCCTCCCTGCACTGAGTTGTCAGAGGAGAGATCAGCTGCCAATATCTGCTCATCTAAAGTTTTGGAGGTGCACCTGTATATCATCATATTATCAGCATAGATGTTCACAAATGATCAGAGTATACTCTTAGGCAGATCATTTATATAAATTAGGAAGAGGGTTGGTCTGAGAATGAATCCCTGGGGGACACCTGCATTGACCGCTAGGGCCTCAGTGGACCGGCCATCAACAACTACCTTCTGGAACCTACCCGCTAAGATCGACATGATAATTGAGAAAACTCTTCCAGTGATTCCATAGCTAGAGAGCTTGTGTAATAATCCTTTATGCCACACCTTGTCAAAGGCATTTTAAATATCTAATGTGATCAACCTTGAGATGTATTTACTGTCTAGTACTTAATTCTGTGAGTAATGGCAGTTAGGTTATCAGCAGTGGACTGATCCAATTGAAACCTGTACTGCTTGTCACTCAAGAGGTCCTTCCTATTTAGGTGATCAACAACTTTTTTGATTATAGCTTCAAAAAAAAAATTGCTAATGCACTAATAATTAATTCAAAATATGGAGATAAACAACAAAGATTTTATTTGGCTAAGATATTTAAAAAAAGAATTAATGTTGTTATTAATAAAAGGAGGAGTGATAAAAGCTTACCCTGAGTTTTTCTTCTGTATTAACAATAGGAGCCACTTTGACAGGAGTTGGAGAAGGAGGTTTTGGGGTAGCTTCAATCTCTTCCTTTTTCCGCTCTTCTTTCTCTTTCAGACTTTCCTTTTTCAGTTGCTTTGCTATCCGTTTGCTGTGACTAGATTTTTTGATCTGGAAGATCTCAGCGTCATCTGTAATTCAAGTTAAAAAGAAAGCATTTTAATTTGTCAAAGTTGCTGATTCAAATCATTTTTTATTCAGTAAACAATCCCTCAAAGAAAGAGAGATTCTTTATCCATAATCAACAGGAGAGATCAATCTATCAAATATTATCTTCTGACTCTCACCAGCCTTTATGAAAACAATGAATGTTGAATTTTATTAATCATCAATTCTGGGTTCTCTTGTTTTTTTTTGTTTCTCGCACAACATACTATAGATTAATAATCCTCAGTAACACAGTAAATGAAAGCCTTCTTGAGAATAGCTAAGATATTAACCAAAATGTTTGGGGTAAACTAACAGCATGAACAATTTTCCCACACATTTAGTTTTCAAGAATGAAAACTTGTAAAAGGCACACGTAAAAAAAAACACAAGATATTCCTTGTCTGCCATATTTAATGAAACACACACATAGATAAGAAACAGCAGTTTTTTTTTAATAAAACATCTAGGCTTACTGACTGATGAAACCATGGTAGCATAAAGATTGGTGTCTCAAATATTTTATATCTTAAATTGAGAGATATATATATATATATAACACTGAAAGTTCTCTGTGGCTGAACAGTCATAGCATGTCAGGCTTAATGACAGTTTCGTATTGGATACAGTTTCATGTCAGAGGATGCATATTTTCTACAGAATTTCTCAAACACTCAGGTTAGTAAATGTAACCAATACTACATTATTTGGACTATTGTCCTCATCTTTGTCGCCATATTTATTACGTTTCAGCTGTTGTACACTCCGGCCTTCTTCAGGTGGCTGGAATGTCGAACTGAACCCTTTAATTCTAGTTAATTAAAAAACAATATTTACTCAAATAAGTGTATCCATAAGAAGACGTGTAAACAGAAAATATATAAAATATGTCGGATTTAATCCATTTCATATATGTTGTCACTGTCTACAACTTCAGAGTAGATATGATAGATTGTAAAAAAAAAAAAAAAAAAAAAAATGTAAAGGTGTGTGTTTAAAAGCAGTAATTCGGCTTTGCTAACTGGAAGTTCTCTGTGGCTGAACAGTCATAGCACATTAGGCTTAATGATAATTATTAATTAAAAAGGGAGCAAAAATGACCTGGAGAGAGATACAACAAATGTAGCTTATAATTTACATAAAAACATTAAAGATGTAGACACTCAACATTTAAATATTAATATCATTCAATTTTTATCACTTATTTTTACTGTTTTTAATTAACCACACTTTATTCATAGTAATTTTGTGAGGAAAGGAGATCTCTTGCATGATCCTGGATGGAAATTTACGGGAGAGGATTTTTAAAACTTAATACATTTTTACCTGAATAAATTCCTCTTGTAATTAGAACTGTATTTTTTAAATATGTATGGTCAGGCAGATGATGAACAACTAATACATTAATTGTAGTGATTTGCAAAAGATCTTTCTTATGTTCACATAATTTTTTAGTAAGTCATGCCAATGTATCTTATGGTACATTTTCCTCCAATCTGTTTTTTGGTTCCAATCTAATAGGAATGACTGCAAAATACTTTCCCCTTCCCAATTTATAGGCAGAAACACACAAATGCATGCTGGGATTTCTTCTTTGTCAATAAAACAGGCCAGTTCTTGGTGTCATCCGACTCAGTCTTGGTCTGTCTTGCCATGTTCGCTTATCTGAATTTGCTTGCGTGTCACCCCAATTCTTAGTTTGTGAACTTTTTGCCTTATTACTGTTAATTTGCCTTGCATATATTGTTTGCTTGCTTTATATTATTTATTGCCCTGTTCTTTTTTTTTTTTTTATTGCCTATTGCAAACTTTGTCAATTCTGTTTGTTGGGCACTTCTGCCATTTATTTACATTTAATCATTGCCACTCACTCTACATTATTCGATCGCCAGGTTGTGTTGATTAGAGCCCTTATTATTTTTGAAGTCGTAATAAATTTTATTTTTTATTACTATAAACATTACTTTTAGTGGGTACACATGTTAGAGTTGCTAACTCTTCTTTTTATTTTTTATTTTCTGAAACAGGGAAATTAATAATAAACAGCATAGATTGAGCTGCTCTACTAAAGAAAAACCGTTCCTCTGATAGAACAAGGTTTTAATTACCTATTTAAGGAAAGTACATTTCTCGTTGGGACTTCTACATATCTATATCTGCCAACTTCAGTTTTGTATCGGAAATTATATTTTGTATCAAGTAGGTACCTCCACTAATTCGGTATATGCAAGGTTTAAAATGAATTTTTAAAAATGAAAAAGCTTTCTTGAAGCTTTCATTTTACCTTTAATTGAAAGCTAAAGGATTTACAATTTACTATTTCCAGCAAGTAAAAAAAAAAAAAAATTACTGTGGTGTATTTCAAATAGAAATTATATTGATCGGAATTGATATTTTTTGTAAAAATCGATCAAAACGGCCATTTCTGACACATTTGTAAACAAAAGTTAATTCCCGGTTTTAAAAATCTTGTAAAAATAAAATGCAGATTTCTGAAAAATCATCAAATTTAAAGTTAAATTAATCTGCTTTGAAGCTTACTTATAGCATAAAATGTTGTATACAAACATTTTTTTAACTACAGGGTCTCGTTTTTCTGACGTGTTAATTTATTGACACCAGTACATGTTCATAGTTAAGCATACTGGAGCAGATGATAAAGCTCACAAGGTTTTTTTTTTTTCAACAGTGGTTTGGGGGGGGGGGAGAGAGTGTGTGTGTGACAACGCTAAAAAAAAAAACAACAACAAAAAAACACGACCTTTTAATGATAGATTTATCGATTTGCATATCAGAAATTTTGCATGTAATCACACATACAAAAACAAATCAAAATTCTTTTAAAAATATTCAGGGTTGTCAGATAAGCTTTACAAAATATCATTAGTAAATACAGTTTTACTTAATAACAATATTTCCTAAGAATTATCACACTGAAAATGAATTTTAAAAGATTTAAAAACTTTATAAATTATTCAATTTAAAATTGTAAAAAAATGAAAATAAATCTTGTAAAAATTCATTTTTCATTGAAAATTTTTTTCCCTCTTCAGTATATATTATTCATAAAAGCAATTAAAATCTCTAATTAAATAAGTTTTACTGAGTTTTTTAATTTTTGATTCAGAACATATTTCTGGTAAGAATAATTTTGCAAAAACAATTTGGTGATTTAAATTCCTTAAAGAATTCTGCTTTTAACTAATATAGTCACTAAAAATTATCAAGTTTTTATAAAATTAGTAAGAGAGTGACACATGTATAAAAAAAAAAAATTACTAAGATTTTCTAATAAAAATAATTTCATTCATTTGTGAATAAATCTTGAAAATTTCATTAAAATCTGACAATTATTTGATTTTTGCACGAATTTCCAAAATAATGTGTCCCACTGGAAAAAAAAAAAAAAAAAAAAAAAAAAAGACCAAAATTTGCTATGCTAAAAATTAGTACAACTGCTGATGCAAGAAAAAAGTTTTTTTTCTTTTTTAATCAAAATTTCAAATGTTCTAAAGTGGAGGTACCTAAAGCTACCACAAAATGGCAGGAAAATCACTTACTGTAAAATATCTGATATGAAGATTTAGATACATAACAAAAGTATGGCAATGGGGAATTATAAGATAAAATAATATGAGTCAATGTAAAGAATATTATAAATAAAAATAAATAGACAGAGGAAGATGGAAACGTATATGGTGTATATATATATATATATATATATATATATATATATATATATATATATATATCTATATCTCAGACAAAAGAGGGTGACATTGGAAAAGCAATACCACAGTGATATAAACAAGCGTGAATAAGGATGAATACAAATTGGAGTAAGAAAAAGAAACATTGTTAATTCTTCATTTCTATAAAGTATTTGTAAACTTTACGTAACACACCTAGTGAATGACGTTTTGCTGTTCATGTAGCAATAGAAAAAAAGAATCTAGGCTATGAGAGGCAGACTAAAGGAGCTTACCTGTAATGTTATAGTTAGCCAAAGATATCCGTGAGAATGTAGGTCTACCTAAAAGTCATGAATTTTAACCTCTCCAGAAAATAAATTTACCACTGTAACAAAATCAAACTGGAATAATTATAGCATTCTATTTGAGCATTAAGAATCTGCAGCCCCCAATACTTATCCAAAGAAGAAATATATATATATATGAAAAAAAAAAACAAAAACAAAACAACAAACTTCCTAAAACCTTCAATATCCTTATTATTCCATCCACAATGCTAAGAGAAAGGCATACAAGATATTCAACTGCAAAAAAGGTAATAATAGACTAGATAAAACCAGACATAAAACTCCATAACATTCATGAGCCAAAACAATTTATCCAAACATCAAATTACAAACACATCCAAAACTATTATAAATATGATCATAACCAAAAATACCCATAATAATAATTCTGAAGCAGGTATATAAAGTAAAATTGCCAGAACTGCTCCTCACAATACATTGGGTAAACTTGTAGAAATTTAAAAAAAGTACCTATTAACACAAAAAGGGATCTCATTCACAATTTATCAAATGAATTTGTTATATACAGAAATAAATTAATCCACAACTTTGAGAGTGCTGCTATCAAATCTTATCAAAATATAAATCCTCACCCCAGATTTTTTCAAATATCTCCATTTACAAAAGAATTACTGCTTTCCCAAGCTAATATACGTGACTATAAAAATGTTAAAAATTAAAAAATTGGTTAAATTCATAACTCCATGTTATTTAGAATATATAACACGTAAATTAATCCCAAACTAAAATAATTTAAATTATAATTTGCATAAAAAAAAAAATTAAACATCATTTACTCTTTTTCGTTGACTAGATATTGAATTGTGTCGCTTGGCGTCCTCCATAGTTTGTCTGACATTTCAACTAACCTGATGAATATTCATGAGAGGACTTAATTAAAATTGTTTTGAAAAAACAGTAACATTTTTTGCTCTTGCATGTACATGCTTTTTATAAAATAAAATCCTTGCATTTCGCTTGATAAAGTCCATCAGAGGACAAAATGTATTGGCTAAGTTTCCATTGTCTTTATTTATATAGTCCTTTTACAGATATACTCTATCTGGGAAAAAAAAAAATAATTACATAAAAATAAATAATTTTATATATATTTGTTCATTGTGGCTTTTTTTGTATTTCATTATATTTATGATATATATATATATTTTTGAATTGGACATAGTCTGACAATTTATTTAAAGACATTTATATATATTATGTTTAACGTTCTTTTTATAGATACAAGTATTTAAGCAAATGCTCTGTTTTATAACAAACAGTATTAAATAACATTTCTATGAAAAACTTCTCGGACATTCAGGCCGGTAAATGTCATTTAATACTGTTTATTATAAAACAGAGCATTTACTTAAATACTTGTATCTATAAAAAGAACGTTAAACATAATATATATAAATGTCCATATATATATATATAAAAAAAGGAACAAAATGGAGAGGGGGTAGTAGACAAAACCGACCCTGTGTATGCAGGGTCTAAGGGGAATTTTTGACCGAGCCTATGGACTCGGAATTGTCCCACATGAAAACTGGCCTTGTGTCACATCCCTCCTTGTGGGGAGGATTGGGTAAATACCAGTTGTATTCGAGTCAGTCTTCATACTAACTATACAGGCATTACACCAATAGCCTAAGCCTTACGTATAAAGAATAATTAACGAATTATGTTATACCAAGTATGAGCATGTGTTATAACAATAACCTTACAATAGAAAGTTATAATAGTTGGCAACGAGGCTCTCTAAGTGAAGCACAGGATAAAAATCGCAATTGTAGTTATAATAGTTGATGTAGGAACTTGAACTCAAGCATCCTATGACAAGCAACACATAACTGGAGTTATAATTGTGAGAAACCAGATTTTTGAAACTCATGTGCAACAGGAGTTTTGATAATTTCAACCATGTTTGTTTAAAAAAAAAATTTCTTGCAGATATGGAGAAAATTTTAGCTTTAATAGTTGAAATTCAGCAACAACAAAATACCCAACAGTTGCTGAAGTTGAAAAAATAACAACAAGAGTTGTTGGAAGTGGTTTTGAAGAATAATGATTCAATGTCTCTTACATCAGACACGGTGTAAAGCACTATATCAGAATTTGTATACAATCTTAATGACGGATTGACTGTGTATTTTTGTAGACATTTAGACAAGAATGCAGTGGCTGGGAAGTTGTTAAGAAAAACAAGAAAAATAACTCCAATAGAGTATGAAAAGTACTGCAATTATATTTTACTGAGAAAACCAGGTTAAATAGGATTTGAAGAGACAGTACACATTCTGGTGAAAAGTTTTAGTGACAAGGGCTCTCTGTTTCATGCTTGTTGGAGATGCTTGATTTTAATCAAAAAAGAGGATGAAGATTTAGTCATGTCTGCAGGTACTGTCAACAGAGAGGGTGAACAATAAAGGAAATGACTCCCGATATTTTGTGCAAGGGCTAACAGTGGAAAAAGATGCTGAGATATAAATGAAAATTTTAGCAAAGATTGACAATAATAATGTAACACTACTGGAAATAGTAAATGATGCTGAAAAACTTCTGAATAAAAAAAAATTGCATTGGTAAAAGCTAAGAAAAAATGCACAAAAAGGAATGTAAAACCTTAATTCAGATGTGGAAAATTACATCTTCGGAAAGACTGTCCAAGGAAAAATGCAAAGTGCTATAACTGTGGTAAAAACGCACATATCAAATCACACCTGAACTAAACCAAGGAAAAATTTTTGCAGGAAGAAATTAATATACAGTATTGAGATAAAAAAAATAGGCACACGAAAAAAAAAAAAGAAAATTTGTTAATGTGTAAATCAATAATGTGGGAGTAAAAACGTTACTAGATACTAGTAGTAAGATTTCATAGTAAATGAAACCATATGGAAAGAAATTGGAAAACCTTTATAAAAAAAAAAAAAAGACTTAAAAAGTCGCAACTTCAGTTTCTTGTGAGAAATGATTATTTGGGAGTGAAATTAACATATGATGTCTATTTTCAAAATAAGTAGGTAAAAACAAAAGCTTATGTTCTAAGAAATGCAATGAATCTATTCAGTACAGACTGGATGGAACTATTTGAACTGTGGGATTTGCCAATAAATGCTTATTGTAAAAATGTAATTGAACAAGCAACCAATTTAAAGAGTCAGAGTGAAAAACTGAAGGAAGAATTAAAAAAAAGGTTTTCCTGATGTTCTGCCTAATGAACTGGGTTGGTGTTCAAAATTCAAGTTGAATTTTCAAGTAAAAAAAAGGCAAAATGTTCTATGCCAGTATTTAAACTGAAATGGAGTGTACCATTCGCAGCAGAAGAACAAATAAATAAAGAGTTGGACAGACCAGAAAGAATTGGTATACTGCAGAAAGTAAGCTATTTGAAATGGGCTGCACCAGTGATGTACATTTAAAAAAAAAAAAAAAAAAGGCAAAATTTGTGTTTGCACAGATTTTTTGACCAGATTAAATAGTTGTCTTGAAAAACTGAACTACTTATTACAAAGCCCAAAAGAAACTTTTTCATAAAAGACCAAAATCAACTGAAGAAAAATATTCATTGATGAAAGACCCAAAAGAACAGTTAAAATGTTGTACATTTTTAATGTATCAGCACCAAAACAAATTGGGGAACCTATAAGAACAAGTTCAAGGAAAAGAAAACGCTACAAAGTATGTTGGTGAACTCCCCAGAAAGAGGAGAGGGAGATACTAATACTAAATAAAAAAATATTTAATAAAGTAGTAATCTCAAAAGTAGGAGGGATGTTGTGGAGTAAAGAGTACACTCCTGGTGACTCCATGAACTCATCCAACGCCATAAAGAATTCTATGGTATGAGGTCGAGGGTAGTCATATTGGAGTCAGTCTTCATACTAACTATACAGGTGTTACGGCAATAGCCTAAGCATTATGTATAGAGAATACTCAATGAATTAGATTATACCAAGTGTATGTGTGCACGCACTGGTCAACAGTACATTGCAGAGAATAAAAAGGTCTTTTGTATTATCCTAATGGTTATTGGGCAGGTGGTAATGGTTATATTTCAAATTATTGTAAAGACAATCTTGTAGGAATAATTGGGGATCTGAATGCAGCTATTTAAAGTTTAACATAAATTTTTTGTGAAAAAAAACTTCAAACCTTATAGTGTTCTTTATTCCTTTATAATGGGACTATTTTAATATGTGTAGATAGACAACTCAAAGCACAACTAATTTGAAAAATGCCATTATGAAAGTCAACTTTGAAGAAGAAAAAAAAAAAAAAAAAAAAAAAATCACTGTCATTGAAATAGTGTTGTATCTTTAGAAAGTGAAATTTTGTTCACATACTAATTTTATAAAAAATAGCCTTTAAAATAAGCGAGATATCAATAGTTGAAATGGGAGAAAACTTCACTACTTTGACACATGTTTGCACTGTAAAGCAGAGCAGGTTGGGATACCTAGTTCAAGCATAACACAAAACTGTCGCCGTTGGGTGTTGACCTGAATGCCCACTTTTATATTTACAGAAGCTCTATCCCTAATATTGAGCACTGTTACCAATAAATATAACCTACCTATATATAGTTTGTGAAATGTGCCTTTCTGATGTGCTAGTGGGCGGTGTCATTAGTAATGTTTTATAACTAGGATTATTGGGGGTTTCAGTTCTTTCAACACGAGACTTCCTTTCCTAGGGGACTCAATCAAGGCCGATCAACTTTCTCACAACTTCATACATAATCATTTCAATTTTTGGTTAGTTGATTGGGAATTCTAAATTTCATGTTTTTGTGGCATCACTATCAACTATAGATATGCATAAATATATAGAAATAAAAACAGTATCTACAGAGTTTATATCCAGCATAGAGAGCACTCTTCCGCCATCGATCTAGAAAACTTTAAACACATACATACATATTTAGTACATGTTTGTGACATCAGAACCACGTCTTTCTTTTCATTCAGAAAAGACGTATTACTAAGTCATTAAAATATGACACCCAATTCTAATTTTTTAATAAAGGAAGCAGTGGAGAACCATGGTCCCCACCTTTTGTAGTGACATGGTACAGATAGAGATGCGAACATTTTAATAAAGTCTATTATTTATGCAGCTGACATTAACGTATTATTTCATAAATGTGTTTTGTCATAACATAACAATTTGACAAAAGAAATTGCTACTGAGCAACAACACACATACTTACATTAATAAAAACCTTGTTTTGATAAAAGTATTGTTTTTCTGACAATAGTTTCTGTGTTGAGTAGGTGGAATGCCAATTATTTCAAGATAAGTAATAAAAAAATTGCATCGTCACATTTTTTAAAGCCAGATCAGTAAAAGAAAAGACTTCATAAAAAACATTGTCACATAATATTTAATAATGTTTTCTATGTAATCTTGTTACAAGGTCATGTGTTTAACACCTTCCAGTAACAGTACAAACAGTTAGTTAAACATAAGTATATTCAGACAATGTGTTATTTTGTAGATACTTATATACTTTCTTCAGCCACAAAAGAAAACAATAAAATGTCATACTGATTTGTATTTCAGTTATCCTATAATAATTGTACTCAAGCCTCCCTTCGTTAGTTTTCACAACCGTCATGCCCTGCCAATATCTCATAAATAATGGACTAATAATGTTTGGATTGCATGAAAAGGGAAAAGACACTACTTGGTTTCAGTGACAAAATGAAAGAGAGAGAGAGAGAATAAGATTAAGCTGATAAGAACTTTGATTTTGGCCAAAAGGTCGAGGTGCAATGGTGACTGAGAAAAGTGACATTTTTTAAAGGCACAGTATTGAACGACAGAAAACGAGTAAGTCAAACACAAAAAAAATAAAGTTACCATAAATAAATTAACATAGTCTGCTGAATTATTTTTAAATTATTAAGAGAAATGTTTGTAAGATGGGGGATTTGGCTAATTCTAGGTTAATTTATCAACTGTCCTGGTGTGAAAAAGAAACACAAATAGAAAGTCTTTTATCTAAAACTAAACTGTTTACATCAAACAAAATAATTCTAGGGATACGGAACGTTAGAACACTACAATAATGTGGCACGAGAAAAAATGTAAAACAGAAATGTAAAATTGGTTGAATGTTAATATTTTAGGTGTATGCAAAACAAGGAGGGCAAACAATGGCGGTTTCATCAGTGACAAACAAAAGATCATATATGCATGTGGAAAGAAAATGAAAGAGGAGTAGGGCTGATATTAGACTAAAACATGAAGCAATGTATTCTGGGATATGGTCAAGTATCTCAAAGAATTCTTGTCGGTTAAACTGAAAGGAAAGCCTTTTAACATATCCATCACAGTTGTATATACACCGACAGCACAAAGTACAGAATAAGAAACTGAAAAGTTTTAGTGTCTCAAGGATCAATTCAAATTGCAAGAAATAACAATTGTCAAGGGAAACATGAATGCTGAAGTATGCAGAGAGAGAAAATGTGAAATATTTGGAAAATTTGGACGAGGAACTTTTAATGAATACAGAGAAAAACGAGTCCAATGGTGCATGACGAATGAGCAGGTAGTAGCCAACACCTAGGCTCAAGAACACCCAAAACTTATATGGATATGGAGAAGCCCAGGAGGAGAAATGATAAACCAAATCAACTGTATAATTATCAACAAGAGAATCAGGAATACTGTTTTACACTGCAACACATATCCAAGTGCTAGCTGCAGAGTGGCCACCGGCCAAAGCAGCACCTAAATTGCAATATGACAGTCTACTGAATGACTCAAAGGTAAAGTGGAAATATATGGACAGTATTAAAAGCAAATAGAATGGAAATGAAGTGAGAAGCTTTAGCCATATCAGCAATTGAGGGCAGCCCAAAGAAAACCAAACAGAGACACACACACACACAAAAAAAGACAGTGGATGACAGATGAAATCCTCAATGATGAAAAAAAAAAAAAAAAAAAAATGCCATGGTATGGCACACAATATAGTAAACTACACAAAGAAATTAGAAACAAATGCAGGCAAACTAAAGAGAAATGGCTCAACAAAACATGTGCAGAAATAGAAAGAATGAGTATCAAAGATAAAGCAGAAATGCATAAAAATATGAGAGAACTAACAGGACAAAAGACATGCTCATCAAGAGGATGAATAAATTATAAGGACAGGACATTGATATTAGAAAAAGAAAAATACTCCAGAAATGAATACATTTGAGAATTCTTTTACAATGAAAGAGGACAACTGTCAATACAAGGAAATATTGAAAGATGAAGAATATTAAAATCAGAAGTGGAATCAGAACTTAGCTAAATTGAACAGAAACAAAGCAGCAGGGCCAGACGGAATTGTAATAGAGATGCTGGCAGCCTTAGATGATATTTTGGCAATGACAAGATTACAGATATATAATAAATGAAATATACAACAGTGGTAATACATTGGGAAACCTAAGTAAATTCATTTTCATAGTACTGCCTAAGTGTCAGGTGCAAACAAATAATGAACTCCATTGGACAATCAGCCTAATGAGCCACATAACAAAACTTACCATCAGAATTCTGATGAATAAAGTGTGCAGCAGAATCAGACTAGAAACAGGACAAGAACAGTGTAAGTTCATTAAAGACACTGGGACATAGAATGTGATATTCATGCTTAGAATATCGAGATTTTTGAGGGGATAAACTTCAATGCAGCAGCTGCCTGTCTCACAAAATTCTCCTTTATGCCGGGTAACGACTCGGTCAAGTCGCTGGTCACATGCAGACCCTGTTTATATCTAGGTTGAGAAGTCAGTGATTGTTTGAGGTGCGATCAAAAATTTGCATGATGTTCTCCTATATAAACAATACTTTTTCTTTTCCAATATAGGTTACACGTGACGTGCTGTCACATGGTTTGACGAGGTAAGTCGCTACAGAATGATATCAAAAAGAGCAATACAAATACAAAAGGAAGTGGATCTATATTTTAAAGATTATGCAAAAGCATTTGACAAAGTATTCCACAAATGTCAGGATTATCTCACCGATGAGAAAGGGAGGGGGGAAGGGAAGGCGATTTCAAGGCTTGCAACGAAAAGTCTGATGTTGCTTACAAGCGAAGTCTTCCTTGTAACAGTAACTAAACTCAAATGACTAGTAACACTCGGTGTTCTCTGTGCAAAGCGAGCTCTACAAAGGATCTGTAGAGAAAAACAAACTGAATTTGCGACTGAAAGTAGCACCTTTTAAACTCTCAAGGTCTCGTTTAACGTCATATGATGAGGCCAGAGCGTCTATAAAATTCGTCAAACCTTGGGCCCTGGTTCGCCTGGAGATATTACTATCTTAGACGCCGCCGGCAGAGCACATTTTTTCCCCCCTCCGACCTACTCTTGGTGAGTACAATACCTTGTTCTTTTAGTCACCACACAAAGAACTATGGGAACTGCTAAGTAACCATAACATATTTGGGTGGGAAGGATATTAGAATAATCCAGAACCTATACTAGCAGCAAACCACCTGTATACAAATAGAAAATGAGTTCAGTAAATATATGAAAAAAGAAAGGGGTGGTATAAGACAAGAATGTGTCTTCCCACCCAACTTATGCAACCTATACAGCGAGGCGATTCTGAGAGAATTAGAAGTCCTACCAGGATTCATTATTAATGGGCACTATCTTAACATAAGATATGCAGATGACATAGTGTTGATAGCAGATGCAGAAAAGAAACTACAAGAACTCCTATAAAAAGGTAGCAAAGGAAAGCAAGAAGAAAGACCTAAACATTAATTACAAGAAGATAGCATGCATGGTTGTTAGCAAAATGAACAGCCTAATACACAAATTACAAATTGGAGATGCCAAAATTAAAAAAAGTAAAAGTAAAATATCTGGGAAGTGTCTTAACAGAGGATGGAAATATGACACTGAAATCTGAAGATGCATTGGGATAGCAAAAGATGCCTTTCAAGAACAAAAAGTATTAAGGAAAAAAAAAAAATCCTTAGAAACAAAGAGTATTGAAGTTTTACATAATACCAGTTCTCCTATATGGCAGTGAATGCTGGATAATCTCCTCACAGATGAAACTTGAATCAACAGAACTGCGATTCTACAGAAGGATGCTGAGAAGACCATAGACTGAACATGCGAGCAATGACAAAGTTTTGGAGAAAATGGAAACCAAAAGGACACATACTTAAAATCAAGAAAAGAGTTGAAATTTCTAGGGCACATAATGAGAAAAGAAGGCTTGGGAAATTTGATACTCACAGGACAGATTGACGGTAAGAGGGACAGAGGAAAGCATAACCTAGTTAGTGAGCTCGAGTAAATGGATAGTGGAACAAGGTTTAGGAGAGATAACAAAAAGACAAAATTTATTAAGAATTACAAAGAAGTGGAAATTGTGGAGAGCCATGATCGCCAAAGTCCTGGAGGGACAAAGCCTAAAGGACAAAGCACATCGAAAAAAGAATATGATAAACAATTGACATCTTTAAATGACACGAATCATAATGATTAAAAAAATAAAACAAACTAACAACTCGGTAATAAAGTGACTGTCGTGCAGATTATTTGCATTTTTCAAAACAAATGTAACCTCCCCCCGCCCCACTAAAAAAACCAAAAACCAAACAAAATGTAAAATTATTTTTTGTATAAAATAAATAATAGTAACAAAAATCTTACATAAGGAATATGATGAAAAAAATTACCAAAATTTTGAGGTTCAATATTTGGTTGACGTATGATTTTTTAGCATAAAAATGATCGCTTTTTAAAAAATTAAAAATGTTTTTAGAAAAAAAGTCTCTACACTGTCTATATTTTTTTTAATTACTTAAAATAAAAAGATTACTAAGAATTTTCATTCCTTATTTGTGGATCAGTTGCGACATAAACTCCTAGCAAAACAACAATAAAAACAAACATACAAATTTTATTTGTACATATATCAATTCCTACTTATTTTCAAATTATATATCTATATTATTGTCAAAAAATAAATTCGAGTAAGTCTTAGTTGAAGTAAGATTGTGTTAAAAAAAAAAAAAACCCATAAAAACCCAACTTTTTTAAAGCAATGAAAGCATCAGTGTTTATTCCGTTGGAGTAATTTTATCCCAGCTAGAGGAAATCACAAGCAAATGAGGTAATTATAGGAGATAATTAAATTACTTGATGTTGTAACGGCAACAATATTCCAAGTGGCACTACTACACTACGCCCTTTTCTTATTTTTAGCATTATTCACCGAAATAAAAGACATAAGTTTGAAAATATCAAACCAGAGACATAAATGGAAATATTTAAAAATAAGTTTACTTAATATTAACTAAAAAATAAAAGATCACACGATTTTTGCAAGATTATTTTTTTCCCCCAAAATCTGCCATTTTATTTGATTTTTACGAGCCTTCAAGTCAGTCTTTGCTCTTTAACTGTGGACATTATTTTGACTAATAAACATTAACTCAACAAGTATACAAAATACAAGCTGTGTATTAGGCATCTAATTCAAATAATTTAAAATATGACAAACACGATTTTCAATAATTTCGAAGTTTTACTAGTTTTGACCTTTTTTAAATAATTTTCTCGGGCTGTGAGTGAACGTACCATCTTCGGCATCAGCAAAGCTAAGCAAGCTCGAGGTTTCCCGTTTTTTCTTGTGTTTGGTTTTGGGCTCGCTATCCCCGTTGTTAACCGGTTCTTTGATAATCTCTTCCTTTTTCTCTGCATCATTATTTTCCTCATCAGAATCACTGGTTGCTACCTTTCTCCTGAAATTTCGGCGAGGTTTCTTGAAAGTAGTAGCCATCTTTCAACCTTCAGCGACTAGCATGCTGGGATAGTTTTCAAATACGAAACTACATAATACAAATTTGAAATAAAAATAAGGCAATCATAATTAAAATTTTGATGAAAAGTATTACTTAAAATTGTTCAAGTAATTTTAATAGTTTCAACCAGGCATTAAAATCAACGTTATTAATTTATGTACAATACACTACTATTTGTACTACAACTGCTACTTTGCAAATCTGAAATACTACTTCCTGTTCGGTAGCGTAAACACCAGACCGGGTAAACAATAAAATAACCGTAACACTTCAGTTTGCTATGATATATTTATGATTTGTTGTCACAAAAGTATTATTTATATTTACATTTTAATACTACGTTTTGATTTTCTATTTGCAACATTTTTTTATTATTACTTCGATTGTCAGCTTATGATAATTTTATAAATATTAATTTTTGTTTATGGTGAAAAAAAATGCTGTGTAAAGAAACTAAAGAAAGTGTAGTAAAAATAAACAAAACAAGTAGTAAATCAGTTATTATTTTTTTAAAATTATTATTGTCTGCGATATTAAATTAAATGTTTACTCAAATTCGTTTTAGAGAAATGTTTTTGCGAGGTCAAATGTTGAAATATAATTTACATTTTATTAAATTATTGTTTGAAAGTAACTTTGTAAACAAAATTTTGAGCAACCGGTGTATGATGACTTTATTACCCTGTTTATCGATGGTCTAATTTAAGTCGTCATTATTATCAATATTAGTGGGGAACACGAAAATTACTAATCAGCCTTGTCAACGGCCACTGCATAGAAGTCAGACAATTTAAAATTTTTTTTTGTTTATTCATATTTTATTTTATTTTGATTACACGAAGATAAGGTGTATCTTATTTTATTCTTGGTCTTATCACTCTTAGGTAACTACCCCCCCCCCCAAATAAAAAAAATGCAATTAAAAACATTTTAGTTTTAATTTCAAGCTAATAAATTTTATATTTCCAGTAAGCAAAATACTTTGCTGTATTTTAAACTAAATTTAAATTGATTGGAATTATTTTTTTTAATTATGCTAAAATCGTCCATATTGACAAATCTATCAACACAAAAATTTGCTTTATTTGCAAAAAATAAAATATATTTTTCTTATTTGATGAAAATTGGCTGATTTAAAGTTTAATTAATCTGACCTGAGACAAATATTTCTTACCTTTAGTTTAAAATATTGCAGATAAACATTTTTTAAATAACAAGGAAGTGGGTGTTTTTATGAAGTGCTGACAACTCTCATGATAGACTTGTTTGGAATGTTATCTCAGCAAGACATAACTCTAACAATTATTTGATGGATATAATGTAAATGCTTTTTATATAATTTTTTTAAACTGCCCAGTAACCTTAAAAAATTAAGAAAATAGTCTAAGTAATCTAATATTTTATTGAATTTTGACTTTATAGTCTTACTTATGAAGATATTTATTGGGAAAATATTAGCAAATTACCAATAAATTTTAAAAACTACCATAGTTATTGAACTACTCTTATCTTCTGATATTGTTGTGTATAGACGTCTGTATTTACAAAATTTGGCACAATTATATGCACTCAGAGAAACTCAAAAGTTCTTTTTAAAATTACTGGGGGTTGCTGAATTGTAGTAAGGTTTTCTATCTAGGATTAGTAGATATAGGTTTTACGTAATAACAATATCACCTAATAGGATCCAGATCCTATATTGTTCTTAAAACCCTTAAAACTGAACAAATATAGGCTTCAAATCAAATATTTACAACTAATGTAATTTGATTGGTCCAGAAATACCAAGGGCATGTCATTGCCTACATCCACATGTCTAACCTTGATCTGACCTGTTCAAGGTACAGCATGCCAAAAACTTTAAACGTGTTCTTGAGCCTATGTGGCTTACAAGGCTTATAAAAAAGCAACAACAGTTAAGGAAAAGGCAGTTGGAGAAAATCTTTTGAAAAAGCAGATACACTACATGACTACACTCACCACTGAAGTCCAGACTATATATTAAGATATTTTCTTAACACAACCACAGTCTATATTTCTTCATTCAATGCAAACAACAAAGACAGACACTCAAAACGTCACAAAGTGAGTCACACCACACACACTTTTTTTGTAAAATTTTAAACTGTTTATTTTACATACAAATAACACTATATTTAACAGAAATTCTTCAAACTCACACACTTTAAACTATAACTTGCAGTTCATCAACAAGAACATTTTTTCACTCAAAAATC
This sequence comes from Acanthosepion esculentum, assembly GCA_964036315.1. NCBI lineage: Eukaryota > Metazoa > Mollusca > Cephalopoda > Sepiida > Sepiidae > Acanthosepion > Acanthosepion esculentum. The sequence continues at coordinate 97,163,623 of OZ038496.1, read as the reverse complement.
CAAAATGACAAGTAAATTCCAGCATTTTAAACACATTCAGAATTCCTATATTTTGTTATATATAAATTCTATTTATTTGTACAACTCTTGCTGAATTTCCTTTGTTTCTTCTTGTTTCATATTTTGTGTCAATTCTGTTTAATATAAATTGGTGAGGGTATCTGACCCCAACAACTTAACTGCTACAAATTAGAGTCTGTCTATATTTCTGTAAATACTGCTACAAATTAATTAGGAATTATAAAAGGTTTAAAGCATTGTCCATATAGTTAAATTTCGGTACTTGCTTAATTTGACATTTTCCAATTTGTAGCTCATTATGTCAGGTAAACTTTTTTGATTTAATTGAAATGAATCATAATAATAGGGCACTTAATGAAGATCAACTAACTGCACGAAAACAATGTGTGCAGTCATAGTTTGCTCATTAATTTGAAAAGGATATTAAAGGGAGCTAACTCTTTACTATTCAAAGATCAACATTGAACTTGAAATCCTTACTAATCCGGGACTCTGATTGGCTAACTACTGTCCAATCAGGATCCCTTCTTGGGGACATTTGGTAAACTCGATCCTGAGATCTTCCTCTATTGCAACTAACAGCTGTAGTGACCACATATTTATTGTTAATGGAGTACAGAAGCCACAAGGCTGCAAATCCCATTTGTTTCTTGGGCACTCTTCTAACAGTTAAGTCTGTGTTGTAAAAAGAGTTTGGGCGGAAGTGAAACAAGGCTGAGTCCATATAGCTTGAGTGAAGCTTTATTCCACTAGAAATCTATTCCGGTAGCGAACCGTAAGAAGAAAATGGCCGACTACCTCATAAAGAGAGAAAGATGAAAACAGGGGGAAATCAATCAGTCCTGGAAAGTCAGGGAAAGATTAGAGAGTTCCTTTATTTTCACCACAGTCTGCAAATATAATTTATACTTGCAAGCCATTTTTCTACCCATGCAGACACCTCTCTGTGCATTAAACCGGTTGAATTTAATACTGCCTTTGAGTTGCTTCTCTTCTTTAAGTGTGTCTGTCTTTGTCTTTGACTTTGTGGAATTAACTGCAATTGAGGAACCTATAATGAACAAAATAAGGTTTGTGTATTTTGTTTTCCACAAGATTAGAATGTTTATGAAAGGCATTTTCCATCTTGTAGCTGTCCGAGGGGGGTGATATGTGAAGAGATATCTCTGGGCTAAGATTTCCTGCTGGCCGGTCCAGCTACATAGGAATGTTGGACTATAATTAAGTCCAAAGAAGGCAAAATTACAATGACATGAAGACATGAAAGGTTACAGAGTGTTTGTATGGAGAAGTTATGTGTGTTGAGTATCCGTACAAACGCGTATATTATTTTTAGCGTGTTCCCAGAATTTGGGAAACACTGTCTCTGTGCGAGGTCACATATTGGTGTAAGTGAAAAAGAGAAAGTTTTTTTTTTTTAGGCCTGGGTCGAGAGAGAGAGAGAAGGGTCAGCCAGTATTTATAGTCAGGGGATAGAGACCCCTGTTGAAGGATTAAGGAAATGAGGAGGAGCTAACTGCGACAATCTGATTATGAAACAGTGGTTATTAGAGAAAAAGTATGATCATCAATATTTGATCATTTCTCATGAAGTGTATTGTTATCTAATCCTCAACTAAAACTAGGAACAGCAAATAAAACTTCTGTTTCTAGGTGAAATGTGCTAGTTTGATGAGTTGGCACAGTTTCTAGAAAAAGACAAAGTCCTCACTTTTGAAAAATTCTATCAAAATATTGATCAACAAGACTACGTCAGCAGTTACATCTTATAAATCAAACAATCAGTTGTTCATTCAGTTTGTTGATTTTTTTCACTGGAGGTATTCCAATGTTTTATTAAAATTTTTGAAAACTTGATATTTGAATGTTACCCTGCTGGTGTATATAACAAGAATTTTTCTCTTTCAAAAAATCAAATAGCAATGTTTCAGCACTGGTACAAATCAATGAAGTAATTTGTTATTTTAGTAACTTAAATTGATAATAAGAAAATTTTTTTAAAAGAACATATTAATGTTATGTCACTACAAAGGATTGGGATGAAATATTATGATTTTGATATTCTTATTATTATGGAGGAAACTTATTTGGTTTGGCTGAAAATTCTGAGGGATTAGCAGTATTGGGCTTCATGGTAAAAAGTTTAAATGGTGGAGCAAAATTTTCACTTAAAATGATCCCAGTTGCAAAATTTAGAGGCAACTTTTTTATATGAAAAAGTTTAAAATTTTTTGTTGATGCAATTAAATGGTCGAGTAATTGCAAACGTATGTGATAACAACAGGATCCATCAGTCTTTTTTTTTTTTTTTTAAATTGACACTATTTTTAAGCCTTGGCTAACTAAAAATGGTGTTTACTTACTTTTGAATTATATCCACCTTTTAAAAATATTTGGAATTATTGGATTACTGAACCTACTTCTGAATTACTGTTTTATTCTGAAGGTAAAAAGATGACAGAAAAATTGTAAATTGTAAAAGGTCTTTCTGAGTAAGAAGCTGTCAAAACTGACTGATGTAGCAGTTTACCCAAAACCTGTTGAGTGACAAAATGTTTCCAGTTGTTTAATAGGTCTTGTGATCAAACTGTAGCGTCCATTAAAATGCACCCATTATGAAATGGGGGCGGGATACTGCAGAAACAATTAATTTCATTGAAAAAGTTTTAAAATTTTGGAAAATTGTCTGTGTCAAAGAAATATAAGAAAAATGATTCACTGAAAAAGGTGACGTCAGATTTAGATGATGAACATCTGTCATTTCTTTCTAATTCTGGAAAAATGACAAAAAGAATGGGAAGAAATCAAGGAAAAAGAATGAAATCATTAACAAGAAATACTAGTTTAGCCATTGAACATACATGCAATGACTTAATTGATGTTTGTAGATATTTGCTAAGTAGTGGCTTTAATTTTGTTATGCTTGGTGAATTTACCACAGACAATTTAGAAAATGAATTCTGGAGGTGCATAATATATTTTTAATAGGCGTTAGATAACTAAAAATGGCTGATACTTAATTCCTGATTATGTTCACCTTTTTAAAAAATATTCGGAATAATTGAATTACTGAATTTACTTCAGAATTATTGTTTTATTCTGAAGGCAAAAAGATGACAGAAAAATTGTAAATTGTAAAAGGTCTTTCTGAGTAAGAAAAACTCACTTTGTTAAGCTGTCAAAACTAACTGATGTAGCAGTTTACCCAAAACCTGTTGAATGACAAAATGTTTCCCATTGTTTAAAAGTTTTTGTGATCAAACTGTAGCTGCCTTTAAAATACACCCACTATTAAAACAGTTAATTTCATTGAAAAAGTTTTAAAATTTTAGAAAATTGTCTGTATCAAAGAAATATAAGGTGACACTAAGAAAAATGATTCACTGAAAAAGGTGATGTCAGATTTAGATTTAGGAAAAAGAATGAAATCATTAACAAGAAATACTAGTTTAGCCATTGAACATAATGCAATGGCTTAATTGATGTTTGTAGATATTTGCTAAGAAGTGGGTTTAATTATTTTATGTTATTTACCATAGACTATTTAGAAAATTCTCTAACCAAAGGAAAAGAAAACATTTCTTTTGACAGCATAGGTCTATATTAGTACAAGTTGCTGATTGCAGTTACTATCAATGGTCAGTGTTAGTTTGGGGAATAAGTGACTACACTTGCATCTTTCTGTGAACAAATGTTTTCTCACTTTGATTCTTACAAACAGAGTTACTTTGAATATTATAATTTATTATAACTTATCCAAGGATACTTCGCAAACAAATAGTGTTGAACTTGGGTCACAACATATACTGTAGCCATAGCAGCAGTGATGTGTCTAACCTGACGAAGCCCATCCATCTTCAAGTTGGTTTTGAATTCAGTGTTTTTCACTTCTAGACTGGTTGTCACCCAAAGCTAAAGAGCCAAATCTGTCCTGCTGTTAACCCCAGCTGGAAGGAGAGATGAATTTGTGGTGGCACGGAGCAAGCGAAGGACCGGATATTAACCCTCAGAGGTTTAGATAGTAAATGACCAATACTGGTCTCTGCGCACCCGGCTCCACGCAGAATTTCCGGTGGAAAACTAAAAAGAAATAAAAAGAATGATAAACAATTTTCCACCAATTAAACAGCTCCGCGCTATACCCAACAGTTTGTTTCAGCAGACTGACTATGATCCGAAGGACACACATAAATAGAGCGATAAATTCACTTCTAAGACAGAAAGCTTTGAAGTACCGTCAGTGAATGTCGCTACGCCTTTCTCACCCGTGAAACCCGATGCCTTCAGCCTTCCTTCACCAACGGAGATATCAAAGGACTCCTACCAACCCATTGACCTCACCTTTCATCTCCTGTGACCAGCACGTCATGAACTTAAGTATTAACAAAAGACACTTATATTCTTTTAATAATCGGATTTCTCTTCTATGAATGAACATTTTGTAACGGACTTTGTGCGTGTAAAATCAAGAAACATTGTACTATTCATTGATGTTGTATTTAAATACAAAGTGTTTTTGATATACCCTTCTCTTTCGTATGTTATTTTGTTTATGTTATGGTGACCTCAATTTGATCGCTTGTTGAACCTTTAGGCCAAACTAACGGCTGTCCCGGACTGCTACTATTAATCTACCTTCTGATACAAGCAACAATTAACAACGAGAACTCTACCCCCCATCACCATAAGTGGTGACCAAGACGTGATTTTAACACATATATATACACGCACGCACAAAAAAAAAAAAAAAAAAAAAATTCAACTGTCACAAAATTAGAATTTTTATTCAACACAAACCAAAAACATGGCAGATGACGCTGAAGAAACTACAATTAATCAAAACCAACCAATCCAAGCTGTTGCGATAAAACCACCAAACTTCATTGAATCAAACGTAATAGCTTGGTTTGCGATAATGGAGGCGCAATTTAATATTGCAAATATAAGACAGACCAGTCAAAAATTTTTTAACACATTGGCAGCTCTCCCTGTGGACGTAGTAGGAAATATACAGCCAACTATACTGCAATCAAAAGATTACGACGCACTAAGAGAAGCAGTGACGGGCGCTTACGAGAAAACAAAACCAGAGATGCTGGACAAATTAATGTCGTCATCGACTGTAACAGGTCGTCCCTCAGTATACCTGAATGAACTTATGTCATTAGCAAGCCGAATTGGCGTAGGGGACGATATCGTACGTCACAAATTTATTCAAGCCCTACCTCACTCCATTAAACCAGTGGTAGCGGCACAAGTCGATTTAGACACAGATCGCCTTGGAAGAATGGCGGATGACTTACTATTATATTTTAACAAACAAGACACCGCACATATTCGACAGATTTCGGGGAAGCAAAGGGATGAACAGCAAAATAAAAATGAAACTAAAAGGATACATGGCTGTTCCCACAGTGAAAATAAATTCCCTACCAGTGTTCGCCCTTTTAACAAGGACCAAAAACCCCTAATTTGCCGAGCGCATTTATACTTTGCGGAACGTGCAAAATTTTGTAAGCCGTGGTGCAGATGGCCAAATAAACGGAATGTTCAAATGCAACCCAACTCTCGCCCAAATTCACCAGTTCCTCGTGAGATTTCGGAAAACTAACTAGGCGAGAGGTGTTAGCTTCCATTTCCTCGCCGCTTCTCATTGTAGCCGCACGGTTAGGAGCTCAAAGTTTAAATTTTATTGTGGATACAGGAGCTGCCGTATCTATACTTCCGAAGAGATATTTAAGTGGAGCTGTAACATACCCAACCAATATCTCTTTAGTGTCTGCCAACGGTCAAAAGATTGAATGCTCAGGACAAGCAGTACTGAATCTAACACTACGGAACCTCAGACGAGAATTTACCTGGACATTTATAATAGCCGAAACTGCTCAGCCACTCCTAGGATACGATTTCCTAAACCATTTCGGGCTAATGGTGGACTGCACAAACAATAAGCTGATTGATAAAATGACTAATAGACAATCCGATGCACACCCATCGTCTATTATCATGAATATAGATTTAGTACCGAATAAAGATGCTAACAAAATGGTACGAGCAATTCTGGAGAAATACCCAAACTTAATTTCTCCTCATCGCGACACGAATGCAACAAAACCAAAGATATTCCATAGAATAGAAACTGGTAGCAACCCTCCTACTTTCTCCAGAGCCAGACAATTATCAGCTCAGAGATGTGAAATTGCAAAAGAGGAATTCAAGAAACTTCTAAAGGCAGGAATAATTTCCCCTTCAAACTCTGAATGGAGTTCAGCCTTACATATGGTACCGAAGTCAGACGGCACATATAGACCTGTTGGCGATTACAGACATTTAAATACCATAACAAAAGCCGATCGATATCAAGTCCCAAATATAAATTCCTTGTCTTCAAAGCTTCATAATAAGAAGTTCTTTTCAAAGATAGACCTGTCGTCTGCTTATCATCAGATACCTGTACATCCGGAGGATGTTTGCAAGACAGCCATCTCTACCCCTTTTGGGTTATTTGAATATAACTATATGCCTTTCGGACTACGGAACGCATCATGTACTTTTCAGAGAATGATGGACAATATCTTTCGTGATACTGATTATACCTTTGTATATATCGACGATATCCTTATATTCTCAGAAGATGAAGAAACTCATTCCAAGCATATCGACCTAGTACTACAAAAACTGTGTGAGTACGATTTTAAAATTTGTCTCTCCAAATGCATATTTAGTGCTAATGAATTAGACTTTTTAGGATTTCATATTTCTGCTAGTGGTCTCAAACCCAGTGCTAAAAAGTTGAATGAATTAAGTGAATTTCCTCAACCAAACGATTCCAAATCACTACGCCGATTCATCGGAATGGCAAATTTTTACAGAAAACTTGTGCCAAATTTCAGCGATATCATACTACCTCTCACGGAAAAAATACGTTTAAACCAAAATTCCAAGTCATTAACCCTAACAAAGGAAGAAATTGAATCTTTCGAAAATATGAAAAAGTCTTTATCAAATGTAACTGTTTTGGCTTTCCCCAGCTCGAAAGCTAACAACTATCAACTTGTAACAGACAGTTCGAATTATGCGGTGGGTGCAGCACTTCATCAAATGATTGATAATCAACCCATCCCCATAGGTTTCTTTTCAAAGAAATTATCCCAAACCCAACAAAAATATTCTACTTTTGACAGAGAACTACTAGCTGCCTATCTAGCAGTACTCCATTTTAAACATTTAATAGAAGGCAGAAATGTAATGTTACTGACGGATCACAAACCACTTTGCAGTGCTTTTAAAAGCCAGTCTTCCTTAAAATCAGATAGACAACAGCGTCACCTCTGTTTTATCAGCGAATATGTAAATGACATTTCACATATAAGAGGTTCACAAAATATAGTAGCTGATTGTTTATCACGACCTGTCAACGCGATCACTATTGATATATGTGACTTACAAGAAATAATGAAGCATCAAGCTACTGACAATGAAATTCAGGCATTCAAAGATCAACTGAAACCATACACAATAAATCAAAATGAAACCATATTATGTGACACGACATTACCTTTTCCACGACCTTTTGTGACTGAAAAGCTCAGAAAATCGGTATTTGACAGTCTGCATAATCTATCACATCCAGGAATAACATCTTCAAGAAAAATAATAAAATCCAGATACTATTGGCCGAAGATGGACAAGTCAATAAAAACCTGGTGCACAGAATGCCAACACTGCCAACAAGCAAAAATAATAAAACACACAAAGAGCAAAGTAAATCCATTTGAATTACCTTCCAGTCGTTTTGAAACGGTGCATGTGGATATTGTCGGTCCCTTACTACCAGTAAAGAACCAAACTGACCCTTATTTTTCACCATATCGATATTTATTAACATGCATTGATAGAAATACGAGATGGATAGAAGCATGCCCAATAACAGAAATTACGGCAAAATCAATATCAACGGCTTTTGTCAATCTGTGGATCTCCCGATTCGGGGTTCCTCTTCATGTCGTTACGGACAGAGGAAGCCAATTTGAATCCGAATTATTCTCAGAACTATCAAAAATAATAGGCTTCCACAGATTACGAACAACGGCGTACCATCCGCAAACGAATGGATTAGTTGAGCGAGCACACAGAACTTTAAAAACGGCTATTATAGCCAGGAAAGAATCGTGGTTGTCAGCTCTTCCTATCGTCCTTTTGGGAATGAGGATAACACCTAACGAATCAAACTATTCTTCATTTACTGCAGTAACAGGGAGTCATGCACAAGTCCCCCGATTGTTAATTGACTCTATCAAGAACGAGAATAGTGAAATGACAAACTCGCACGTTAAAATTCTAGCCGACGAGATGCAAAAATTTGACATGGACAAATTATCCAGGGGACACCTGCATACAATACCTAATTCTTACATTCCAAAAGATTTACAAACATGTAAAAGTATCTGGCTAAGAACAGACAGAGTAAGAAAGCCATTGGAAGCTCCATACACAGGTCCATTCCAAGTATTAAGTCGCCATGAAAAATATTTTACTATTAAAAGATCGGATGACGTACATAGTAATGTTTCAATAGATAGACTAAAACCTGCATATATTTCTGAAAATATAAAATCAAAAGATTCCATTGGATCAAGACCGGATTTGGATAACTCCCTATCTTGTTCCGAAGAAACTAATGATAACAAACCAGAAACTAGAACGAAGTCCGGTAGAACGGTTAAATGGAAGAAAGAAAACACATATTTTTATTATTAGAAAAAAACAACAAAAAAAAAAACAACAACAACAACTCCGTTTACTGGGGCGAAAGTTATGTGGTGGCACGGAGCAAGCGAAGGACCGGATATTAACCCTCAGAGGTTTAGATAGCAAATGACCAATACTGGTCTCTGCGCACCCGGCTCCACGCAGAATTTCCGGTGGAAAACTAAAAAGAAATAAAAAGAATGATAAACAATTTTCCACCAATTAAACAGCTCCGCGCCATACCCAACAGTTTGTTTCAGCAGACTGACTATGATCCGAAGGACACACATAAATAGAGCGATAAATTCACTTCTAAGACAGAAAGCTTTGAAGTACCGTCAGTGAATGTCGCTACGCCTTTCTCACCCGTGAAACCCGATGCCTTCAGCCTTCCTTCACCAACGGAGATATCAAAGGACTCCTACCAACCCATTGACCTCACCTTTCATCTCCTGTGACCAGCACGTCATGAACTTAAGTATTAACAAAAGACACTTATATTCTTTTAATAATCGGATTTCTCTTCTATGAATGAACATTTTGTAACGGACTTTGTGCGTGTAAAATCAAGAAACATTGTACTATTCATTGATGTTGTATTTAAATACAAAGTGTTTTTGATATACCCTTCTCTTTCGTATGTTATTTTGTTTATGTTATGGTGACCTCAATTTGATCGCTTGTTGAACCTTTAGGCCAAACTAACGGCTGTCCCGGACTGCTACTATTAATCTACCTTCTGATACAAGCAACAATTAACAACGAGAACTCTACCCCCCATCACCATAAATTCATACCTCTACCTTGATTAGCACTTAGGCCTTGTATTGAGTGAACATTAGTATAAAGAAATAATACCCTTTGAAGTGAACATAACAGACCCCGTGTCGTAAGAGGAACAATGTCACAGGGAGCCCGCCACATTTTTACTTTGTGATCTGACCAGGTGAAACAATATGGACAACAGAACGAAGATGTGTATGAATTAAGCAGGGGTTTATTACATGAAGGAGAATAGGATGTATATTGGCAATGTCGGCAGTTGGTTGTTGCTGATGCTCCGGTAGAGTGTGGTTGCTTTGGTCGTGTCGGCGTTTGATGATTGCGTGGCTGCTCCAGTCGTGTCGACGGGGTTGGAGGTTGATGATTGCGTGGCTGCTCCGGTCGTGTCGATGGGGTTGATGATTGCGTGGCTGCTCCGGTCGTGTCGACGGGGTTGGAGGTTGATGATGAGTGCGGTTGCTCCGGTCGTGTCGACGGTAAGAGGTTGTTGATTGTGTGGCTGCTCCAGTCGTGTCGGCAGTTGGAGGTTGAAGTGAGTGCCGAAGAACCTTCTGTAAATGATTACTATCAATAGTGTACAGGAAAGGTTTGTTGGTCGTTGCAGGTGGGCTTTGGTCATCAGGTTTGGTTAGGACTGTTGGTCTGGTTATTGCTGTTGGTCGTGGCTGGCGTTGCGGGTCTGCTGGGTTGAGTCCAATCGAAACCTCCCGTAATAATTACTAACAATAGTGTGTACAGGGAAAGGTTGTGGACGACGTGCGCGCGGCCAGTAGGAGTGGCATGCCGAGAGTCAGAAGTGTAGAGAGTGTGTGTGTGTGTGTGTGTGTGTTCCAACTCGCGTCCAGTTGGCAGACAAAAAAAAATGAGAGCGTAACTTAATACACAGCCTGGGGCGGCATCCTGGCCTCGAGGCCAGGTGCCTGTGCACCGATCGAGTCAGTACCGACCTCGAATTAGGTGATGAGTCGCTGTGTTAAGTTCGGAGTGCCTCACGACAAAAAATGACATTACTGAAATGTCAAGAATCTCTAAAAAAAATGAGTGGAGATTTCTATGCGAAACTTACAGTGTAAAAACGCTTGGAGGTGTATTACGATTAGGTTTGTAACAACCGTGAACGAAAGAGTTAATCAGTTCATCCCCAAACGAAATTACAAGCGTGCAGGGATCATGGTGGAAAGGTCAAGGTTGAAAAATGCCGTTCTCTACCGCCTTTAGTGAGCAGCCAAAAGCGGCTGCGATAGACCCTCTTTTCTCATGCATGCACCATTTGTTCTTTTGTTGGGGCATCCTGGGAGATTCTTCTTTTTATTTTTTTTGTATTTCTTTTATCTTATTGTGTCTTTTTTTTATTTTTATTTTTTTTATTTTATCAATATACAATCTGCACAAATCTTCAGCTGGTGTGATTGTTCTCTTCTTTGCTGTTACCATCAACTTTACTTTGAAAATTGTACCAATTCTGTGAAAACTATCCAGAAAAGTATTTTCTCCTTTTCTACATTTTATAAAAAGTTTTCTATTCTGAGGACCTTATGCAGCATTATAATTTTTATTGTAAAAGGAAATATATTTCATTTGCCTTGATTATTTTTATTTTTTACATACATGTTATTGGCCATCATTTGGCACACAATGCACTTAATTTGTGTAATTCTTTCAATTTTGTGCGTTAATAATAAATTTATCGTTTGTTCTTAAATTCGGCTAGCGTCGTCTGTCTTTGTTGTGTTTCGTATCCGTCTAAAAATGTTACCTCAAACATTTTTTTAACTATTTTTTGTTGTTTTTTATTTTTATTTTTATTTTTAATAAATAAACAATACATTTATGGGCAAAAATAACCTAAATAGCCTAGGCAGTTCCGTATCGATACCTATTTACTACCCAGGACATTCTCGGCAGAATCTAATAATTATTCTTATAGTCGCTTTGTTAAAATTTTGCACTTAGTAATACAACTTTTACAGTCATAACAAGATTGAAAATTTAATAAGCAGGGGAGGCAACTCTTAAATCCTCAGCTCTGTTTTAAAACGAAATGTACCATGCATCACGCAAATAATTCGTCAATAAAAACTATCTTCTGAGTTTATAGACGTTAGGGATGGGACAATGAAAAAAACAAAAATAAAAAAATGAAATTGTCAAAAAGGTAGGTATCACCAAAATGCGTGCTCATTTTCGATAATAAAAAATTAATAAAAGACTATTTTTTTTTAAAAGCTATTTTTTTTTACTAAAACTCAGCGAAATCTCCGGAATTAGATTTTATTTTCAGTACTTTAAAAAGATTTTTTTTTTATTAATGGATTAATATAGGACAGGTTATTTAAAAAAAAAAACTGTGTCGTAAAAATATCTTTTTTGGTTAGTTTCACCAACCTATTTCGCTATATCATGTGTAAGTTTAAAAATTCTTTTTTTATGGGGATTAGCGATTTTTTTTTTTTTTTACACACATTTATTATTGAGATATAAAAATTGCGCAGTATCACCTGTGAGTACTGAAAAAAATTTCGTCCCGGTTTAAAAAAAAACAAAAATCAATTTTGTTGTAAGTTGGTACTTCAGCTTGCATAATTTAATAAAAAAAATATATATATACAGTATATATATTTTATTTCAGATTTGACAGGAAAAAATCGACATTCGATATTTATGTTGGAAAATTTTACTTTTAAGTTTTAGTTTTAATTTTTCAGTGAGATTTTGAAACTCATCCAGTTCGCGACAAGAGATGTATTAAATAAGAAGTAAAGACAAGTTTTGAAGAATCGAAAGATGTAAATTTTTATGCTATTTTCGAGTGTGAACATTTTTTTAAAAAGGTTTTTTTTTTTTCATTTTTGTAAGCGGTAGATTATTTTTAGTATGAAAGTTCAAAAAGGAAGTAATTCAATAATCCTGTGATCGCAATGAACAGTATCAATTCAATGAGTCTTTTTTATCACTTTACGCAAGTTTTTGTAGCACTGCCTTCAGTTTAATAAATTTTGAAATCAGAATAATTAAAATTACCTTATTGGGGGCAATTAGATATTTTATGACATCAATCTGGTAAGTAAAATAAAAAAGTAGTGAATTAAGCTCAAAACTCAAAAGTATCATTTAACTAGTTTTTAATTAATTTCATTTTTTGAAACTAATGTAGCATAAAAACAAAGTTTTTCATTCTACTATGTTTCGCAAAAAAGTCTATGGAATTGAAAAATAATTTCTTAAATTAAATTATTGGTTCGGTTAAAGAACATATGTTTTTTAAATAAAAAATATCATATTGTAGTTGTTTTTGTCCTTTGTACTTTTAAAAATTTGACGCGCGATTTAAAGTAATAATGCTGTTGATGACCTATATGACATTGATAACAGCACATTGGCTACCGTGCGTAAATAAACATTATTTTCATTATACTTTAAGCAAAAAGTAAGCATTGATTTTACAAAATTCAGCTAATTATATAAAAAAATATAGGTTATCTCCCCTTGGTTGATAACACCTGCTGATAGAAAGCTTATCGCAGCCGCTTTCGGCCGTTCACTAAAAGCGGTAGAGAACGGCATTTTTCAAACATTTTAAGATAGGAAATGACATTGGATTGAACAAAAAATTATCCTTGGATTCAGATTAACCTTTTAATATGGGAAATGATATTGACTTGAATGAAAAATCATCGTTGGCTCCAGATTAACTTTTTAAGATTGGAAAATATATCAGATCGAAAGAAAAGTCATCGTTGGTTCCAAATTAAATTTTTGAGATTAGAAATGATATTGGATTGAATGAAAAATCATCGTTGGCTCCAGATTAAACTTTTAAGTCTGGAAACAATTTTTGATGGAATTTAAGTCTTACCTGGCTCCAGATTAAACGTTTAAGATTAGAAATGATGTTGTATCAAATGAAAAATCTTCGTTGGCTCCAGATTAAACTTTTAAGAATGGAAACAATTTTTGATTGATGAAAAACATGATTGGCTGCAGATTAAAACTTTAAGATTGGTAACGATTTTGATTGAATGAAAATTCATCGCTTATATTTTTAAGATTGGATACAATTTTTCATTGAATAAAAATCATCTTTGGCTCCAGATTAATCTTTTAAGATTATTTTTTATTGAACTATTTAATATTGGAAACAATTTCTCATTGAAAAAAAATCATCGTTATTTCCAGATTAAACTTTTTAAGATTGAAAACGATTTTTGATGGTATGAAAAAAACATTACTGGCTCCACAATACATTTCTAAACTTGGAAACGATTTTTGATGGAATGAAGAATCATCCTTGGCTCCCGGTTAAATTTTTAATATTGGAAACGATTTTTGATTGATTGAAAGTTCAATGCTTGCTTCAGATTATGTTTTTAAGATTGGTAACGATTTTTCATTGAATAAAAAATCATCGGTGGCTCCAGATTAAACTTTTAAGATTAGAAATGATTTTTCATCTAATGAAACATTATCTTTGGCTCTAGATGAATCTTTTAAATTTGAAACGATTTTTGATTGTATGAAAAAGCATCGTTGGCTCCACAATAAATTTCTGTTTGAAAACATTTTTGATGGAATGAAAAATTGTCCTTGGTACCAGATTAAAACTTATAAGTTTGGAAATTATTTTTGAATGTATGAAAAACAATCGATGGCTCAGTATTAAATTTGAAAGTCTAGATTATCCTTTTACGATTGGAAACGATTTTTGATGGAATAAAAATCATCACTAGCTCCATATTAATATTTAAGATTTTTAATTCAATTAAAATCTTTTACAATCATAAAGTTTAATCTGGAATCCAACCATGAGTTTTTCGTACGTACTATCAAATGATTTTTGATAAAATGAAAAATCATCGCTTGTTACAAGTTATATTTTTAGGGTTGGAAACGATGCTTGATAGAACGAAAAGTCATCGTTGGCTCCAGATTAAACTTTTAAAATTTTAAATAATTTTTGATTGAATGAAAATTCATAGTTGGCTCCAGATTAAACAGTTAAGATTGGAAATGATTTTTGATTGAATGTAAAATCATCGTTGGTTCCAGATTATACTTTCATGATTGGAAATGATTTTGAATTTAGCTCAAAATTCTGAGATCAGCCTATACTTATCGTATAAGTCGTCTGCCAAACATATACTTCGGTCAATGTCTACACTTAGTGTGTCAGCGGTTGGGCGCGATGTTTGCTGTAGCGTTAAAAGAATACTAAATGTATGTTACTATTATTTTATAATAGTTTCTGTGTTAATATGCCAAATATGTTCACCAAACACAAGCTTTAGTGGGATATAAATGTGTCAGCCTGCTGGAGGTAGGGTAAGCGGAGAACATTAATGGTTAGGAGTGGAATCCCATTTGTTTGCAACTCGCCATATAAGTCGACAGCTAGTTTTGGAAAAATCTTTCTAGCTTAAGAATCTCGACTTGTACGTCGCAATTTACGGTACATAAAAGTCCAGTACTCTTTTTTTTCTTTCTAATTAAATTTTTTCCTGTTTCTTAATTTGGAAGGCATCTCATGCTATTTATTTGTGTGTTTCGGATTTTGATGTCGCACTTTTTTTGTCTCTGTAAAACGCTTCAAAGATCTTGAAAATTGTGTACTTGCTTGATTTTGATATCTCCAATTTGTAATTTGCATGTTGGACTGCCCCTTTTACCGACGACCATGCATTATGTCTTCTTGCAATTAATGTTTGATCCTTTCCTCTCGCTTTTCTTCACCACATTTTGTAGAGGTTACTGTAGTTTCCTTTCTGTGTCTGCTACCGACACTGTGTCATCTGCGTATCTTATGTTAATAATAACTTAGGACTTCTAATTCTCTCCGAATCGCCTCACTGTATAAGTTGAATAAGTCATATAAGAAGATATATCCTTGACTAACACCCCTTTCTATTTTTAAAATATTTACTGTATATATGTTCTATTCGCCTGCAGGAGGATTTCTCCGAGTATCAGTTCTGGATTATTCTAATATCCTTTCCAAATATGTCATGGTTACCTAACAGTTTCAACAATTCTATAAATCACAGGGACATCTCCTCCTGAATCTGTATTGCTCTTTAAGATAACATTCTGAGCATAAAAATTACATTTCTTGTTCCAGTGTCTTTAATGAACCCGCACAGTTCTTGCCTTATTTCCAGTATGATTCTGCTGCGCGCTCTACTCACCAGAATTCGGATTATAAGTTTTGTTATGTAGCCCATTAGGTTGATTGCCCGATAGTACTTGTAAACGTTTGTACCTGGATTCTTAGTCAGTGCTATGAAAATGGATCTACTTAGGTCTTCTGGCATATCAACATTGTTGTATATTTCATTTATCATGTCTGTAAACTTGTCAATGCCGAAATCATCTAAGGCTGCCAGCATCTCTGTTACAGTTCCGTCTGGTCATGTTGCGTTGTTTCTGTTTATAGCGAAGAAAACGGCGACTTACCTCGTCAAACCAAGCGACAGCGCGTCACGTGTATCCTACGACGGAAAAGAAAATTACTTACGCCCCCCCCCCCGAAAAAAAAGGGGGGGGGCACGTATTCCGCATGACACACTGAAGACGGAATATTTAGATTAAAAAAAAGGTCCGTCGCAGGAGTACTCTATAAAAGTATTTTGATATGCAAAAATTAGGCGTCCTCTTTCAGTTGTCGACGAATGGAAAGAAAAAATGATCGGCCGATAAAAGTAGTTGGTGTTCTAGAATCAGGAGGAAAAATATGATATATTTTGGCTACCGCGTTCGTCGGAAAGTGAGTTATTTTTCTGACTGGTTACGTGCATTGGGATTTGTGAGGTAGGACCTGCGAATCGAGTTTTCGGCATTTCTTTCTGCCCCCGATATTCGAGTCTGAACTTACAGTGATTTGTTCTCTGCGTTGTGGAAGTAATCTGTGACAAACATTTCCTTTGCAATCCCAGATCGCTTCCACTGTTCAAATTGGCCGGTGTCGATTTCATTTCAGATTTTAATATTTCTGAACCTTCGAAATAAAAAATACTTCATTTTAGAAAAAACTTATTAAAAAAAATTATATCGCAAGCTAGGTAAACAGATTTGAAACTGCAGCTATGAAACTAAAAACTAATATTTTTATTCTACGCCATCACCGATGAAAATTTCTAATGTGATGAAATTTTAGCTATTTAATTCTCAGAAGAATTAAGTCTAGTGTCCAGACAAGAAATTTTCAACAGTAAGAATTTGCCCCAAGACATTCTGTCAATTAAAGATTAAAAACGGAAATATTCAATTTGTAATGGCCTTTGGGCAGGATCTTCTACTCGATTACACAATAAATTCATGTGCAATTGGAAAAGGAAAATTAAATTTAGTTTATATTAAAGCAACATTTCCTAGAATGCTGCGTAAATCCGATTTTAGACAATTTAATTTACTCCGATAATGATACTAAAAGTGTACCGTCAACAATATTCGTGGCTATCATTGAGTTGTTAATAGATTCAAAACGGCATAGATTTCCTTTTCATAGAAAACACACTCTTCCTTTCACTCGCTCGATTGGTGCAAATGTTAACAGGGCTATCTTTTTCTGTAATGTTAAAGAAATCTTAGAAGTGTCTTTGAAGTTTTATCCTGAAATAGCTTACACGGCTTTGTGTATGATGAATTAATTTCAACATTACAGCTCCTTCCCCACAGAGGAAACGTTTCTGACCTCTCGCTCCTCTTTCGCTATTTCCATGGCAAATATTTAGACGAGCGACATTTCTTATTTCCAACAGTTCAGACCTTTTTATGCTACGTGCGCAGGATCGACTGGTATTCTGGTGATAAGGAAAAGGTTTCACTCAGAATTGTTACATTGTGGAACAGACTCCTGAGTGGATGCTTCCCTGGTTACTACGATTTTAACGTCTTCAAGTCTATGGCCAACTGTGATCTACTCTACATATAATTTTTTTAATGATTTCACTCCAAGCAAGGCGATAATGCTACTAAGACACAAGGGGTTATTGAGAGTGGAAGAGAATGATAAAACGCTACGGAGGAGATATAGGACAATAACAGAAGAGGTATCAGGAAGATAAAACATTGTAATTGACGTTGCTTTAAAATCTTTGAAGATTATAGGTGGCTGAGAAACAAGAAATCGGAGGAGTTGCACAGGCGATAAGTGCGAGAAAAGAAACTATTAGAATAGAACTTGCGGTTACTTCTAGCGATTTCATCAATGAAACGATGAGACCTAACTGCCAATCTAGTAGTACGCTTAAATTCACGCGGTCAAAGCGGAAAGCTCATTAGAACAATTAGCATAGAAATATTTATGCAAAAGAGAGAAGCCACGTCACGGCGGTGGGAAAGTGATTGAAGTCAAGATGTCATGTCAGGACCGATAACATTACAGAGCCTCCATTAGATTTTATCGAGAATTCAGTAACCCTCTACCTTGAGTGGCTCTTCGGCTTTATATTTGATGAACAACTCTATACAACTTTGTATTTGATGAACAACTCTATAAAAATAGGGAGTAATTTCAAGTTGAAGTAATTTACAAAAAAATAAAAAAATAAAAATAGCATTGTCACTTTTCTTAAAATCAGGATTACCAAAATGAAAAAAAAAACCCCACAGAAAACAGTCAGATTATGTTTAACTAGTTTTTATGAAGTCATGTTACAAGCTTACGTCTTTAACTGAATTTTTCTTATCCTAAATTTCAGCTAATACAAAGCTTGAGAGACAGTAAAGTTTAATTTCCCCAAAATAGTAATGTTGAAATCATCACTTGATAAGACACCAGAAGTGTTGAAACAAAATGGCTATTTTTGTAGTGATTTTATAACATATTTATGTTATAATTTTCGAATAAATAATTATATTTGCTCTATTCTGTATTGAGCACTCTTTTAAGAATAGTAATTGTTGGTTATTGGAATTTATTCCGTATATACCAATCCGATAATTTTAATGTCTTTAATGATGTCCTTTTCGATTTTGTATTTTTTTGGCATTCAGTTAAAACGATCTGATTTGGTGTATTGTTTCGACGCCTATCAGTTGTTCTCTGATTGTGTTGTCTATTCAATGATTTATGAAGTCATTGTTTAGGTTTTCTTTATTCGCTGAAAACAGAATTCGTTCGACATTTCTTTTGAGTACTCTGAAATTTTTTCTCGTATTATTAAATATTTGCTCTTTCCTCAAGAACATACTATCTATTTATCTATCTGATTCTGACCATATCTATCTATCTATCTATCTATCTATCTATCTATCTATCTATCTATCTATCTATCTATCTATCTCATTCTGTCCATATCTATCTATCTATCTATCTATCTATCTATCTATCTATCTATCTATCTATCTATCTATTCCATTCTGTCCATATCTATCTATCTATCTATCTATCTATCTATCTATCTATCTATCTATTTCATTCTGTTCATATCTATCTATCTATCTATCTATCTATCTATCTATCTATCTATCTATCTATCTATCTATCTCATTCTGTCCATATCTATCTATCTATCTATCTATCTATCTATCTATCTATCTATCTATCTATCTATCTATCTATCTCTTTCTCTCCATATCTATCTATCTATCTATCTATCTATCTATCTATCTATCTATCTATCTATCTATCTATCTATCTCATTCTGTCTCTATCTATCTATCTATCTATCTATCTATCTATCTATCTCATTCTGTCTCTATCTATCTATCTATCTATCTATCTATCTATCTCATTCTGTCTATATCTATCTATCTATCTATCTATCTATCTATGTATTTTTTTCTGTCCATATCTATCTATCTATCTATCTATCTATCTATCTATCTATCTATCTATCTATCTATCTATCTATCTCATTCTGTCCATATCTATCTATCTATCTATCTATCTATCTATCTATCTATCTATCTATCTATCTATCTATCTATCTATCTCATTCTGTCCATATCTATCTATCTATCTATCTATCTATTTATCTATCTATCTATATTTTTCAGATCTTCTTAATTTTGATTTATGTAACTTCATATCAGCCTGTTCATCTTTTTATTTATATATATTTCCGCTGAAATACATATCTCTCGTTGTGTTCCAATTTAGAGCAATCAAGTTATATCTATCAAGTTGGCCCGAATCTTTGTTCTCTTATTGTCTTTAGATGACACCAGAACCATTTATTTTCAGCTACATTCGCAAAGATCGTCTTTGATTCTCTAGTGACAGCTATCGTATCAGCGTGCATTTAAAAGGCTTTTCTGAATATTTGTAGATTTTGTTCCTTGATTAAAACATTATCAAAAGGAGGCAAATAAGCAAATATTTTTGGATTATTATGATTTTCTTAAAAGAAAGGTGCATTCGGCTCAGCTACAAACGAAAATGATTTGTACTGTTTATGAGAAGTCTCTGCATAATCGAACGTGGTTTGTGATGCTTTGTGCTGGAGATAATATTCTGAATGATACCGCGCCGTCGGGTAGACCAGTTAAAATTGATCAAATGGAAAGATTATTTTCAAATAATCAAAGTTATACGACGTGAAAGATTGCCAATATATTTCAGTGTTAACTCTGGTAAAAGTCGATCATAATCCAGAGATAGAGATGGGCGTATTGAAAGGAAGTCCTCTCCAGCTAGCTTCTTCCAGAGAAGACATTGATTCGAAGAAGACGTCTTCATTCTTCAGGATGTAGGTGATCATGGCCCTCCACATCTTTCCGTCCCTTGTAGGTCCTTATAAACCATGTTCTAACATCAAGTATGTTACGTGCTGCTATTCCCTATTCCTCTTTTTCTCAATCTATCCTGTGAGTATCAGATTTTCCAAGCCCTCCTTCCTCATTACGTGCTTTCAGCTGCCTGCTCCTGATGTTATGTATAAGTTTCCTTTTTGTTTCCATTTTCTTCAAAACCTCGTTATTGCTCACATGTTTGGTCCATGACATCCTCGCCATCCTTCTGTAGAACCATACTTCTGTTGCTTCAAGTCTCTTCTTCATCTTTGAAGAGATTGTCCAGCTGCCATACGGGAGGATATATATCGTGTAACTGTTCAATACTCTTGTCTTTGTTTCTAATGAAATTTTGATGTCCCTTAATACACTGCTTAGCTTTTGGAATGCATCTTTGGCCATCCCAATACTTCGGATTTCGGTGTCACATTTTCCATCCTCTGTTAGAACACTTCCCAGATATTTACATTTTGTATTTGATTGATTTTAGTGTCCCTGATTTATAATTTGCATTTTGGGCTCATCTTTTTGCTGATGACCATACTTTCGGTCTTTTTGTGGTTTACACTTTGTTCTTTCTTCTGGCTTTCCTTCGCTACCTTCTGTAGGAGCTTTTGTAGTTTCATTTTCGTGTCTCCTATCAACACTGTGTCATTTGCATAAATTGTTGTTATTAAAATAGTGGCCGCCAATAATGAATCCTGCTAGGACTTTTAATTTTCTTAGAATGGTCTCGCTGTGTAAGTCCGGTGAGAAGACACATCCTCGTCTTACACACCTTTCTATTTTTGCAGAACTCATTTTCTGTCCGGCTTGCTGTCAGTATAGGCTCTTGATTATTCTAATATCCTTCCCAAATATGTCATGGTTGCTGAGCAGCAGTAACAGATCTTTGTGGCGTTCTTTATCAAGCGCCCACTCTTCCTAATTCGACGATTTGAAGGTAGCAATTGACAGGCAAAAACACCCGGAATTATTTAAGAGAGGAGTGGAAATATTCTATCAGATTGTTAACAAATTCAAGACGTGAAAAAGACAAAAGACACTGAAGAAAGAAGTATACAGAGTATAACTATATAGATTAAAAATATAAAAACTCACATGTGAAAACGTAATCACAGTAAAGGCTTAAAGATATAATTTTCATCTACACCCTTGTGCAAATTAATTGAAAACAACCGCTTTAGTTTCCTTTCTTTCACCACACGGTCAGTTTTAGAGCCATTGGAGTGAAAGGGTGTAATAGATTTCTAATATTTCCTCAGATTAGGTCATATGCGGTGGTGTGCAGTAATATGAATGTATTTTCGGGTGTGTGATAAAATTTGTTTGGCTTTGAAAAATATTGCATCATCCGTGATTGTTTCAGATTTGTATTACGCCCAGACACTATTGTCTCGACTGTCGATTAGTTGTCCTACGGCCAGTGTCTGCGATGGACATTACTCCAAGGAAGCGTATGAAAAATTGTAACTGCACGAACACACTGGCAAGCCTCACCAGTGTGCAGATCAAAATACTATCGACTGACCCCCAAACTCTCCTGATTTAAATCCAATCGAAAATCTGTGGTCAACCTGCAAGTAAAAACTTTGTGGAATAGACATATGAAGTACTAACATGTGCACTGGGCCAGGTTTCATTCGAAAAATATGAAAAAAGTAAATAATAACGGAATTATTCGTTTTGTTTCAATTAATTTGCACAGGGGTGTAGACTATTATTTTATTATGACAGCGCTAAACTGTTTCCTTTATAATTAACTTATAATGTTGATTATTATTATTATGATTGTAAGCACTTTCCGGTCCCACTAGGGAATGCTGGGAACAACACGGATCCAGCGGTAGTTTGAATAAATAAGTTACCACGTCTCGTGTCGTCTTTGTGTTGCTTCGCCTTTTCAGTGGCCAATCTCATATAACTTATCTTGCCAGCTTAAGCTCAGTAGAACAAACTTAAAATAATTGTTTTTTTATTGCAACGTTTTTAATCATTTCACCCAAAGCAAGGCAAAATGAAAAAAACGTTATTGAAGAGAAATTACATTAAAAAGGCTAGGTTTCAAGGAGACAGACGATAACTATTGACGCTGCATTTAAATTTTTGTAGATTGTATTTGGCAGGAAATCAAGAAGCTGGAAGAGCGCCCCACAAGCGAGAAGTGCGATAGAAGAAACGATTCGAACATAAATTACGGTTACACTATTTACATTATTCGGACTATTGTCCTCATCTTTGTCGCCATGTTTATCACAACGTTTCGGCTGTTGTACGCTCCGGCCTTCTTCGGGTGGTTGGAATATCGAATTGAACCCTTTATTTCGCTCATTGGGATAGACTGTTCTAGTTCCACGTGCCTTGTTTAATAGATGTCAGTTATCAGTTATCTCCTGTTAATTTCCCTCTCCAAGTTCTCCACTGCCTTAACCGGGTACTGAACTCACACTTTTTGGGTCCTGTCACTGGATCTAAATATGGCGACAAAGATGAGGACATTAGTCCGAATAATGTAAATAATGTACACAATACCTCATCTCAGAAATATAGACAGAAATTACGGTTAAATACAGCAATTCCAACAGTCGCAACGATTTTGAATTTCAGTATCGTCGACTGGTTGTCCTACTAAGGCTAGAGATCCAACTCTACCTTACTATTTTACCAATAACTTTGGGGCGGGAAGATTTTTAACTCTGTTTATTGATTCCACTTCTTGTGCTATTAACCGTTACCCAACCCAAACATCCACAAAGACATAGCGCCAGTAACAATGTACACTACAGTTCAAAAGTTTGAGGCCACCCCTGGTAATTTTTTAAATTGACCCTAAAAGTACTTGTTTTGTACTTTAAATACGAGAAAATTATTCTACATGGTTAAAAAAGGGAGACATGATTTTTGATTAGAAATTTTATTATGACGAAAAGAAAAAAAAAGCATTTTATGATTAAATTTTACTCTCGTCAAAATATCCTCCTTTAGTCTTGCTTACTTGTGGCCAGAAATAAAGACACAAAGAGAGGAATCGAGTTAAACAAATATCTTAACAGAAACATTAATATAAACATATAAAAACGAGAGTGTTACAGTAAGAATGTTCAGTCTGACTGTCAGAGCTGACTGTTGGAAACTTCCCTCTCCAAAAGGCAGTATCTGCTTCTAATTATAGCTCGGAGTGTCCATGCGTGCGTGGGTAAATTATAAAAAATTTATTTCTATTTAAAAAAAGAATTAAAAAAAAATGTCAAATTAAATGTAAAAACGTCTAGGTGTTGTTTTTTTTTTTTGTTTATTTACACGTCTTTTGAGAGAGGTGTATTTTTTGTAAGCCGGACGGTGTGTGTAAAAAAAAAAAAGCTGTGCGATTTTTATGACCCTTTCGGATCAGGAATTTGCCGCCAAAATTGTTTGCCAAACTCTGATTTTCTTGTGTGAAATTGTGTGATTTTTATGACCCTTTCGGATCAGGAATAGCCGCCAGAAGCGAAATTTTTGAAGGGCCTTTTTTTTTATATTGGCCAATGAAAATTAAGTTTTCGAGACCCGTAGAAATTCCGGATGGCCCCAAGTGGAGCCGACTTTTTCAAATAAAAGAGAGGGCTTTAGGAAACGAAAGAGTAGAAACGAAAAAATAACGAAAGGGAGCCGAAGCAGAGATCTGAGACGACACGCTGTTGGCAGACCACTTAACACCCTCTCTCGACCGGCAAGTGGGCCATAAATCAGCCTTTCTTCAACTACCAAAAAACCAAACTTTTCCAAAACCAATCCGGCCTGCTGTCAACGAAAATTCTTCAAAGGAGGTGGGTGCTTTTGTGAGTTCTGCTAAGTGTTGGTCTCTTAAAAAAAAAACTTTATCCCTTTTTTGTATTTTTGTAAAGGGTCTAAAACTTTATCCTTTTGTATTTTTAAAGGGTCTGAAATTTTAAAAAACCAGAGTTGGACTAAACAATTAATTTCATAGCTTGTTTCTGTGGGTATTTCCTTTTTAGAAACCCCAGGAAAATATTGTTATCCTGCCGTGTTAGGCGTACAGAAGGAAATTTTTGTGCAAACTTTCTTGTTCTTGTCTGTACCTTTGTGATTATTGTAAAATAATTGTACAATAAATGTTTTTACCTGTTTTTAAAATTTTACGCAGTGGTTTGTCTTGTATCGTTAACTCGCGCTTACTAACGTCAGCTATCGTTTCTTCTGCCAACTAAATTGTGTCTGGCACAAGGAGTTGGTAGGAGGGTGAGAAAAAAAAGAAACAAAATTTTTACAAAATTACCATAACATTACTGCAGCACACATTTTTGGCAATCGTTTCAGAAGTTTCTCAAAGTATAAGATTGATAATTGATTCCATTCTTTTTTCAATGACTCTAAAATCTCTTTTTCATTTTTTCCACTCTTCTGTCAAGTTCATTCCTTGCTAATTCTGGTGGTTCGCTTCAAACTTTCGAACTGTAGTGTACATTTTAATTTGTTTTCGGTTCGAGCCTTGTTCGCAGCTGCTGCCTTATTTTGAATCCATACTGTTTAATTTAAGAGAACGATCGAAAATACTGCGATAAATATTTCACAAAAGATGTGATTAGTAAAAATGTCTAATAAAATACGTTCAGTAATCTTCGTGTAACCATTGGGTTTTAATCTCTGAAAATATCGCCTTAGAATAAATACTCAAAAAAAAAAAAGAAGACTTTCCTAACATTCCTTGAATGAAGTAATCATGATATCTACGGAACAAACAAATTTCCAATGAGAAATCAGCGACAGAAAACGAACGTTAATAAACAATGGCTTCCGAAAGCTCTAAGCAAGTGATACAAATCAATAAATGACAAAAAAGTGGACCCCCCCAAAAAAAACAAAACAAAAAAAAACAACAATAATTATGTATGGTTGTCAACAACAGGAACAACCTAATATTCGTGCTACAAATTCTTCTTCTTCTATGTGCTGCATCCCTTCAGAGTATAGACAATCATGGCTCTCCACAACTTCCTATCTATTGTAGCTCTTAATTGTTTTTAGCCACCCGTTCTGCTATCAATTTGCGCATGTTCGTCAGGTAAGTGACACGCTGTCTTCCCTAATATCTCTTGCCTTCAATAAGGCCTTATGTGTTCAAGGAATTTCAGCCGCCTTTTTCTAAGTATAAGTGTTGCCATTTTATTTCAGGCTTCCTTGTTGCTTACTCCTCGCTCCATCTAGGGAATTCTCAGTATCCTTCTGCAGAACTACATTTCTGCTGGCTCTAGTTTTCTCCTCATCCGTGGGGAGATTGTTCAGCATCCACGGCCATATAATATGATGGATATCACATAGCAATCTAACACACTTTGCTTTGTTTCTAACGATATTTTTATGTTTCTCACTACTTAGTTTTTGGAATGCATTTTTTCTTAGTCTAATGCCTGTTCGAATTTCGGTGTTACATTTCCGTCCCCTGTTAAAAGATTTCTCAGATAGTTAAAATACTGTACTTGCTTGATGTTAGTATCTTCAATTTGTAAGTCGTATCTTCAATTTGTAAGTCGTATCTTCAGTTTTTTTTTGCTGATGACCATACTTTCTGTCTTTTTGCAGTTTAAGTTAGTCCTTTTTTCCTGCTTTCCTTTATTACCCTCTCCAGCAGATACTCTAGTTTTCTTTATGACCATTCATATTTGTCTATATCTCTGAGATGAGGTATTATGATTACTTGTATTATTTACATTATTCGGACTGTTATCCTCATCTTCATTGCCATATTCACAACGTTTCGGCCTCTATATCTCTGAGATGAGGTATTATAATTACTTGGATTAGTTACATTATTCGGATTGTTATATTCACAACATTTCAACTGTTGTACGCCCCGGCCTTCTTCAGGATCTGTCTATATCTCTGAGATGAGGTATTATGATTACATGCATTATTTACATCATCTGGGCTGTTATCCTCATCTTCATCGCCATATTCACAACGTTTCGGCCGTTGTACGTCTCGGCCTTCTTCAGGATCTGTCTATATCTCTGAGATGAGGTATTATGATTGCTTGCATTATTTGCATTATTCGGACTGTTATCCTCATCTTCATTGCCATATTCACAACGTTTGGGCCGTTGTACGCTCCGGACGTCTTCAGGTGATTGGATCTCTGAGACGAGGTATTATGATTACTTACATTCTGTACATTATTCGGACTGTTATCCTCATCTTCATTACCATATTCACAACGTCTCGGCCTCTATATCTCTGAAATGAGGTATTATGATTAGTTACATTATTTACATTATTCGGATTGTTATTCTCATTTTGATTGCCATATTCATAACGTTTCGGTCATTTTACTCTTCGGCCTTTTCCCGATCTGTCTATATCTCTGAAATGAGGTATTATGATTACTTGTATTATTTACATTATTCGAACTGTTATCCTTATCTTCATTGCCATATTCACAGCGTTTGGGCCGAAACATTTATATTTTTTACAATTTTAATCTATCCTTTCTGTATAGACCTAACTTTCTTTTCTATATTATTTCAGATAATGTTTTATATATAAATTTAAATTAACTTTTTTTCTGATTATCCGTAGAAAATAACCACTCAATCATGTTTTTAATTTTAATCTAATTTATTTCAAATTTTACATTCTTAATATTTTTAATTATAGCTTTCCTCCTCCTCCTCCTTCTGTCCAAGAGTTCCTGTAGTTTCCTTTCTGAGTCGGCCATCAACACAATGTTATTTGCCTATCTTATATTGTCCACCGATCATAAATCCTATTAGGGTCTCCAGTTCCCTTAGGATAGCGTCGCTGTAGAGGTTGAATAAATCTGGCGAGAAGATACATCCTTATCTTACACTATCTTCTAATTTCGTGGGGATATCAAAATCAAGCAAGTACAGAAAATTAAAGATCTGGCAAGTGTTTTAACAGACGACGGAAAATGTGACACAGAAATTCGAGGGTGCGTTTAAATAGCGAAAGATGCTTTCCAAAAGCCAAACAAAGTATTAAGAAACAGGAAAAGAGTGCTCTACTGTTATGTAATACCAATGACTGAATTCTGGACAATATCCTCACGAATGAAGAAGAGACTTGAGGCAAAAAATATGTGTTCTACAGAAGGGTACTGAGAATATCATGGCCTGAATATGTGAGCAAGGACGATGTTTTTAGGGAAAATTGAAATAATAATGACATATAATCAGAAAGGGACTGTTGAAATTTCTCGGGCCCATAATAAGGAAAGAGGGCATGGAGAATTTGTCAGGACATATTGAAAGCAAGAGGGACAGACGAAAGTAGCAAATAACCCACTTAATGAGCTTTTGTAAATAATTGGCAGAACAGGGATTAGGAGAGATAGCAAAAGGTAAACTTACTAAGAGTTACAAAGAACAGGAAGTTTAGGAGAGCCATGACCGCTCACGTCATGAATGGACAAGGCACATAAAAGAACAATAGCTAAATCTTTTTACTAAAAAGTTTAATTTTCAGAGAGATTTTTTTATCGTGAGTCAATAATTATACAATTCTTCTTGAAGTGGCTTGGTTATAAAAGTAAGATGAAAATTCCTGTTTAATCAAGTCGATAAAATTTATTTTACATGATTGATGCTACATAATCTTTTTAAAAATCTGTTATATAACGTACCTATGAACACTAATGGGTATGTTCCAATCCTCATAAATACGTTGGACACTATTGTAAGTGGGGGTAATATGGATATAGGCAGCGTGAGAAGCTCTTGCCGTGTCGAACTCTCTGCCTTTGGGTAGAGAGGAACCCGGACGAGGCTATGTCGAGGGGCAGAGTCTCGTCCGGGGAGGTAGACAGATACCCGATTCCGCGTATGCGTGGTCTACAGGCAATTTTTGCACGAGCCTAAGGGCTAGGATTTCAGCATATTCTGTCATCTCGTCTGCAGTCGCTCTCTCACAGACGCGATGTTGCATCGCTCTGCCTTTTCTACAAGTACTTTCACGGTAATTGCTCCGAGGAGTTGCTTTCGCTTGTCCCTAGGCCTCATGAATTTAAACGTCCTACGAGGCTGGCATCCCGTTCCTACCCCTTCACCGTTGAAACTGTTAGATGTAGACGTCTCTTCTACTCCAATAGTTTCATGTCTCGCACATCTCGCCAATGGAACTCCCTTCCCTATTACTGTTTCCCTGACAAATACAATCTCCAACGGTTTAAGTGTAGCGTCAATCGACATCTCCAGTTGCCTTGATCTATCCACTTCCCTTCTCCACATCCTTTCATCTTTCATTCCTATCTGCTCTCGCTCCAAATCTTCTGTAACCCCCTTGCCTTGATCGACCCTCCGTCTTTCTCTTTCTCCACATCCTCTCCTTTACCACTCCTATCTGCTGTTCCTCCAGCCCTTCTGTAACCCCATGCGTGATAGTGGCCTCCAGCCTTGCTTTGGGTGATACGCTTAAAAAAAAAAAAAAAAAAAAAAATTAAATTTGGCCTTGTGCCACATCCTACCTCGTGGGGAGGCAGGTAAATATCGTAATATGCTGTCTAGGTAGTCTTCGATTAGCAGTGGTTTACCTACTTGACGCCGCGGGCGAGTATTGTATTTTGTTTATGTGTAAAGATTACTATTTCATTTCCAGACTCCGTTTTGGTTATTCCTCATTCAGTGACTCTTTCTACGTTACAACAACACACATACATTCTCTGGTTGCAGCAATAAATTCCCTCTTTGACTGTTCAAATAAATGGCATTTTTATTTGTAAAAATGGCACATTCATGAAGATATAGCTGTTATTTGTAAAAATGACACATTTATTCGTAAAAAATGGCGCATTTATTCGTAAAGAAAATGACATCGATTTGTAAAAATTGATAAAAATAGTATACTTATTCATAAAAGAGCACACTTATTCATAAAAATATTTTTTATTTATTTATTAATTTTTAATAACCATTGCCTCGAAAGCACGGTAATAAAGACACTCAGACGCAAGGGGTTACAGAGAGTTAGAAAATATGATAAAAATTTAGCATTAAGGAGAGAAGACAATAAAAGAATTAAGAAGACAGATGATAACGATGGACATTGCATTTAAATTTTTGACGATCAAAGTTGACAGGAAAGAATGAAGCCGAAGGAGAGTTCCACAAGTGAGAAGTGAGACAGAAGAACTTATGGTGACATAGGTTAGCATAGAACTTATGATTACGTCGAGAAATTTCAACTGTAAACCGATGAGACCTTGCCGCCAATCTAGTACCGCGCTTAAATTCATAAAGTCTAGGTACCATAGAGGAAACCTCATCAGAACAATTATCATGCAGTATTTGTAGAAAAGGCACAGGAAACCTACGTTAAGTCGGTGGGAAAGTACCTGAAGTCAAGATGTCAGGCCAGGACCAATAACATTGCAGATTCTTCACTGGATTTGGTCACAAATCTCTAAATATATAGCAAGAGCACCAGACTAGGTGTGGTAGCAATATTTAAAGTAAGTATGAATGGTAGACTTAAATATTTGTAAAACAAAATGGTGCACACATTGATGAAAATCTCACATTCATTCTTCAAAAATGTTCTTTTCCTGATTCCACTTTTAAATAATCTTCGCAAAAAAGTCCTTATTTTTTTTTTACCAGACAACTTGGTTCTTAGTGCAAAATGGGAAAAATGGCTTCAATTCAAGATTTTGGTCAATTATTTTTTTCTGATTGTGGACGGCAGAATACCTAACTGAGAAATTTTTAAAGGAAAGTCTTCAGATGAGTTTGAACAGGTTACCTTTATTGACTTCGGACAATATTTGCGTGTTGCTTGATGACCAGAACCATTCAAATCGAAAACTTTCCCTTTGGGGAAAAAGAAAGAATTCTTTCTTCTCCAAGAGTTAGTGTCAGGCTTTAAGACGCAATTACTGAATCTTTCTGCAAGCCATACTTGTTTAGCCCTTCAAATTGCGCGTTCACAATCACGATCAGGAATTCTAACCATGAGCCTCTTTTCCCGTCTATGGACACGAGATTCAAATATAAAACTAATTAAGATTAAATAAACAAATACAATTTATAGGAAATATAACATTTTTGACTAGGGACTTTTACCTACACCGGAGTTTGTGTGCCATGTTTTGAGGATACAATTATTGAATCTCTACGAATTTCTCTTCAGTATACATTCTAAATTCTTCCATTCGTTCTCTCAGTTTTTATTCTGTAGCAGGGTCACCTTTATCCAGCATGCAACGGGGTGCTGAAAAGTAGGTCAGACCAAGAACCTTTTAACATCCCATCGTCAGATTTAAACTTCGTCTTTACGAAACGTACACTGCCTACTTTCGATATATATATATATATATATATATATATATATATATATATATATATATATATATATATATATATATATTTATTTATTTATTCAAATATATCTTATTTTTAAATATTACTTATCTTTGGAATAGTATTTTTAAGTATGATTTTGTATTTTCAAACATAACTTTATATAATTTAAGATTTTTTTTGTTCATCTCTTAGTTTCAATTTAACATTTCATTCTTCATATAACCCCAATTTAATGTCATAAGGTTACTGCTCGGGTTTAATTTTATAAAACCCCTTCCCTTTAAGACTAATAACTTTAACCCTCCCCTGACCACTCTCTCGTGCCTTTCGTCTGACTGAAACATCGAAATGGATAAATTCTGTATTAGTTTTTCGAAGTTTTTTTTGTAGCTGTCACAGCTAAATTTCTAATTCCGACACGAACTCAGTCTATACTGAGGTTGTATAAGACTGACGAATTTTTCGTCGGTTGAAATAATCCTACTCGCCATATAAGGTAATTTTGTATTTTATTGTGTACTAATTATTTGCTCTGTAATAATAAATATACTGAGCTCTTTTTGTGGATCAGTTTTAATATTTAATACTACTAGGATTCCATTGGATTATATACCAACGAATTTATTATCTTTACTATATATATATATATATATATATATATATATATATATATATATATATATTGCGTGTATTTAGGCAGCATTTTTTCATTGAATTTGTCTATTTATTTTAAGTAAATTTCTTTCATATTGTCTGATAAGCTTAATAACATTATCATTAAAAGATGAAAAACATCGCCATATTGATACATGTTTTTAAACTTGCCCTATATTATTTAATGAAACATGCACCAATATATATATATATATATATATATATATATATATATATATATATATATATATATATATATATATATATATATAATGTCTTCAATCTACCGTGAATCTGACTCTCTAGCATTTGTGTTATAAACTAATTCGCGATGGGTTCCATTTCCAAACAAGCAAAGACATATAGAAGTGTAAAACACAACCTGTTTTATGACTTATCCTTAGTATATCGTATGCTGGGTGGTCGTTTAGTTTAATCTTTATGGCAGAATATTCGATCGAAGTCAAAATAACGGCGTATATTAGAAATTGCAGTCAGTGTCTTTATAGACATTTATAAAATAAATAGTGTATTTATAGATATTTATAAAATAAATAGTTTCTTTATAGTCAAGTATAAAATAGTTTCTTTATAGTCAAGTCAAAAATAAATTGTATCTTTATAGTAATTTATAAAATAAAGAGCAATTTTCTATTTTTCTTAAAACGGCTGAGTACAGCTAGGCAAATAAATTACTGTATTGTGTCAGAAATGGGGCCCTTGCCACGACGACGACGACACACACACACACACACACACACACACACACACACACACACACACACTCTCTCTCTCTCTTCCCCTTCTTTCTCCATCCGCTATTGAAATAAACTGACAAGCCTACGTTCAAACAACACCGGAAAGACCGGTTCTCGTTCGCTCACCGAAGTTAAGTAGCATCAAGCTCGGTCAATACTTAGATGAGTGACAAATTGGGGAACACCGGGTACTTTAAACGGCCTCCTACAATCCGAAATATATTTCTGTTTTAAATAACCAACAAGGAGGTCGATAAACCGTAGAATATCAAATGAAAACCAAAAAGAACACTCAACCACAAGTATAGAAGTCGATGTTGCAATCAATAGGCATACGAACCTGCAAGGCGGAATATCAACACCCGTCTTATAAAATTGGTTTTATTTTATACACTTGTCCTCATCTTTGATGTTGTTATCACAACATTTCGTCTGTTGTACCCTCCGGTCTTCTTTGGGTGTATATCAACCTAGGTAACTTACAGGTAATTCTGAATGAAACACTTTATTTAATCTACAGAGATAGACTCTTCTTTCCATTGTTCATGTCTCGGGATATTGTCTAGTTCTTAGTACTTTCAGGTATTGCTCGTCCGTTTCCGCTCAGTGCAAGTACACACTGCCCGACCAAAGAATTGAACTCACACGGGCAGCATATATATATAAAAAAGAAAAACTTATCACAGCCAACGCGTTTTGACCTTTGAGGGACTTCATCTAGGCAAATGTCCATCAGAGGACGAAGCGCGTCGGATTTCTTTTTTTACAGATATACTCTATCTGAAATTTTTACACACATACACACACACACACACACACACACATATATATATATATGGGATAACGATATATAACTTTTTTTTATATATATTAAGAACAATTTTAGGGGAAAAAAGTTTTCGTGTGACGTGTTTCAATAAAGTCCTAAAGTTTTTTTTCCACTTTCCTTACTTCTTTTCCCTAATATATATATATATATATATATATATATATATATATATATATATATATATATAATTTTTGTTGTGAGTGAATATTGCATTTACAATTATTACGAATAACAATGATTTTTCCAGATACACGTTTTATTATTTAACCTATACAAGGCGACAAGAGATGGCCATCACTTTCCTCGTGTTTTGTGATACAAAAGAAAATGTTAATAAAAAAACAAACTTAGCTAGCTAATAATAAGCGGAGCTCAATCTAACCCAAGTCTCATAAGGCACCTAGTGAGGATCAGACTCATGATTGTATTAATTCTTTTTATTTTATTCAACCAGTTTCCTAAGCACTGCTCTATGCTAGGCATCCACGGATATTTATCGGACATAATCGTGGAGGATCAGAAACGGTACTTGTTATCACTCTACTTCTTTTCTTCGCCCATTAATGTCCACAATCGCAAAATGAGACCGTAGGCAATAATGGGTTAAGTATCGTTTATATGTACACATCTATAATTATATTATTGTGCCCAGTGGATAAAGACGTTGGTTAGATCAAGTGACTAGACCCAAAGAGTTGGGAGTTCAATAACAAGCCACAACAGTGGTGAACCATATCTTGGAGAGTTGAGTTAAAGGGAAATAACTGAGACATCTGGAAGAGATATGGCACCTGGGACTAGAACAGTCTACCCCGGTGGGCGAAATAAAGGGTTCGGTTCGAATTTCCATTCACCTGAAGAAGGCCGGAGCGTACGACCGCCTAAACATTGTGAATATAGCAATAAAGATGAGGATAACATTCCGAATAATGTAAGTAATGCAAGTAATCATAATACCACATCTCAGAGATATAGACAGATCCTGAAGAAGGCCGGAGCGTACAACGTCCGAAACGTTGTGAATATGGCAATGAAGATGAGGATAACAGCCCCAATATTGTAAATAATGCAAGTAATCAATAATACTTCATTTCAGAGATATAGACAGATCGGGAAAAGGCCGAAGAGTAAAACGACCGAAACGTTATGAATATGGCAATCAAAATGAGAATAACAATCCGAATAATGTAAATAATGTAACTAATCATAATACCTCATTTCAGAGATATAGAGGCCGAGACGTTGTGAATATGGTAATGAAGATGAGGATAACAGTCCGAATAATGTACAGAATGTAAGTAATCATAATACCTCGTCTCAGAGATCCAATCACCTGAAGACGTCCGGAGCGTACAACGGCCCAAACGTTGTGAATATGGCAATGAAGATGAAGATAAGAGAATAATGTAAATAATGCAAGTAATCATAAAATAGTAAAATCAAATAGGTAGCTGATCTCGAAAATTACCCACAGTCTATTGTTAATGGATGCAAGAAATGTTAATTTTAACGCTTCTAAAACAAAACTACTTTCTATTAATAATCTTAAAGAACATTTTTTGACTTCCATCACTATGACTGATGCTAATCTTCAGTAGATCAACTAAATGCGCCTTCTTGGTCTCACGTTTTCTATTAATGTGAAGTGGAATGATTATTTTGAATCAATTGCCACGTCCGTTACTAGGAAATAAAGTTCACTGTGACATGTCAAATGATATTTATGACCAGAATCCATCTTGAACATTTATAAGTTTACTATTCGCTTGTCGAGTGGTTAGAACGTTCGCATTCTGACCATGAGACCCGGGTTCGAATCTCATCATAGTCGATTTGACAGGAAGGAGACTTCCTGAACCTTTCGGACTGAAGGGGTCGCTCCCAGCATGCGGCAACTTTGAAAAGTGCCTGCAAACCATACCACGGGTTGACCCAACCCTTGTGAGTGAAGTTGGGTAGATGCAACACTTGAGGGACCGTCGATAGCTGTGCTAGCACGAAGTCACAAGTCATCGTGGCCGAGGGCTTGAGTGTGCTGACCTTGTTCAAATTGTTGATCACGCTAGATAACACGTTCTTCCACAGAAACCGTAACTAAGGTCTTCTCAGTATAGTTGCAGTATCAACCACAGGTTTGGCTCTGTGGGTGTTGAACAAACACAAATGTGCCTGAGCAAGCGTCTGCAATAGGGATTGGCTAGCCGCCCTAGTAGACGGGTATCCTTGAATACAAGTGGCCAGCTATACTATTCGTCCGCGTATCGAATATTGCTGTCGCATCTGGTCTTGTGCTACTGCTTTGAGCTTAGACGTTCTTGGCAAAGAATCGGTAACATTGTCGGTTTTGACCTGGCATCTCGTCCACGTTCCTACTGATGTTAACGTAGCTTCCCTATACTTCTTCTATAAATATTTTCACTTTACTAGTACTGATGAGATTTCTTATTTGGTACCTCGATTTTATGAAGTTAAACGAAGTACTTGATTGGCAGATAGGTCTCATACGGTCACGGTTGTAACTGCTAGTTGTAACTATAATTGCAGTGTTCATAGTTTCTTCCCTGGCACTTTTCACTTGTCCTTTGTAGCTCTTAATAAATCTTGTCTTTTTGTTATCTATATTTATAAAACAAAGGATATTTGTTTGTCTGTGTGATACCTTTTCACTCGAGATCCATCCAACTGATTTTGACCAAACTTGGCGCATATATTGTACAATGTAAAAGATAGTTTCTTAGCGTAAAAATCGATAATTTTAAAAAAATCAATGATCGATCAAAAATCGATAAATTCGACTCGGCATGTTCTATATTATGCACTGTACCTTAGCGTTGTTTTTGTCTTCTTTTCATTATGCCTGAGCGAGCGTCTGCAATAGGGATTGGCTAGCCGCCCTAGTAGACGAGTATCCTCGAATACAAGTGGCCAGCTATACTATTCGTCCGCGTATCGAATATTGCTGTCGCATCTGATCTTGTGCTACTACTTTGAGCTTAGAGGTTCTTGGCAAAGAATCGGTAACATTGTCGGTTTTGACCTGGCATCTCGTCCACGTTCCTACTGATCTTAATGTAGCTTCCCTATACTTCTTCTATAAATATTTTCACTTTACTAGTACTGATGAGTCATCCATTCTTTTTTTTCTTTGTCTAGTTTTCTTTGTGTTACTTTCTGTTGCTGATATTACTAATTCTTCTCTTTATGAGCCCCACGTCCTGGGTAAGACGTTAAACTGCATCCGCGTTCTGGGTAAGACGTTAAACTACGTCCAGCAGCAAGGCCTTTGATCAGGAGGTTTTGAGGAGCGTGGACCACCTCTTTATTGCTGGTGTTCCCAGGTCCACCCTGACTCGGGGTGGTAGCACCTGTTAGGGTCCCAGCTATGGGAAAATAGTTTAACTATTACCAGTAATACTTTTTTTAAACAAATTATTACCACCAATACAATTTTGAAGGAAAGATATTACCAGGAACAGAATTTTGATAAAACAAAATATTACCAGCAATAAATAATTTTGTCAGCATCAAATAACCCATTGAGGTTGATATGTCGTAAAACAAAATAAACCAAACCAATTTAAACCAAAGAATACATACATATTCTATTCATACGAATCTATCCTAAAAATGTTGTCGGCATTAAATAACCCATTGAGGATGATATGCTGTAAAACAAAATAAACCAAACCAAACTTAATGAGCCCCACTTCGAGTTTCCATTCTATTTTCCCCTCTGCTGTATATTTCATTTATTGTATATTCGGTAATCTTGTCTAAATCATCTAAGGCTGCCGGCTTTTCTATTACAATTCCGCCTTGTCCCGCTGCTTTGTTTCTGTTCTGTTTGGCCCTTGGCTGATTTTACTACAGATTTTAATATTTCTGGTCCTTCGATATTTTTGCGCATTGCAGGTTGTCATGGAAGAAGTTCTCCGATGTATTCATTCCATCTCTGAAGTATTTTTTTCTTGTCACTATTATGTCTCTTGATTTTATGCATCTGTTGATGAACATGTATTTTGTTCTGTTATTTCTCTTATTATTTTATGCATATCTGTGATACTCATTTTTTAGTTTTTATTTCTGTACATTTTTTGTTGAGCCATTCCTCTTTAGCCTGCATTTTTTTCTTCTAATTTCTTTGTGCAAAGTCCTATATTCTGTGCCGTACCTTGGCATTGTTTTTGTCTCCTTTTCGTCACGTCCAGAATTCTGTTTGTTATCCCTTCTTGTCTAATTCTCTTCTGGATGATCTCAATTGCTAACTTTCTTTTTCTTTTTTATCTACCGTGTCCCTTCAGAACATAGGCGCTCATGGTTATCCACTTCCCCCTATCCCTTGTAGCTCTTAATAAGCTTTCTCCCTTTGCTACATCCCCCAGGTCATGTTCTATCATCCTCTTGCTTAAGCTCGTCATGCGTTGCTTTCCCTTGTCTCTTTTTGACTCTATTCGACCTGTGAGTATCAGATTCTCCAAGCCCTCCTTTCTCATTACGTGACCCAGAAATTCCAGCTGCCTCTTTCTGATGTTAAGTATAGGCTTCCTCCATGTTTGCATCGTCTCCAAAACCATATCGTTGCTCTCACGCTCGGTCCATGATATCCTTAGCATCCTTCTGTAGAACCATACCTCCGTGTTTCGCAATACTCTGCCTAGCTTTTGGAATGCGTTTTGGCTTTCCCAATATGTCTTCAGATCTCAGCGTCGCACTTGCCATCCTCTGTCAAATCACTTCCCAGTTATTTAAATTTCTGCACCTGCTTGATTTTAGTGCCCCCGACCTATGATATTCATTTTCTGCCTCCTTGAATCTTGTTCTTTTATTGC
Organism: Acanthosepion esculentum; assembly: GCA_964036315.1. Classification (NCBI taxonomy): domain Eukaryota; kingdom Metazoa; phylum Mollusca; class Cephalopoda; order Sepiida; family Sepiidae; genus Acanthosepion; species Acanthosepion esculentum. The sequence continues at coordinate 97,125,957 of OZ038496.1, read as the reverse complement.
CCTCTCTGCTTATTTCACTCTCAGTATCCCCTTGCATCTTAGTGGCTTCATTGCCTTGCTTGGAGTGAAATGATTAAAAATAAAATAAATCCAAATTCGAGATTATTACCTGGACTTGAATACCAACCACTTGTTCTGGTGGGAAATGGTTGTGCGTTTCCGAACACACCTATCTGTTAGGGTAGCTAGCTCATGCCTGTTACAGACATCCGTTCAGTGTTTATTCAACATTCACGCAAACAACCACTCAGAGCGCAGTTACAGGGAGAGAAAAGTAATATGAGTAATAATTGAACCCCTGATCACGGTTATTGTATTTTCTGTTAGCGCAAGCATTGATGGCTTGCGTAATATTTTATTAATTTTCCTTCTAATATGAAAAGTGGAAAGACTATATTGAATCCATTGCTAAGTGTGCAGCTAAGAAAGTTGATTCACTGTGTCGGGCGAGACAATTTTCCTCGCCAGAATCTATCTTACATATATATTTATAGTACCTAAGCAAAAATGTTATATTTCCTATTAATTGTATTTGTTTATTTAGTCTTAATTAGTTTGATGCTTGAATCTCGTGTCCATAGACGGAAAAAGAGGATCATGGTTAGAATTCCTGATCGTGATCGTGAACGGGCAATTTGAAGTGATTAACAAGTATTGTTTGCAGAAAGATTCAGTAATTGAGTTTCAAAGTGTGATACTAACAATTTGAGAAAAAGAATTCTTTCTCCCCTCCCCTCCCCACCAGTGGGAATGTTTTCGATTTGAAAGGTTCTGGTCATCAAGCAACATGCGAATATCGTCTGGAGTCAATAAAGGTAACCTCTTCAAATTCTCCTGAAAACTTTCCTTTAAAATTTCTGAGTTAGGTATTCTGCAGTCCACAATCAGAAAAAAAAAAAGATAAAAAAAAAATTGACCAAAATCCATTTCTCCCATTTTGCGATAAGAACCAAGTTGTCTGGTAATATATATATATATATATATATATATATATATATATATATATATATATATATATATATATATATATATATATATATATATATATATATATATATATATATACATATATATATATATATATATATATATATTAACATACAACGTGTGTTAGCACGTGCGATACTCTGTCTTCATCAGCCGTCGACCAGGGGCGATCTCACGGTTTCGGTGGCTGTGGCGGGACCGCCACCCCAGGCGCCACCAGCAGCGTTTGCCACCAGGCAGGGTATGAAGAAAAGCTAATTGATCGTTCCTCTTTGTAAATTTTCGTAATGAAATAAATAAAACGATTGTTCATCTTTGCCGCTTCTGTCCGTAATGAAAGTTACTGAACGCGTTTGCCGTTATTGACGCGCTCGTAAAAATCGTCATAGACAACGACGCAAATATTTCACTTGCGCATGTTAGGTCGTGATGTTGCGCGCATAATATTTTAGTAATCTTTGTTCTAATCGGAACTTTCCTTTCTGGATTTGTCGTCGATTTGGTCGTTTTTCCTCTTTCTTATCTTTCATTTCTATTACTGGTCCAAACCACTCAAAGCAAACGTCGTATATTATTCTTCAAAAGGAACTGATCTGTTGCCCTATGTGATATATATATATATATATATATATATATATATATATATATATATATATATATATATATATCAGGACTTATGTAAAATTGCTTGCAAATCGTTTTTGCGAAGACTTTTCAAAAGTGGAATCAAGAAAAAAGATATTTTTGGCGAATGAATGCAACATTTTTATCAACGTATGTGCCGTCTTTGCAAAAAAACAAAAAACAAAAACAAATGTATGTGCGATTTCTTTTTACAAATATTTTAAAGTCTACCATTGGTGCTTGTTCTGAATATTAGTGCCACATTTGGTGTGGTACTTTTGCTATATATTTAGAGATTCTTTATAAAATCCAAAGAAGAATCTGCAATATTATTTGTCTTGACCTGGCATCTCGGCTTCAGTCACTTTCCCACCGACTTAACGTAGCTTTCATGTGCCTTTTCTATAAACTCTCTCATTATAATTGTTTTGACGAGATTCCTCTTTGGTATCTAGGCTTTATGAATTTAAGCGCAATATTAGATTGTCGACAAGCTTTCATTATTCTACAGTTGAAATGGTTAAAGGTGTCCATAAGTTCTATGCTAACAGTTCATTCTATTGCATTTCTCGCTTATGGAACTGTCTTATGGCTTCTTGCTTAAAAATGTAAATGGAATGCCAATCGTTATCTTCTGTATTCTTAATTCTTGTTCTTTTATTGTCTTCTCTCCTTAAAACTATATTTTCCAGATTCTCCAACACTTAGTAACTCCTTGCGTCTTAGTGGCTTTTTTGCCTTGCTTGGGATGAAATGATTAAAGAAAGAAAATCTACTCAATTTCCTCAAAAGGCTTGGGTCAGCCTGTGATATGAACTTCAGGCACTTCTTAAAGATGTCACATACTGGGTAACCTCCCTGAGCCTGGACAATCGATCATAGTGAGATTTGAAGCCGGGTTTCACGGTTGGAACGCTAAACTACTAACCACTTGACTACGCAATTATATCATTTACAAAGGTCATATTATTAATTGTTGAATTTAGTCTGACACAAGTGAGGTTCGAACTCATTTAAGTGGTCATGGTTCCTGAGACTAACTTCCTAAACATTGTTCCATGGCAAGGCGCCATTTTTTTTTTACTATGAAAACCTGTCAGTCATGAAAGAGAATCTTGAAAGTAAACACTATTGTCAAGAAGATCATGCAATCACAAGTCCCGTAATCTGTTATGGTCTAAGAGGCACAGCAAGTACTCCAGCCGCAGTGGCAGTAATGTTTTTTGGGTAAGATAACCTGACGGAGTCCAACACTTTCCCGGCTGGTTTGAATTCGGAGTTTTCCTTCTCCTAGACGGATTGCCATCCAAGGCTATAGAACCCAGTCTGTCCTGTTATTTACTCATATCTGAGTGTCAAGGAGAAATAGTAGTGAAAACTTCAGCTATACAAGATAAAGCCCGAAAAAAGTGAAGGAACGAAAGAAACGGTTGGCATAGAATTAGAAAAAAAATGTCTGCTCAACTGAAAGAAATAGGCACGACGCCATGTTGAATAGTGTTATATTATTAGCAATATTTAGTTCTGTAGATATTTTTCAAATGAGTTTTTATGCAGAAATAAAATAGACACAATGAAAGGTATTAATATAAATCAGTAAAAATAGTTTTCTCACTGGGATATGATTTGAACAAACGACTAATACTCTTTTTTTTCTCGTCTTTTCTCTTTTTACCACTGTTCGTTTTTTAGCTTAAAAATAGTAATATATACAAAAATTATATCCAGTATGTAAGGACTATTTCCTTTTTTCTATTTTTTTTTTAAGTCTACAGACTTCTCTTCGTTAACCAACTTGCAACTCCCGATTTTTTTTCCAATCCAAAAGAAACTCAGCGTGCATGGTATATTTCTGAGAGTGATTGACTAGACATCACGAACCTCTGATACATAAGAGAGATTTTGAGCTTCTTATAAAAAGTTGAAAAACGTATCAAACCTGACGTTTCTTTAGTAAGTCTTTCTCATTAAATAGAGAAAGCCTTCACAACATATCTAGAATCTTATTTGTTGAAGTAAAAGACATTTCTGTAGATCCCGGCCATTCAGAATATTTTTTTAAAAGGAGAGATTCTAAAAAAAAAAAATGTGTATTTAATTTTTATAATTTCGAAAATGTCTCAATTATTCCTAGCTAATATTTAAATGGCTTCATTCTCATAGAATTGATGATCATTTTTGATTAGCATTTAAATTGAAACCTTATATCTGTCAGTTTCAACATTTATTCCAAAAATAACAAATAAAATGCTTATGCTAAGTGATAATTTCTTCTTTATTTTCAATATATTTGCTTATTTTTAATTGCATAGTTTAGTAAGAGAGTGCAAAAATTTAATCGTACCATATTGTAATTCGCCAATTTTAAAGTAAACCAAACACTAGTTTGGATTTATACTGTTGGGCACAAAATTAACAACACAACCAAGAAAGTCGGCTAATTAAGTTCAAATTCCAGAGTTTAATAACATTGAGAAAAGGCATGAACTTCATTTGTCTCTGAGAAAGCCTCCACGGCACTCCCTACGTGTTTACTCCCCAATTTTAAATTTTATGGGGAATTTCTGTCTTCGTGGGAACCAGACTTTTCAGCACCCTCTTATCTATCTATCTATCTATCTATCTATCTATCTATCTATCTATCTATCTATCTATCTATTGTAGCATACCTACGGAGGATAATGCGTATGTGCCCATTCACATAAATACAGTAGTATGTTGGTCTACAGTTGGAGATTCATTGTGGAATTCCCTTGATTCACTTCTAGCACTTGACTACTACTTCTACGCGCCGCTGGCAAATCTTATATGTGCTGTTCTTGTCCTAAGTATTATTGTACATTACCAAACTTTCGCGTGATTATTCTATTCAGAAATATTCCCTAGGTTGCAACACCATTTCAGTATGTTCATATCTATCTATCTATCTATCTATCTATCTATCTATCTATCTATCTATCTATCTATCTATCTATCTATCTATCTATGAATTGTTTAACATTTAATATACATACAGTGAAGATTGGTCAATAACGGAGATAGAAGAAGAGTATTTATAGATAGAGGTTGTGTGGTCATAGGAATCAACAGTGTATGGTGATACTCAGCGTCACGCTTTAGTGCATTCTTCAGAACAATATATATATATTTTTTTCAGAACAATATATATATATTATTTAGAACAATATATATATATATATATATATATATATATATATATATATATATATATATATATATATATATATTTTAAATAAAAATAAAAACAGACCACTTTAAGGTGCCATGTGTGTGTGTGTAGGTGTATGTATATATGGGTATATGTGTGTCGTGTCATAGATATGTGATTGTGGGTAATCTGTGTATATATGTACGTATAAATATATGAATTTGTGAGTTCGTATATATAATATGGGTGAAATATAATAATATAAATAAGTTTGAATATTGACATGTTTTTGCATACACGAATATGTGGGTGTATGTATATATATATATATATATATATGTATATATATATATATGGATATCTGTATATGTGTATATGTGGGTAGGTGTGTATATGTATGTATGTTTGTATATGTGTATATATGTGTATGTATATGTATGAGTATGTGTATATATGTGTCTATATATATATGTGTATATGTATGTATGTGTATATATGTGTGTGTGTATATATATATATAAGTGTGAGTATGTATGTGTATATGTATATATATGTGTATACATGTGTATATCTACATGCGTATGTGTGTATGTATGAGTATATACATATATATATATATATATATATATATATATATATATATATATATATATGTGTATGTGTATATGTGTATGGGTGTGTATATATATGGATATATATGTGTATATATATGGGTGTGCATGTGTACGGATGTGTGTATATGTGTGTGTGTGTATATATATGGATATATAGAATTTTTTGGAAAAGAAAAAGGACTTACAGGTCTGTTATTAATGTTTTACCCCATTTTCTCCCTTAATATTCTCCAATTGGAATTGTGAGCTTAAAATTCTTTACAACATGGAGGAAAATTTTTTAAATTTATAATTTAATTTTGAATTTAAATGTATTACCCTTTAATAATCATTATTGATGATAAAATATTTAGATTTTTTGATAATTGAATACTAAAGTCATCACCTAATATTATTTTAAAAAGTTTTCTTTTTTTTAGGGAATACTAAGTACACACACACACATATATATATATATATATATATATATATATATATATATGTGTGTGTGTGTGTGTGTGTGTGTGTGCGTGTAAGTATGCGTAAACATTTAAAAAGATATATGTAGGTATTAATACATGAAATTACCCGTGTATATCGGTACATGTGTACCTGTATGAGTGACTTCACATGTAGAAGAACGTATGTTTATGTCAAACTTGCATGGATGTGTATACAATATATGACAAAGCAAGATCTCTAATATTACCTTCAAATATCACTCCGTATTAACTTAAAAACTAAACTTTAATTAAGAGAATTTACCAATCTAAAAATAGTCTCAAATTAAATTCATGAATAAAATTCAAACTGATAGCGATATCACCTTAATAATCTATCACAACTAGAAGTAAACTTATATTTTAAAATAAAATTTTAGTATTTTAATGTAAATTCTATGAATATTTTTCTAATCGTCTATTTCATATCAAATCCCCAAAATTTTTGTAATAAAGTTAAAAAACAAACTTAAATCGCTAACAAACATCAAATTAAATTCCTTATAGACTGTTTAAACATTCAAATTTATATCAAAAATTATAATATCTATGAACTCTCAAAGCAAAACAACAGCGTCTATTTCGGGCCTTTCATTCCAAAGAAAGTTAGTGACACTTTCTCTCATGACTTCTTTCTCGCTTTTTCTCTTTATACCTTTTTCTCCTCTCCCCCTTCCATATCAATATATAACTTCCGTTAACTTAACCGATTTAATGTGTCAATGTCTTGACTTCCTCAAACAATATTAAATTTGAAAGAATAGAAATTTTACATCTAACTCAATCATGTCTCTCTCCCCCTCACTTCCTCACTTCGTTAATTTACATATGCTTAATACTGCCCATCAAAAATGTGTAAATTTCTTTTGATTTTTCGTTTCAACCTTTGGAAGTAAAGTCTGATGATCCGCGGTCCTTTAAAAGGGCTGTGGTGAAATAATTTATTACATGGAACCTTAAAGTGGTCTGTTTTTATTTTTATTTAAATTATTAGCTCTGATTTACATTGAGCTATCTGAATTTTATCCTCCTTGGGTCTACTCATACGGATTACCTAGTTTTTCGTAAACTATATATATATATATATATATATATATATATATATATATATATATATATATATATATATATCTATCTATATATATATATATATATATATATATATATATATATATATATATATATATATATATATATAGTGGACTGGTCATGTCTTGAGAATGTCTGATGACAGGATACCCAAGAACCTAATGTACAGCCAGTTAGATCAGGGCTACAGGAATGTAGGGCGCCCATGGCTAAGATACAAAGACAAGCTGAAGAGCAACTTGTCAGCTATCAATATACCTCCTAACACCCTTGAGTGCTTAGCATTGGAGCGGGTAGAATGGAGATCAACGTGTTTTAGTGGATTCAGCAGTTTTCCGTTTGCTTGTCTGAAACATCTTCAAGAAGCGAGAGCAAGATCTAAAAAGTCAACCAATCTAACAGGAATCTCATCCCACGATCCTCACTCTTGTTTCGTATGCGGCCTCCTTTGTAACTCACTAGCGGGTCTTAAGTTCCACTTACGATTATCGCACAAAATTCATAACTGAATCAATTGGTTAAGTTGTCAGATCCTCATACGTCGAAATTGACAGGAGTGTCCATTATATATATATGGGATAACGATATATAAATTTTTATATATCAAGAACAATTTTGTAGGAAAAATGTATGACTAAGCGGAAAAGGTTTTCGTGTCTTAAAGGACGAAATGCGGCACATGAAAACTTTTTCCAGTTTGTCAAACATCTTTATATATATATATATATATATATATATATATATATATATATAAGATGTGGCTTCTCATTATGCTATATATATATATATATATATATATATATATATATATATATATATATATATATATATATATATGACGTGTATCAAAATTCTACAAACTTTGGGGTCGGCTTTCTCATACCAAACAAAGACAAAAGTCCATACAAACATATGTTCTCAAATCCTTCGTTTATTAAGTCTAAAGAAAGTTTACGGTAGATGACGCTGTGTTGCCATGTAGACTAGGTTACATTTGTCATTTGTGTATATTTGTGACTATTTTGTCTTCAACTTTTGCCGCGTGTAGTGGTTAGTTAACTGAGAAGAAGTTCCGTATAACAATAGCAGGATATTCATATCGTGAGCAGGCAGATCTGATTTTTACATACGGCCGCGCTCATTACCACTCGCGCGGGGCTGCAAGGCTGTATCAGACTGCGTTTCCAGATCGAAGGCAGCCGAGTCATTCAACTTTGCTGCGGTTTATCGTTGCGTTGCTGAGACAGGATCCATAGCACCACGAACTATAGATCAAGGAAGACAGAGATCCGTTCGTACGCCTGTCCACGAAGAACAATTTCTACTGGCTGTCGGAGAAGATCTAGCTATCAGCTCACGTCAAGTAGCCCTAGCATGTCGTACATCTCATAGTCCCGCAAGGAGTGTACTTCAAGAGTTCCTGTATCCGTATCATTTGCAACGTGTGCAGCGTCTTTCGACCTCTGATCACGCATAACGGGATAACTTTCGCGGATGGTTTATTGCACAAACTGTCAATCCGTTGTTTGTCTCTTCAGTTTTGTTTACGGATTAGGCAACATTTAGAAGAGATGGAATAACAAATTAAGACAACCAACATTCATAGGCAGATCGAAATCCCCGTGGTACAACACAGGCTAGATACAAACATCAGTTTACGATTAATGTTTGGGCTGGAATTTTAGGTGACTCTCTGGTAGGTAGATATGTTCTCCCAGCACGTCTTACAGGAGCTATCTACAAGGATTTTTTCGAACACACTTCCAGACATAATAGAGGATGTACCCCTGCTAATACGAATACGCTAGTGGTTCATGTATGATGGGACTTCAGCACATTTTAGTCACATTTTTCGCTATGCACTGTCTGATATCTACCATGAAAGATGAATAGGTAAAAGAGGACCGATTCCATGGCCTGCACGTACCCCTGACGTCAATATATTGGATTTTTATCTGTGGGGCCACCTAAAACAATTGGTTTATGCAGCAGACATTAATACAGAGACGCTTCATCAACATGTCAGAGGGACCTGCGAAACTATTCGACACCGTGTGGGAGTATATGAAAGGGTCCGCAAGTCAACGAGTCCATCCGTGTGGGAGTATATGAAAGGGTCCGCAAGTCAACGAGTCCATGAGTGTGTAGAAGCAAGCAGAGGACATTTTGAACATTTGTTATGAGTTGCTGGGCCGAGGTACAACGATGGCCTTTTTCTTATACACTTAAGGATATTATAGTCCTTCCAAAAGTCACGCAATGATATTTCTGGGTCGGCATCTGTAGCAGTTGGGAGAAAGTGGCTCGCAGATAATTTGCCTTAAAGGTAGCAATTAAACCATGATCTATAGGTTGAATAAGGGAGGTTGTGTTTGCGGGCCAAATGCCACTTTCACATTGGGAGGGAGATCATTTAAGTACGTGGGATATTCAGGTGCATTAGCAGTAAAATCTTGAAGGGAATTCCTCACTCTAGACAATATTTACACAATTGAGGAATAAAGCAATTAATGAGCCACAATTTTCGAACAAATCCCCGGGGGGTCATTCATGCTTTGTAGTTCGGACGATAGTAGACTGGCAAAGTGTGCTTGCTAACATTCTTGAATGCTCCTGGGTTTTCATTGTGGTAGATAACGAAGAGTTTAAACTTGAACCCTGTGATGTTCCCACCAAAAGAAGCGGTAGCCTTTCCTTGAACGCTTTAAACCCGAGCATGCTTTTTGCTTCTTTGTGGATGTAAGCGCGTGCTGGCGTTCGTTTCCAAAATAATCACGTTTCATCCACATTAAAAGTCTGTTCTGCACGATAACCCTCTTCTATAATTATTTCATTAAGATCGTTAACAAACTTATGTGTTCCTTCCTAATCTGCACTCGCTGCTTCTCCAGTCATGGGAACATTATGCAATTAGAACAGCAGCTGGAACTACTTGAACCACCCAGTACTTGCCACAAACTCTTGCGTATATTCATCTCCGGCGCGTTCCTTTAACTTGTGAAATAAATTTATTGCCTTTGTCTAGACAGTATAGAGGCTTACTGGTATCCGTTTTTGAACTTAATCTTCGACCCAAACGTGAAGTAATTTCTCCATTTCATGGATAAGCCCGGTACGTGACTTCGTAATAACTGCAGAACAATGGGGGCCGAACCGTTGACGGCTTCACGGATCCCCTTTCTTTAACTTTAAGAATCGTCAACACAGTTGAATGGGATAAGTTCAAATCACGTGCGATCATCACTAACTTTGTTTTCGCCTTTATACTTTTTAATAGCCGTCGTTTTGGTGTCCAGATCAATTGCCTTTGTTTCCTTCTTTTCTTTCTTGGCAGGCTTAGGAGTAGGCAGAGATAATTTCCTCTTGGAAGACATCCGGGGGTTGTTTTGAAAGAAATTTTAGAAGACACGGATATAACTCGATTGCACTTTAACGGGTTACTACTGTATCTGGGTGGCTGTGCGGAAACTGTCGGATATACGCGACACACTCGATGCGCTCGCTTACTTTCACTTTCACTTTTCAGACGTACGCGTTTTAACCACACATGTTGTCGTCGTAAAGTCAAACCGTCGTAAGTTGCACATCTCGTGAGTATATATATATATATATATATATATATATATATAGTACAGGTAATTGATTCGTTGGTATATAATCCGGGTGGATCTAGTAATTTTAATAATTAAAACTGATCCACAGAGAGCTCGATGTATTTATTATAACAAAGCATATGTAATTTTACAAGAAAAAAAAAACAAAAATTACCTCAACATAGTATAGTCTATTTCAAGCCGTTCTGTACGCGGCTATCACCAGCCCCTAAGTGTCTGTCTCAGAGCATTGTTTTAAATTTATTTTCAATATCAGTCCTCCTCTGGTAGACCCCTTGTTAATGAGAATGGGTTTGTGTTAGCGACTGGTGCTGGTGGGGGCGTAAGCTATCTTATCCCAGGGGTAGAGGTCTGGGTTGGATTTTATTTATGCCTTTTTTTGAGTTTATTTATGGCTAGAACATTTTGTTGTTTGTAGTTTAATATCTTCACTGTTTATGGTCCTTAAATATTGCAGATATAGTAGGAAAGATTCACACTAAGGATGCCTACATTTTATTTAAGGACCATAAACAGAACTTCACTAACAGTACACAATCTAGACTAATAAATCCAACAAAATCAGAACTAGTCCTTATCTCAAAAACTATAATTAAAAAATATATCCGACAATTTACTAATCACCACCAGTACTAACCTTTGGAAGGATTCGTCTGACACTATTAAATGGTTCACTAACAATGGAATAAGGATAAAACTATGTTCATTAAGTTTGATAAAATTGACCTCTATTCCTCTATCACTAGGGACCTACTGGTCAATAGTATCAACTTTGCACAGTACTATATAGAAATAACGGATGATGAAACTAATATCATCTTAACGGCAAGAAAGTCACTACACTAAATAACACTAAATAATTCCACCTGGATTAAGCGTCACAATGACGAATTCGATGTTCCCATGGGAGCTTATGACTCAGCCCAAGTTGCAGACCTAGTATGTTTTTACATTTTAGATGTGCTTAGTTGAATCGTAAAACTGGAACTAATAGGACTGTATCGGGATGAAGGTCTCATCCTCCTCGCTAATAGTAATGGTCCACTGACAGCGAAATTACAAAAGAAAATTATCAGGGCCGTCAAATTCCTAGGGTTTAAGATCGATATTTCCTCTAACTTTAAAATAGTTGACTACCCAGAGATCACCCTTAACCTTAATAATAAAAGATTTAAACCTTACCATAAAGAGAACGAAACCCCCAACTATATTAATATCGGTTCTAACCACCCCAGTACAATCCTATGACAAATACCCACTACCGTTTGCACCAGGATTAGTAAGCTATCGTCCAATGAAAAAAAAAAAACTTTAGTAAGAATAAAGAACTATAGGAAAATGCCCTCCAAAAACTGGTTTCAAAAGTAAGCTGTCTTACGCCACCACCATTAGTAATACAAATACACGAAAAGTGGAATGTAGGTGTAAAAATAGGAAAAGAAAAATCACTTGGTTCATCCTCCCCCTTCTGCAAACTGTCAAATATCAACATCGAACAGTATTTTTCTAAACTTAATTACTAAACACTTCAACAAAAAATCCTCTAAATAAGATATTCAACGGGAAGTCAATCAAAATTAGTTACTCCTGCACTGATAGCATATACCAAATTATTAATTCTCATAACAATTACATTTTAATTAAATTCCATAGGAAAAAAATCCAACATAGAAACCCCCTGTAACTGTAGAATTAAGAGGGCAAGTGCAGATTCACTAGGGTAGTATACCAGGCAACCATTAGCCCTATTGAAAATACGACAGACCATAATATTTACATCGGCATTTCTGCAGCTGAATGTAAAAAGAGAATCAATACACATAGACATTCATTCACCAATCCAAAATTTAAAAAAAAACAAACAAACTGCTCTTTCGAAAAATTTTGGGAATTGAAGGAAAAGTTGCTGAATCCTCAAATAAATTGGAAAATTCTAGGTTTCGCGAACACCCCCAATATTTTAGGGGTAGGTGCAAGCAATGTTTAGAAGAAAAAAATCAGAACAATAAAATATAAAGATCAATGCAACCTCTTAAATCAACGGAGAGAACTAATCACGAAATGTAGACATAGAAATAAATTCCAAATTACATAATAATACATGTGTAATATATGTGGAGGTGTATGTGTGCGTATATTGGCATATATGTATGGACATGTAAATATACATGTATGTATGAAGATATGTACGCATATAAGTGTGTTGTGTGCAGCATGATTTATTCCATTGTGTGTTCTGGTATTACCCATAATCTATAAATCTATCATTCAACTAATTTACATTAATCTTAACGGGTTTAAGTTTAAATCCCCTATTGAATATTAATAATATTGGTCACCTATAGTACAAAAACTATTTACTGTGAATCCCAGAAAAACACACTTGGGTCGCGTATAAGAATCGCCACATAATAGGAACTGATATTAAACTACAAACAACGAAAGGTCCTAGCCATAAATAAACTCCAACCTCAGACCGCAGCCCCCGGGATAAGATACCTTATGCCCCTACCAACACTAGTCGCTAACACAAACCCGTTCTCAATAACAAGGCATCTACCAGAGGAGGACTGACATTGAAAATAAATTTAAAACAATGCTCCGAGACAGACACTTAGGGGCTGATGATAGCCGCGTACAGAAAGGCTTGAATTAGACTATACTATATTGAGGTATTTTTTTTTTTGCTGTAATATATATATATATATATATATATATATATATATATATATATATATATATATGGGTAATACCATATCAACCAATAGTTCCATGGACGCCATCTCAGGTTTTGATAAAACTTTAGTATGTTGTACCCACCTATGAGAAACTAAAATTCTAAAGTTTAGGTTCTTAGTTCAGGAGTAATGGCCTCTTGAAATCTGGTGTTAATTATTACTGATTTCAAAATAGCACAATTTGACAAATCTGGCATTACGTAACTCTGCAATCTCAGAAGATGCCAAAGTAATATTTGGTATCCCATAGTTTAATATATGCCGAAAACACTGTTGATATTATTTTAGTTATATTCCCTATAGTATTATCGTTTTAGGCTGCTAAAATTGAGAAATTTTCTATTGGGGGGGGGGTAGCCATACTGGCGAAAGCGTAAGCAATAGAATAAAAATAAAGTTGATTATAAGCATCCTTATGAAAAAAACATTGAAATATTTGTTTTACAACAGTTACGAGATTCTGAGTTGACAAAACTTGGCATACCCCTCGAAATAAATTTAGGCCATTTTTAAAGCTTGGAAATTAGCGTAGTCAGTTGAATTCAGGATTTATAATTTGTTCAGCTATAGATCCATCTCTTCTCTTTCACTCAGAAAGATTAAAATACCCTTATTCGATGCTAAGTTAGTAAACACGCCATCGAAAAGGATAGATCCAGAAAAAGATTTTGTTTTACAATTCATACGTGCTATTTTGAAATCAGCAAAATTGACACCAAGTTTCAAAAGGCCATCACTCCTGAGCCAAGTGTCTAAGGAAGCAAAAATTTTAGGGTTATTAGTTTCACATAGGTGGGTACAACATAGTAAAGTTTCACCAAAACCTGAGATGTTTCCCATGGAAATTTCCGATTTTTTTTTTATTTGATATAAAATGACCTATATATATATATATATATATATATATATATATATATATATATATATATATATATATATTTCATTAAAAACGACTGACAAGGTGCTTTTATTTAGTTTTTTATACAATTTCTCATGCGATCTAATAATGTTTTTCTTTTCGGATGATAACTTATATAAAAACTGTTCGAATGTTCTTTTTATCCGAGCGCTTTCGGCTATACATTTAGCCATTTTCAAGGATTATATTTTAACTGTTAGAATTAGAAATAGTTTGTTATATATATGTTATATAAAATGTTTCATTGAGAAAGTGTTTTGGTTTGGGAAGATAATTAAAGTTATTTATTCAGTTTTTGGGTTGATTGCTGTAGTTTAATTCTAACTATTATTTTGGCGGGAGCAGTTTTTAATTTGTTTATTACTTCATTTATTTATTTGGATTGATTATCTTTACTTGTTTTTTCTAACTGTTAAGTGCTCAATATCAGAGATAGAGCGTGTGTAAATATAAAAGTGAACATTGAAGTCAACACTGAGAGGCGACAGGCTGATTCATATATATATATATATATATATATATATATATATATATATATATATATATATATATATATATGGAGGGGGCAGTGCCTTTGGAAAGTGCCTGAAAACCATCTTCAAAGCTACAGCAAGTATTTTCGGTCGCCTCTTCAGTCTGAAAGGAGATTGTTAAAAGAGACCATTTTTTAGGTAAACTTTTCGTTCCTGTAGCTTAAAAGTTCTGTCCAACTGCTTTTGGCCGTAACTTTTTTTGTCTTCTTTTTATTTTTAAATACTGTTAAAGAAAAGGTAAAAGGTTTGGTTTTGTTTTTTGCTTATTAAAAAAAAGATCAATTAATAATTAAAAACAAAACTAAAAAAAAAAATACTATAAAAGAAAAGAAAAGAAAGTGTGCATCTCAGCCATTGCTATTTTGTTCCGTAAATCCAGTCAAAATTAGGGACCGAAAATCAAAATGAGTGCTGATTCCGAAGTATGATCCTTGGTATTATGCACACGTAAAGGGTAGCTGTTGCTGTTGTCAACCGAAACAACCAAGTGGTCCCAGCAAGTCATGCCTCTTGAAACAGTAGGCCAGAAATTCTGCCCGTCAGGCACAGGTTGCCTGTCAACAGGCCCTAGTGGCTGAAGAACAATCACGAATTGCGGCCCTTCTTGCACATGCCTGTCATAATATATATATATATATATATATATATATATATATATATATATATATATATATATATATATATATATAGATCAAGAATTAATGGATTTTATTTTTTAATCCGACGTATATTAATTACTAAAAACGTGATTTGATTGCTCGACTGCACAGTTGATTAGTCAGGATGTTATCGGTCTGAAGTAGGAGGCACCTTTGGAAAGTGCCTGAAAACCATACGACGGGTGATTGAAATTTGCTAGACTGAACACTTGGGGGCCGTCGATAGCAAGCACGAAGTCACAAGTCAGAGGGTTTGAGTGTGCTGCCCTTGTTCAGATTGATTGTTGATCACGCAAGATAACACGCTCTCACCCAGAAACTGTATCTCAGCATAGTTGCAGTATAAACCACAGGTGGGCTCTGTGGGTGTGTGAGCAAACACAAATGTGCCTGAGCGAGCGTCTGCAATAGGAATTGACTAGCCACCCTAATAGACGGGTATCCGCGAATACGAGTGGCTAGATATTATATATATATATATATATATATATATATATATATATATATATATATATATATATATATATATATATATATATAATATCGCACATTGAGTGCTGGTGTTAATAGAATGGTGCTCGATGTAATATAACAGAGCTATAAATTATATATTAATAAATATACATTTTTCCTCACTAATAGCAGTTTCGTGCTAAATGTATATTTATTCATATATAAATGCGTGTTTGTGTGTGTGTGTGTGTGTGTGTGTGTGTGTGTGTTCGTGCACGTGTCATTGTGTGCAGTTAGGTAGCTATATATGTACGAAGATATTGTAGAAAATGTGATTTTGTTTAGTTCTTTAACTACAGAAACATGAATAAACACAAACAGATTTATAGAACAATATATACCAATAATTTATTAGGCTGTACACTGTCGCTGTAGAAAAGATAAAAAGTTTGAATCTCTGTCAGAGCAAATTATTTGTTGTGGGAATGGCAAGCACCGGTCATAAATCACATCTCCCGGCTTTTCGGGGCGTATTTGGTTTAAGTATTAGAATCTCATACTTACAAATAAATCCAATTATCAATCGGCGGCGCGTTAGTTCTTGCCAAATTCCTCGTCTGCGAGTAATAAGTGGAATTTTACGGCGCCGCCGTCTCGTTCCCGGTCCGTCGATGTGGTTGCTTCTCCTCTGTCGCTATACTGATAACTAGCTCATTCTCCTTTGCTTATATCGGTAGAGATAGGCTCAGCTTGAACACAATTTTAGATTTTCGATCTACCGTTTGATTTGCAAACGTCGAATCCTTAATTCTGGTTTTGTTGTTTTACCGAAACTACGTCCGCGTTGTTTACGTTACGTTTTCTAAATGCCTAATGTTTAATTAATGCTTAATTAACTAATTAATTAACTAATGCATTAATCCTGACTACATTCGTCCGTGCGCCGGGAAATATCTTTTAGGTTTAGGAGGTGCGACAATATTACCCGTAAAAAATGACGGGATTAAAAAATAACGTATGGTTGTATAGATTAGCACTTTTGCCTTTAGTATCATAGAAATTACTGAGAACAAAGAAAGAAAAAAACAGAATAAGGCAAAGTCATATTGTTCAGGAGAGATAGATTCATCCCCACGCGCGCACACACACGTACACTTACGTATGGGTAAATATATATATGTATATCCCCAGTGAGTAGTTTTACAAAATTTGTCTGTTCTTTTAAAGATTCCGGAGTCTGTTCCACGATGTTTTTTTCTCTTTAATATACCTTTAATAATCTTTAATGAAATAAGTGCACTGCCTTCAGTTTCTGAGGTTCATTGTCAGACATCTACTTAAGAAAGTCCAATTTTCTTCGACTTTACTATTTCTAACTTGCAAATTACTTTTTCTTTGAATAAGTTTTCCTTCAACTCCTGTTTTCACAGAAATTTACATTGCACTTTTTTTATTGCTTTTATAATTGAATTTAACGATATTTACTTTGATTACTGAATAAAGTATTTCATTTATATACTTTTTTTTGCAAAGCTACTACCAGTTTTATACAGTATGCTTATTTAATCACCCCCGCAAGTTTCTATATACATAAATATTGATAGTTATTCTTTTCAGCCAGAATAAAGTAGAGTGGTACTTTTAAATTACTCTGTGAACTGATTGTTTTGTTTATATGTTGTCAAACTGATGTTCTGTATTTTTTCTTCGTTCTTTGAAACTATTGTTCGATGATGTATGTTTACAAAACCTGTTGTTAATTGGTAATTCTTATAAGTTGGCTTTGTGCTTGAAACATTAGATATTTCATACGCTTCGCGAAATTGTGTTTTTAATATCTAAGGAATAGGTAGATATCGCTGTTTATATGGAAAGTAAAATTAAATTCTCATCATTAGCTTTTATCAGATGCTCAGGACGAAACATTACAGTGTAAGAAGAAATTAAGTTCACTTTAGTTATTTGCGCTCATTTTTTTTTTTTGCTAGCCAACTATTTGGTATTTTTATGACGCTATTAATGTGCTTTCAGTATATATATATATATATATATATATATATATATATATATATATATATATATACACACACACACAGAGACACACACATATATATACACACACACATATATATATATATATATTGCGTATTTGGGCAGCAATCCCTCTTTTATACAAGTTTCATTAAATACGACTGACAATACTACAACATTCAGAAAAAAACTCGTTTTGCGGTAAATAAAAACAGCTAACATGACATCCAGCATTTAAATAAAATGCTTAATCACAGTAATTTGTCAGTAGTATTTAACGAAACTTATATATATATATATATATATATATATATATATATATATATATATATATATATATATAATTCCCAAGACGATAGAATCCAGGTAGAACTCAATGTCCAGGACAGCTTTTACCTTTTAATTTATGTATATATATATATATATATATATATATATATATATATATATATATATGTGCAGAAAAATAGGAAAGAACACGTTAAGTAAATAATCCGGAGTTCCTTAGTATTTTTGCTTTTATTTTTAAAAAGTCAGTTCTCCATACAGAAGTAGTGCTTATATTATAATATTTTTTTAAAACATATGATTCCTTCGCTACATAAGAGTTATCATGTTTCAAAAGCGAGAGCCAAGACCCCTAATATAATTTTTGAATTTAAGTTGAATTAAGGTGTCTGGTCACGCTTCCTCGTAAAACGAGAATTTGGGAATAAGCTATCTTGTGGTTAGCGCGTGTTTATAAGTATGGTCTCTTGCAACATTAGTTACTATGGAAACGGCTAGGGTCGGCTATATTGGTTAGGTGGTCTAAGAGTTAAGAATTAATTTTTATCTACAGACCAGTCCCCTTCGAAAAGTTTATGTCAGGTTATATTGGAGTGCCTATTTCAAGTCTGATAGTAGGAGTGGACGACTAGTTGGTCGAAAAGGCATTTTTATGGCCTTGCCGCAGGTCGTTAAGTATCGAGAAGATTCTGTTTCATTATTATCTGTCTATTAATCTGTTTATTTATTTGTTCATTCAAATGGCTATTTTTTTCCGCGACTCTACAAAGGGTTTTCCTATTTACTGATTGGGCTGAGCTTTTAAGGCTTTTATTAAACTATAGAATTTATTTGTTTATATCTTTTTATTAATTATTTAATGCGAAAATTTGTTGATGTCGGCAAAAAACCGTTAACGAATAAAACACCGAAAATAAAATGGAAAATAATAAATAGAACAAGAATGTGAGAAACTTGTCCAGCATTCACTTCTATATATAGGAAGAATGATATTAGATAGCAGTCCTGTATTTTTATTTTTACATCAAACAAAAATGTTCTATCTCTTAGTACTTTGTTTATTTATTGGAAGGCATTGTTTGCTATTCTAATGTGCGTTCGGATTTCGCTGTCAAATTTTCCATCCTCTGTTAAATTACTTCCTAGATATTTAAACTTCTGTATTTATTTGATGTTGACATCTCCAATTCGTAATTCGCATCTGGCTGTTCATCATGCATCGTATTTTTACAATTCATGGTTAATCCTTTATTGTCGTTTTCATTCCCGATCTTGTCGAGACGCTCCTGTAGTTTTTCTTGTGCGTTTGCCAACAACACAGTGAGGACATTCGTCTCTGTAAGTTGTAGATATTTCTGAACAAAAGGGAAGTTTATGCAGATGTCTTTTGAAATGAAGAAAATTGTGCACCAAATGGAGATACATAGACTCCTGAAAAGAGAGTAAGATAGATAGATAAAAACAGGTTATGATAGATAAAAACAAATTAAAATTTATAACAGATAGATAGATAGACAGGTAGAGAGATAAATATGCTCAGACTGACATAGATACGAATAGACAGAGATATATAGATATGAACAGACTGATATATGTATATATATATATATATATATATATATATATATATATATATATATATATATATATATATATATATATATATAATATTAAAGTGAACATTGAAGTCAACACTTAGAGGCGACAGGCTGTTTCATGCTAGACACAATCGTTAGGCCACGTGGCCTGACGATTGCATCTAGCATGAAGCAGCCTGTCGACTCTAAGTGTTCACTTTCATATTTACACACGCTCTATCTCTGATATTGAGCACTTTATCCCATAAATATAGTACACCTTAAGACTATATTTCTTTATATATATATATATATATATATATATATATATATATATATATATATATGAAGAAATATAGTCTTAAAGTGTGCTATATTTATGGGATAAAGTGCTCAGTATCAGAGATAGAGCGTGTGTAAATATAAAAGTGAACCTAGAAGTCAACCTAGAAGTCAACACTTAGAGGCGACAGTCTGTTTCATGCTAGTGCAATCGTCAGGCAGCTAGTGCAATCGTCAGGCTGCCTGACGATTGCACTAGCATGAAACAGACTGTCGCCTCCAAGTGTTGACTTCTATGTTCACTTTTATATTTATATTTATATATATATATATATATTTATATATTAATGCATTTTTCATTAAATAATATAGACAAGTTTCGTCTATTTATTTTAAATAAGTTCCTTTCGTATTGTCTGATAAGCTTAATCACATTATCGTTGAAAGACGAAAGGAAAACACCATATTGACACATGTTTCAACGATAATGTGATTAAGCTTATCAGACAATACGAAAGGAACTTACTTAAAATAAATAGACAAAACTTGTCTATATTATTTAATGAAACACGCATTAATGAAAAATTGCTGCCGAAATATACACAATATATATATATATTATTAATTAAAGAATATCAACATTTTTATGTGATTTATTTGTAGGTCTTGAAGATTGAGAACTGGTTTTTTAGAGCTTTCATGAAATAAAAATTATTAATTATGGGATTTTAAGTGTTTGATATTCTTTAATTAATAATAATTTTGCTCTGTCTTATGACATAGAGCTTTCCCTGGATCTATATCCTCCTGGAAATTCCATTCGGATTACTATATTGTATCATTACTATATATATATATATATATATATATATATATATATATATATATATATATATATATATATATATATATATATATGTATATGTATATATATATATATATATATATATATATGTATATATATATATATATATATATATATATATATATATATATATATAGAGAGAGAGAGAGAGAGAGATAGATAGATAAAGACTGTTTATAATAGATAGATAAATATGATCAGAGATAGAGGAAGAGAGAATTATTGCACACAACTTCATAATATTGTATATTATCACAGATAAGTTATTACAATTATTTAACAGACCATAAGTATGATGTAGACTTGGTAAGATATAGGCTAAATTTTTTATTCAATCAAAACTTACCTTTCTTTACTCAAATTGTATTGATTATCTATCTATCTGTATATCGCAGTCTGTTCATGTTTCATTTTTAAATATCTATCTAAAATCTGCAATACTTACATAATCTATATCCATATATATTCATGTACATTCATCAGGTTTTCCCATTAGTAATGTTTGAATTTAGAATTTATTCATTTATTCATTAAATAGGTTGAAAGAATGAAAACCATTCGAACTGTTGTCGCTAACCTATACACTAAACGCACATCTCATAATACACGTTTGTGATACTATTTGTCGTTGCCGTGGTAAAACGGAAGAAAGTTTTGTTAAAACATAAGAAAGTGTTATGTACTGAGAGACATTGAAACAAGAAGGATTAATATCAAAAACCCGTGAAGAATTGAGGATTTATTCATACATAAACGACTTGAATTGTTTGTCAAGTAGTCTGAACAATGGAAAAGTGATCCAGACTTAGGGAGGAATGATGATTGACATGTGTTCTATGCAGCTAAAAATGAAAGTTGTAAAGCGAAAATTTCAATTTTCATAAACAAAGAAAATTGGAGTTGATTCCCCTGGTCGAAAGTTGAGTTGGAATACCACGAGGGGGCGTATAAGCCACCTAGGCTCACTGAGGAGATTTAGTGAGAGGTAATAATATGAGAGAGTGGGAGAAGGGAATTCCCCAGAATTATCGAATTCTCTTACTTTACCAGTTTAGGCGAATGTCCATAAATATGAATGCACGAAACGAATTGGGCAGAAGAGAGACACTAAAGATGGAGACGAGAACAGAGACATGAGAGAGGCCCACGTTATTATCTGCCGACGAAATCCTCCGACTTCAGCTTTGTACAGAACTTTACCAAAACTACCAACCCAAACTTTACCAAGTCAACAATAATATCACTTCCGATATAGGCGCGGGTTGGGCTGATAATTAATTGCATGCAAACTCTGATATAGACCAATTATTGTACGGAGGACTGATATAAAAACAGTATTTACATTTTGTTCAATTTATTCGAGTGTTATTTTTTTCCTGTACGTTTTCACCCTGCTTGTTCTAGCCAGACACGAAGATACCTCCTTACGATCAAACTTAAATCACAACCTGGGATAGGGCAGGTCTGAGATCGAAGCGATCTTCCTCGATCAGCCGTGGTGTTGAAAGTCTTGGACGACCGGAGAGGGTGTCGTACTTTTTGTAAATGTCTTTTGGTTTGGAAGAAAGAATACCAAGAATATAGTTTTCAACGTCTCCGTGTGCTTAAAGAATTTCTCCATCATGATTCTTTAAACACCTGAATGGTTGGTAATCAAATGGATCCAAAATCTAGAGAATAAACGATGTATGAAATTTTTCTACAGCTGAAATCTTCAATATTTTCCAATGCGATTCTTTTATGTATGGGGAGGTGCGTTGTTTTGATAGAGCACTATACTTGGGTGATAGAGTAAATTGTACGCATTTTCTTTGAAAAAAAAGGCGTTTAAATATCGTAATTGCTACCATAGATTTATCCTGTAATCGTAATATTGACTGGTGACATCAACGCAATCTCACTGAACAATTTTTTAAAAATCATTACACCCCAAGCAAAGCAGGAATGTCACTAGTACGCAGAGGGGTTACAGAGAGTGAAAGTGAGAGAAAAGACTGATTAGAGGGGGGATTGAGGAAAGGAGAGAAGATGAACGGGATTCAAGAAGAGAGAAGATGACGATTGACGTTGCATTTAGACTTTTGAAAATTGTAGTTATCTGGGAAGCTAGTAATCGGAAGGAAGTTCCACAGGCGGGAAGTGTGAGAAAAGAAACTGTTGGGGTTTACCAAAACTTTTCTTGGACGGAATTTAGAATTGTTAGGCAAGCTTGATATATTTGGGAAGGGTATTAGAATAATCCAGAAATGGACAACATCTCCTGCATACAGATAGAAAATGAGTTCAGCAGATATACAAAAATAGAAAGCGGTGGTAGACAAAGGCGTGTTTTCTCACTGGATTTAATGTCGAAGAACTGTTTCTTTTTCGGAAAGGTTTCTTTCTGCCGGATCAGCATCATCAGCATCATCATCGAGCAGACCTTGAATTTTCACCTATCGCGATAAACAGGTCTTCTCTCGTGAAAACCCCGTGTCCTGAGGGCTTATTGGGGTTTAAACTCAATTCACACCTCAAATGGGATTCATGTATACGATTCATTGCTAAAGATGTTGGAAAAATTGTCGGTTCACTCTACTGCTCCAGTAAGTACCTGGCACCGGTATCCACTACGTTTACAAGAGCTAGATCAGGCCTTAAAACGAAGTAATGCTGCCATATATGGGCAGGAGCTCTCCCGTTCTCACTTTCCAATTTTTATAGAGTCCAAAAACGTCTCCGTGTCCTTGTGTGGAATAAATTATTTTCCACCCCACAGCCACTCGCTACTCCATCGTTATTTACACTGAAAGTGTTCAGACCAACTACATTCCTTAGTTCAACCATTTCTAACCTTCAAGTGTAAGACCCGCCATGCTGATCCCATTGTAGCGAACCACCCTCACTCCATTTGTTATTCATTGGTGTGATGTAAGATCCAGTTGATCAGCAGCTTCTCAAAACCTGCTGCTTTGTGGAAGCGACTCCCAAAAAAGAGGTGGCTGGATTCTTATTATATTAAAAAAAAAGAAGAATTCTTCATAATTTTCAGTAAAGAAACGCTTTTCCTAAAATGCTCGCAGCTTAAATTAAAGGGTGGGAGTCGATTTCTTGAATATTTATTAAAAGGGGTGGTTGGAATAAGAATGTCCCCGGTGAACTTTTGTCCAGAAAAGTACAATCGTCCCAGCCGTCTATTTGCAACTCCGTAACATACGCTGAGCCATGAAGAGGACTTAGAAACGTCGTCTCACAGTACATTACCACCGAGGTGTTTTCTGTCCCCACCATGTATCATACATTTAGGAACTTATACTAGAGGTGATAGGGGTGCCTTCGAGACGACCACTGGGTGTTTTGGAGCACATGGCTTGAATACCGTGGAGCAAGGGTTATCAAGATCGTCTCGCAAGCCATTACTGCTGAACCGTGTTCGAGTGTTACTGGAGGATGCACGTTTGTAGATTTGTGCTAAGCAAGCAGCTCGTTTCCCTGACTGAAGTAAGTTTGATATTCTCTGCGTTATAACAACAAAGACAAGAACAATAGTCTGAATATAAATAGTGTAATGATAACGCCTCATCCTAGAAATTCAGACAGAAATTCTCTGTATGCTCGACTAAAATCAAAGTTATTTTTACGCTATTCTTCGTCCAATACAAGGCTCAAGAGCCACTCATGATAGAGGTTAATTGAATGAGATTGTTTTATCGACGTAAAAAGCGGAAGTAAGAATAGATTATGAGGATATGTAAGATAGATAACGGTAGACACGATTCTTAAAAAGTTTAAAAGTTTGGTGATTCTCTCGTTGCTGTTGGGATGAAACTGCTTGAGTAGATTTTTCCCTTCACTTATCGGATACAAAGAGGGATTAAGGATGATTCAACCATCTGTACATGTCATGGTGGTTCTTAGCTGTAAAGGTCTGAACTGGTGGCCGTCGTGGCTAAGACGATAAACTACATCCGACAGCAAGGCCTTTGATCAGGAGGGTTTAAGAAGCGTAGAACCACCTCTTAATGGTGTTCCCAGATCCAGTCTGACCTGGGGTAGTAGCACCTGTCAGCGTCCCAGCTATGGGCAAATAGTTACACCATACTCCCAAAAAAGGGGTCAAAACACTATGAAAGTATAAAAACAGGTTTTAATACCAGCAATACGTTTTTTGAAAAAATATTACCAGCAATAGATTTTTGAAGAAAATAAATATTACCAGTAATACATTATTACCAGCAGTACATTTTTGAAAGAAAATATTACCAACAATACATTTTTGAAAAAATATTACCAGCAATAGATTTTTGAAGAAAATAAATATTACCAGTAATACATTATTACCAGCAGTACATTTTTGAAAGAAAATATTACCAACAATACATTTTTGAAAAAATATTACCAGCAATAGATTTTTGAAGAAAATAAATATTACCAGTAATACATTATTACCAGCAGTACATTTTTGAAAGAAAATATTACCAACAATACATTTTTGAAAAAATATTACCAGCAATAGATTTTTGAAGAAAATAAATATTACCAGCAATAAAAATCTTGTCGGCATTTAATAACCCATTGAGGCGTTGATATGCCGTAAAACAAAACAAAACAAAACAAACTGAACTGGTGGAATGCAGCAATGGAGCGCGCAATGTTGCACGCGTCCGAACAATTGCCGTGGAAATAGCGATGGATGAGCGATCGTATTGTGACGTTTCGTATGTGAGAACGTCGTTGTATGGCGGGAAGTAGTTCATCACCCACAAGACTGTCAAAGCTTGAAAGTGAGGACTGGGTCGCTCCAACTCAGATATGACAGAAATACTCCATTTTTGGTCTGACCCGACTCTTGTAAAGATAAATATCTCTTCACCTTCACATAAATAAACAAAATGATTTACTGCAAGAGTCACTTTTTTGTTGGTGTTATTTTCGTTCTTTTCTGTTTTCTCTTGATATTTACTTCCCGCCAAAAAAAAAAATAAAAAAATTACTGAGTTGGTTAATGCCGATCGCATTGAAAAGTACCAGTATATTCGGTTGTACCTACTTTTTGACCAATTAAACTTACTTAATTACACGTTTGTTTTAAATGAAAATATATCTTCCTTGTGTTGCTTGCTAATTTATAAATACAGATCATCTTAAACGGGGCACAGCACATTGTAGGTATTAATCTGTTATGGTGTTGAAACCATAGAAAAATAACACAGACTCGGATATAAAGTTAAACGGTATATTATTCACGGAAACGGAGTACAAAGTATGTAGACTGGAGAGTACTAACTCTCACTGGTGTCCTAACTCACTCATTCATACACTCACTCGGTGATTCACTCTTGTTAACTCACACCTTCCGATATTTAACAACCCCCCACATGGGTCGTATATGGCACAAGGCCGGTTTAATGTGGGCTCTCCGAGCACGTAGGCTCGGCCAAAAATATTCCCATTAGAACCCGTATAAACGGGTTCAGGGAGTGTCTACCTCCCCGGAAGAAAATTTGCCCTGCGGCAAAGCCTCGTCCGAGTTCCTCTCTGCCAAAGCAGAGAGTTCGACAGATGTCACACGTGGTGACTGCCGATATTTAACAACCCCCCCCCACAAGGGCGAGTGTGGCACAAGGCCGGTTTAATGTGGGCTTACCGAGCCCGTAGGCTCGGCCAAAAATATGCCCATTTACAACCCGTATACACGAGTTTAGGGACTGTCTACCTCCCCGGACGAAACTTTGCCCTGCGGCAAAGCCTCGTCCGAGTTCCTCCCTGCCAAAGCAGAGAGTTCGATAGGAGTCACACGTGGTGACTGCCGATATTTAACACCCCCCACACGGGTCGCATGTGGCACAAGGCCGGTTTAATGTGGGCTCTCCGAGCCCGCAGGCTCGGCCAAAAATATGCCCATTAGAACCCGTATAAACGGGTTCAGGGACTGTCTACCTCCCCGGACGAAACTTTGCCCTGCGGCAAGGCCTCGTCCGAGTTCCTCTCTGCCAAAGCAGAGAGTTCGACAGTAGTCACACGTGGTGACTGCCTCCTTACTAGAAATTGGTAGCCACATTATGTAAGTGTGGAAGAGTCCATTTGTAGGTATGTCAGGTTCCCACAATATAATCAAAAACACGACTCACTGTTCAGTATTTACATTATTCGGACTATCGTCCTCATCGACATATTTATTACAACGTTTCGGCTGTTGTACGCTCTGGCCTTCTTCAGGTGGCTGGAATATCGAACTGAACCCTTTATTTCGCACACCGGGGTAGACTGTTCTAGTTCCACGTGCCATGTTTAATGGATGTCAGTTTTCAGTTATCTCCTGTTAATTCCCCTCTGTAAGTTCTCCACTGGCTTAACCGGGTATTGAACTCACACTCTTTGGGTCCTGTCACTGGATCTAACCAACGCCTTTATCCACTGTGCCACGTGTCCTTGAGGACAATAGTCCGAATAATGTAAATAGTGTACATAATACCTCATCTCAGAAATATAGACAGACGAATATCTTTTTTTAAAATTATTTTTTTGATTATTTTCAGGTTAGAGTCAACTACTACTATTAAATGCTGGTTTGCCCATGAAGCTGTAAATTCTGATTGACTTGAGTTCAAACCTGGGCAATTCCATTTTTTAAAATGTCTCTGAAGTTTTTTCTAAAACATTATAAAAATAGATTCAAATTTCAATTCCACATTTTATAATCTTTCGACTAAAAGCAGAAAAAGAAATAAACCGGAGAAAATATTATGTCCATACATGATCTGTTTAATATTTTCAAATCCCATGATACTTAGGTTATGTTACACATATGTAATAGCCGTGTTCTACCTTAATTACTGACCACTGACAGTACCTTTCTTCATGATTTTTAATACATTACTTCCATAAAATCATTAGCATTTTACATAATAACGTTATTCTATCAGTCACAATTCCTGTCCACTGAAAAACAATTTTATTCTGATTTTTAATGTATTCCTAGATTAAAATGCTGTGACACTATGTATGGGATACTATACAGAAGATGTTTTTTTAAATTATATTCCAATCTCAAGTGTTTTGGGTTTTATGGACAGCAATAAAGTCTGTGAGCCACATTATTCAGAGTAGGCAATCCACTTGACCGAAAGGGAATAAATAAATAAATCAATGTAAACATTTGGGAATAAGTGACAGCAAAACTGGACATTGTGTATTTCCGGTCACAGATCTATATTAACGATCGGTGTTAAGATTGAGTCAGTTCTGTAACGGATATATTCACGGGGTCAGACTGTTCCACGGGTAATTCAGAAGCCTTTCGTTGGAGTTGCTAACCGAGCGTCGTATAGGCAGAAAATTGGTAGGCGGAAGAGTCGAAAGGAAGAGCTCATCTCTTTGTCTGACATGTGACCCAAATTCTCAAGTGTATCTGTTATGGGAACTTACCCATAATATTAATAGACTATTCTGTACCTCATAAATACTGCGCCCCAAGAGGGAGCAGCAGACACAGAGACAGAGTGTGTGAGTCAGTCAGTCAGAGACAGAGTCGCGTCAGACGATTACTGTAAGACATTGGAATAGTGATACTGGTCGAGACAACATAGTTCTCTCTAACCTAACCTGATTGTATTACTAACACTTCTTCATTTTTACATATTCTATTTGTAATATATCTGTGTTATTCCATACCTATGTTCGAGTTATTCTTCATTGGTTCTACCTTGGACCATCACCGTGGTACAAGGAACATGAACCATAACAGTATCCTACCTATGGACCGAGTAAGTGAAGCCCTGAATAAACACCTAAATTTACTGGCAACAAAGTTAGAGACCTCATTTCTCGCCGACACGAACGTGAATAAAGGTGCATTGTGGGATTGCTTTTGTCTGATGGAAAGCTGGGTAAACACTCTGTTGTATGATTATAATCATTAACTATTCATTTTCCTTATACGTATTTTTCTCTCAGTAATGATTACATTAATTCTTGATCACTGACAATTTTTTTTTCTGATTTTGAATATATTCGATAATACTACAGTGGAACCCCAGTTCACGAATTTAATTCGTTCCTGAAGGCCGTTCGTAAACCGAAATGTTCGTAAACCGAAAACTATTTTTCCAAAAGGAATCAATGTAGAAAAAAAAGTCACAGTACAATAAAATTGGAAAAGAAAAGCGCCGCACAAAATGTATGAAACACGGCGGTTGATTCGGAAATGATTCCGATCGGGCTCGGCTCGGTTCGGTAATGTCATTCGAAAACCGAAATTTTGTTCGTTAACCGAGGCGTTTTCAGCTCGAATTTTCCGTTCAAAAACCGATTTGTTTGACTGTGAGATGTTCGGGAACCGAAGTTGCTATGTATTTAGTTTGTTAATGCAGAAAATACTGACTGTGAAGTCAAAGGTTACTAATAATAAAATACGAAACTTTGTCTACTTGAACAGAGTTCAAACGCAGTTCATGCCAAACTGATCGATCAGTATGGCACTTTCTGTCTATAACTTCAAAATCGAACCTCCAATGTCTGTTCTTGATCTGTTTGGCAAAGCAAAAGCCTCTTTTACATGCACACGCGTTGTATGCCTTTGAACGCGAATTCTTTATGCATGTACTGAATATCTTTCTTTTGATCTTTTATACATCAAACACGCTGTTACTTAAGTCATCCGTCAGATTGTCGGTCTTACAAAAAGAACACATTGGTTATGTTAAAACTTTCATCTTATTACTGCTTCCGGAGTCTTGGCGTAAATTACAAATATACTAATATTTACTTTAATAAATATTGGTGTATATGAAAAGAATTTGCTTTCTCTTCTTCCCTCGGATTTCATGGAAAACTTTTAGAGTTCTCTCGGTTACTTTTTCTTTCCCTGTGAGCTTGCAGTGGGGTTGTTTTCCCAGTTTTGCATGCACACCGACACGAACGAAAATAAAGGTGCATTGTGGGATTACTTGTGTCCAGTGGAAAGCTAGGGACCCGTTGTATGATTACAATAATTAACAATTCATTTTCCTTATTTTCTCTCAGTAATGATTACATTAATTCTTGACTACAGTCAATTTCTTTCTTTTTTTTCTTCCCTCAGATTTCATGGAAAACTTTATTATAATAGTTCACTCGGATGCTTTTTCTTGCGTTGTATAATGTATGTTTCAATGATCCGAAAATTTTAACGCGTTGGTGATAACCCTAACCCTCCCCACCATCTTGCGTTTTAATGCATCATAATTTATAAT
Organism: Acanthosepion esculentum; assembly: GCA_964036315.1. NCBI lineage: Eukaryota > Metazoa > Mollusca > Cephalopoda > Sepiida > Sepiidae > Acanthosepion > Acanthosepion esculentum. The sequence goes on along the minus strand of OZ038496.1, from coordinate 97,095,824 downwards.
TCATGCTCCCTCACCCCCGAACATTATTTCGATGTGTAGGTCACCATCCGTAAAATGCTTAAACCAATTCTGGGAACCACTGTCAGATATTGTTTCATTTTCTTTCAATTCCAAATTTCTTTGAGCATTCTCAGTGCTTCTGAGGCCCAGTTTAAAATAATGTCTTAAAATTATGTAATGTCATGATGGAATAGGCTTTGCATTCAATTTCACACAAAGCCAAGGAGGTCAGGCGCTGGGTTTACGTGAGATGATCCATAGTTGGGAGTGGAGATCCGCGATTCTACGTTGTCAGTGATGGCTCGAAGAGGTGAACTCCTGGGGGCGAGACTGCCCCTGATATGTGCGATCGTGAGAAGAACCGTTGAACAGATGCAGTCATATCAACAATCAGCCTCCATGCCATCTCAGGAGAATATAAGGTACCACATATCGAACGAGGGGTCTTTGGGTCGCATATAACAGACTGGCCGAGATTAAATTGACGAAGTATTAGAGTTAAATAAAGATTCAATCCTTATGTCATTGATTAGTTTGCTCGTGTTATCCTTGAATCAGGACGACTAATTCATTACACACGAAACAGTTTTCATACTATTTAATAAAGTTAGCTTCGTATGACTTTAGGCTAAATAGGAGGAAACATAGATAGGAAGATTGTTTTGCGTGAACCTTCCGAATGACGCCAACTTTTCCACATTGAAAAACAGGATTAGAATATTGGCTTTTAAATGGGTCTGAACGTCGAAGATTGTCGTCGATGCCAAATAGGCCTCCACCTCAACAAAATTTACTTTCAAAAAGTAACACATAAAAAAGCTAAGCTCAATTTATTACCTTAACTACGTGTAGTATTATGCTAGTATTATGCTATAATTGAATTTGCGCTCAATTTCACACAGTAACATCGGAAACCAGGTACAGGGTTCATTATGGACGCTCCCAGCCGCCGAATGCAGAAACAGGTGGCCTTATAACTGTATTCAGTCTTGTGACCGTGAGAACGAGCTTCATAACAGAGCAGTTATATAAACAATCATTCTATAGGGGAGTTGGTCATTATCTCAGATATCTACTTACGAGAAGAACCGTTGGTTTCACTACAGACTAGTGAAAATTAATTTTCAAGAAGCTTATCAAACGTCGTCCTATACACAAGGCATGTTATTACTCTTCAGGAATCATATCAAATGTCTAACCATACACAAGTCATGTAATTACTTTTCAGGAAGCATATCAATTGTCGACCTATACACAAAATATGTTATTACTTTTCAGGAATCATATTAAACGGCGACCTATACACAAGTCATGTTATTACACTTCAGGAATCATATCAAATGTCGAACTGTACACAAAGCAAATCATTATTCTACGAAAATCCTATCAATGGCCAAACTATACATCAAGGATGTTAAATTTTCGAGAAACATATCAAATAATGACCTCTTCATAAGGCGTGTTATTAATTTTTAGGAAGCATTGAGAGTCGACTTATACAGAAGTCATGTCGTTAATATTTTTTAAGAAAAACATATCGTAATAGACCTGTGCACGAACAGCATTTCTAATGTTTCTCAAAACGTATCGGAGGTCGATATGAACAAGAATTTTCCTTATTTTTCAGAAAGCATCGAAGATAGACCTACACGGAAAGCAAGTGATTAATTTATCGGGAAAGATATGAAAGGTCGACAACGCATATCGTTATTCTTCTGGAAACAAACATCGACCTATATGAAAGGCATGTCATCGAGAAACATCAAAAATCGGCCTATACACAAGGCGTGTCATTATTCTTCAAGAAAGATCGAATATTATACCCATACATAAAGCATGAAATTAATTTATCCGGAAAAATATCGACTGAGGCATGCCAATCATTTTTGAGAACTTTCAAAAATCGACCTATACACAAATCATGTCATTAATCTTTCAGGAAGCATATCAAATATCGACTTATACATGCGCCTCATCTAACTACTTTTATCCATCGTTATGCCGTATATTTTAGAACCGGATTTTCTTTTTCAGAAAGTTTACTGTTTTCCCAGAATAACAGTTGAAAAAAAAAAAAAGGAATACCTGTATCGAAATTCAAATGTTTGTTTTTATTTCATATTTAATAAAAAAACTGATTTCAAAACCTGTAAAATGACAATCATAGTAAAAGAAAAAAAACACCAGCAGGGGAAAAACGATCGATATTACATAAAACTAAAAACAGAGCAACTGCAAACGTTAGTCGAAACAGAATTACCGACTAGAGACTGCCAGCTTTGATAGATCATTTGAAGACTTCGTAATTGGCAAAGAACGATGCTTGTAAGAAGCCCTAATGGAATATTTGCGTTCGATTTTTATCCTTACAAAAATATTTCAGCATATCGAACGAGAGCATTACTGAAAGTTATTGAAATCTCAGAAATTATTAGTTTTCTACGTTCTGTTTACTTGATATGTGTAAAAAGGTACATGTCGAGAGTATCTGTCTATCTATCTATGTATCTATGTATGTATCTATCTATCTATCTATCTATATATATGTGTATATATATATATATTTGTGTATTTAGGCAGCAATCCTTCTTTCATGCACATGTGTGTTTAAAAGCTAAATGTATAGCCGAAAGCGCTCGGATTAAAAGAACATTCAGACAGTTCTTATATAATTTATCATCTGAAAAGAAAAAAAATTATTAGATCGCATGAGAAACTGTATAAAAAACTAAATAAAAGCACCTTGTCTGCCGTATTCAATGAAATGTGCATATATATATATATATATATATATATATATATATATATATATATATATATATATATATATATATATATATATATATATTTCACCATTTTATATCATTAACTTTACTAACTTACTTTTTGTATGAATGATTCATTGTAATATAAATTAAAGTGTACCACATATTTGATTTTAAAAAACTGATCCGACGTGCAAATTTCGGGATAACAACTGAGGCATTACTCTACTTATTGAACTATTTAGTTCATGCCATGTTGACTGATAAACTCTTACAACAACAAAAAATTCTTAAATTGCCATATGAGTAAAAAATATTTAAATAGTTAAATTCTCAAAACTTCAACCTTAGCGTTGCGACTGCATGCTCCACAAGTTTGTATCCGTTAACAATAACACATTAAAAAAACAAATACATATTTCGATTTGCATTATATTTTTTCGACTCAGATAGTTCCTGAATTTTAGCAAAATCAAAAATAGTTTCCATACCTGATGATGACCGGAGGTCACGTCGAAATACTTGCATATTTAAGGAAGACCTAATACAGTTTATAATTTTACAAAACAAGGATCATAAAATTCATCGAGTGATTGGTAGGTTAATGCATCTTTAAAATTTAGTTAGCGAAGAGATTTCGCCATTTTATATCATTAACTTTACTAATTTACTTTTTGTATGCATGATTAATTGTAATATATATATTTAATTTCTCGATCCGGTGACAGGACTCAAAGAGTGTGAGTTCAATACCCGGTTAAGGCAGTGGAGAACTTTCAGAGGTGAATTAACATGAGATAACTGACATCCATTAAACATGGCACGTGGAACTAGAACAGTCTACCCCAGTGAGCGAAATAAAGGGTTCAGTTCGACATTCCAACCACCTGAAGAAGGTCGGAGCGTACAACGGCCGAAACGTTGTAATAAATATGGCGACGAAGATAAATAGTCCGAATAATGTAAATAATGTACATAATACCTCATCTCAGAAATATAGACAGATATTCAGTCCAGTAGATGTAAATAAATGAACATACTGTTTCATAAATAACTAAAAAAAGAGCATGAACTCAAATATGAGTATCCATAAAAAATAACGTTTAAACAAATAAATTACGAATCAGTCGAATTTAATCCACTTTTTAATAAATTGTCCTTGTTTACGTTACGATGCAAAAACAGACCAGATATGTATGTTTCGCGAGGCCGGGAAGAAGAAGTGCGCGTTTAAAAGCATATATATATATATATATATATATATATATATATATATATATATATATATATATATATATATATATATATATATACATCATCTGTGGATGACAAAAATATTAGCTCCTGAAAAATTAATTTCGGTTGAGCCCTCTGGTTTGAGGTGTGAATTTGTAAACAGTGACTATTTAAGCTAATACTGTACGACTCTTCGACAGAATTGAGTCACTCTCAGTCACTGTGTGTTTATCTGAATCTAAAAATAAACACGCTAAAATTCACCCTCATCCCGTACCGTACGCTGACGGCTTAGTGGGAGAAGTTAGGACTGACGCAAATTCAGTCGGGTTTCGATCCTAGCTAGAGGCAACCGGACGTCTAGCCACACTGATGAGCTGCGAAACAGTGTGTCTGTGGATGACAAAAATATATATATATATATATATATATATATATATATATATATATAATTGCATTTAAAGAAAAAAACAGACCACTCTAAGGCTCCATTTATAATAATTTATTTCACTAGAGAATTTTATTTTTCTATAGATCTTCAGACTTCACTTTTAAAAGGTGAAACGAAAAATGAATTTAAAATTTAAAGTTTTGACGAGCAGTATTAAGCTTATATAAGTTGACATAGATGGTGGTGTGTAATAGTGTGAGAGACATGGTCGAGTTTAGAGAGGGAAGGGAGAGTTTTAAAATTTATTTTTATATTTCTTTTTATTATAATACTTAATATTGAGGAAGGAGGGGATAAGGATCAGACATTGACCTATTTAATCGGCCAACTCAATATATACATATATTTCAATTCTCGGCAGTGGATGCGCACTGCTGCTGAATCTCAAATATAGGGCGAAACGGCCATCCAGTGCTACCTGCATTCTGTTGAGGTTTCTTCTAGACTCGAAGAATTACTTAATTATAATTATCTCAAATCCTCCTTAATTTCTATTATATATATATATATATATATATATATATATATATATGTGTGTGTGTGTGTGTGTGTGTGTGTGTGTGTGACAGAGAGAGAGGCTGGTAAACACACACACACACACTCACGCACACACACGTATAGTTTTTTTTATTGAAATTGGAGTAGATTTGAATAGCGAAATTAAATCAGAGCATTTTGTTTACTGATGGGGAAATCTGATCTAGGGCATAAGTTGTACCCATTGAATCTGGGTCATCAGAAGACAATGGAAATGGTCGAAATAATTTTTATCGATTAAAAATTGAAATACAGCTGAGTAAGATAGAAGGAACTTTGGAATTCACATGATTTTGTTTGAAGCAGCCAGAATCCTGTGATAATCGCGTGCCAAGTAGTAAGGCCGGAGGTCAGTTATAAACAGCCGGGTTTTTCTATATAAACGCGTAGTTATGCTGATAAAGGCAAACTGGAGAAAATTCTTGAAGAGCGAATTGGCCCGGGCAAGCGTTGGGAGGAGGAACGCCACTATAACTTTAAGCCCCGCACAGAAATCTTTATCCCTCCATCGCAAGAGTCATATATTGTTCTGAGACGATTTAACAACAAGTTAATCACAAAAACTCTCTCTCTGTCTAGAATCCAATGTATGAGTTTTTACGTTAAATACTTTTCTTTTCTGTAACCCGTTTCTTTTCTCTACTATTCTTTTCTGCTATATAAAAGACATTAACAATTCAACCATTGAATATTTGTTTGCCCGGCTTTCTGCAGATATTAATTCTTTTTGTTGCATTCTAAATTTCTTAGCACAGACTCCCCAGCCGTGTCTACATCTTCAGTCGACCGTGAATGGACGGACATCACTTCTGCTTTCTGGATCAAACAAATCACAACGTGGGCAGGAAGCAGGATGAAACCAGCGGACCGGTCAAATAATCTACGGATGCTCAGGGGACCTATGGCCACTCAATTTCGGTTAGGACCAAATAGACACCTCAACCCAGAGACTAAGACGCCGGAGGTTGAGGGGCTGGGGCGAATATATATATATATATATATATATATATATATATATATATATATATATATATATATATATAAGTGAAAGGTTATTCACTTAGCTGACTGATATTACGTTTAGCATACCGACTCCAGAATTTCGTAGACGTACCCTCCGGTAATTACACCATCCATTCTTCAGGGGCTATAACTGTGTATTTTGGGCAGCCATCAGTCTTTTATACAAGTTTCATTAAAAACGGCTTACAAATACTGCAGTTAAGTTTTTATTAAATTTTTCTTGTGTTCGTTTAATTTTTTTTCTTTTCTAGACATAAAGTGTGTAAAAATTGTCCGAATGTTTTGTATACCCGAGCATTTTCGGCTTTTTTTAGCCATTATCAAGGATGTATTTTATTTAAAAAAAAATCTAACTGAATGTGTAGATTTTTATGTATGTTTCTAGCTTTATGGGAATGTTTTCTTTTTATTTTCCAAACACGGTCAGCACATTATGACCGTGTTCATAGTTGAATGTTACTGAGTGTTGATTTTTCTTTCTTATTATCTATGCTTCCATTATGGGAAAATAAAAAAAAATTCCTATAACTCTAGATTCAGCGTCTGTTATAATACTGCTCAGGTAATTAAATTTCTGTACATACTTCATTCTAACGTCTCTATTTCGTAGCTTGTACTTTGTGCTACTGTAACCGGTATATATTTCGTTAATTTAGGTATAAACACGCCGTATTATCTACAAAAATATTCACCCACTTTTAAATTTAATAACTTGCATAACAATCGAGATATTTTGAGTTTGTTTTATTCAATATAAAGAATTCCTGTCTATAGACACCTAAAATATCTTTCCTAATTCTGTTTCAGAAATCTTGTTCTTTTTTTTTCTAAATCGTCTTCCGTGCTCAGATGTTCTGTCTATGGTATTCTCAGTATCTTTCTGTAGAACTACTTCTCTGTTGCCTCAAGTTTCGTCTTCATCTGCGAGGAAACTGTCTTCTATTCACTGATATTGAATAGCAATTCAGCATTCTTTTCTTCATGGAAATATATACCATTTAATCTTGTACTTAGTCATTCCATCAACATAAGAGATTCAATATCTAGCGTTATTTTAGCAGTTCTTTTCACGGTCTATGTTATAGAATAAATTATACGGCAATGGTCATAGATTTGTGTAAAACAATCAAAACAGTTTCGATATTTTCACACTTCATTTTATACTCCACATCAACCTGATATTCCTGTTTACACAATGCACTATGATATGTAGGGTGTTGGCAGTGCTACCAGAGCAGACCTCACACTGCCTCATCATAGCAATCCCAAATGAGCCAAATATATGATAAATTACAATATTAATAGCATAGGATGAAGAAAGACAACCTTTATTGTCAGGCCAGACCGTTTGTCTCAACACAGCACGCCCCAATGTGCCAACTGTAAGATAAGTTACAATATTAATAGCATAGGATTAGGAAAGCCAATCATTGTTGCTCGGGTACACCCCACGCTGTGTGGCACAACAAACCCCAAACAGCCAAATGCATTATAAGTTACAGTATTTCTAACACAGGGTGATATATACAAAGATTTTTGAGTTTTGGGAAATATGTTTCGTATGCTTTGGAATATGAAGTATTGTTACTCGAATTTATTGATTATTATCAAAAACTAGACGACTTATACACGAGGTATGTCCATGATGTTTTGGTCAAAAGTCATTGTTTAACTTCTACATCAAATCGTCTTAAGAGTTAACCAAAATAATGTTCGTTCAGTAAGTTGTGAAAATTGTTAGCCCCCGACTAACTTCCCGTCATATATCATATGAGAATAATCATGTATAATGCTATCGTCGAAAACGAGGCTAAATCTCTCATACGTAACATTACTGTGTATTCAGCTTCGGGCGGTTAATTACTGCCAACGATTGGGTATGTGACTTTGGAGTTTTCTCCAAACGTAAAAAATAACTCCCTATTCTTTCATCTCTAGTCAGTTATGTGCCATGCACAATACACACTTAGGCGACCATGTATCTATCGATACATGACTGACGAGGCAGAGTTTTTGCAATTTCTTTCTATGGTAGACCAGTTGCCATACAAGGTTATACAACCTGGTCTGCCCTGCTATTTACCCATAGCTGAGGGGAGAAGAAGAGGATTCACACCTTTCCCAAGGGTATTAGCACGTAAGTGAATGCAATGGATTCGACTGGAATTCGAACTCGGCTCCTCGATTCCTCAACCTGAGTCGCTATCCATTACTCCACCGCGCCTCCCCTCCTCTCTAGTCATCCGGTTTGTCCCTCGTGTGAACATTGGATCGACTATCATTTTTACATGTCGAGGCCAGCAACTGACACCTAGTGAAAGCGCGAATCTGCATCTGGCGGATAGGAGGTCATCTCTCCGGTCAACCCGCTGATGCACTTAACCTCTCTTATGGTCATTGAGTGCAAAGTCTATTTTGGCATCATCTGAGGTAAGTCACATTGATCACACTTAATATTACAAATCTCTACAACCACAAGGCATTTTTCATCAATCTATGATAAATTAGGTGTTGAATTTTGACAAGGCAGAACTGTCATCTTACAACAATATCAAATTAAACAAATGGATGGTGTCTTGTTAGTCAATATGCAATATCATTACTTTGCGTATCGTATGTTGACCGATGCACGAGATAAATTAATTTCTTGGCCTGAAATCAAGGTTGATTTTGGGGGTAATATGAAATATGATATCAAATCCCCAGCAGAGAGGGATGAAGGCTTTCTATTTAAATACACTAAGATAGGCGTCACTCGCATAAAAGGAAAGCGAATTGGCGTGAATTTTGATTTTTAGATAAGTTTAAATTCAATTACGAAAAGTATTTAATTAAAATAAATTGAAACAAACAAATTTTTTTCAACACTGCAGCATTAGGAGTCACCATATTGTGTTCCCACTCGGACAGCTTCTCACTGCCTAGCCTCGACAGTATTAAAAAGTGCTTACGCGGCCTTGTAGGTGATGAATTATTCTCCGCCCTGCGACCCTTATCCCACAGATGACACGTCGCCAGCCTTTCGCTACTAGTTACATTGCTGAGTGTCACCAGCTTGGACCTTCACAGCTAGGACCCGCCATACCGTGTTCACGGTGGCAGACCATCCCCATTTCATTCCTTCGATAAAAATCAAGTTCCACTCAGACAGCTTCTTCCCCTGGAATATTATTTTGTGGGACGAGCTCCCAAGAGAATGCTTCTCCTTCAACTACAATCTTGATCTCTAAGTCCAGGATCAACCGATACCTATCTGACTCGTCTTTATAATACTCTTACTAGTCCCATCCTCTCCTTTAGACGATCACTAAATAGCTCTCTACTTTGAGTGGCTCTTGGGATTGAACACATGACTTAGGATTTTCACTAGTAAGATCGAGCAAAACAAAGAGCATCCAATTATCCCCCCCACTCACCGCTGACTAGCACATATAGTTAGGTGTGATCTTGGGCAAAATTAAGTAATGGATTTTTGTAAATTCCACTTTTCTATTCAATATGTAACCGGAGAATGAAGTCATCAAACTAATCTTGTTACGAGGCACATATGTAAATCGATTTCTCATCCGATACCTGAAAGAAACTTGTTTCCCATAAATATAGGGACTCACTACGAAATGTGTCAGTTTTTTGAGTATGTAGCAGTGGGACAGAAGGCCATAGCTGTCCCAGCCTCTAAAGAAATGCCTAATTATATATTTCATAAAATAAAAGCATTTAGTCATACATTCGAAAAAACAAAAACCAAAACAAATCTCTTTATAAATAAACTCAGTCACTGATATTATCAGTAACGAAAGTTTGTATTCTTTCTTTTTATGTGCTGTGTCCCTTCAGGCTCCCCACTCCCCCTATCCCTTGTAGCTCTCAATAGGTTTCGTCCCCCTGCTACTTCCCCCAGATAACGTTCTGTCATCCACTTGCTTAAGCCAGTCAGGTATGTCATGCGTTGCTTTCCCTTGTCTCTCTTTCGACCTGTGAGTATCAGATTCTCCAAGCCCTCCTTTCTCATTACGTGTCTCATAAATTTCATCTACCTCTTCCTGATGTTAAGTATAAGCTTCCTCCTTGTTTGAATCCTCTCCAAAACCTCATCGTTGCTCACGCGCTTGGTCCATGATATCCTTAGCATGCTTCTGTAGAACCATATCACCGTTGCCTCGAGTCTCTTCTTCATCTTTGAGGAGACAGTTCAATATTCGCGGCCGTAAAGGAGGACAGATGTCCCATAGCAGCCCAGTACTCTTTTCTTTGTTATCAAAGAAACCCTCCTGTCTCGCAATACTCTGCCTAGCTTTTGGAATGCGTCTTTGGCCATCCCAATACGTCTTCAGATCTCAGCGTCGCACTTATCGTCCTCTGTCAAAATGCTTCCCAGATATTTAAACTTCCGCACCTGTTTGATTTATGACCTCGACCTCCAAATCACATTTCGATCTCTTCTTTTTACTGATGGCCATTCATTCTGTCTTGTAGTTTATGCTTAGTTCCTTCTTCTCGTTCTCCTTCGCTACCTTCTGTAGGAGATTTTGTAACATCTTTTCCGTGTCTGCTATCAGTACTGTGTCATCTGCGTGTTGTATTACATTTCCAGATTAATTCGAAATTTTATAGATTTTGTAAAGGTGGGTTTATCAGGCATTTGGATTTTGTCTTAATTGATTTTTCATAGTGTAATTATTTAATAAAATAATTTTATTTCAATACAAATACAGAAATCTTCCGCAGTTTCAAAATTCGTTTCACGCCATTTTACATTTACATACGACCTCCATCATTACAGATTTTCCCAGCTATTGAAATAGCGGAAATTGAATACAGCTATCTCCCACTTTGTTTTATGCCATTTAATTTTAACGAAAGCCCTAGATCATTACAGATTTACCCCGCGATCCGAAATAGCGGAAATTGAATACAGCTATCTCCCACTTTCTTTTACGCCATTTCATTTTTACAAAAGCCTTAGATCATTACAGATTTACCCCGCTATTGAAATAGCGGAAATTGAATACAGTCAATCCTGTAAATGCCCGTGTGTGTGTGTGTGTGTGTGTGTGTGTGTGTGTGTGTGTGTGTGTGTGTGTGTGTGTGTGTGTGTGTTTGCTAACCGGTAAATGATTTCAGAACAGATAATTTGTGAAGAAATAGTTTCGCCCTATCAGATCGAATTTTAACGCCATGAAATTGGCTATACGCATGCGCCTAAATAAAAAAATGTCCCGACAATCGTCCAATCATAATTACCGATTTTTATCATCCACCTTCATTTGAACTCTCTCTTAAGAAGCTTGTCCACTAATTCAACTTACATTCATTTTACTTATAATTAAATTTTAGACTTTGAACAAACTTTTAACTCACGTTTAGCACAATGTACGTAAAGGTTTGTCAAATTACAACATAAACTATATATATATATATATATATATATATATATATATATATATATATATATATATATATATATATTTCATTAAAAACGACAGACAAGGTGCTTTTATTTAGTTTTTTTATACAATTTCTCATGCACATTATTTACATTATTCGGACTATTGTCCTCATCTTTGTCGCCATGTTTATCGCAACGTTTCGGCCGTTGTACGCTCCGGCCTTCTTCAGTTGGTTGGAATGTCGAACTGAACCACCTGAAGAAGGCCGGAGCGTACAACGGCCGAAACGTTGTGATAAACATGGCGACAAAGATGAGGACAATAGTCCGAATAATGTAAATAATGTACATAATACCTCATCTCAGAAATATAGACAGATATTGAATTTCTCATGCAATCTAATAATTTTTTTTCTTTTCGGATGATAAATTATATAAAAACTGTCTGAATATTCTTTTTATCCGAGCGCTTTCGGCTATACATTTAGCCATTTTCAAGGATTATATTTTAACTGTTAAAATTAGAAATAGTTTGTTGTATTTATGTTTTATAAAATATTTTCATTTTTTTGTTTCAAAACACGGTCAAGATATTATGTCCATGTTCAAAGTTAATATTATTAAGTGTTGTTTTTTTTTTTTTTATTAATAAGGCATCCATTATTTTTAGCCATCTTTTGCATGTGGATGATGCTATTATATTAGTGTTGTCAACAAGTATGTTCCGAATAGTGTCCGGTAGGTCTCCATGAATATTTAAATGAGATCTAATTGAGCTATGGTCAGAAAGGTGTAAAGTTAGTCTGCGTGTCAAACATGTAGTGTGGCCTATATAATTATTTACGAATTTTGATTGTTGAGGAATACAATTCGTTAATGGGCATTTAAATTTGTAAATAATATTTGCCCTATTTAATTTTTTTCTAGGAGTTGAATTATTATTTTTAACTATAAGGTTAGAGGTTTTAAATTTTTCATAATAAATAATTAATCTAATTTTTTGCTATTGTTAACTGGTGTTATGCATTTTTTTATAATGTTCTTAATTCTGCATTCATCCTGTTTATAATTTTCGTTCATCTGATTTTTATAAAGAATATTAATATTATTGTTTATGTTTCTTTTCTCGTCGTTGCTATTAGTTACTTTGGACAAGAAACGCGTAATGTGGAAATCCAACAATTGATTAGGAAATCCGTTATTAATCAGCGTTTGCTTTATACGTTTTAATTCTTTACGAGAGAATGAGTTCTCGAGCGCTCGCGTGAGAAAATTCTTAATAACACCCATTTTATATCTAAGAGGGCATTCGCTAGAGAAATTAAGATGGCAAGAGTCTTTATTAGTTGTTTTTTTTTATAAACAGATGTTTTAAAAGTATTATTACTAAAATCGACGAGAACATCTAAGAAAGGAAGTTTATTTTTTTCACTAAGTTCATAAGTAAAATTTAGGACGGAATCTTGTTGAAATGTAGTTTTCAGATTTTCTATTTCCTTCTTGTTTTCAGCCAAAATAAAAATATCGTCGACATAACGAACATATATTTCAGGTTTAATAACTTCAGTAAAATCCTTGTTTTCAACATAGGACATATAATAATTGGAGAAGCACGGCTCGAGAGGGTTTCCCATACTTACTCCATCAGTTTGTGTGTAAATAGTACTATTCTGGCTATAAAAAGGAACTCTAGTGGTGCAAGCGAGCAATAATTTTCTTAAAATATTGGGTTGGATTGATGGAGGTGGAATTAAATTATTTTTATACACCGAATTAATGATAATATCAATAGTTTCGGAGACGGGAACATTAGTAAATTAATTCTCTACGTCAAGTGACGCAAGAATGCCGTGGTTTGTTTTTAATTTTGTGCTTTCAAGTGTTTGGAGGAATTCATGGGTAGATTTAATGCTATAGTTAGTAGGGAGATATGGGGTAATAATATCATTGAGAAATTGTGATAGTTGGTATATGCATGTTGGAATCTGAGAAATAATAGGCCGTAAAGGGTATCTCGGTTTGTGTATTTTAACATTACCGTATAAGTAGCCAGGTTTGTAATCTCCAATAATTTTTTTTTATTTTTAAGAATCCTGCACAGCATTGTTGGATGCTATAAGTTTATTAACATATTTCTTTAGAGATTCAGTGGTGTTCTTATTCAATTTTGTAAATTTAGTACGATCATCAATAAGATGCTGAAGTTTTTTGTGATAATCCAATTTATCCAAAATTACGTAAATATTGGATTTATCCGCCTTTCTGATGACTATATTAGGGTTGTTTTTTAATTCTGTAGCAGCAATTTTGAGTTTTGTTGGAATGTTCTTACTTCTATTACGTGGAATATAATCTTTTAGACCTTCTACATTGAGAAGATCTTTGAGGTTTGGATGGAGTATTATCAATTTCTCCTTTTCCAGTTGGCATAATGATTGGTGTAAGATTTCAATTCCAGTCTTCTTTGTGAGAAGGTCGAATTTAGGTTGGAGATGGCAATTTGGTCCTAGATTTTAAAATTACTTTTGATCATCCGTTAATATGTGAGTTGATAGGTTTATGTATTTATCATGGTTGTTGGGAAGTAGAATATTTCCTTGGTATAAGTTGCACAGCTTTTTTGTAATTATTTGTCGCTGGTCAAGTTCATCCTTATTAATACTGATATTGATGTGGTATTGTGCTTCATTATATTCAGTTTCGGTTAAAGTGTTTTTTAGTACTGCAATAGGTTTTTGGATTTCATTATTTTATAAAGCATACATACAACAAACTATTTCTAATTTTAACAGTTAAAATATAATCCTTGAAAATGGCTAAATGTATAGCCGAAAGCGCTCGGATAAAAAAAGAACATTCGGACAGTTTTTATATAATTTATCATCCGAAAAGAAAAAAAATTATAAGATCGCATTAGAAATTGTAATAAAACTAAATAAAAGCACCTTGCCTGTCGTTTTTAATGAAATGTGCATGAAAGAAGGATTGCTGCCTAAACACACACACACACACACACACACACACACACACACACACACACACACACACACACACACACATATATATATATCCGATGCGATGAGAACGAAAGTAATATATAAAATATATAAATTCTGACGTTCGCAGCGTTAATTCAAAAAAGAGCTCGATACAGGTAGTAGAGCGATAATTATTTATTTATTATAATTTTATCATATAGACAAAACAATTTTACTCACTACAAAGATGCAACTTGGTTTCAGTGCATTTCAACTGCACATCTACGGGTGAGGGTCGGAAATGGTTACCATTTCCGACCCTTAGTAAAATGGGGTTTTGTCTATATGATAAAATTATAATATATATATATATATATATATATATATATATATATATATATATATATATATATATATATACAAATGAAATGAGGACGAATAAAATATAAAATCAATCGTTCATAATATTAATTTAAAATAGGGTTCAATACAATTAAATAGTAGAGCAATAATTTTTTATTATAGGATATTACATTGGAATATGTATGTATGTTCCAATGTAATATTCTATAATATCCCTCTCTCTCTTTGTTTTTGTGTGACGCGTTTCGTTCTTTAGGACTTCGTCGGACTAAATTTGTTACGTTGGTGCAACTATACATGCGCACGAACGTGGGATGGTGGGAATTTTAAATATATCTATCTATCTATCTATCTATCTATCTATCTATCTATCTATATTGGTATATAATGTAGCCGATTTCGTTTAGAGTCTTTTTGTTTCAATCCCTTTTGTTACTAGATATCTCACACCGATAATAGAAGATCTGCAAAGAATGGAGAAATGTCTTAAGAGTTAGAGAACAAATATACAAAGCATTCTCTAAACATTTTTGTCATAGTGAATATTTTCTCCTTTGATCAGAGTAGCAATTTTTATGTCAAATTTGTGGTCAGTCCCGTTACAGTGACCAACTAATGCATTTCATGTATTTTTTGTAAAATGTCCCTTTTGTGTTCATGTAATCATTTATTTAGATAAAAGTTTCTCCTATGTATTTTTGTGATAATTATTACAGGCGATAGAGTAAATTCCTCCTTCAGCTTTTAGTTTATTGTTTTGTTTAGTATTGACTAAGTCTTTTACTGTTTTAGATGTAGTAGTAACAAATATTATGTTGAGTTTGGATAGATTCGTTTCGATTGTAGATATGATGTAGTTAGTCGTTAGTACAATATATTTTTTTGGTTCATTTGACTCGTTAGGAAGGGCCGTTATTCTATTTTGGAATATTTTATGAGCGGAAACTTATTCACCTTTGTCATATATATATATATATATATATATATATATATATATATATATATATATATATATATATATATATATATACATATATATATATATATATATATATATATATATATATATATACATATATATATATATATATATATATATATATATATATAAGTGTGTGTGTGTGTGTGTGTGTGTGTGTGTGTGTGTGTGTGTGTGCGTGTGCCGGTAATGACACTCTGTGTTGCACGTGTCAAGTCTTCTTTCTTTGTTCCAATGCACTGTGCGGTCATTTCTTGGGTTTTGTGTTAATCTTCACAAAAATGAAAAACAAAAAGATAACCAACAAGCGTAAACCCGTTGCACCTGACGAACTTCTCGTGTTCAATGTGTTAGCGACCGAGACTTGAATGCCTGATAGGAAGTGTTTTAATATAGATGGCAGAAAGTGTGACACTGATATCCGAAAAAGGGTGACACTGATATCTGAAAAAGTGTGACACTGATATTCGAAGTGTGACACTGATATCCGAAAAAGTGTGACACTGATATCCGAAGTGTGACACTGATATCAAAAGTGTGACACTGATATCTGAAAAAGTGTGACACTGATATCCGAAGTGTGACACTGATATCCAAACTGTGACACTGATATCCGAAAAAGTGTGACACTGATATCCTAAAATGTGTGACACTGATATCCGAAAAAGTGTGACACTGATATCCAAAGTGTGACACTGATATCCGACAAAGTGTCACACTGATATCCGAAAAAGAGTGACATTGATATCCGAAATGCGACACTTATATCCGAAAAAGTGACACTGATATCCGAAGTGCGACACTGATATCCAAAGTGTGACACTGATATCCGAAAAAGTGTGACACTGATATCCGAAAAAATGTGACACTGATACCTGAAGCTGCACTGGGATAGCGAAAGATGACATCCAAAATAAAAGCAAAGAGTTTCATGAAAATTTTCTTAGATACAAAGAAAAGAGTAAAATTACGTAATATCGTCCTACCATTATTGAGAGAATGCTGAAGAATCTCTTCAAGATGAAGAAGAAACTTGAAGTGGTTCTACAGAATGATGCTGAGAAAAACAGGGGTTAAAAATGTGTAAAAGTATAATTGTATTTTCCCTATATATATAGGGCATGAATAATTCTGTTCTCTATATATAGTGTATAAATAATTGTATTATGTAGCGATATTGACATGTTTTGGCTGTAATATACTAATCAGTGGCCAACCAGGAGTCCTAACTTAACACCCTGTGACTTTTTTCTTTGGCGTTGGTTAAAGGAGGAAGTCTACTATACCAAACCAAGACGCTGGGATAATTTGAAGCGCGAATATAAGTAGTTATATCTTCCATAGCACAAGAGTTCTTGGTGAAATCAGTTGATGGGATTCCTGGGTGACCCGAGAAGTTGGGAGAGAAATCTGTTGTCCATATCGAATTACCTGATGACAAACGCTTTTCACTTATATCCGTTTCTTGTAAAAATTATAGTTAATAAATAAATTATAAGTTTTTTAAAATGGGTGTCACTTTTCAATCATCCTGTATATAAAGTGTATGAATAATTGTATTCTCTCTCTCTCTCTCTCTCTCTCTCTCTCTCTATATATATATATATATATATATATAGTGTATGAATAGCCGAATTCTATACAAATATATAGTGTATAAATAATTGTATTCAACCCTTTCCATGCTTTCTGCTATCATATCTAACCTAGATCGCCACAAAAAATGTGAACCCGATGTTATCCGTGTAATAGTCATTAAGAAGTGTGCTCCCGAACTGGCTCCTGTTCTCTCTAAACTGTTTAATAAATGCCTCGCTACCTCATCTGTTGTTCCAGTTTTTAAGAATTCTGGTGAGCCGTCTGACCCTTCCAGCTATTGGTCTATTAGCCTTCTTCCGTTTTTTGGGAAACTCCTAGAAGCCCTAATCAATGATGAATTGGTTCACTATCTCTCATCGCAGAGCCTTTTCTCAGACAATTGCTGATATACTGACGAAAATTGCGGAAAGAATCTATCATACTCTAGATAAAAACGATAAAGCCCGGTCTGTAGCATTGGACATCTTGAAAGACTTTGTCAGGGTCTGGAATTCAGGTCTCCACAAGCTGAAAAGCTACGGTGCCCCCGAACACATTCTGAGCTGATCCAATCTTTCCCGTCAAATCCTTAAATGAAATTTATCTAGAACGTCCACTTGTCTAGATCCATTCGTACTAACACAGGTGTACCCCAAGGGCTCGATTCTGATTTTAATTTTAATTAGTGACCATTTACTCCTGCCTTGATAGTACGGCCGTGCCCACCGATATAAGAAGGCCTACTCGATAGTGACGTCACAAATATAGTCCATGCAGGGAAACAGACAGTAATCATACTGTAACGAAAAATTGTAAGAAAAAATTGGTTTTAGAAAGCTTCTTAAAAATACAGTTATAAAATAAAGAAACAGAATTGGATTTTATACAGAACTTTATTTAATATTAATTTTAAAAAAATAACCGATAAGAAAAAAAATGTTGTTGCTGAATGTTTTGTTAAAGTAGAGAAATTAAACATCATGTAACATTTCATTAAATTTTAAAGACTGTTAATTCGTTCATTATTTTATTTGTTTCCAATTTGAAAACATTTTTAAAATCATAATCAGTATTGTTTCAATTTGCATGTTTTTATCTTAATTTTAGTAATTATTCTGTAAAGTTACAATATCGTAAGTATTAAATGATTACACTACAGCAACAACTCAATTATGAATTAGGAAACAAACAAAGAAAGAGACGAGCAAATTACAAGTAAATTATAAATAAGATACAAATAAACTAAATACAAGAAAGTAAATAAATTTGATACAAAAAAGAGATTTAAAATTCAAATAATACTTATAGAAAAGTAGGTTACAGACAGACAATTTTAAGACTGAAATTCGTTCATGATTTTAATTGTTTCACATTTGAAAATTTTTCATAAATCATAATCAGCGTTGTTTTAAGTTGCATGTTTTTATTTCAATTTTAATAATTATTCTGTAAAGTTACAATTTTTGTAATCATTAAGAGATTATTACTCAAATACAGTAACAACTGAATTATGAATTAGGGAACAAACAATAATTAAATAAACAAATCATAATTAAATGATGAATGAATAAAATAATTATGATGAATAAATAAAACAAACATAAATAAGAAACAAATGAATACAAACAAGCAAATAAATTAGATATAAACAATAGATAGATTTAAAAATCAAATAATACTTTCAGAAAAATAGGTTACTGATACAAAATTTAACTGAATGTTTGAAGTTTTCTTTTTTTGCTTAACTAGTTACTTGTAATATTATTATTTTCCCTAGAACAAAAATTATTTCAAAGAGCATTTGTAGAGCTCCAGAAAAACATTTTTTGTATTTTGTCTATATTGTGACCCTCATCACAAGTGTCAACATCAAAAAGAAGCTCATCATCTGCCAAAACATTCAATGTTATATGCATGGTTAATTTTCTTTGATTTACTGAATGAAGAAAAGAATGATTTTTTATCAGTTTATTAATGACTACATAATTATAGAGAATAAAATTTATAGTTTTATCATTAGGATATAAGAGAGAACCTCTATTAATCCCCTGAAAATAGCTGCTTATTTCAGGTATTTCTTCCACATTATCTTTTACACTTCCAGATAATAAATCTTTGGAACTAATGCATTTAATTTTCTTAAAAACTGCATTACACCAATAACCTGCTAAGTATAGTATTACAGGTAGACCTTCTCTACAATTATTTACATCATCCTCTTTAAAATCAATTCTGTATTTATATATATATATAACTTTTCCTCCTCTGTCACTTCATCCCAGTTTGGTTCTTGTAAACTCTTGAAATCAATTTTAATGCATTGCTGATTAAATGGTAAGCTCAATTTTAAAACTGATTGCATTCTAATTTTTTTTTCACACTCAAATACTTGCCGTATCGAGATATTATACTGATCCCCACTAATTTGCCGGTACTGACCAAACCTTGCCTCAAGGTGATCAGTTTGAAATTTGCCTGGTAATATGTACAACATTTTCAGTTCTTCTGTGCAATACTTGGTCAGTTCTAGAAATGCATAGGTTGTATGATGCAAAGAAGTGAAGGTTTCCTTTGTTAATTTGCCATTTCTTCCAGAAATGCTATTCCAAGATTCTAACCAGTCACAGAATACAAAGAGAAACTAAAATTTTCTTCATCCATTCTAAGTGGATTGCAGTATTTATTTCTATGCCGACAACCTTTATATGGCGTTTTAATATTCATTATTGTCCACCAAATATAAAATATGTTTATATATTCTGCAACTTCTGCAAAATTAGGCAAATATTTCTGTTTTCCTAAGGTCAATAATCCTTGAATAGTGTATTCATTAAAAATTTGCAGAACTAAATTAACATTTTGCCTTTCAAGATGAGTAGGAGAAAGTGCCTTTGAGGTCAATTTATAACAATATTTCTAAATTGACTGACATTCTAAGGCATGAAGTTTCTGTAAGGTAGAAAATGGGGCACTTCCGAAACTATCTAATTCATGATTTCCATTATGACAAAATTTGGGGAACAGCATGCATTTATTTGCATCTTTTTGACTAAGCCAATTGTTTCGAATGTATTTTAATATATGGACTGAGTCAAAAAGGAAGAAAAGGGGTCGATACTTTATAACTGGGTGTGGATATACAATGGAAAGCTTTGGAGGACTGCAAAAGAAAGATATAGATTTTTTATTTATAGCATTATTATCTGTTATGATTGATAATACTTGAAAGCCTATATCCTCCAAACCAATTATTATATGTTTAACTATGTCAAATTACTTCTCAGCTTTAAGACATTTAGTTGGCATAATATGCACAACATCTTTATATTGCGAGAATACGCTGCTAATCCTGAAAGCAAAAGCACTTGTTGCAGCTTCTCTGCTGTTGTCAGATAAGCCAACAATATTACCACCCTTATAATCTAAATAAGGTTTTAGATGAATTTCATCAACAAGTAAAGATACTGTGATGTCCCTCTGCACTAGGAGCTTAAATTTATTTTTAATATACATAAGAAAATTGTTATCATGTTGCTCAATCAAAGGATTCATATATGTTAATAACGTTAGTCTTTTAATGGTTGAATAGCTAGGTAAAATTATATTTTCTCTTAACAATTTATACCATTTAGGGGAGCAGTTATATAACACTGAAGAAAATATCATTTCTGTTGAATAATCAAGCTTATTTTGTGTCATTAAATTTAGCTGCTCATATATAAATTTGATTGCAGTAAAATGTTTGTTTGATTTTTCTTGCACTAATAGTAGAAATGACATTATTAATTTTAATATAAAAATCATATTTTGAGGTTCAGTTTGCTGTTGTTGTGTGTCCATTTTCTTCGTGAATTTCAAGAGTATTTTGATCAGTTACATGTTTAGGAATCTTATAGTCCCCTATTGAATGCATTTCCACATCTCTACAAAACACATGTACTGTAAAATCAGATTCAATTACAAAAGACAGATTGATCTTTGGATATGGGGATTTGATGATGCTGAATATAATAAGTGTCTCTTGCTGCCTAACAAAACTCCAGTAATTTCTATCAAGGAAATTTAATTTCCCTTCTAGATCATTAATATTATGGAATTTCTTCTGCATTTTATATGCTAAGTCATCATTAATAATTTGATTTAAAGCACTTTTAAGAGCAGAATTCTCTAGTCGAATTCTCCTGAAATCTGGTGACTCTCTAGAAGTAGTCAATGAAGATAAATATGAGGGACAGTTTGGGAAAATTCTAGGGATAGCACCATCACGAAGATATATTTTTTTTAGTTTAACTGCAATTGTAACACCTGTTTTTTCGTCAAAAGCTGACGATTCTCTCCTTATGTCCTCCGGTCGAAAATGTAGTTCACATACCTAAAAAGATTTTAAAAACCAAACCTATTTTAAATTCTTGTGAAAATCTAAGAAAATCAATCAGCAAAAATCTACAATAATATGAAGCATTAACAATTTTAGGAAAAGTGGAGAGAATTCATCAAAAGATTATTAGTGACGAAGCTAACAGAATTTTTAACGTTTATTCATTCTTTAATTTAAAATGATAAATAAAAAAACATTCTTATGAATAAAACAATTCTAAAATGTTGTTAAATTATTAGAATTATAATAATTCTAAAAAATAATTCAATTATTTTTATGCCTATAAAAAGATTCCTTTATGAATTTATATCGAAAATTTCTTTAAAGTTTATTTTTATAAAAATTAGATTTCAGCTTTTAAAAACTTTCGCAACTTTGTTTTTAATGTTTTGTGAATTATAAAGATATGAAATTATTTTAATCCTCAAAGTTTCAATTGAGTTTAATAACTTTTTAAAACAAAACTTTGTTTTAAAATGTGTTGTAAATTACAGACATGAAATTAATTAATTCAATTAAAGTTTCATTTAGTTACGAATAAAACAATTCTAAAAAATCGTTAAACTTATTAGAATCATTTTTTATGTATATAAAATATTCCTTTAGGAATTCATGAATGAATTTATGTCGAAAATTTCTTTAAAGTTTATTTCTTAAAAAAAATGAGGTTTTAGATTTTAAAAGCAACACTTACGAGAATGAATATCTAAACTTTCTCGCTAGATTTATGTCTTATTAACTTTAAGTTATGAATTACAAAGACATGGTATTAATTTTCATTAAAGTTTCAATAAAATTTATTATTTTTTAATACAAAAAATACTCACTCTACTGAATTTAGTAGGTGAAAAGAAAAATGATCTCTTCTGATTGTACGAATCCAAACATCAGATAATTCTTTATCTTTAGGGAAAGAAAATACATGTACTTTAGGGCCGTTTTTATAATTCCCTTTGCAATTTGGTACAATGCATCTATAAGGCATTGTTTTTGTTTTAAATTAATTCAATATTTAAAAGAAAGTATTAATAAATAATTTAAAAATGCCGCCGTAAAAAATCTGATACACAAAACAAACGACACACTTCTTGAAAGTCGGACTCAATGTGATGACGTCACATTTCTCCGTAAACCAATGAAGCAGGCCTTGTATATTGGTGGCCACGGTACGGCAGACCAGTCCGACAAGGTAAAAATGGCAGCTTATGTGTAAAACGACGCCAAGTCCGTCGTTAAATGGGGCAAAAGATGGCTTATCAATTTTAACGCCTCCAAAACTAAACCTCTCTCTGTTAATCATTCTTGTTTACGTTAGGATATGAAACAGACCATATATATATATATATATATATATATATATATATATATATATATATATATATATATATATATATATATATATATATATATTTATTTATTTGGAGAGTCGGGAAAGATATGTGTTCATAAGCACTATTCGGGCTTTGTTTGATCAGGAGGATTTTCGTGGCTGAGAACTCAAGGCACGTCAGATCAATGATGCTTTCTCTTAAGTGAAGCAGGTTCCTGTTGAGGATGCAATTTTTGTAACAATAATAATATTCAAGTGGGTAGATGTAAATAAATAATACACTGTTTAATTATAAAAAAATAGAGCATCTACTCGAATACGAATATCGATTAAAATAACGTATAAACAAATAAATTAAAAAATATGTCGTAATATATATATATATATATATATATATATATATATATATATATATATGAAAGTTATCCTGAACGGTCACTCGTCCAGATCCCATTGCCCTAACGCGGGTGTCCCCCAAGGCTCCATCCTTGGCCCTACTCTGGTTTTAATTTTCATTAATGACCTTCCGGATAGAAAATATTCGTATTGTATAGGATACAGGTTTGAATCCTGTCGGAGGACGAATATTTTCTATGAAAATTTCTCGGACATTCATGCCGATAAATGTTGTTTAATACTGTTTATTATAAACAGAGCATTTACTTAAATACTTGTATCTATAAAAAGAATGTATAAACATAAAAATGTCTTAAAAATAATTGTCGGACTTTGTCCATTTCATAATGTGTATATATATATATGTCTATATATATACATAAATTGTGCATGAATAATTGTATTCTATATAAATATATGGTGTATACATAATTGTATTCTCTCTCTATATAGTGTATGAATATATGTGTATATGTATATATAGTGCACGAATAATTGTGATGGAACGTTAAAACCATATAGCGTTCGAAGTGAACATTATTGTTTTGGGAGTCGAGATAATTGAAAATCAGTTCCGTAAAAAAAGGTACGATCAACTCGGGAAAAATGACGCCAACTAAAAAAAAAAATAATATAAATACTTTTGAACTAATAAAAATGAGGATACCAGACTCCAAAGAGTCTGGAACCTTGAAAAAAGGTTATAAATAAGAATTCTGAACTTTGTTCTTTAGTCAGCATTTTGGCACCAACACGACTTGATGCTACTCGCAACAATGCATAATCTTTTATCAAACAGACAACAAAACATTTTATGCTCGAACATTTGTCTCCTTGATGAACTTTCAAACATAAATCCATTGAGTTTATCAACAACACTGTTTTACCAAATCATATTTCAAACGATTTCTAAACACGTACAAGCATATGCGTGACCACAATGCTGAAGGCATTTTTTATCATACACCCCGACATTAATGCATATAAACTCTTTTTCCAAATATATATAATGTTTTTTTTTATCATTTCACCCCAATTAAGGCAACAGAGGCACTAAAACGCAAGGGGTTACTGGTTATTAGAGAATATGAGGAAAAAAAACACTATCAGGGAGAAAGAACAATAAAAGAACAAAAATGAAACCAGAAGATAACATTGCATTTAAACTTTTGAAGATCACTGTGCAGCAAGACGTAGAAACGAGAAATGCGATATATATATATATATATATATATATATATATATATATATATATATATATATATATATATATATATATAATGTGTGAATAATTTTATTCGATATGAATATATAGTGTATACAAATTGTATCCTCTCTCTATATAATGTATTAATTATTGCATATATAATTTTTCCCATTTATAATTGATAATTTATAAATAAAACTCCAAGACGAAATAAATGTATTGTAGACCGAAATAATTTTTTTTAAAGAATGTCTTATATATATATATATATATATATATATATATATATATATATATAAGTATGTGATAGAAATTAGGAGGATTTGAGATAATTATAATTAAGTAATTCATCGATTCTAGAAGAAACCTCAACAGAATGCAGAAAGCACTGGACGGCCGTTTCGTCTAATGTTTGGGACTCATCAGCAGTGCGCATCCACTACCGAGAATTAAAACGCGGACAGTAACGTTAACAGGTAAACGCCATACCAACTGTACAAAGGAGCCTCGGTGACGAAGAGGCAGTGAATTAGACCGGATAAAACGCCGCTCGATGACATATTCCGTGGTGGAACTCATCCGAGTTTTTCTCTTTTGCCCCCATCAGCCACGACTATTTTCCACAAGCCGCTCCATCCAGAGCATTAGAAGCCGGTTCAAGCAAGGATATACAAGTGATAGAAATTATTAGGATGATTTGAGATAATTATAATTAAGTAATTCATCGAGTCTAGAAGAAACCTCAACAGAATGCAGGTAGCACTGGATGGCCGTTTCGCCCTATATTTGAGATTCAGCAGCAGTGCGCATCCACTGAGAATTGAAACCCGGACAGTTACGTTATCAGGCAAACGTCATACCAACGGTACAAACGGACCTCGCCTATATATATACAGGGTTATTAAAAAAGAATGAACCGATTTCATTACACAATATTTTAATAAGGAAAATCAATAGAAAACTCCAGCCAAGTCACAAGTATTCTACTCACAATCAACTTTTATTTCCCGTCTTACAAGTGTTCAATGTGGCCACCACCTGCGGCACATGCAACATCATTGGGATAAGAGAATTCTTCCCAGATGCATATCAGCATATCACGATCCACTGAGTTGATTGCTGTTGTTATTCGATGTTCAAGGTGGGTAGCGATGGAACATAGATACGATCTTTCACGTATCCCCACAAGAAAAGAATCACACACGGTAAAGTTTGGGGATCTCGCAGGCCAAGCACAAAGAGCAAGATTTTGGTAAGTGCTTGGACGAGGTGTAGTCTTTAAGGTTTCAAATGTAGAGGTCTTCTTAGCACACGCCAGATAGTGGATTATGAAATCGCAAGATCACGGTTAGCTAGATTTTTTCACTTCCGTGGACTCACCCTCAAACGCAGCACGGATTCTCGTTACTTCTTCCTCCGAAACCCGTGGACGTTCTAGACTTTTCCCTTTATACAGGCACCCACTCTCTTGAAACTGAACCACTGTTGAATGATCTCAGGAGAGGGAGGATTAATGTCGAATTACTTTCGAAAAGCACGCTGCACCGTGACGACCGTATATGTTTTCGTGAACTCGAGAACGCCGAACACCTTTTGCTGAGGACTCGCCATTCCGGAGGTAAACAAACAACTGAACGTTACCGGAGATACGACACGACTACAACGCTCCTGTGGCAGCCATTCAAAACTTAGAAAACTCCTCTTTCAAATGATCACTGACTCATTCCATAACGATGCTTGAGAACTGAAGTAATCGGTTCATTCTTATTGAATAACCCTGTATATATATTGAGGATGAAATGGAACTAATGTTTTTAATTTAATTACAAAATTAAATATGAAGTTTTTAGCTTCCATTTTTGAAACATGGTTATTACTGTGTAGCGAAAAAAAAGCCATATTTTAAATTAGTTAATTTATAATATATATATAATTAAAGAAAACTAGATTTTTTTTTCTCCATAATATACAGTGCTGTTCGATAAAAGTGACTCACCTGATTTTTTTTTACTTGAAATTTTTTTCGCTTATTGTTTTTGGGGTCAAACTAATTTTTAATCTTACTAATATAAAGACCCCTTCCCGAACACCTAGTAAAAAAGTTTACTCACCCTAAGGTATTCTATTGATAATTATAATTTTGGATATAAATGAGATTTAGGGAAAAACTATGTGCAAAAAAAGTGACTCACTTATTTCCTGCAACTAGTAATCAATCGAAACATAACCTAACAGCTTTAAATAAAGAATAATAGAGGTATAATTTATTTATAATAGATAATATAGTTCGAAATATTTAATAAACTATGGCTCCTCCTCTATTTTGAATAACCTTTTCAACCCTTTTTGGCATTGACTTGATGAGGTTCTGGCAAATCTCATCTCCAAGCATTGAATTCCATTCGGATATGAAATTCACAATCAAATCCTCTTTGTTGCTCAACTGCTTTCTCGAGAGCCTGTACTTTATAATGCTCCATAAGTTTTCTATGGGGTTGAGGTCAGGAGATTGGGGCGGCCATGTCATAACACTCACCTGCTTCTCATCAAAGTATTTCTTAATTAATTTTGATTTGTGACAGGGAGCATTATCCTGCATAAAATGAGCTTGGTGGGGTCGATTTGCACCCTTTCAGCAGAAGGGAGCAGACAAGACTCTAAAATTCTCTTGTACTGCTCGCTCCTGAGTGTCTTTTCAATAGGTTTTAAGAAACCAGTTCCATGAAAAGAAAAGCATCCCCAGAACATTATACTGAACTGATGCTTGACAGTACTTACTGCTAGATTCAAAGAGCTTTCAAAGCTTCTTCTTCGGATTTTAGTTCGCTTATCCTTTGAATTTAGCTCAATTTTCGTTTCATCGGAGAAGAGAACATTTAGTAAAAAAAATCAGGTGAGTCACTTTTATCGAACAGCACTGTATGTTGAAACATGGGTAAAGGGATGGATCTAGCAACTGCTGAGTGAGGGAATATCCACATTGAAGATATCAAAGGAGCTTTGAGAGATCATCGAACGATAAAGAAGGCTGTTGAAAATATAAGTTGAAAACTCGAAGCAAAGGAAAAAGCTTTAAGAACTTCCTTGAGATGAACGTAAACTAAAGTGAGTTATAGCGAAACAACAAATCCCAGTTTCGCAGTTTCAAAGTTATTTATTTATGTACAGCAATGCTCCTTCTCATGCACCCAAGCTTACTCGTGAATTTGTTGAGCACAAAACATTTACAGAAGAGAAGATAATGGAATGGCCACCATCTAGTCCAATTCAATCGAAAACCTATGGTTATTTGTGAAGATGAACTGAAGTGAAGGCAAACAATATAACAGCAAAGCAGACCTATGGGAAGCAATTAAAACTACCATGTTGGAAATTGAACCTGATGAAGTAAAAGAAATAAACAAAATCAATGAATGATAGATTACTGGTTGTTAATGAGAAGAAGGGTCAATATATTAAAATCTAAAGGATTCATTGACTTATATGTATTTATTATTTGTTCTATTGTAGGTGTTGATCATTTTTTAATGTTTTTATTACCTTTTTATTGAAATAAAATATGATTATTTGGTTTTCCTTATAACTTCAGACAAACGGCAGCTTTTTAGAATATATCTAATAACTTCAATAAAACATATTAATACTACCAAAAATTTTAATTCAGGCTTTGTTTTGACATCTAAATTGATTGTTTAAAATTTGACGATTTTTTCAAATCAAATTTGAATTATTGAAGTTTATATGATTTGCTTAATAACTTCAGATAGGGTGTATATGAATAAAAAGACAAGAGGAAAAACTATCAAGGCCAATATAAGGAATTTATTTTGTTGCACGTGTTTATATACAAGAGCAAGGATGTCATTGGTTTATCAAGGCTTTTAAATTGAGAACGTTCATAATATTCAAGAAATGCTTTTTTATTTTATTTTTGATTTTAATAAGCAAACATATTAGACCACAAAAAATTTTAAAAATCAAAAGAAAACCGTTAAATCCATTAGCTCATATTTTTGAAGATGAACAGCCCATACATCCATCCCAAATCTGATCAAAATATTCATTTATTAAAAAAAACGTATTTCTTGAATATTACTCGCTTACTTCTGTCTTACCAGACTTTGAACTATGGAATTGTGTGTCCTCTACATGTTTTGACTGAACTTTAAACCACCTGATAAATATTCATGCACGTTCTCAAATTTAAAAGCCTTGATAAACTAATGATATCCTTGCGCTTGTATATAAACTCGCGCAATAAAATAAATCCTTACATTTGCCGAGATAAAGTCTATCAGAGGACGAAACGCGTCGGCTAAGAACAGGTTTTCCTCTTGTCTTTTTATTCATTTTGCTCCTTTACAAATACACACTATCTGAAAATAATTTACATATTATATATTGTTGAGTCTTGACTCAATGTTGAATCTCGCCTATTGCATGGAATAATAATGCAACACAAAATGTACTTAGAACAAGAATGTATTATAACAAGAAAGTGTACACAATAAGTACATATAGTATTTCTGTATCTTTCTGGGAAGACGTTCCTGGAGAATGTGTTGACTAGTCGCAGTCGATCAGAGTCTCTAGTTGGATCTCGTGATTCCTCCTCTCTCGTCTTCCGGTACCAACCATTATTTATATAGTTGGTAGTCACCTATGCAGATTAGGTGGATCCCACCACAACATATATATATATATATATATATATATATATATATATATATATATATATATATATATATATATATATATGAATAAAAAGACAAGAGGAAAAACTATTCCTAGCTGACATGTATCATTGCCTGAGAGACTTTATCAAGGCAAATGTAAGATTTATTTTGTTGCATGTGTTTATATACAAAAGCAAGGATGACATTGGTTTATCAGGGCTTTTAAATTTGAGAACATTCATGAAAATTCATCAGGTGGTTCAAAGGTCAGTCAAAACATTTGGAAATCCTTAATCTAAAAGCCTTGATAAACCAATGATGTGCAACGAAACATGTTGTCTCAGAACATTTTTCCTCTTGTTTTTTTTAAATTCATTTTGTTCCTTTACAGATACACTCTATCTGAAAATAATTTACACACACACACAAACACATATGTGTGTCGTTTCCTTTTCAAATATCGTAGATCATTGCCACCTGCTTTTCCCTATTTGTGTTACTCTCCGCAAGATTACTCCTCTAGGACTCCTTTTTGCCATTGTTGTAGTCCTTGCTCCATCTCTTGTTAAAAAATGTCAGCTCATTCGTTACTTCCTTCTGTTTCTCTTGTTTTCGATATACCTTGTGCTTGCTAAATTCCCCAAGCCTTCTTTCTTCATTTTGTGTTAAAAAATTTACATGTCTCTGTTGTTTATTGTTAGCCAGAGTTTCGTTGTAATTTCTTCTCCTCATACGTAGAACTTCATCACTTATAACATTCCCTGTCTATGGCTGCCTAAACAATCGTTGACAGAACCATAATTTGTCTTACTCGGGTATTTTTAAACCTGTGATGAATTATCCTGTTGTACATAGAATCACTTTTTAAATTTTTAAATCCTAAAAAATAATTTCACCGCAAGCAAGGCAATATTACAACTAAGACGCAAGGAGTTATTGCGTATTTGAGAAAAAGAGAAACAAAAACACTATTAAGGAGAGATAACAGTAAAAAGACAAGACAAGAATTAAGAAAACAGAAAATAGCGATTGACATTGCATTTAAATTTTTGAAGATCGAAGTAAGAAACCAGGAGATATAACAGGGAAACTGATTTTCTGTCTGTCAGTGACTGTGCTTATTTTGTACGAGGGTCATTCAATAAATAAGGTGAATATTTCGGTATAAGGACTTCTAATACAGATAGAAGCTTACTCTTTTTTCTTTCTTTTTTGTTTTACTTTTTTTTCACATGGATTTAATTCTTTTCCCATCTGTGCACAAGCTTCCGTATTCCCTCAGCGTAAAAATCTTTGGACTGATGTCTCAGCCAGTCGCTCACAACATTTTTGACTTCATCGTCACTTTTAAACTTCGTGCCTCTCGTGAACGCTTTCAAGGGACCAAACAGGTGAAAGTCTGAAGGGGCAAGGTCTGTGCTGTAAGGGGGATGAGGGAGCAGTTCCCAGCCCAGCTCGTTGATGGTCTGCACAGTTTGGGCTGCTGTGTGAGGCCTTGCGTAGTCATGATGCAAGATGACTCCTTCTGACTGATGACCCCTGCGTTAGTCCCAACAGATAAGCTCAAAGTCCTTGCAATGTCATCCACTGTCACCCTTCTGTTAGACTGAATGAGGTCATTGACTGATTCGATCACCTCAGAAGACCTCACTTCTGTAGGCCTCCCAGGCCTGTCTTCATCCTCAACACTGCTCCGTCCTTCTTTAAACAATTTAGCCCACTTGTAGACATTTTTTTGGCTGAAACATGTGGCACCATACACAGTTGACATTCTCTTATGAATTTCAACTGGTTTGCACCCTTCAGCAACCAAAAACTTAATAACTGACCGCTGTTCAATCCTGGGGCATACTTCTTGGTCGGTCATCTTTGTTAATCGCCAAAACTCTCAAAGTTTTTTTTTAATCTGCAAAAGAATTAAATCCATGTGAAAAAAAAGTAAAACAAAAAAGAAAGAAAAAAGAGTAAGCTTCTATCTGTATTAGAAGTCCTTATACCGAAAAATTCATCTTATTTATTGAATGATCCACGTACAAATACGTGTTTTTCAGCTGTTCGTGAGTGTCCTACGTGTACTTGTGTCATTTAATGTGTACATAATCATACCCATACACACACATCTACACACAATGTAACTATGCTTGAAATGATATATTGCTATGATACATTCTCCTCTTACACAGTCTGGACAGTCCTTACCTTGGGTTGAGCAATAATATGAAGTTGCAGAAAAAAATGGATAAATTTTTTAAAAAAATCAGATAATTATAAGATTTTATTGAACTTTTCGAAAATTAGTCAGTCCAATATAGAATAATTTTTAATGCCTTTTTTAAAAAATTTGGCAGAAATATTTTTAGGTGTATCATTGAATTAAAAGATACATGCGCGCGCGCAGACATACATACAAACTAAAACAACTGAAATGGATATCTATGTCGAGAAGTTCATTTCTTTTGTTGTCTGGCAACAACTCCTGGGTAATAGGAAAAGGGTATATGCTGTAATATGCGGACAACTGAAGTCATTTTATGACTCCTGTTATTAAATTTGAATATTTTTTTAATAAATGTACTAGTTTAAATGGATAAACAAATGACATTTAAAATTTGAATATCTTACCGCCAGCGAAAGGACAAGTACTAAACTAGTATGTATATAAATTTCGTGTCTTTTACTATTGTTAAAAACTCTTTGTTCATCTTTGAGTTCATTTGAATGTTACATTCTGGCAGTCGATTATTAACTATTGCTTTTTGCTAGGTGAGAGGTGGAAAGCTAAACGAACCGCCACGCCCAAATTCGACTCCCTACGGTATCGAGGAGCCATGTCACTGTGAAATAAGCCTAATCATGCTCCATACTTCTTTCATCGTTACGAATGGTGAACACCAAAATATTAAACTATGGTCGGTTCTAATTAGTAAGTTCTTAGAGTCTGATGCTTTATTGATTAGAGCCAAGGCAGTGTTCATTGAAATATTAGTTTCACAATGTGAACATGGATTCTTTCGGTCCAAGGATCAATGAAGGAATGGAGAGGGGAGAGAAATAGTGTAAATCGAAATATTAGACCAATCGTTCAAGTTCTCCTTATAACTTCAATAATTGGCCTCATACAATATATAAGAATTTTTTATTTTGTTTCACAGTAGGGTTCACGCTGTACGGGGCCCGGGTGCCACTCAAGGTAGAGAGTTACAGTTTGATTTGGCTTGGTTTGTTTTGTTTTACGATTTATCAAAATCAATGGGTTATTTAATGCCGACAAGGATGGGTTCGTATGAATAGAATATGTATTCTTTGTAAGAAATCATCTCGTAGATCAGGTTTCATTGACGTATTTGTAAAGAGGGTTTATGCCGAGAGTAATTTTCTTTCAAAAATGTATTGCTGATAATTTAAAAAAAAATATATTGTTGGTAATTTTTTCTATAGAAATCTATATTTATACTTTCATAGCGTTTTAATCACAGTTTGGGGTTTAAATGTTTGCCCATAGCTGGGACCCCAACAGGTACTACCATCCCGGGACAGGGTGGACCTGGGAACACCAGCAATTAATAAGTGGTTCCACGCTCCTGAGAAGCTACTGATCAGAGGCCTTTCTGAGGTCTAGCAAGGACAGGAGGATTACGTTAAGGGATAATTGATATGGTTAGGAATGGAAGAAAACGATTCGCTCTAGACTTGAACTGGTTAAGATTGTAGTGACCGGAAAAACATACTCCTGGGAGTTGGTTCCACAGAGCAGTGGTTCGCAGGAAGAAGCTGTTTGAATGGAACTTTCTTCTCGCCGATGGAATATGAAAGGAATATGGGTGGTTTGCTACTATGTAAGTGGAATAGCAGTTCCTATCCGTGAAGGTTAGACCTGGCGGAATCAAGGAATGTAGTTCGCCAGAGCACCTTCCATGTAAGTAAGGATAAAGCAGTGAGAGGCTCGCCTCATCTCGCCTCTCTCTCTCTCTCTGTGAGATGGATAGTTATATATATATATATATATATATATATATATATATATATATATATAGAGAGAGAGAGAGAGAGAGAGAGAGAGGTTGGAAGGTGGAAAATAATTCGTCAACCACAAGACTAGAAAGTGAGGACTGGGCATCTCCCGCCCAAATATGACAATAAAGAATATTCTACTATAAGAAGTAAAGGATATAAATTATTATTATTAGGTTGGTCTGAAAAGTTCATAGGCTGACTATGAAAAAGTGATGACAAAGCTGTGAAATCTTGCAGGCATTCATTTCAACATTTCTTATTAATAACTGAATTAGTTCTTTTGAGGTAAACCGACATCTGACTGTTCAATGAAGACTTCAAAAATAACTTCTCTTGACAATGGACAACATTTACCATCACGGTGTTATCAAATACCTGCAAGAAAAAAAAGGTGTTAGTCCCCAAGAACATTCAAGCTGATATGGTTACTGTATGAGAGGATGACGCTACAGCTTTATCAACCGTACGAAAGTGGGGGAATTTCGGACGGGTAGGGAGATTCATGAAGATGATCCAAGGTCTGGATATCGTTGCCACCGCCGAGGAAAAGACTGACCGTGTTCACCATATGATAATAGATGACAAGTAGTCAATGCCATTAGCATATCCCGTGAGATATCTTCTTAATAAATGTATTGCTTATTTCCAGATAAACTGATAAACGTGAGATATCTTCTTCTTTTGTATAGCTTATTTCCAGATAAACTGATAAACGTGAGATATCTTCTTCTTATTTTGTATTGCTTATTTCCAGATAAACTGATAAACGTGAGATATCGTCTTATTTTGTATTGCTTATTTCCAGATCAACTGATACACGTGAGATATCTTCTTATTTTGTATTGCTTATTTCCAGATAAACTGATACACGTGAGATATCTTCTTCTTTTTTTGTATTGCTTATTTCCAGATCAACTGATACACGTGAGATATCTTCTTATTTTGTATTGCTTATTTCCAGATCAACTGACATCTGACTGTACAAAGAAGACTGTTGATCCTGTTGGTCAATGAATCATCAACAGCAGACATGGCGTTATCATCACTGCGATGCTAGTTCCCAATATGGCAATAGAGAATATTATTATACTATAAGAAATAAAGGGCATAAAATATTACGATTAGGGTTCATAGGCTGACTATGAGGGAGTGATGTCAGATCTGTGAAATCTTGCATGCATTCATTTCAATTCTTCTTATCAAAAACTGCATCGTTTATTTCCAGGTAAACCGACACTTGACCGTTCAAAGAAGACTTAAAGGCAATCCATGTTAACAATGTGAAACTCTGCCTCGGCTTTGATCAATAAACCATCAGGCTCGAAGAACTAACTAATTAGAACAAACTAGTAGAACCAACTAGTAGCGACTTCTCTTAAAATGGACAAAATGTGGCATCGTGGTGTCATCAGGTGCTTGCAGAAGGATGGTTTAACCCACAAGGACATTCCTGTTGAAATGGATGCTACATTAGGGGTTGTTGCTCCAGATTTATCAACAATGCAAAAGTGGGCAGCTGAAGTTGTAGTGTGGGCTAGGCGTTTTCTATCTAAGGTAGCTAATAGCAACGGCGAGAATAGAAACATAAACAATAACATTAATATTTTTTGTAAAAATCAGATGAACGAAAATTATAAATAGGATGAAAGCAGATTTAAAAACATTATAAAAATGCATAACACCAGTTGATAATAGCAAAAAAAAAAATAGATTAATTATTTATTACAAAAAATTTAAATTTATTTAGTTAAAAATAATAGTTCACCTCCTAGAACAAAATTAAATAGGGCAAATATTATTTACGAATTTAAATGCCCATTAAGGAATTGCATTCCTGATCAATCAATATTCGTAAATAATTATATAGGCCACACTACAACATGCTTGACACGCAGG
Source organism: Acanthosepion esculentum (assembly GCA_964036315.1). Classification (NCBI taxonomy): domain Eukaryota; kingdom Metazoa; phylum Mollusca; class Cephalopoda; order Sepiida; family Sepiidae; genus Acanthosepion; species Acanthosepion esculentum. The sequence goes on along the minus strand of OZ038496.1, from coordinate 97,060,628 downwards.
CTCACTTTACACCTTTCTGACCATAGCTCAATTAGATTTCATTTAAATATTCACGGAGAGCTACAGGACACTATTCGGAACATACTTGTCGACAACACTAATATAATAGCATCATCCACATGCAAAAAAGGCTAAATGTAATGGAATCCTTATTAATAAAAACAAAAAAGCAACACATTAATAATATTAACTTTGAACATTGACATAATATATTGACCGTGTTTTAAAAAATGAAAACGTTTTATAAAATATACATACAACAAACTATTTCTTATTTAACAGTTAAAATATTTAATCCTTGAAAATGGCTAAATGTATATCCGAAAGCGTTCGGATAAAAAGAACATTCGGACAGTTTTTAAATAATTTATCACCCGAAAAGAAAAAAAATAATAGATTGCATAAGAAATTGTATAAAAGACTAAATAAAAGCACCTTGTCTGTCGTATTCAATATATATATATATATATATATATATATATATATATATATATATATATATATATATATATATATATATATATATATATATATATATATATATATATATATATATATATATGATGGGCATCCGTTTATCTCGCGAGCTAAACGATCCTCTATGGCTCGATCGGTTAAGGCACGTCAGGCTATATGACGGTTCCGTATAGGATACAGGTTCGATTCCTGTCGGAGGACGCATATTTGCTATGACAATTTCTCGGACATTCAGGCTGGAAAATGTTATAAATACTGTTTATTATAAAACAGAGCATTTACTTAAATATTTGTATCTATAAAAAGAATGTATTAACGTAAAAATGTCTTAAAATAATTGTCGGACTTTGTCCATTATATATATATATATATATATATATATATATATATAAAAGTGGACATGGAAGTCAGCACTTAGAGGCGACAGTCTGTTTCATGCTAGTGCAATCGTCAGGCGACTCTGACGATTGCACTAGCATGAAACAGACTGTCGCCTCTAAGTGCTGACTTCCATGTCCACTTTTATATTTACACACGCTCTATCTCTGATATTGAGCACTTTACCCCATAAATATAGCACACTTTAAGACTATATTTCTGCATATATATATATATATATATATATATATATATATATATATATATGATGGCTACGAATCGATTTCAAGACATGCCGTCGACTGATTTATACTAAAATATTTATGCTCAAATATGGGCAGTGGTAGCGTGGATAAGGCCTTTTACCTATAATAATGACTTACATTCTCTAGAGCAGATGTGGCCATTAATACTTTGTTGAAATTTCATATGACGTTTTAGTCCGTCAACTGAGGCAAATTATTTTTCACACTCGCTGCAAGCCGAAATGCTGCACACCGCGTAATAAATGACTTCTCCCTGTGTGTGGCGGCTTTGTCGATTTTGAGGCCTGCCCTACTTACGCAGACGTGACCACATTCCTTACAGATGAGATCGAAATCTGCGCCAACATTCTCAGGGAAACTGACATAAAGAATCTTACGAACATCTCTGAGTTTTTCATACTCAATACATAACCTGTTTTACCTTTGTGAACGGCTTTCCTCCATGATGAACGATGTCGGGCTAGTTTTCTGTCATTTTCCATGATGTTGGCCTCCCGCCATGTGTTTTTAAAGCAATCTTTATACGAGAATATATATGCACGAACGGGTACTGAAAAGTTCTTGGTTACATCTACTTCCCAAACTTTTGACCAAACGACGAGAATTTCTTTTTAGAATGTTTTTTTTCTAGTTGGACCGAGAACTTTTTAAGATCCTCTCGTGTAGATCTCTGTATGTATGTTTTTTTGTTGTTGCGTGTGCTGTATTTTACGTCAGTTGGTCATTTAAAAAAAAAAATTTTTTTATCTTTACAGTCTGAGATAAATCAGGAGACAAATCATTGCATTTTCCTATTGTCCGAGTGAAATATAGAACAGAAAGAAACGATCAATAAAACAAAATAGAAACCGAAAAAAAAAGAATAAGTTTGTTGATATCGCAAGAAAAGAATAGTAATGTATATCTTCGAAAAGCTTTTTCAATCTTTTGTTTAACTCAGCCGCAACATTCAACATCATAACGCTGAAAATATTCACTTTTTATTTCTTTAATATATTCCTTCCTTTGTTAGCATTTTCTGTTTATATTTATAGTTTTGAGCGCCATTCACGATAACCACCAGTCGGAGTTTATTCATTTATTTCCTTATCTGATTTTGTGTGGAAACGTCGGAATATAATTGATGAGCGTTAACTAAGAAAATTATTTCGACTCGTATCATGGAACTTCTTAATCGTATCTGTCTATATTTCTGAGATGAGGTATTATGTACATTATTTACATTATTTGGACTATTGTCCTCATCTTTGTCGCCATATTTATCACAACGTTTCGACCGTTGTACGCTCCGGCCTTCTTCAGATGGTTACAATGTCGAACTGAACCATTTATTTCGCTCACTGGGGTAGACTGTTCTAGTTACACGTGCCATGTTTAATGGATGTCAGTTATCTCCTGTTAATTTCCCTCTGAAAGTTCTCCACTGCCTTAACCGGGTATTGAACTCAAGGACACATGGCACAGTGAATAAAAGCAACGGTTAGAACCAGTAACAGGACCCAAAGAGTGCGAGTTCAATACCTGGTTAAGGCAGTGGAGAACTTTCAGAGGGAAATTACCAGGAGATAACTGACACCCTTTAAACATGGCACGTGGAACTAGAACAGTCTACCCCAGTGAGCGAAATAAAGGGTTCAGTTGGACATTCCAACCACCTGAAGAAGGCCGGAGCGTACAACGGCCGAAACGTTATGATAAACATGGCGACAAAGATGAGGACAATAGTCCGAATAATGTAAATGTTGTTGTTAATCGTACTTTCGGATTTTGAATAAAAGATGAGCTTTGGAGGTTTTTTTTTCCCAAAATCTAGTCAACAGGGTGCTGGAAAAATTTGAAGAGGGGTAGAGTTAGTTTAGAATATAGTTTATTTAAATGAATTATATTAAAGTGATATATTTTCAACAAACATGTTTTTAAGAATGAGTAAGCATTTATCCCTGTCAATTTCGACCTTTCAGCTTCCTTATTAGCATTAGCAATCTTTTTTAGTCTATTCTCAACAAGTAAGTAGTTGATAACCTGACCAGAGAAAAAACATTCTGAGCGACAAACAGTATAGATTTTATAGTTTTAGGTCCACTGCTGATGTTTTAACGGCCATTACCCACATAATCAGTGAAACGTTCGATGGCAGCTTCTTCACTACATTTATCTAAAGGATTTTGTGTTATTTAAGACAATCCTTTATGTCAAACTTTGTCAAATTGTGGCATAAAGGGTTTTACACTAATTCTTTAGCTACGGCATCTCCGGAAGAGTCTAGTCATCACATCTTTTCTGTCAGGTAGGTCCATGAAGGTCGTTGTGAATGATCAGTCTTCTGAAACCAATGAAATCAATTCAGACTACACCTATGCTCTTTCATCGGTCTTACCCATTTTCTGCATTTTATCAACGATCTGCAGGGAACATTCTCAGAGTATCGGTAAACATATATGTAAATGATACCACAATTCAGGAAAGTAGTTTAAAAACTTTAGAGCTTTACAGCTGATTTCTCCTGTGATCTGGCTCTAAGAGCTCAATGGGGAATAACTGGCTTGTAATTTTTAATATCTAAAAAACGAAGCTAGTATCTTTTCATCATCGTTAAGGACAAGAATTTTGCATATGAAGATGAACGGTTGTTATCTTAAAGAGGCTTCTTGCCTTGACCGCTTATTAGGAGTCAGTCTCACCTCAGACCTGAAGTAGAACTCATATATACGATCCATTGCTAAAGACGATGGAACAAATGTTTGTCTCATTCTATTGCTCCAGAAAGTACTTGACACCTTCTTTTAAGATTTATCTTTACAAGAATCAGATTAGTTTATGCAGTCTAGCCGGGAGGGTGACGTATCTTCCATTCTGAAACCTCTTTCCCAGAGACACAATATCGGAAGCCTATCGCTAGTCTATCGCTAGTCTATTGCTTTTTCTATGGCAAATGCTCGGATGAGCTCCATTCTTTAGTTTTACAAGTTCTAACCTACCTACCAGATCCTCTTCCATTCATTTTACACGGGACATTAAGCCTCTACCTTGAACGGATTTCTAGTCTTGTACTGAGTGAACTTTAAGAAAGAAAAATGCAAGACAGGCGGACATTTATAAAACATTCCAGAGGAATCAAGTAATAAACTTTTCGTGAAAAGCACGCCTTTCGTTGACAAGAGAGTTCGCGTTTCTATAAACGGTTGTGCGGTGTGCTCTTGGCGAAGGGAGGGAAATGTGACAGTTTCTTTTGGCAGCATGAGCTTATATAGGTTGTATATTTTTTACACATAGTCGTATGTGTAAATGGGCATAACACACTAATTAAAATCCAGAGCCTTTCTCACATTTGTTGGGGGAACAATTGCGGGTTGGTGAGTCTAAATAGGCTCACTAACCCGCAATTGTTCCTCCAACAAATGTGAGAAAGGATATGTGTGATATGGCTTGTAATACTACGGAGTAAATTCTCCCTTTTATCACATGTACCATGAAACAATTGTAAACTAAAAATAAACACACCAGTACAAACAAAAATATAAATAAATTGTATGAAATTAACATACAATTTACCATGCTTTTTCTGTTATTTATGTACATTTTATTTCCTGTGAAGTATGCTTTAACTTACCTGAACACAAGGTTAATTTCTGCTTCTATGATGTGAGTGAATAAGCACCCACACACCCATTGAAGAGATGGATTATTATCTTTTACCAAGTTTTTACCAATTAAGTGAATGTAATGAACCCGACTAGAATAGAATTCGACTTCTTCAATCCGAGCGTCTATCCATCAACTGACTATAACATGAAAATACAGGCTGTCCATAAAGTTCGCGTGCACTTTAAAAAATTTATAACTTTATTTGTATTTGCGATAGAAATAATTTGTAAAAAGGATTAGAAAGAAGTAAATCTATATTTTTTAAGGTTTTATTGAACTTTTATTTAAGTTTCCACATGTCCTCCATCATTAGCAATACAAAGGGTAATACGATTTTGCAGTTCACGGAAAACATTTGCCAACTGATTTACAGTAATGCCTGAAATCACATTAGTTATTTTATCTACACTTAAAACTAGGTACATCAAACTTTCTGACATTCTTTACAGATTACTTCTATCGCAGATACAAATAAAGTTATAAATTTTTTAAAGTGCACACGAAATTTATGGACACACTGTATAGATTAGTTTATTTAAAGAGAGTTAAATAAATATTTTTCTATATCAAAATGTTTTACTGCAAATAAATATCGACCATAAAAGGCATGTTTCTAATGTCCTTCATTTGTAATTACTTTCCTCATTGATCATCGTGCGTTGTTGTATGAATATATTGCGAAAAGGCATGAATAATGTCGAAGTTTCATATTAGATGTATGTCACCTTAATATTATCATAAGTCCAAGTCGAGATATTCCTGGACTCCTTCCAGTTCTTCATCCACTATACAGGAGTTTCATTTTTTAGGTGACTTTAATTTGAACATTACATAAATTTATTAACAATGAATGCTGAATGTTGCCATTATTATTAGAGAAGAGGAGAACACATACAACATTTTGATCCCTGTTCGATGCCCAGTGATTGAAAAAAGAAAAACATAACGAGTAGCACTGGCTGCTCGGTCAATGAATGCTGAATGTTTGCTAATAATGAAACAGCTAATATTGCCCTTATTGTTAGAGAAGAGGAGAACAGATACTACATTTTGATCCCTGTTGCCATTGCTGTTACCATTTATTGTATATTTTTAACAGCTATCTTTTCAGTTTCTTTTCTTTGTAATAGAATTAGGAGTGTTTCACTGCAGTCTGTCGTACAATTTTAGCACACAGAATATTTTTGTGATAATCCATACTATGAGAGACTAATTTTTTGAATTATTCTAGAATCTTTTTAATATGCCAATTCATTTGTGGAAGGGTATCCTGCTTATAAAATCAGCATTTGAGATTTGCTAAGTGACAGGTACGTATATTTTTCAGCCGCAAAAAAAAAAAATCTTTACTTAGTTTGGAACAAAGAAATTTGTTACCCAACGAAAATTGGACTCATTACACGAACGGACTGCTTAGGAATTTCAACGTGGTGCGATGGTTAACAATCTTGTTACGCGAGTTCAGTTATAACTGAATTGTGAGTTCAATATTTACTGGGAGCCTCATACTTTTCACCTTGTACCACATCTAAGCTACGTTTACGAAATCAACACGAACGAAGGTAGTTCGCTTATTAAGGCGTCAGGCTTGACACCCATTTTAATTATTAGGCGTGTGAAAAAGTTTCCAGTGCTATCTTTTTGTTTTCAGTCCGGAGACTGAGTATAAGCTTTCAACAGGAGAGGTGTTATATACTTCAAGGGTTAGTCTCAGTCCTTGATGGTGTATAGTTTCAAGTTCTTTCAAAAATGTTTTTCTGTCTGCTCCATATATAAAGCAGCCATAATCAAGTTTTGATCTGATTAGAGAGCGATACAATTTCAATAATTTTTTCTTTGCTTCCTCCCCAATCAATGTGTGCTATGGTTCTAAGTAATCGTGTAGCTTTATTACATTTGGATCTCAAGTATTTAATATAGAGAATAAAGGAGAGTTTGCGGTTAAAAATAACTCCTAAGTATTTGTATTGTTCTACAACTGGAATTTCAGTGTGGTCAATTTTCAGTACTGGGCCAAGGTGGAATTTATGTTGTTTGCAGAAGTGGACACATTTCGTTTTTTCTGTTGAAAATTTTAGTCCATTCTCTGCCGTCCATTTGTTGAGCTTATCAAGGCATATCTGGAGTTGTCTTTCTATAAGGTTCATATTTCTTGCTCTATAACATATCAGGAAGTCATTCACATACAAAGCACAGTTTGTTCCGCTATTTATGTTTTTTACAATATCATTTATTTTGATATTAAACAGCGTAATGGACAATACACTGCCTTGACATACACCCATTTCTTGTTCTTTTTCTTCAGAGAAAATATCTCCTATTTTAACTCTGAATCTTCTATCTTGCAGGAAATGTTAAATACTGGCATTCGACCGTCTAGCCCAAGTTTTGTTTAAAGGTCTTTTACTATGTCGGACTTCCACGTTGTGTCATATGCCTTTTCAAGATCAAAGAAAACTGCCACTAGATGCTCTTTTTTAATAGAAACCTCTCTGATAGATGTTTCTAAGCGGATCAGATGATCCATAGGGCTTCTTTGGCTTCTAAAACCAGATTGATATTCAGTTATTAATTTGTTACTCTCTATAGAGAGTAACAAGATACCAGATCAGTGTTTTGCAGACACAACTGCTAAGAGTAATGGGTCTGTAATTTTTTGCATTTGTATTGTCTTTCATAGGTTTAGGTATTGCTATAACTGTAGTTTGTTTCCATATTTTAGGGATGTTACCGCTCTTCCATATACTATTGTAGATTTGTAGGAGGTAATTCCTAGATGGTTTAGGTCTCTTAAAATAAGACGTGAAAAGGTCTTATCCAATACTACCTAAAACTATCATCATGCCCTCTAAACCCTGCTTACAGTAATACTTTCCAACCTCAATACACAACTTTTCCAGAAAGAAGAAAAATCCATCAAACCTTTCAGTTTACACATTAAAAACATCATAGGATAAAACCCGTTAGATACAACACAAATTCACAAATCAACTCTTTGATCTACACCCCCTTTGATTATAAACCAACCTAAAATAATTTTAGACCTTACAAGATATCCAAAATTCAAAACAAACCCTATTGTATACCATTCTGAAATACTGAATATTAAAAATAACCACTCAGACCATCTTTATTTATATACAGATGGAACAAAAAGCGAAAATGGAGTAGGATGTGCTGCCATGCTAAGACGGAATAAGCAACAGAAAAGAATTACAAACAGAGCTTCAATATATAATGTTGAAATAATTGCTATTAATTTAGCACTTGACATAATAACCAGAACGCCTCACAATAAATTCATAATTTTCAGACTCTTCTATCTGCATTTACTGCATTAAAAAATAGAAATATTAGTGACCCTTTAACCACACAAGTACTAAACAGAATCTACCACTTGTCTAAAAATAAAGAAATAATCTTTTGTTGGATCCCAAGCCATCTTTGGATACCGGGAAATGACAGGGCGGATTCGGAGGCAAAAAAAGCCACGACGGATGCAAAAACAAACACAAAGATTCCATATTCCGATTATAAGACAGTTGTAAAGAAAATTATCATTAAAAATGCTAACACAATTGGAATAACTTCATTAATAAGAAACTCCAATACATTAAACCTAGTATTGGAGAATGGAACTTAGAATATAAATATAGGAGAGAACAGGCGTGCTGACCCGCCTTCACATAGGCCACACCTACATCACCCACTATTATTTACTAGAGGGCACAGAATCCCCAATATGCACTACATGCCAAGAGAAATTTACAGTGAAACATCTACTGTTAGAGTTTGTAGATTCTGATCTAGCGCGAATAGAATATTACCAAGTGAGTAATTAAAAAAAAAACTTTTTACGAAAATAAAACCATCTAAGATTATAAATTTCCTAAAAGAAGTTGGATTGTACTAAAAAAGCATGAGTAATTGAAAAATGGTTCAAATATATATGTATACATGCACACCTTTTTTTTGTTTTTACCAAACTATCGCTATGAATATGAATCTATTTCAAAAAAATTTGTTGGCATTAAATGACCCACTGAGGTTGATATACCATAAAACAAAACAGTTTCGAATAATGTAAATAATGTACATAATAGCTCATCTCAGAAATATAGACAAAACAAAACAGCTAACCAACTAGAGGCCGAATGTACAGAATGTAACTAATGTTTACAAAGCTTAGTATGGCACAAGGCCACAAGGGTGAGCACTCAGAATCGAATTCATTTAACTAGAAAATGGTACTTTGAAACTTGCATAATCTCATTTCACTTTTCATCCATCCTCACCTATTCCTTGCATCACACAGGTTCTCACCGAGTGTCACTTGCTTAAGCGATTTGCCATCGTCTTTGCTGACATTTCGCCCACTTGAGACACTTAAAGACGCAGCACTATTCTCACCTGTTCACAAGAATCTGCGTTCACCTTCTGATTAAATTACCTGTTCAGGTAACTTGGTTCCCAACAAGATCAATTAAATCGTGAATCAATCGAACATTTTTCATTCGCACTTGTTATTGCGATGCCGAGGCGGCTTTTGCAGACTTGACACAGACGAAGCTGGTCAGCGTCTACCACTGCTTACGAGAAATTTCTTACACACCGAAAAAGTCACGCTTAATCTTGGTGCCAAGTGAATTATTCTGTAAAAAAAAAAAGAAGAATTATTACGTTCTTTGAACATTTTCTAATTAAAGAAGCAAAACCATGTTTGATTTGCACTTAAAACAGGAAAAATAATCTTAAAGTTAAGTAACGTCGGGCCTGGTCAGTACCTAGATGGGTAACCATTTGGGAATACCAGGTGCTGTAAGTTTGGATGTGCAGGTGGTGTAATGGATAATGGCTTATAATTGTTAATGGGGCAGCCGTGTTCCAATTCCCATTGGGTTCGTTATATTCACTTACACGCAAAAAAACCTTGAGAAATGTATGGACCCATCTCTACTGCAACAACAATGAGTCAGTCAGTAATATTTGTATAACTAAACCATTATTTGTCTATATTTGATGAGATGAGGCATTATGTACACGATTTACATTATTCGGACTATTGTCCTCATCTTTGTCACCATATTTATTACAACGTTTTGGCCGTTGTATGCTCCGTGGTGGTTGGAATATCGAATTGAACCCTTTATTTCGCTCACTGGGGTAGACTGTTCTAGTTCCATGTGCCATGTTTAATGGATGCCAGTTATCTCCTGTTAATTTCCCTCTGAAAGTTCTCCACTGCCTTAACCGGGTATTGAACTCACACTCTTTGGGTCCTGTCACTGGATCTAACCAACGTCTTTATCCACTGTGCCATGTGTCCTTGAATAATGTAAATAGTGTAAAGCATTATTAACTCAAATCGATTACTTACAATCTAAAAATATTTACTGGCTTTAATTAACCCGCAAAGGGTTGATAAACCGTAGAAAAGAAATAAATTATAAATCGTTTTTAGTTGAATATTATTGATGCGCAGAATCGCGCTATTACTTTTAGAATCATCCTCTCATATCAGTGCTGATTCGCTTACCGCCAGTCTTTTGGTAGTTGAGCATAGAGCAGAACAGGATATAATAATGCTTTTTTTCGTTAAGATAAGCACAAAATGGTGACGTAACGTTCAACTTTGCGCGCCTTTATGCTCATGAATGTTTTGAATACGTTAACAAAACGATTTTATACAATTTAACGTCGGGCCTGGTTAATACCTAAATGGCTGACTATTTGGGAATACCAGGTGCTGTAAGCTTGGATGTGCAGGTGGTGTAATAGATAATGGCTCGTAATTGTTAATGGAGCAGCCGAGTTCCAATTCCCATTGGGTTTGTTATATTCACTTACGCACAATTCCTGTTATTGCGATCCTAACTTTCTTCAATTCCTCCTCCTTTTAAGTTATCCATGATATACACGTAGGATTCAAATGAATCCAAGGTTCTACCTTTGGTTAAAATTCTTCGTTTGACATTTGAAAATCCTACCCAGGAAACTAAGTGCTTCTCATTTCAGAAGCACCAGTCGAACAAAAGACAACCAGGGAGCATTGGATTCATGACGGTCGTATATGAATGCGAAACAAGATGGGTGACAAAACTAGACGATTGTATTATTCACTGAATAATTTGAACAGGTATCCACCTTTTATAGTCACAACGTTTCGCCTTTTGTAACCACCGACCTTTTTTTTGAGGAAACATTTTCGAATTGACCCTTTATTTAGCCAACCCTTGTCATTTCTCTCTTTGCGTTAAGGGCGATAATTCGTGCAGGTTAATTCTTGTCATGTCGTCCTTTTATTAAATCCTTTTGCGACTCCACTTCTGTTCGTTTCTGTCTCACTTTAGGATTGAACTCACGAGCACAAAGTGAATTGCAACGTTAAACGAAGCCGTTGACTAGGCGGAGTGTCGTAAATATAGAGAGAAATTATAAAATTTGACATTTGATTTCAACTGCAAAAGCTACGAAACCAATTTAAGTAAACCAATTAATTATTTGACTTCCTAAAAATGGTGGTCGTTAAATGATTATTGATACTTAATTATGATTAATACTAGATTTTTATTTTTCTATTCTACGGTTAGAATTAATAGGTTAATAATGGGTTAATAATAATGTTGTATTGTGTTGTTCTACGACACGTGATCAGTAGTCAACTTGCTTGTCTCTTACTTTACTATACAGCTTATATCTCTTCTACATAACATATGTATATATGTAAAATCCTATTTGCAAATCCACTGCACCTCCCTGAACTGAAGAGGTTTAATGCCTTTGGTTGTTCTCCAACTTCTACAACCTCTTTCCTCCTCTCACCCTTGAGGTTTAAGTCCTGTTCTTTTTAATGGAGACCTTTCATCTCCAATAGTCAAATCTTGAATTCCAACTTTCTCAAATTCGCTGAATCTGTGAACATATTGCATAATTAATTCATATCGTTTCTGTTTAATGGACAAATATTGGGTTCTTTCTGCTATGACAAGTTTTTTTTTTCGGTCGTAAAATTCCTTTTATAATTCATGAAATTTCGACGAAAATCAAATTCTCCAATTGTTTGGGGTATGCCATAACAAAAAATTTCATTATAGCTTCACAACCTGTCGAAGTTAGAAAGAGGTCAGTTATTTCATTTTCTTACCCTCTTGCCTGGTTGTCTTTCAATTTTTTTAGCCTGGGCTGCAAAACGGCGGATTTAACTCTTGACAAATTCTCGTTCATCCAAGCGAGTTAAGCATTCTATCGGTGACGTCATATTGTTGCATTATTTTAAGTTGTTCTACGACACGTGACCAGTAGTCAACTTCTTTCTTGTCTTTTAGTTTTACAATATATTTTATATCTCTTCTAATTAACATATGCAAATAGGTAAAAAAATGTATATGGCGCTGCCACTCGAATCCGAGGATCCGCCTCTATTAGGTCGAATAGCTAATCCCCATTGCACACGCCTGCTCACGCGCATTTGTGTTTGTTCAACACCCACAGAGTCCACCTGTGGTTTATACAGCACCTATGCTGAGCAAATCTTAGTTACAATTTACTTAGGGAGAGAGCGCTATTTAGCGTGATCTCCAGTCTGAACAAGTCCAGCACGCTCAAACCGTCGGTCACGATGGTTTGTGACATCGTGCTAGCACAACCATTGACGGCTCCCAAGGGTTCCGTCTACCCAGTTTCACTCACAGACTTAGGTAAACCCGTGGTATGGTTTGCAGTCACTTTCCAAGCGTGCCGCACGCTGTGATTGCCCCCCTCCAGACCGATAACATCGTCATCTTCCTGACAAATCGACAAAATGATCTGGTGAGACTCGGATCTCATGGTCAGACAGAACGTTCTAATCACTCATCCACGTGTCTATTATGCAAATAAGTCCACTCGTATTTACCAACACCCTACATAATAACAAAAATAATAACAAAATTACTCTTGTAGAAGCTATTTAGTGAACTTATAAAATTCAATACGGTCAAAACCAGACTAGTAACGTTCTAGCACCACAAAGCAGACTACGAACTTTCATCTGTCGTAAATGGATGGGTCTTCTCTCAAGAACACTCTTTGCCTTGAACGTCTGTTGGGACTTGAACTCTCCCCAGACCTCAAACGGAACTCATATATCCGATTTATTGCTAAAGACGCCAGGATAAATGGTCGTTTCATGGTACCGATCCAGGAAGTATCTGATACTCCTCCGATATACTCTATATTTACAAGAACCAGATCAAACCGAAAATGGAGTATTGCTGTCATGTCTGGGCTGGAGTTGACCAGTCCTCATTTGCAACAAACCACATGAAATAATAAACAAACTAATCTTGACCTTTGTCACCATTATCATTCCTATATAACCCTATGAATTTCAATTCTTGATTTTTCTAACGTTCATATAACCGTACAGAGTAACCCTCTACCTTGAATGTCTCTTGAGGCTTGTATTGGTTGAATGTTTTCCTAATCCCTACGGTTTTGACTTTTTCAAGTCTATGATTAATCGTTGTCTTTCATGCATAGTGCCATGAACTTCACTTCTTGTCTTTTTCTACGCTTATATAATACGATACATTAACTCTCTACCTTCAGTGATCCTTGAACATTCGATTGTGTGAAGATTAGTATTAAAAAAAGAACCAAAATCTTGCTGGTAATTATTCAACGTGTTTCAAACTGACGATAAAACCAGAGTGACTTACCCTTTGCCTTGAACGTCTGTTGGGACTTGAACTCTACACAAACCTCAAAGGGGACTCATCTATCCGATTTATTGCTAAAGTGGTCAGTTCATGGTACCGATCCAGGAAGTATCTGGTCCTTCTCCGATATACTCTATATTTACAAGAACCAGATCAAACCGAAAATGGAGTATTGCTGTCATATCTGGTCTGGAGCAGTCCTCATTTCCATGTCTTGATAGAGGTCAAAAGTGTATACGAGGATTTGTGGGTGATTAATTATTTTCTACCTTACACACACCTTTTCCCACAGACATAACATAGTGAGACTCTAGTGAATCTATCGCTAATTCCTTGGAATGTGATTTGACGAGCTACATTCCTTGTTCGCAGTCCCAGCAGTCCCAACCTTTTTAACTGGGACCTGCCATGTTACGTACGCAGGGAGAAATCATTGTTCGTATTCCATTAGTATGAATTAAGTTTTATCCGAACAGCTTCTTCCTAAGATCTGTCGATTTGTGGAACGTACACCCGGCAGGATATTTCCCTTATCCCTACTGTCTTGACTTTTTCAAGTCTAGGGTTAAGCGTTGTCTTTCCTGCATAATGCCATGAACTTCACTTCTTGCTTTTTTCCTACGCTTATATTATACCACACATTATCTCTCTACCTTGAGTGATCCTTGGATTGTGTGAAGATTAGTATTAAAAAAAGAAATTAGTTTCGAACCAAAATCTTGTTGGTAAGTATTCAACGTGTTTCAAACTCACGATAAAAACGTGACTTACTTGCAAACCACTTTTCCATGGATAGACACACAAGTTTTTACTAAACTTTGTTGATTCTATAAATAAAAGAACATCAGTCTGAAATCAAAGATCAGACTGATACGTGAATTAGCCTTCTCAGTCCTGCTGTTTGTCTGTGAATTTAGGACATTAACAGCAGAATTACAGCGACGAGTCCAATCTTTAGAAATAAGACCCTGCCAAAACTTCTTCGGCATCACCTACTTAGACGGCATCACAAATGATGCCGTGTGAAACACAATGAAACAATAAACAAACTCGTCGAAAGAACTCATATCGACCGTAAAGAAGACGAAGTTGTAATGGTTTGAGCACGTCACAAAAACCAACAATCTTTCCTACAAATTATTTACAAGATTCTGCCTTGGGTAAAAGAAGAGGCAGACTAAAAATGGACTGAAAAAATGGTTTCAGTGGATTGGTAGATCAGTCACATAGACTCAGTCTATCCAACGCCTTTATCCACTGTGCCATGTTTCCTTGAGGACAGTTGATAAAGGCGTTGGTTAGATCCAGTGACAGGACCCAAAGAGTGCGAGTTCAATACCTGATTAAAGCAGTGGAGAACTTGGAGAAGGGAAATTAACAGGAGATAACTGACAACTGACATCCATTAGATATGGTACGTGGAATTAGAACAGTCTACCCCAGTGAGCGAAATAAAGGGTTCAGTTCGACAATCCAACCACCTGAAGAAGGCCGGAGCGTACAACGGCCGAAACGTTGTAATAAACATGGCGACAAATATGAGGACAATAGTCCGAATAATGTAAATAGTGTGCATAATACCTCATCTCAGAAATATAGACAGATACTGAAAGACCGAAACGTTGTAATAAATATGGCGACAAAGATGAGGACAATAGTCCGAATAATGTAAATAATGTACATAATATCTCATCTCAGAAATATAGATAGATATGATAATGATTCTACGTTAAAGATCATATAAGCGGGCATTTAGAACGGGGATCGAATTTACGACAGTTTCAACGGTTTGCGAGATTAACATTATTACCATTGGTCAATGTTGAGGTGCTTAAATCATTAAGTTATTGTTTAATATTTTGTACGTTGAATGTTTGCGATCATATTGAATTCTAAAGAATTTTATTTGAAAAGTTAGGAAGATGATTGTGTTGGGGTGTGGGCGAGTGGGTTCGTCGATTTTATTTGCCAATGCCCTAGATTTTGCCCCTGTTTTGCTGCTATTGAAAAAAATATTGTTAAAAGTCATGGCACGTCGAGACACGTATGTGTGTGTGAATGATTAATAATTTGCAACAAATTACGAACAATGGTCGGCCATTTTATTATCGGCGAACTACAATAATTTCTTTTCCAATATCTCACGGCTTTTAAAAAACAACTTTTGAATATAAGACAATGTTTTCTGAGTTAAAGGTGACGTCTGATTTAGAAAAAGAAAAGGAATTTCTCGAATACGTCATGGAGTACTTGAAATAGCAAATTATATATATATGTACACACACACACACACACACACACACACACACACACACACACACACACATATATATATATTAATAAATATAGATATTATCCCGAAGCGAGAGCACGACTCAGAGTTTCATAGTTCTGTTTTATTACATCGAGCAACGTTTTATTAACACCAGCACTATATATGCGATATATATATATATATATATATATATATATATATATATATATATATATCGCACATATACCATCCCCTCTCCAGGTACCAATAAAACTGCTGAACTGACCGAGGGAAACGAAACTAGCATGAATCCATCCAGCTCTTATCTCAAATGACAACTTAAAAGAGACTGTTTGACCAACACAAGGAATGTTAATAAACTCATGTTAAAAAGATAAAAAAACAAATAAAAAAAACAAATGAAAACTACAGACAAAAGCTCATTTTCTCCATCAAGACATTCATTTCTGTAGTTTACTGCTACAGCAAGCAGAAACATTTTTTCTCCCGATGGTGGCCATGTTGGTCGAAACTAGTCGAGGAATCTAAATGAAATAATAATAATAAAAACATAAGAATATTAATCTACAACCCAGTATGTCTGAAGATTTTAATTAATTTTTTCAATAATTTTTATCGTTCAATATATATATATATATATATATATATATATATATATATATATATATATATATATACATACATATATATATATATATATATATATATATATATATATATATATATATATATATATATACTCTATATTTCAAAAGTTTGATGCCACCAATTGTCCATAAAGTAGTTAATTTGTACTTTAAATAAGAGAAAATTATTGTACATGTTTAAAAAATTGAGAAATGATTCTTTATTAGAAATTTTATTATGACAAAAAGGAAAAAGCATTTTATGATTAAATTTGGCTCCCGTCAAAATATCCTCCTTTCGTCTTAATTGATGCAGCGCTAATTTTTGGCAAAAGTTTCTCAAAGTATGAGTTTGATAATTATTCCATTCTTTTTTTTCAATGACTCCAAAAGTTGTTTTTCATTTTTAGGATGGAAAGATTTCACTCTTCTGTCAAGTTCCTCCCATGCTAATTCTAGGGATCGCGCCAAACGTTTGAACTGTAGTATATATATATATATATTTGAAATTATTAGGAGAATTTGATAATTATATTTAAGTGATTCATCGATTCTGAAACCTCAACAGAATGCGGAAAGCACTGGATGGCCGTTTCGTCCTATATTTGGGACTCATCAGCAGTGCGTATCCACTACCGAGAATTGAAACCCTGACAGTTAGGTTGTCAAGTAAACACCATACCAACTGTTCCAACGGGCCTCGGTGACGATGAGGTAGCAAATCATACTCAATATAGCGCCGCTCACTCACATATTCCGTGGTGGAACTCTACTGAGATTCACTTTAACAATAGGACTGTGTAGAGTTCCACCACGGAATATGTGAGTGAGCGGCGCTATATTGAGTCTGATTTACGTCCAGTGCTTTCTGCATTCTGTTGAGGTTTCAGACTCGATGAATCACTTAATATATATATATATATATATATATATATATATATATATATATATATATATATTACTTCAAACGTTAATATAATGGACACATCTTATTTGAAATAGACGTTCCATTTTTATTTCTTAACGGGTGTATAATACGTCTAACGCCCACGAAGAACTTCACGGTAAGCAAAACTCTTTTTACCCTATTTAGAGCACATCTTCTTCACTCTTTATTTTTCTCGAGAACCAGTATTTGCTTAGTTTCGTATCGGAAGCGTAAGGAAGCATTCGTAAGATGAGACAGAAACGGGCAGGAGTGGAATCACAAAAGAATTTAATCAATGACGGAATTAATCTATTAATAATAGAGATTGATGTGTTAACGGTAAATTTAACCTTAATGACGGAATTATAAAAAAGTGGGGGCAATAATAAGAATTGTAGCTATAATAATAATTGTGGTAACCATGAGAATGATGGCAATAATAATACAGGTAATATAACAATAATGGCGATAATAAGAAAGCAATGGGGATGTTAAAAAGCAGTACTGATGGTAGAGGAGATGGTTATGAAGTGAAAGATAGGAGTGATGGTAGTGTAGGTAACGGTATTGATAGTTTTATCTGTCTGTGTTGATTGTTATGTTGGTAGCTGCGTTAGTGGGTGTGGTGTTACTGATGGTAACATTTCTTTTTATAGTTTCATTCTTGGTTGTGTTCAGTTATGTTGTAGGTGTTATCCGTTTGGTATGAACTGTGAATGTAGATATTTATTTTCATGTCTGCATTTTGAAATTATTTCCAATCATATATATATATATATATATATATATATATATATATATATATATATATATATACATATATATATGTTGAGTCTTGACTCAATGTTGAATCTCGCCTAATGCATGGAATAATAATGCAACACAAAATGTACTTAGAACAAGAATGTATTATAACAAGAAAGTGTACACAATAAGTACATATAGTATTTCTGTATATTTCTGGGAAGACGTTCCTGGAGAATGTGTTGACTAGTCGCAGTCGATCAGAGTCTCTAGTTGGATCTCGTGATTCCTCCCTCTCTCGTCTTCCGGTACCAACCACTATTTATATAGTTGGTAGTCACCTATGCAGATTAGGTGGATCCCACCACAACAATATATATAACATTTTATTATTTCATGGATACGCACATATGGAATTAAAAATTGTGATAATGCTAAGAAATGTGTAATAAAATTGATAATGGGTAATATTTAAATGTACACTCACAGCATCTATCCGAACATCCCCCACTCATATTTATAAATCATATTTAATTTCTTTCCAGGAAAAGATTTAATAAAAGAAAAGAAGCCACCCCGTTGTTATCTTTTCAAAATGTGCCCTACACAGGTTCCAGATCGTTGTTTAACAAAATTTCTATGCGCAGCACTTATTCCATGGTAGAAAGTTTCCAACGATGCCCTCACCGGCGTATTTCTTTAAACGGAGAGAGTTTGGTTCAAGCGTACGAAAGCAAAAGGTCATTAAAGCCACACAATGTCACTGCAGCCGATTCCTTTTTCATCTCGTTCCCTGGGCGTATCAGAAAGTTCTGTACTAATTACAAAGTTCATTTGCTCTCTAGAAACAGCAAAATGATTACAAGATGGCAGTTTGTAAGAGATGCACACTAAGTCCTCAAAAGAAGAGAGCAGGGAAATATGTAAAAAAAGGAACATCTCAATATAAAGAAGAATAAATAACCAACGAATATTGAGAATTAATATTTTCATCATATTATTACTTCTCTTTCTTTCATATATATATTACGGTGACAATTACGGCTGATATAGCGAGACTCTTCGGCAAAAGCGAATTGAGTTCTGGCGGTCATTGTGTGTTTATCTAAAAATAAATACGCTAAAATTCACTTTCATCTCGCCTACGACTTGGTGGTAGAATCTCCGACTGACGCCAATTCAGTCGGGTTTCGAACCTAGCTAGAGGCAACCGGACGTCTAGCCACACTCAAGAACTGTGAAACAGTCTGTCTGTGGATGACATTATATATATATATATATATATATATATATATATATATATATATATATATATATATATATATATATATATTTAGTTTAGGAAAAACTAGGTAATCCGTATGGGTAGACCCAATGAGGATAGAATCCAGAGAGCTCAATGTAAATCAGAGCTAATATCTCTTTTTTCAATATAGATTTCTCTCTATCCCCCTTCCTAATCAAGATATAACTTCCGTTAACAGATTTAAAGTGTCAATGTCTAGATTTCAGCGAATATTTAAATTTGAAACAATAGAAATGTTACATCTAACTCAACGCTGTCTCTCTACCTCCCTACACTGCCCCACTTCGTGAGTTTCCTTATTGTTGCCCGTCATAAATGTGTAAATATATTTTCATTTTTTCATTTCAACCTTTGGAAATAAATATGATGATCCACTGTCCTTTGAAAGGGCTGTGGTGAAATAATTTATTATATGGAACCTTAAAGTAATCTGTTTTTATTTAAAATATATATATATTTATATATATATATATTATTATGTTAATGTCTATACAAAAAACGGATGGTGCAATTTGCAAATAAAAATATATTAAAACAAATTGGTATCTGGGGGAAAAAATTTTGAAAAAAGAAAAGACTAAAAACATCCAAGTCGTCACCCCCGCGCAAAAAACCCGAAAAACAATAGCCCAGTATCGTAATTTTTAGTCAAAAGAAAAAAAAACAAATCGAGTAAAATAAGAAAAAAACATAAAGTGCTCAATACACTAAGTAGAGCTGAGTATAAAAAATCCTAGTGAGCCAGAAACTAGCTACCTAGGTTTTAGGACTTCATCGGACTAAATTTGTTAAGTTGGTGACATTGCGCATGCGCACAAACGAGAGATGCTGGGATTTTTTTTATTTTAAATTAAAAAAATGTTTTACACTTTTGTCATATATATATATATATATATATATATATATATATATACGAGGGTCATTCAATAAATAAGGTGAATTTTTCGGTATAAGGACTTCTAATACAAATAGAGGCTAACTCTTTTTTATTTTTTGTTTTACTTCTTTTTCACATGGATTTAATTTCTTTTGCAGATTAAAAAAAAACTTTGAGAGTTTTGGCGATTAACAATGATGGCCGATCAAGAAGCACGCTCCAAGATTGAACAGCGGTTAGTTATCAAGTTTTTGGTTGCTGAAGGGTGAAAAATAGTTGAAATTCATAGGAGAATGTCAACTGTGTATGGTGCCACATGTTTTAGCCAAAAAATGTCTACAAGTGGGCTAAAATTGTTTAAAGAAGGACGGAGCAGTGTTGAGGATGAAAACAGGCCTGGGAGGCCTACAGAAGTGAGGTCTCCTGAGGTGATTGAATCAGTCAATGACCTCATTCAGTTTGAGAGAAGGGTGACAGTGGATGACATTGCAAGGACTTTGAGCTTATCTGTTGGGACAAATGCAGGGGTCATCAGTTAGAAGGAGTCATCTTGCATCATGACAACGCAAGGCCTCACACAGCAGCCCAAACGGTGCAGACCACTAACGAGCTGGGCTGAGAACTGCTCCCTCATCCCCCTTACAGCCCAGACCTTGCCCCTTCAGACTTTCACCTGTTTGGTCCCTTAAAAGCGTTCATGAGAGGCACGAAGTTTAAAAGTGACGATGAAGTCAAAAGTGTTGTGAGCGACTGGCTGAGACATCAGTCCAAATATTTTTACGCTGAGGGAATACGGAAGCTTGTGCACAGATGGGAAAAGTGTGTGACAGTGCTGGGAGACTACGTTGAAAAATAAACAAAAATGTAAGTTTCTATCTGTATTAGAAGTCCTTATACCAAAATATTCACCTTATTTATTGAATGAGCCTCGTATATATGACAAAAGTGTAAAACATTTTTTATATATATTTTTCATACATATATATATATATATATATAAAGACATTTTTATGTTTAACATTATTTTTATAGATACAAGTATTTAAGTAAATGCTCTGTTTATAATAAACAGTATTAAATAACATTTACCGGCCTGAATGTCCGAGAAATTTTCATAGAAAATATTCGTCCTCCGACAGGATTCGAACCTGCATCCTATACAGAACCGTCATATAGCCTGACGTGCCTTACCGCTCTGGCTTATATGACGGTTCCGTATCTATAAAAAGAATGTTAAACATAAAAATGTCTTTAAATAATTGTCGGACTTTGTCCATTACATAATATATATATATATATGTATACATATAGCTTCATTGCTTCGAGTCGCTTAAGATAAGTTTGCCTTGTGTTTATTCACACACACACGCTGTTGTTTATTATTATTATTATTATTATTATTATTATTATTATTATTATTATTATTATTATTATTATTATTATTATGTTTACTTGTTTATGTCTGCATTTATATTTTGTTAATTTGTTTATTAATTACTTAATTTAAGTTTTTGTTTATTTGTTATTTTATAATCTTTTCTGGGTGTTGGTTATCTTATTTAGTTAGTTTAAAGTACGTTGCATGATATGCGTTGTATATAGACCGTATCATTCATTGTGATATTGAGCACTTTTACTCATAAATATGGCATGCCTTAAAACTATATTTTTATTATACATACATACATATATATATATATATATATATATATATATATATATATATATATATATATATATATATATATATATATATATATTGTTGAATAAGGAGAAATATAAGTTCAAAATAATTATCGGAGGTCGACTCTGAGTTCGCGATTTATTATTTTATAAATAATTTTTTATAAATGCTTATTTATATGCGCTAACTTACATCTTTAAAATGTGTGTAAACTTACGACTGCAAACATCCGTCTTTATTTCAAGTTCTCTATAACAACTGAAAACCCTAAGTTACTATCAAGCACTTTATTTGTAGAAATTCTGTTCACCTTGATATACGCTTATGTATATAATTTAATTATATCAATAGGTGGCATTATTATTATTATTATTATTATTATTACAGTTAAAATATATAAATATTCAGACTATTCAAAATCTACCGACCTTTAAAACACATGTAGGAATGAACAGATTGACAGAAAAGTTCCATAAGATTTATACTAAACTGTTTGACTAATTCCTCTTAGTAACTAATCAAGATGAACAAGATCACCATCATATTAAGCACGTTTCAGTTTTATGCCTTTACGCTGGCGGCGTTTCATTCGTTTGACGCGTTCATTACCACTACAGCCATTTTTTCATTACAAGACAAGCAACGTTTGTACAAAGACTTATAATGTTTTGTAGATTTATATATTTTTGTACTTGAAATTAAAAAAAAAACTTGTAAAAGACGGATAATAAATTGAATTATAGTGCAGATGATTTCGAGGGTTCTATCCAGGAAATGAAACCATGAGAATAGAACTTACAGTGAGGGAGATAGCCAACATACTCAGCATATTCAAGTGAAGAATTGAAAACCATTTGGAAACAACTGTATAGACTCTGTATTCAGTCTTTAATATTCACGAAAGGAGGCGCTGATAAATTTTGCAGGCACTTAGTCAATACATTCTCTTATGCACTTAGTTACATTTAGCTATCTCTCTTTCGGTATTTTTAAAAATTTATCCTAACAAAGAAATACTCAAGATGAATTTAGTAATCTCCCAGAGAATTGAAGTATCTATATCTATAATTCTCAAAATGTGTGTGTGTATGTATGTATGCATGTATGTATGTATGTATGTGTGTGTGTGTGTGTGTGCATGTATGTATGTATGTGTGTGTGTGTGTGTGTGTGCATGTATGTATGTATGTATGTATGTATGTGTGTGTGTATGCATGTATGTGTGTGTGTGTGTGTTTGTGTGTGTGATCGGATGTTGTTTATGTGTTTCCACAGTTTTCATCCGATTTCGATGAATTTTTTTTTGTTTCATAGATAATTCTTCAGTGCCAGTTTTGAGCCCAAATCGGCTGGGAAAAAATTACAAATTTGAAGGTGAAAAATCGAAAAAACTGATTTTTTACACTGCACAAAAATCAAAGGCAAAACTTAATGTCTGTAAAAAAAACAGCGTACAATCAATTTAGAGAGTTGAAATCTAAAGCAAAAGATCAGAATTATAAAAAAAAATAATATTATAAATAAAAATTATCGTATATTATTATTATGATGGTCCATGGAAGAGGTTCCTTCCTTGCAAGATTGAGAACGCAAAAAAGGCTCTTTTCAGGGCCACCCCCCATTCAAATTGTTAATCCCCCCATTTGGGGATGTGCCTCAGTTGCACCCAATTGTTGTTACTAACATTGATTTTCGGGTGGGCTGACTTTCAACTTAAACTGCTCCAATTGAGCGGCAAAAAACCTCAGTAATGAAACACTCAGTCGAAGACGGGTTATACTGCTGGCTAATAATAAAAGGAATTCTGTAAAAACCTGAATAAATCATTTTCCAAAAGTATTTTGTCTTGTGATCATGGCGGTTGAGTGAAAACTTCGCAGGCATCAATTTTATCTTTCCACAAATAAGCACACATTATAATGTTATCTTGGTGAAATTTTACACCTTTGCTGCTAACTAATTTTTTCCAGTCATTTCACCCTAAGCAAGGCAATAAAGCGATGAGACGCAAGGAGTTACTGAGTGTGAGAGAATATATATATATATATATATATATATATATATATATATATATATATATATATATATATACAAAAAGGAAAAGCACTATTTAGGGAAGAGAATAATAAATGAACAAGAAGTAAAAAGACAATATAACGATTGACGTTGCATTTAAATTGGGAAGCAAGAAGCTGGAAGAGAGTTCCACAAGTGAGAAGTGCGATAGAAGAAACTATTAGCATAGAACTTACGGTTCCATCTGGCCATTTCAACTGTAAAATGATGAGACTTTTGCCGCCAATCTAATACTGCGCTAAAATTCATAAAGTCTAGGTACCATAGCGAGGAGTTCATCTGAACAATTACCATGAAAGTATTTATAGAAAAGGCACAGGGAAGCTACATTACGGTGGTGGAGAAATTACTGAAACTGAGATGCCATATCAAGACCAGTAATATTGCTTATTCTTCTGCGCATTTTATCAAGAATCCCTAAATACATAGCAGAAACACCATACCTCATATGATGGCAATATTCAAAATGTGGGTGAATGGTAGACTTATAAATGTGTAAAACTGAGAAAATTGTCTCACACGACATTGAAGTAAGTTTCTTAGCAGCATACCTAACAATTTATTCAATATAATCTTTCCACTTCCACGTTAGTCTGAGAAGTTGCAAGGAGTCTCTCTCTTGGAGGTTAGCATCAGCCATGTTGATGGAAGACAAAAAAGCATTTTGAAACTTTTCGTCAATTGTTGCTTAAATTCTTTGCTCATAGTAGAGTTTTCCTTTCCAATCTCATGGTATATCTGGGCTGGAGTTTAGTGCTCATTTTCCAGCTTTGATAAAGTTCAAAATCATTTACGTGCTCTTGTGGGGTGATGACTTATTTTTGGCACTGCAACCTCTTTCCCCACAGCCGGAACGTTACATGTCTGTCGCCACTCTATTGCTATTTCCAGAGCAAATATTCAACTTCTCTAGTTCAATCAATTCAGACCTTTGCAACTCGGTGATCTCACACCACTTTAACTGAATCGAATCATTTCTTTTGTGAAAGAAGGTTCCATTCAGACACCTTTTACCTAAGAAGTGCCCATTTATGAATCAGGCTACCCCCAAACATTTCTGTCTTGATCTCTTCAAACCAAAGATCAAATTGTTATGCTTCCTCCTCATGTTTATGATATTAATTTCTCACTACCGTCTTTTCTATTCATATCACACAAATAGGTCAGCGTTACTATTTTATTTACTCTTTCTTTAGTTACTCTCGAGCCTTATATAGGATGAAAATTGGTCGTGTTAATCGTGATTATTTTACTTGTTCCATGATCGATTATGTTTCACGTTATTACGAAGTACCAACTTTTTTTTTTTATCGCCCAGCATAATTCGTTTTTGTTATATTTAATTAGCGAATTGTACCGAAACTACATTGCAGTAGAATTTTTGCTTTGCAGACTGTTTTTTTTTTTCACAATGGTGTTGCTTGCAATTATTACCAGTGACACTTTCTAGTATCACAGATTAATTTTTTTATCATTTACGGCTATCAACACTTTCCAGTTTATTTAAAGCAAAATATTCTTAGTTTGTAACAAATTTTTGAAGATAATAATTTACTGATACAAGTCTTAATAATTAACCCATATTTGGTGGAGAAGAGGTGGCTTCATATATTTAATTGCATGTAACAATAACGAACCCAACTTAGCTCTCCGATTGGAACTCAGCTCTCCGATTGGAACTCAGCTCTCCGATTGGAACTCAGCTCTCCGATTGAAATTTCTGAGCCATTATCCATTAAAACACCCGCACATACAAGCTTACAGCACGTGGCATTCCAAAACAGTCACCAATGTAGGTATTGACCAGTCTCCACGTTGCTTAACTTTGATGATTGTACGAGAACCGGTGTTTCAACGTGATATGGTCGTAAGCCTTAAGTCATCGTAGATACAGAAGGCAAAATAAGCATGGGGTTACTTTGCTGTAACCACTCGGCCACACGAGAAGAAAAAGAAATTATTAAACATATCCCGGTTGAAAAATTCAAGCAATTGGATTGGAAAACATGACCCCCCAAGGCAAAGAGAGACAAAGTGTAAGTATTGCTGAAAGCAAAAAATGACAGGAAACTGTGAAGAATGATGATGATGATGTCCGGAAGAGAGATGACAGTAAGAAAGAGAATGAGAGAGAGTGGGAGAGAGAGAGAGAGAGATAAACAGGCTTTTGGGAACTGGAGAAAAAATATTTTCACCACTGATTACTGCAGAATTTACATTCGACACAGCAACATATTAAATGTCTCAACACCAGAACGATGTTGCTATGTCGCCTCTAAATGCATTAAAAGACTTTCAGTAAGAAAATGGTATTTAATTACCAATTTTCGAGAAATTTTAAATGCAGTATTTTAAGAATGACTAATGTGAAAATAAACACGTCTAGCTATTTTCTAACGTTTAATCTTGTAGCTATTTACTATGTTACTGCACTTAATACTTACAGGGTGTCACAAAATTGTGGCCTTATAGCTGATAAAACCAAGACCAGACCAAGAACAGTAAATATCTAGGTATCTCGCCACGGAGTAATATTTAGAAATATAGCTTAAAATACCATCACTGCGGTTGTGAGATCGAGCCTTACTGGATAACACTGATAATGAGAAGGGAAGCCTCGGAGAATTTAACATCCACAAGGCACCTCAAATGCAAGAGAAGCAAAGAAAAGCAATGAATGACGTAATTGACTAGTTGTTTGTAGAAACAAGTTCCAAAAAGGCTAAGTAGTAGACAATGAAAGAACATCTCATTAGTAATCAGCATGGTAGTATGCGTGAATAGACATTGCACTCACTTTCACACCACTCCTTCCATTGGAGGACCTTATCTCAGGCATGATGTTTTTGACCGAGAGTTTTGAAGCTTTGGCTCCTAGGCATCAACCACATTGAGGAATCTTCTGCCGTGAGTATTCCTTGGACCTTGTACTAGGTGGAAGATAGTAAAAAATAAAAATAAAAAAAACGGTCAAAGGAAGCAAGATGCAAGGTTGATCTGAGGTTACTTCCGGTCACTAAATGCAAAAGTATGTGACCTGGTACCAGTATCCGTCAATGCAAACGTCGGAATGAGAATGTTGGATTGAACGATATATGCATAACCTTCCTAGAGATGATTTGGCAGTCTCTCACACATCGCAGTAGGAGAATGCAAGGTCCAAGTATCGGATCCAGGGCTCGCACGACAGACTGGCTGAGGGTAACTGACACAATATTGGAGTGAATAAAATGTTGAATAATCTAATTCTAATCTGGAGGTATCCTTTTATCGGCATCCCCACTTCGTTATAATTCTATATTAGATTTGATTCTCGCTAATTCCATTAGTGGAATAAGCGAGAATTAAATTTGACCTTAACTCATACGAAACTAAACTTAATAAATATCACGGAATCTTGCCATAGAGCAATGATTGGCAAACTGTCTCAGACTGTTGCTACTGTAAAGGAAAGCGAGAAAGAAGGACTATTTACTATAAGAAGATAGAGTGTATTGTCACCAGTAAGAAAGATTGCTCAAAGTAAAAGCTACGAATTAAAGATGTTAGAATGAAGCAAGCACAAAAATTGAATTATCTGTGGAGTGTTATAACAGACGACGAAAAATGTGACATCGAAATCTGAAGTCGCATTGGGATAGTGAACGATGCTTTCCAAAAGCTAATCAAAGTATTAAGAAACTGGAAAAAAAACTGTTAGAAACAAAGACAAGTGTGATGAACTGCTATATAATATCAACCCTAGTATATGCCTGTGAATGCTGGACAATCTACAGATAGGTGAAAAGTAGTCTTGAAGCTATAAAAATGTGGTTCTTGATGTGGACCCGAAGTAGGGGCCACGGAAGGAAAACACGGAACACGGGTTAGAGGTAAGAAAGATATATTAAACAGAAAAGTTACAAAGAATAGTGTAAGCAGAGCTTACTATCCAGTGGTGTCCGATATTGGTATCGTACGCGGCTGCGCATTACTGGTATATTTAACAACCCCCCTCACACGGGTCGAATGTGGCACAAGGCCGGTTTAACGTGGGCTTACCGAGCTCGTAGGCTCGGCCAAAATATGCCCATTTACAACCCGTATACACGAGTTTAGGGACTGTCTACCTCCCCGGACGAAACTTTGCCCTGCGACAAAGCCTCGTCCGAGTTCCTCTCTGCCAAACAGAGAGTTCGACAGCAGAACACGCGGCTGCGCATTGCTGGTGCTACTACTCCCATGATTCACATAATAATATAGTACTGGGAGAATCCATGATGTAGGGAAATATTGGTCTCAGAACAGTTCTACAAAAGAATAGAAAGAAAATGTTGGTGCTATGGGTAATTTAATACTGAAATTTAATTTTCTTGGCAACATTAGTAATTTCTTTTACAAAAAAAAGTATTGATGATAATTTTTTTACTATGAAAATGTGTTGCTGGTATTTTAATTATATAAATGTTTATATTTTTAACGTGTTTTGAACCCAGTTTGGGGGTTAACTATTTGCCCATAGCTGGGATTCTAACAGGCGCTAGTTCCTCGAGTCAGGGTGAACCTAGGAACAATATCAAAGTAGTTACACGCCCCTCAAAACCTCCCGTATGTAGTTTATCGTCATATTCAGGACGGGAAAGAAAATGTGAACAATTAGGGGGTTATAAGGAAAATAGTCATATTAAGGATCCTTGTAGATGCAATAAAAAAGAAACAGTTGAAATTTCTGGGACACATAATGAGGAAAGAGTGCTTGGAACATTTAACACTCACAGGAAATACTGACGACAAGAGGAGCAGGAGGGTCGTTGCGTCACCAACCTAACGAGATTGTGTAAATAGATGACAGAATGGGAAGAATAGTAAAGACACAAACATTGCTGACAAAGGATAGGAACACTATATGTCCTCATCATATGTCGTCATATTTATTACAACGTTTCGGCCGTTGTACAGGTGGTTGGAATGTCGAACTGAACCCTTTATTTCGCTCACTGGGGTAGACTATTCTAGTTCCACGTACCATATTGTATGTCAGTTATCAGTTATCTCCTGTTTATTCCCCTCTCCAAGTTCTCCACTGCCTTAACCGGGTATTGAACACACACTCACTGGATCTAACTAACGCCTTTATCCACTGTGCCATGTGTCTTTGAGAACATCTGTGTATGAATTTCTGGGTATTATAAACCTAATGTCTTCAACAACCGTTTTTTACCAGTGGTCATATTGCAATTTTTGTTGTTATTATCGCTTTTCTCTGGCACTCCTTATTACTGGTTCCCATATTGTATTCATTTCTATGCTTGGTCGGCTCAGGAGATTTTGTGGCCTAGCATATGTCTATGATCTCAACATGATCCCACAGAGGGCGGTGATACTAAAGGATAGGAAGTTGTGAAGAGCCATCGTCTCAAGATACGTAAAAAAGGGATATCAATCGTCACTAGTAACTTCACACTAGCATCTCAGTATATATCAAAGGGGAATTGTCATAGAACGTTTACGAAATAATACTGTCATAAAATGTTACATGAATAAACAATTCCATGTACACAGGGAGCTCTAGTATTTTGGACTTGTACCAGACTTTACTAATCACAATAAATATGTTAGAGTATTCTCATTGAACGATGGTTAACAGATTACACCCTCCAACTGTTTTAAAAGAAATCTACAGATAAGAATGTTGGTTTACTATGTCGAGACAAATTTCTCATCAGAATCTATCTTACATATTTATAAGTCTACCATTCGTCCTTTTCAGTATTGCTGACACATCTGGTCTGGTGCTCTTGCTATATACAGTATAATCCCTCATATCCGGAATCCATCATATCCAGAGTGCTTCATATCCGGAATCTCGCAAACCCGGACATGACTTTCATGTGCATATTTGAACTATTTCGGTGATATGTAACTGATTTGAAATTTCTGATTTTTAGGAAATTTACTTTGGATAATTGCTCATGTTTATTTCACCTTAATGGCTTGTATGATGGGAATAAGAGGAAAAGAACAACTTTGGAGTTATCGCAAAAATGGAAATTTTAAACAGACTAGACGCTGGTGAAAGTTCATTGTAATTAATCACTGAGTTCAACATAGGAAAGTCAACTTTGTATGATAAAAAATCTTCCAAAGAAACTATTCTCCAGCGTTCACGCTGTCACAATGAACAAGGAAATAAGAAATATGGTTGTGATTAAACCGGGACTGAAATTGAAAAAGCTATTGAAAAGGTTGTCAGTTTTATGGAAAGAAAGCCAGCATTCAGCTATGACGATTGCAGTAACGCACGCAGTGTTAAAAAGTGTCTTTCGTTTAAAAAATTTCAAGAACAAAAGCGAAACGAAATGCGGAAGAAGTTACGAATGACATTAGAAGAGAAAGAATCATCATGCAACAGCGATTAAAAAATCCTCGTTACATTATTTGTTTTTCATACGTGGCATACTTAATTTAATGAATTTTCATAATTTATTTCTTTTTTCTTAAAATCAGTTCCGTTATATTTCACTCACCATTAGCTTATTTTGTTTACTATAAAACATTGAAAATAAATGTTAAACCTGATTTCAGTTCTTTTATTTTAATCTAAATATAACCCCTCATATCCGGACTTTGTAACCAATTCCTCATATCTGGAAGGCTTTCTTAGTCCGGTTGTCAGGGATTGAGCTGTATTTAGAGATTCTTGATAAAATCCATATAAGAATCTACACTATTATAGGTCCTGACATGAAATCGCGGCTTCAGACACTTTCCCGCCGCCGTAGCTTCCCTGTACCTTTTTAAAAAAATACTTTCATTGCATCTTAGTGATATTATTGCCTTATTTGCGATGAAGTGATTGAAAAAATAGTCCGAGTGTAAATAATAATAACTCTTCATCCAAGAAATTGAGACAAAATTTTGCAAACAACATTAAAGGTAAACAATTCGATTTTCATTTTGACCTTGTACCAGACTTAACTCAGCAAACCACCTATCTATATTTAAATATGTCTGGCAACAAAGGTTCCACTCAAATGCAAATAATTTCATGTTTCTCTCAGTGGGTTATGTTGAGAATTGCACGTTTCCTTTTCAGCTGAATTCAGAAACATCTTTCAGATTTCTGGGGACAAATTAAGCCTAAATTCTAATACCTTCATGCACTTCTTTGTGGTGCCGTCACATTCTTTCAAATCCAGATCGTCATATTCCAAACTGTCAACATTCAGCATATGCGAAATAAAGGCAGGTGTCTTCAGCATCTGCAACGCTGTTGTGGCTGTTTTCATAAACTTTCGAAAATCTTATCTCGCAGTAAACGTGATGAGAACGAGACAAGGCACGTGATTATTGTATTCAATGTAGCAGCAATTGAAAACTGCCTGTGGCCAAACGCCAACAATAGAATGGTTATAATCTACCCCGGGGAGTTAACGTGTCCACTTAAACACTTACATTGGGCATAAATATTAAAATTGGCAAGAGATCGCACTTAAGGTAAGAAATGTAACTTGTTTCGTCAAAATAATAGTAGACTTTGGTATGAAGCTTTTAACAATTTCTCTAGAGTATTTTTACATGCACGAAAGTTTAAACAATTTAAACGAATATCAATGTTTTTTTTAATTTTATTTTCACGGAAAACTTAATGAGGTTGAAATAGGAGTTTTTTTTATTATATCGCTGTAGGAAAGTGGATTCAGTGATCAGGGTTCAAATTCTGGGTTAGTCTTTTGCGTTCACTTTCGCAAAAAGGACCTTGGGAAAGAAATAAACCCGTCCCCTGTTCGCTCGGCTATGGGTTAAATAGATAAAATTGGTTCTCTACTTTTGAGTGGCAGGAAAACTGAATTCCAAGCTGTGAGAAGCTAACGGGGAATCACTCCACTATCGTCCTCAAGAATGCATGGCGATTCTGAGATAAATAAACATTTCTGGGGCGAATTATGATCACTTTCGTTTTGAAGGGTGATGGCAATTAAAAACATCGTAACTTTGATTGCTTGTTCTTTTCTCACATTAATATACTTTTTGTCTAGGCGCATGCGCCCGTCTCCTCATTCAATAGAAAGGTTTCCATATAGATTTCTTTGTGGGAATGTATTGAATGAGGGTTAGATCGAAGATTCTTATCAGTTAATTTTGAGAAGATTAAATATAATTCGAAATGTTTTACAGATTAATGAATAAATTTTGTTGTTCCTGCTTTCGATAACGTTTGAGCCAATCATTTTTTTAAACCTGTATACAATCCATCGGGAAACTGGAACCAGAAATACTAACAAATATCAGACAACTCCATACCAAACAACGCGCCCAACTCATTCTCATCAACTCGCGTAACGTAAGCGATTCCATATTGTATAAACGATATACTATAGAAAGAAATGCTTGATATTGTTTATCATACATGTAATTGTCTTGATTTTTGCCCTCTTCCCAGCGAGGTTGCCTGCGTTCTTGGATCTAAACTCAGAACGAGTAGTGTGATCACTTATCTCTCCAGATATGCTCTGCTATGCCAGATTTTCTAATTCGACTTTCGCTTTATGCTCTTCGAATTTGACCTCCAGCGACCGGTTACTATTCTTTTATTTTATTTTCCAAATTTACACGCCTTACGGTGGGAATAGGCTGATACGATCGATATATTTATCATTATTTTGTTTTGTTTGATATCACATCTTTATGCGGCGTTTCTTCTACTCGAAGAAGGTCGTAGAATGCATCTGTTGAAATGTTGGTATAGCAACAAAACAAATAAAGCATTATTTCAATAGTTCAAGCAAATCTTGAAATCAACATTGTTTTAAACAGTGTAAGTTTGATCCTCACCTAGTGCTCTGCTATTCTGACCTTATGCCAGACGAAATTAAGCCAGTAATTATTCATTTAACAATTTCGTTTGAAATAACCGGAAGAAGTAAAACGGTTTGGAAAAACAGAGTTATTTTTATTAATATGAAAACAACTAAAGGTAAATCTATCGAAGGCACAAAGAAGACAGAATTAATTTTGAAATATTTATAAATTCTATCAACCATTGTTCTTAATACTTTAGGAGGTGCTTAAAACATTCAGAAACGTTTTTTTCCTTTTCTTTTCAATTAATACTCTATAGATATGGGTTTGTGCCAAGGCTAACATGGCCGACTTCGAAAAGATAACCAGTCTTGCAAACATTAAATGCATTATGAATATAGTTTTGTGTCGTAACTGATTTCGAAGAAAAAAAACAAAACAAAAACTAATGCCATGACTTTCGGAAAGAAAACTTGTCTTGCAAACATTAAATGCATTGTGAAGAATGGTTTCCAAAAAGTTTTGCAATTAGCGAATGTATAGCTGACTTCGACAAAATTTAGTTTTGCAACCAGTGAATGCATTATGAATATGGGCTTTTGTAAAAAAATGTCATTGGATAACAAATCTTCAGTCTGACAAGTCTTCTATACAAAGTCTATTCATTCTAGAATTCTTCGTAAATCTGACCTATAAAATACAGAATACCGCATATACACGTGCAAGTATTAAACTTTAATTATTGAAACAGAAAAATCCATGAATGATAAAATAAACTGTTTTCGTTTGATGGTATGTACAATAAAATGAAAAATCATCTGCTTACTGATTATTGAATGAGTCACCTATTTTAAACGATGCCAAAAGTCAGTATTGAAAACAAGGCAAAAGCCAACATTTCAAATACTCATTTTAGACATAGAAAGGCTTTCCGTATTTTATGATTTCGTTGGACCAATCTTGCTACACTAGCTTTCTTTCATTTGAGTTTGTTATAAAAGACGTGCGCATATAAATATTTCTAAGATAGATAGATAGCTAGATAGATAGATGGAGAGAGAGAGAGAGAGTGTGTGTGTGTGTGTGTGAGAGAGAGAGAGTATATTGTTCTCAGAGGAATGTCAGTATCTATTGATTTTTCAACTATCTCGTAGAGTAATACCTACCTAATGACATACATTCATATTTTATATATAATTCAAAACTCATATTTACATTTGTAGAATCGCATAAAGGAAGAGGCCCTAAGAAGTTCACGATTCGACTCATTTCTCCAAATCTGAACGTTTATGAAAGACATCGTCGTCGGTTCGATAATATTTCAGAACTTTAAGCCACCTCGTATATGCAGGTTACCTAAAGTGTTCGTTCAATTTTTTAAAGTATTTTAAATTTCGATATTAACTTATTTTTACAATGGATTTACAGTTTTGTTTTCATTGTCTTCTGTTCATCTTTCAGGCCACATTTATTAATTCCGTCCTTGCAGGACATTTGTTTGTTTCTCAACAAATGATTGATCTAATTCAAGGAATTGATTTTTCTCATTAAGATAATGATGTAAAGACCGGAACAATATTAATCCGAAGGTGTGAGATCGGGCGAATTTTGCAGATGAGTTGAGACTGCACAGATAAGCCGAAGGCTGTAAAAGATTTTGGCTTTGAAACATGAGGTCTTTTGATGGAATAATATGATCTTTATTATCGCAATATCTTGATGCTTTTTGTTGAATGATCCCTTTAATTAGTCTATATAGAATCAGTATTGTCATTATAGTAATTGTTACAAATCTCAACCTATTATTGCATTTAACTTACAAAGTACTTCACTTACAAAATTGCTTGCCTTTAAAGTGTTATCTCCTAGAAATACAGTGGCCAACCGTTAAAATACAGTCTTTATTATATATATATATATATATATATATATATATATATATATATATATATATATATATATATATATATATATGGATTAAATCCGACAGATTTGTTTAATTTACGTGTTTAAACGATATTTGAGTAGATAGTTTGTTCTTATTTATTAATTAATTATTATGCTCTGTTTATAATAAACAGTATTAACAACATTTGCGAGCTTGAAGGTCCGAGAAATTTTTATAGAAAATATGTGTCCTCCGACAAGAATCGAACCTGTATCCTACACGAAACCGTCATATAGCCTGACGTGCTATACCGGTTTAGCTACAGAGAAACGTCTGGTTTGTTTCGTAGTGTGTGACATCATTTGTTTACATTTAGATAGGCTTCGAGCAGATATGATCGTTTAAGAGAAATCATGGAAAATTGTAGTTTAAAAGCAGTAAAACCGACTTTGCTAACCAGACGCTCCTCTAGCTAAACTGGTATATATATTATAGTAGATACTCGTATTTGAAATAGACGCCCCGTATTTATTTTTGTTTTAAACAGTGTGTATTACGCAGGCCGAGAGTCGTAATAAGCACTGTATAAAAATAAAAATAGGGCGTCTATTTCAAATACGAGAATCCACTATAATAACGTTTCATGTCATATATAAGACATGTTTCTAAAAAGTTCTAGGCTTGACTCACGTCCTCAAATCCTGCTAAATAAACTTATATCAGAAGCTATTTGCGGAAACCTTGTCAGTTGTTTTTTTGTTTTTTATTTGGCTGGTTAACTAGTTGCACCAATGGTCGACGTTTACGACGCCCGTGTAAAAGCCAGGATTCGGAATGCTGACTTTTCAAGGTATTCAGGTCGTTTCCGCTTAAAACATTAGCACAACGCGACCTCTTTAATTTCCGTTGGCTCTATGACGAACCATAAAAAGCTTATTGAATATCAACGCTCTAGGAACATTTTCAGATAAAGAAGCTGTTTCTCTGCGGCTTGATGGAATTTTTCAAAACAGCTTCAGGTTAGAGTTGTTGTTGTTGTTCACGTGACGGATGATCTTTGAATTCTTTTTCATTTCGTATTTATTAAGTACCTATTTCACAGGTAGAGACAATGTGTCGCTTGGTCGACAGGCTTTCATTCTCTGGTCCGAAATAATCCGATGGATTTCCTTGTTTGTTCGCTTATTCTGTTGCTTCTGTTGCTTGTTCTATCGACTTTTCACGCTCTCTTCACTGTTGAACAATAAGTTACTTTGATGCCAAAGTAACGATTTATTTTGGCTTGGAGCCAACAAAAACATCATTTCGGAGTGACTCCCTCAAAACCTTCAGATCAAGCGTAATGTTTTTGGTCAGAATGTTAAGAGGGTCGATTCCTGTTTATTGGAAACATTCAAAACCAGTTTCTTTCTTGCAGATATTATAGAAACATTTTTCGAACATTATTTTTTACATTATGTGAACTATTCATCTTTGTTGATGTTATCCCAACGTTTCGACTGTTGTTCCCCCATCAGTGGCTTATCGATCCGGGTAACTCGTGAGACAATAGCCTATTGGATTAAAGTGGATTATAGCCTAGTGGATTAAAGCATTGGATCGTGACTTTGGTGACGTAGTAATCGTGGTTTCAATCCCTGGGCTTGGCAGTGTATACTTGGGCACAGTGGAAACAGGGCGATCAATAACTGAGCAGTACAAAAATAAAAACTAAACGAGATATCCCTAAACATGGGCAGTGGAACGAGAACAGTCTACCTTCGTAGATTGAATAAAGGTCTCAGTTCGATATTGCTGACACAGTAATTGAGTTCAATCCCTGGGACCGTCAGTGTGTACTTGGACTCAGTGGAGAAGAAGCGAGCAATAACTGAGCAGTACTAAAAATAAGAACCAGGTGAGATATCCTTAGACATGGGCAGTAGAATGAGATCAATCTACCCCCGTAGATTGAATAAGGATTCAGTTTGGGATTCCCTGTAGGTTACCCGGATCGATATACACCTGATGAAGATAACGGCCGAAACGCTATGATAACAACAACAAAGATGAGGAAAAGAGTGTAAATAATAAACTAAGTATAGTAAATAAACCAAAATCGATTTTTTGGGGGCGCAGAGCATGTTCAGTTTCTGGGAAATTTCGATGTTATTTTGAGTCTGATCCTTACACACTGATATCAATTTGTACCCCAGTGATCGAAAACATTAAGTGTTGTAGAGATTAGGGGCCTGATTCAAGGGTTAGACATTTGTGTATCTGATACCAGATCCAGTGCTTGATGTTCAAAAGCAACAAAAATAAGAACTGGATTTTCAAGGCATAAAGAGAAAATTGGCGTTATTGTCATACTTCCATTTCTCTCTGAGTGAATATCATCTGTTTTCGAATATCATGGACTGGCCCTACAGAATCCCAAAGAATTGTAATACGTAATAGAAACCACATCACTTGAGGACTTTCAACTGAAACAAAAACGAATGAAATTGATTACACATATAACTTGAAGGTAATAATAATGACATAATCAAGATGTTGACGTTCCACACAACTTCAAACAAAAGGTTGGGAAGGAAACCCACATCAATACTTATAAAAAAACGGTTAATATTACCATTACCATTAAAGACGAAAAGAACAAATATATACTACACTGTGATCCCAGCTTTGTGGTCAGGGAGAGAAGAACAGCGTAACTAACCTTGCAGTGGCTGCTCGGCCAATCAATGCTAAATGTTTGCTAATAATGAAACAGCTAATATTGCCATTATCATTAGAGAAGAGGAGAACAGATACTATATTTTGATCCCTGTTCGATGCCCAGTGATTGAAAAAAAAGAGAAGATTAGCACTGGCTGCTCGGTCAATGAATGCTGAATGTTTGCTAATAATGAAACAGCTAATATTGCCCTTATTGTTAGAGAAGAGGAGAACAGATACTACATTTTGATCCCTGTTCGATGCTCAGTGATAGAAAAAAAATAACGAGTAGCACTAGCTGCTCGGCCAATGAATGCTGAATGTTTGCTAATAATGAAACAGCTAATATTGCCATTATCATTAGAGAAGAGGAGAACAGATACTACATTTTGATCCTTGTTCGATGCCCAGTCATTGATAAAAAGAAAAACAAAACGAATAGCACTGACTACTCGGTCAATGAATGTCATCTAACATCACCGTATATCAATTTGTTTAAATGAAAATTAGATAAATATCCAAAACAACTATTTAAAAAAGCAAAAATTGTTCAAATCACTTTGAATCATGGTTTGGATACAATTTATAATGATAATAATTACAATATTTTTATATTATCAATTATTTCTATAATATAAAACTATAATATTATTTATAGAATATTATTTCTGTAATATCAATAATTTTATAATATCATTATCCGATAATATCATTATCGTTAAATTTTAAAATAGATTTCATAATTATTTACACTGTTTACATTGTTCGGACTGTTTTCTTTATATTCGTTGCCATATTCCCGACATTTCGGCCTTGTGTGCTCCGCCTTTTTCAGGTGATTGAAATTTCGAACTAAACCTTTTATTTCGTTCACCGGGGTCGATTGTTAGAGTCCCCCGTGCCATGTACGTGATACTGAGACACCCGGAAGAGGCATGGCACGTGGAACTATAATAATCTATCACGGTGGACGAAAGAAAGGGTTCCGTTCGAAATTGCAGTCACCCGAAGAAGGCAGGAGCGTACAACGGCCGAAACGTTGTGAATATCGCAACAAAGATGAGGACATCATTTCCAACAATGTATATAGGGCACGTAATTACAATACCTCGTCTCAGAAATAGACACAGATGTTAGATTTCATAAGTTTTATCGAAACAAGTGAAGAAGGCGAGAATCATGAGAAATTACGAAAAGTTAGGAAGCTGTAAAGGTCCATGATCGTCTACATCATGACGGAGAAAATAATATAAAAATATCTAAAGTTAATATTAAAATGGTCATATTTAGTTAGATTAAGTTCAAAGGTAAAATGTCTTAAGAACTGATATTCTCCTGGAAATTCATTTAATTGGCTTAATTTAGACTGGGACAAGGCTATGGTATCAGAGCACCTAGTAAGGACTAAATTCATTCCTATCGGGTAAAGAGTTTACAGGGTGAACATGGAGGCCATCATGCTCTTCGAAAGTTAAGTTATTGATTTCAATTTGAATGAGGATCTACATACAAGTATAGATGACCCCTGTCACGGTTGACAATGAATTTAATACAGATATTAGTGCCCGGTTCTGTTTGTGGGAAAATGGTTTTCCAAAGTGCTCACTTAGTCCTTATCTCCAAGAACAATAGCGTCATACCAGAACCAAGATAAATTTTGGTCCAGATATATGGGGAAGAGACAGTGAGCAAGGATGTGGCCTTCCTTTCAGTGTGAAGTAAACATTAACAATCTTAGCTGCAATTTGAACTCGATTCATCGAATCCATTATCGGTACCAGTAACTTTTGTTATCACGTGTTTACGAAGATCAGACGCTAAAAAAAAAACGATTTTCTTTAACGAAAAACAAAAGCAAAACAATTTCTGTTTGTATCTGTCTATATTTCTGAGATGAGGTTTTATGTACATTATTTACATTATTCGGACTATTGTCCTCATCTTTGTCGCCAGATTTATTACAACGTTTTGGTCTTTCAGTATCTGTCTATATTTCTGAGATGAGGTTTTATGTACACTATTTACATTATTCGGACTATTGTCCTCATCTTTGTCGCCATATTTATTACAACGTTTTGGCCTTTCAGTATCTGTCTATATTTCTGAGATGAGGTATTATGTACACTAGTTACATTATTCGGACTATTGTCCTCATCTTTGTTGTCATATTTATTACAACGTTTCGCCCCTTGTACGCTCCGGTCTTCTTCGGTTAAGGCAGTGGGGAATTAACAGGAGATAACTGATAACTGACATCCATTAAACATGGCACGTGGAACTAGAACAGTGAGCGAAATAAAGGGTTCAGTTCGACATTCAAACCACCTGAAGAAGGCCGGAGCGTACAACGGCTGAAACGTTGTAATAAATATGGCAACAAAGATGAGGACAATAGTCCGAATAATGTAAATAATGTACATACCTCATCTCAGAAATATAAACAGATACTGAAAGGCCAAAACGTTGTAATAAATATGGCGACAAAGATGAGGACAATAGTCCGAGTAATGTAAATAATGTACAATTTCTGTCTGTATTTTGGCGATGAAAAGTTATAATTATTTACAATATCTACAGTCAGACTATTGTTCTCATCATTGCTCTTCTGTCGTCCGATCTCCATCAGGCGTTTGTCAATCGGAGTAAAATTCAAGAAAATTCGAAGTGAACCCTTTATTTAATTTACAGGGGTAGATTATTCTCGTTCCACTGCCTAAGGATATCACGTTTAGTTCTTATTTATTACTGTTCAGTTATTGCTCGCCCTGTTTCGACTCAGTCCAAGTCCACACTGTCCAGCCCAGGGACTGAACTCATAACTGTTAACAACAACAAAGATGAGGACAATATTCAGCATGTAAATAATGTAGATAATATTATCACAGAAATTCACACAGAATCTTAGTTTAGTCTGGCTCAAGGCTACAGTTTTAGAGTACCCAGTATGGATCGGGCTCACAACACTAGAAAATAGTCTTGTGAATGCAGTTTGTTAACTCTTGCTCTACGGTAAGTGCCCCAAAGTAATCTCTATATGTCCTGAACACACACGGACGAACGTGTAAACTCGCATGTTTATACCCACATATAAATATCTACAGTGATGTGCTCACCTATATAAACACGCTTCGGGAGGCGGTGTAATGGTTAACAAGCTTGTCTCGCTAGATTAATTACGACTGAAAAGTGCGTTCGATCCTCACTAGGTGCCCCATACTTTCGGGCTTGTGCCACATCTAAGCTACGCTTGGAAAATCGCTATGAGCACCTCGAGGCGGTGTAATGGTTAGCAAGCTTGTCTCGCTAGATTAATTACGACTGAAAAGTGTGTTCGATCCTCACTAGGTGCCCCATACTTTCGGGCTTGTGACACATCTAAGCTGCGCTTGGAAAATCGCTATGAGCACCTCGAGGCGGTGTAATGGTTAGCAAGCTTGTCTCGCTAGAACAATTACGACAGAGTAGTGAGTTCAATCCTCACTGACTGCCTTTTACCTCGGTCTTGTGTCACATCCAAGCTACGCTTGGAAAATCACTAAACACGCTTACAAATATTTGCTTACTAATACAAGCAAACATACATATAAACACAATGGCATACGCGAATATTTCTTATTACTATAAAAGTTATATTTATAGTGGATTCAGGAGTTTTGAGTAGACATTTCTAAGCAGTGTGTACTTGCCTGGCCATTCGTGTGTATTTTTTGACTTTTGCCAAGTTTCGAATCGAATTCCCCCTTACATTTGAGAAACCACCTTCTAGACTGCTCAGCCACGAAATACTTCACAGTATTGCAAGGCTCAATTAACCTATTTAAGAAATACACATCTATCATTGGGACTTTTCGAATCTTTTGGAAAGGTAAAATTTCTTTTACGATACGCCAATGCCCAAGCCAGAGGATATCAATTACACTGTTAAAAATAAATAAAGCATTAAAAAGACCTAGGGATTTTTATTCAAAACACAGGTGTCCACGAAATACAACAAAGAACATGAGACGTAATAATGGTAGCTTTAGTAACGTCGGATAAGATGCGAGACTAAATCATGGTTACGTTAGTAATACCTAATAAGAAGTTAGTTATGACTGATGAGAATTTTTCATACGTAAAAAAATAATGTTAATTTACTTTTGTACTCCATCATATTAACGTCGGCCGAATCGGGGATATGTGGTTTCGAGTCATTCTGCAAACATTTGATCTTGCGAAGACTCTCTTTCTCCTCTCAGTCGAGTGTTTATATAACTTCTTATCTGGTTGTCTTTTTTTGTGTGTATCCTAAGCAGCTGGTGTATCCCAAGCAGGTGTTGGTGCACACATACTTTAAGGTCCGATTTTTCCATTAGTGGCGTTGAGTTCCCCTTCTATGTCATCTCTCTGGTCTCCTAGGGTTTTGACTTTTCAGGTAACGTTGAATACAAAACTTACTTTTGTATCTCTTAGGGTGAATCCAGTTACCACAAATGAACTCTTTTTAGATCAAAGGTTCCTGATGAACACTGAACTTGATTTACACATCTGGGATCTACTGGTTTTAATCACATAGTACACATCTAGACAAGAAAAGATTTTAAAAGTTCCATTTTGTCTTTTTATCTTGATATTTTTACCAAATGGTTTCTCTATCTGAACTGAACAAATCATACTTATCTACTTTCTTGGAAATCGTAATCAATGCAGCGGTCCTGCATAAGTTACATTCAACAGCAAGGCTTCTGATCAGGAGGTTTTGAGGAGCCTGGAACCATTTCTTAATTGCTGTTGCATGATGATTCTTTCTCTTCTAATGTCATTCTCAACTTTTTCCGAATTTTGTTTTGCTTTTGTTCTTGAATTTTTTTTAAAAACGAAATACACTTTTTTTTTTTTTAACTCTGCGTGCGTTATTGCAACTGTCATAGATGAATGCTGCCTTTCTTTCCATAAAAATGCCAACCTTTTTAATAGCTTTTTAAATTTCAGTTCAGGATGATTTTTATTTCCTTATTGTGACAGTGTGAACGCTGAAGAGTAATTCCTTTGGAAGATTTTATATCATACAATGTTGACCTTCCTATGTTGAACTCAGCCATTAGTTACAATAAACTTTCACCAGCGTCTAGTTTGTTTAAAATTTCCACTTTTTTGCTGTAACTCCAAAGTTGTTCTTTTCCTTTAATTCTCATCGTCTTTTGCACCAATGCAAGCCATTAGGGTGAAATAATCATAAGCAAGTATCTAAAGTAAATTTCCTGAAAAACAGAAATGCCGATCAGTTAAATATCACCTAAATAGTTCAAATATACACATTAAAATCCTGTCTGGATATGCGGGATTTCGGATATGAGAGATTTCGGATATGTGCGATTTCGGATAAGAGGGATTCAGGATATGACGGATTTCGGATATGAGGGAATTCGGATGTAAGGGATTTCGGATATGAGGCATTCAGGATATGAGGGATTTCGGATATGAGACAATCAGGATATGAGGGATTTCGGATATGAAGTATTTCGGATATGAGGCATCCAGGATATGAGGAATTTCGGATATGAGGGATTTCGGATATGAGGGATTCTGGATACGAGGGTTTCTGGATATGAGGGATTTCGGATATGAGGGATTTCAGATATGAGGCAATCAGGATATGAGGGATTTCGGATATGAGAAATTTCGTATATGAGGAATTTTGGATATGAGGCATTCTGGATATGAGGGATTTCAGATATGAGGCAATCAGGATATGTGGGATTTCGGATATGAGGCAATCAGGATATGAGAGATTTCGGATATAAGGGATTTCGGATATGAGGCATTCAGCATATGAGGTATTTCGGATATGAGGTATTTCGGATATGAGGCATCCAGGGTATGAGGGATTTCGGATATGAGGCATTCACGATATGAGGGATTTCGGATATGAGGCAATCAGGATATGAGGGATTTCGGATATGAGGGATTTCGGATATAACGCATTCAGCATATGAGGGAATTCGGATATGAGGTATTTCGGATATGAGGGATTTCGGATATGAGGCATTCAGGATATGAGGGATTTCGGATATGAGGCAATCATGATATGAGCGATTTCGGGTATGAGGCATTCAGCATATGAGGGATTTCGGATATGAGGTGTTTCGGATATGAGGCATCCAGAATATGAGGAATTTCGGATATGAGGGATTCTGGATATGAGGGATTCTGGATATGAGGGATTTCGGATATGAGGGATTTCGGATATGAGCCATTCAGCATATGAGTGATTTCGGATATGACGGACTTCGGATTTGGGGCATTGAGCATATTAGGGATTTCGGATATGAGGGATTCTGGATATGAGGGATTTCAGATATGAGGGATTCTGGATATGTGAGATTTCGGATATGAGGGATTCTGGATATGAGGGATTTCGGATATGAGGGATTCTGGATATGTGGGATTTCGGATATGAGGGATTCTGGATATGTGGGATTTCGGATATGAGGGATTCTGGATATGTGGGATTTCGGATATGATGTATTCTGGATATGAGGGATTTCGGATATGAGGGATTCTGCATATGAAGGATTTCGGATATGAGTGATTCTGGATATGTGGGATTTCGGATATAAGGGATTTCGGATATGAGGCATTCTGGATATGAGGGATTCCGGATATGAAGCATTCAGGATATGAGGGATTTCGGTTATGAGACATTCAGGATATGAAGGATTTCGGATATGAGACATTCTCCATATGAGGGATTTCGGATATGAGGGATTTCGGATATGAGGGATTTCAGATAGGAGGGATTTCAGATATGAGGGATTCTGGATATGAGGGATTTCGGATATGAGGTATTCTGGATATGAGGGATTTCGGATATGAGGGATTCTGGATATGAGGAATTTCGGATATGAGGGTTTTCGGGTATGAGGCATTCAGCATATGAGGGATTTCGGTTTTGAGGGATTTCGGATATAAGCAATTTCGGATATAAGGGTTTTCGGATATGAGGCATTCAGGATATGAGGGATTTCGGATATGAAGCATTCAGGATATGAGGCATTTCGGTTATGACGGATTTCGGTTATGAGATTCAGGATATGAGGGATTTCGGATATGAGGGATTTCGGATATGAGGGATTTCAGATATGACGGATTCTGGATATGAGTGATTTCGGATATGAGGTATTCTGGATATGAGGGATTTCGGATATGAGGGGTTCTGGATATGAGGGATTCTACTGTATTACTTATTCCCCCGTTCTGTTTAACGTCAGTTCATAGCTTGAAAGTGACTTTGTCAATCGTTTAAATTTCTTTCCGATTAGCAATTATGTTCCGTGTCATTTCAGTAATTGAAGTGATCTCATTCTCATCAAGGAATTTGCGTTATCTACGTTTGACTTGCTATGCACTGAGTATGTTTGACAAGACTGTCTGAAGGCTGATATTATTACCTTTGCTTTGGAAATCACGCTTTTGAAAGAGGCAGACTATTGTGCAGCTGACCGTCATCCGAAAGGTGGAA
Source organism: Acanthosepion esculentum (assembly GCA_964036315.1). Lineage (NCBI taxonomy): Eukaryota > Metazoa > Mollusca > Cephalopoda > Sepiida > Sepiidae > Acanthosepion > Acanthosepion esculentum. The sequence continues at coordinate 97,015,777 of OZ038496.1, read as the reverse complement.
AGTCAGGTTTTCTTTTTTTGGGGTTGGGTTTTTGGGGTGTTGGTCGCGGTTGTTTGTCTTTCACCAGCAGGAAGTAATGAAATTCTTTCTTTCGCCTTACCACATAAATCGTTATCGGGGACGAAAGCTCATGTGAACAGTTCTTATAGATTGACTGATTTGTTTTTTACGGCTTACCAACCTTTTTCAGGCTATGTCTGTCCTAGGTATAACGATAAACAACATCCGCATCCTGGGTAAGACGATAAACTACTTCCAACAACAAGGCCTCTGATCAGGAGGTTTTGAGGAACGTGGAACCATCTTTTAATTGCAGGTGTTCCCAGGTTCATACTGACCCGGGGTGGTAGCACCTATTTGGGCCGCAGATATGGGGAAATAGTTGACCCACAAACTGGGGTCAAAATACCATGAAAGTATAAAAATATGTTTTAATACCAGAAATACTTTGTAAAAAATTATTGCCAGCAATGAAATATTTGAAGAAAATGTTATTACCAGCAATGCTTTTTAAAAAATATTGCCAGCAATACAAACAGCTATACATTTTTTTGAAAAAATATTACCAGCAATAAAAATTTTGTTGGCATTAAATAACTCATTGAGGTGTTGATATGCCGTAAAACAAAACAAAAACAATCAGGCTATGTAAAACCAGAAAATATTTTTACATTGTAAGAATTATTTGAAGATAATAATGATTTACTGATACAAATCGTACTAATTAACCCAAAGATGGGGAGATAAGAGTTGGATTCATATATTTCCCAAAGTACATTTAATGAACCTGACTGGAACTGGAACACGGTACCAATTCCGAGCCGTTAATCATTACACCCCCGCACATCCAAACCTAATATTCCAAATCGGTCACCCATATAGGTACTGACTAGGCTCAGCGTTGCTTGACTTCGGTGATCGTACGGGAATATACTTTTGATACAACGTAATATATTCTTCCCAAATGAAGATATATTTTGTAATACTTTTCAACACCATAGAGATGGCCAAATTTCTTATAGCAGATTCTTCTGATGAATTAGTAGTATAGTTTTTAACTATTCTATAATAACAAAGCCTTTAGTTATTATAGAATAGTTTTGTTATTATAGAATAGTTAAAAACTATACTACTAATTCATCAGAAGAATCTGCTATAAGAAATTTGGCCATCTCTATGGTGTTGAAAAGTATTACAAAATATATCTTCATTTGGGAAGAATATATTACGTTGTATCAAAAGTATATTCGTTTATTGCTACTCAGTGTGTTCATGGGGTGGGGAACTACTCATAGGCTACCGTATGCTTTTAAAGATTATACAATATTGATTTTTTAGGACTGGATATAAAGTTCTCCTGTCCGTTTTAAAGCTCCCAGTGGGCTATATATAAAGCACATACCTAAACACAATGCCTGATGATCTCATAAGGCGTGAAAATGATAGTCCCCATATAATGTTAATTTCCCAGAACAATTTTCTTCAATATATATATATATATATATATATATATATATATATATATATATGTATATATATATATATATATATATATATATATATATATATATATATATGTATATATATATATATATATATATATATATATTGAAGAAAATTGAAGAAAAATATTAAAGAAAATATATATATATATATATATATGTGTGTGTGTGTGTATTATTTGAAATGTTCTTTTTAGTGTATAGCCCTATTTGAGTAGAAGCTCCGTTTATTTTAAACAATATTTATTTCGTAAACCGGCCTGCAGACTCGAAAAAATTACACGATTTACACTATTCGGACTACTGTCCTCATCTTTGTTACCATACTTATTACAACGTTTCGGCCGTTCTACGCTCCGGCCTTCTTCAGCTGGTTGGAATGTCGAACTGAACACTTTATGTCATTCGCTGGGGTAGACTGTTCTAGTTCCACGTGCCATGTCTAATGGATGTCAGTTATCAGTTATCTCCTGTTAATTCACCTCTGCAAGTTCTCCAATGTCTTAACCAGGTATTGAACTCACAATTCTTTGGGTCCTGTCACTGAATCTAACCAACACCTTTATCCACTGTGCCATGTGTGCTTAAGAACAGTGTCTTAGAACAGTCTACCCCAGCGATCGAAATAAAGGGTGCAGTTCGACATTTCAACCACCTGAAGAAGGATGGAGCGTACAACGGCCGAAACGTTGTGATAAATATAGCAACAAAAATGAGGACAATAGTCTGAATAATGTAAATAGTGGAAATAATACCCCATCTCAGAAATATCGACAGATCTCGACAAAAACAATAAAGAAAATATCCCCACCCCGGTAAGGTGTTTTCTTTATTAAGTTTTCTGGAGTCTGAAGGCCGGTAGATGAATTAAAAATTGTTTAAAATAAACAGATCATCGACTCAAACACGGGCATACACTAAAAATAACGTTTGAATTAATAAAAGTATGTCGGCTTACGATCACATCATGTTGAAACACCGGATCCGGTAAGATAAGTTAAGCAATGTCAGGACTTATCAGTACTTACATAGGTGACTGTTTGGGAATATCAGGTGCTGTAAGCTTGTAGGTTCGGGTGATGTAATGGATAATGCCTCAGAATTGTTAATCAGAGTTCCGAGTTCCGATTCCAGTTGGATTTGTTATATTCCTTTACGCGCAAATACCATTGGGAAATGTATGAATCCACCTCTTCTCCCCCAGCTATGGGTTAATTAGTAAAGCTTGTACGTTAAACATTTATTATCTCCCAAAATAAAATAATATTCCGTATAAAATATTTAGATTTCGTTATTAAATAATCCATAGAGATTGATATGCCGCTAAACAAAACCAACCGCCCAACCAATAGTTCTTCATATACGATGATCTCTCCCGCCGAGTTCGTCGTATGAGGTTCCGACGACCACGAACTAATTATCTGCAGAGCTATGACGGACATGACTTTTGAGACCGGCTCGAGAATTGCACAAAAGATCACAAACAGTACAGGAGAAGTTATTGTATCCAAGTGCATCAGGAACACAGTTAGATGTCTTATTTTGTTTTCTCGTTTCATGCAGTCGACTGATGGTTACTTCTCAGTGCAGTTATATCAATGTTGTACTTCTTTAGCTCCAATGCGACCAGAGCTTTTTTTTTCTTTCTGGTGCTGAGTTGTTGTCCTGAAGAGTTCGTACATTCCAAGTGCCAAGATGAAGTTTGATGTTTCATAGAGCTTTTAGCCGGATATGTGTGGAACTAATTAGATTTTGTTGTCAGAAAACCAACACAGTGATTTGTTTCAAGTGGTGAAGGCTTGTGTCGGACCATCCACACTTTTTGGATCTGTCGATAAAAAAGTAACAGTGCAAAAGTCTTGCCACGGAAACTCCGAACGACAGTCCTCATGTGTTATTATCGCGGAGTTTAACCTCTCCGGATCACAGTCAATACCAGCCAGTACACGCCTCTCGGCAGACACATCCAATATAATGACCGGGTTAAGCTGTCACGAGTTTTCCTTCCCATCTGAAGTCTTTTTATCGTAAAACCAACATTAAAAGGATTGCTAACCAAAGCTCAGAGAGACTACTTTCACCCTCATCAAGGGTAGCTAGCCCGCACCAGTTCACAACCTGGTACTTTACATAGCTCCGCGGGATATATATATATATATATATATATATATATATATATATATATATATATATATATATATATATATATATATTACACTGGATGTCGGAGTAAACAGATCGACATCAATGTGCCAATATATTGCAATACTTTTAAAATAATAATAACGTATAAAATTATTATTACTCATATGAGAATATTTTATTATTATTATCATATCTATATATATACAGGTAGTATTCCGTTGGTATAATCCAGGCTAGTCATATTAACACAATATATTATTTGAAATATGTTAAAACTGAGTCACAAAGAGCGCTCAATATTTATTTTCATTGAGCAGAGTAAAATTTTCTTTACAATTGGAATTAAGATAACTTTAGTTAATGACTATTCACCTACGAATTTTATTTTTAAAATTCTCAGGATTTATCAAACTGTTTACGGTATCAGTTTGTAGTAGGATATTGGCTAGTTGGTGTAGAATTCCTTCTACTCGGTTTTTCGTTGAATGTTAAAATTCGGAGTGTCCGGATTCGATTCAATAATAAAATATCGTTACGGGATCGTTCGTAATTTGGCCGTCTAGAATAATCACACGATTTTCATTGAAAGAATTTCAGTAGAAAAGACAACGTAGTTTCAACAAATGAACATTAATTCAACGACAAGAATACAAGCAATTGGTGATAGATTGGAAAATAATGTTTTTTTGTTTGGATTGATAAAGTTCTGAAATAAAATATAAATTGTCTTTGTGTACGTATGCGAAAAACAATGAAATGTTGTTATATATGTGTTTGTATGAAAAAGTCAACGCGTGGTTCATAATAAATAGGATACAAGAGATAGTTAGAAATTGTTTTTTTTACTATTGGCGGGGTTGACGTAGTTTGTCAACGCTGTCACTTTTAGCATGAGGTCGTGAAGATCATAAGCGAGAGTTGAGTGGAGTTTGTGACAGCTGTGTGTATCCTGTTTGAGGCCGGATTTCGTATGTTTTATACATTTTTTCGTAACAAAATCTGCTCCAGAATTAAATTATTTATTTCTTCCTAATTAGCCCTAAAAAGCCACGGGGTATGTCTTCTACTACGTCCGCACGACATTTGGGCGGTATCTACCTAAATCATGATGACTAATACAACAAACTTTCTGATTTGTACTCTATGATTTTATTGGCGTGTTTTAAGATGTAAGTGTTTTATTCAATGTGATTGGTTTATAAATATTGTATTTGATATTTTAGTGGATACGACACTGGGGAGAGAAAGAGAGGGAAGGCGTTAAAAGGGACATGGTGGGAGATATAGCAGAAGAAGGCACCGTTACAGGAATTATATTATGCAGGTAGGAGGGCCTGGGTAGGGGAAACCGATGAGCTGACCTACATCCTAATAGTCACACTGCCAAAGTTTGGTTCAACAGGAATCCACGGAAATGAAAGAAAACGTGAAAAGAAAAACCAACAAAAAAAACAATCAAAAAGTAACTTTGAAACTTTTGAAGTTACATCTTTGGAATGTCCGAAAATTCGCCAAAAAGGGCCTCACCCTGATGAATATATATATATATATATATATATATATATATATATATATATATATATATATATATATCAAATCCTGTGTGGGTGTCGGGCTTTCAGTTTCTGGGAACTGATCTGTCTAACCCTCATACGTCGAGTTCGACGGGAGAGTCCATCATCATCATCATCATCATATATATATATATATATATATATATATATATATATATATATGTATACAGTGTAACCCGGATATAAGAGAGTTGTCGGGACCGGAGAAGAAGTCTCTTATATCCGGGGTTTCTCTTATATCCGGGTTTGGTTTATTATATATATACATTAACACAGGCTCTAATTTGGGACCAGAGAAAATATCTCTTATATCCGGGTTTCTCTTATATCCGGGTTACACTGTATATATATGTGTGTGTGTGTGTGCTAGTAGGCTTCGCCCGCTCGCTATCGTCGCTTCGCAAACTAAGATATATTCACTACTTGAAATCTTTGAAACAAAAATTTTAAATGAATATTTCATTCATAAATTGGTTTGTTATAGTTAAGGAAAGTTTTACAAATAGATGCCAACTTGTTGAAGGTAAAGTAAAATACAAATTTTAAACACTTTTATGCACTATACAAGATGATATTCATAAGCAGAACTATTTTTTATATGAAAATCAAAACAATCGTTGAATAAAAGAACAGCTATGAAGTACAGTTAAATAATGAAATAAACTTTTTAAAAATCAATATGCAAATTAGTTAATCCTGCAGACTGATATCCTCTAAAAGTAGATAATATATAATACAGATATTGAGCTTTTATCCTTTTAACCCCAGCTCATAGAGTCATTGAGGTATTATGGTGGGTGTGGTAAGAAAGGTAAGGAAGAATGTGTTGTTTTGGTGCAAGAAATATTGTTAGTATGATTGGGTCAGCGTTTGTGGCTAGCTAAGTTTAGAAGTTAAGACAGAAGACCGACCTTTTCCCCATTCCCCACTTCGGCCTTGTGCCACATTTTCTGTTAAAGTACAGAAATAAATAATCTTTTTAACCCCAGCAATTAGTTGGAGATTCGTCTCCAGCTATGCCGGTCGAATTCTCTGCCTTTGGGCGGACAGGAACTCAGACGAGGCTTTGCCGAAGGGCAGAGTCTCGTCTGTGGTGGCAGACAGCTACTCGACCCCGGTTTTTACGGGGTCTACGGGGAATTTTTGTCCAAGCTTACGGGCTCGGATACCCCACATTAAATTCGGCCTTGTGCCACATCTGACCGCGTGGGGCGGTTGGCTAATATCCTTTTTAGCCCCAGAACTCGTTGGATAATTGCGCTCTATTCTAATTTCTATATTCCCATCTTTACACTATATTAGTTTTATCTTATAAATTGTCCCCTGTTCTGTCACCCATGAAATAAAAAATAATTGTCTCTACGGAAAATAAGGATCTCCGTGTATCAAATCGTCTTTAAATTAAGTGGTTGCAGAAGAAATATCTTTCAACTTTTAAAAGGTATGCATAAAGTTAATTCAGTACTTAAATGCAGCGATCAATTTTGAGTTATTCTGTAGTTTATTGTTGCCTATCGGATCTACTCCTTAGCTATTGTGATGATGGTCAAACCAGGAGTCCTCCTCAGGAGCTAGCTTAAAAGTCGCCTGATAGAGCGACTTTATGCTAGTTTATAATAAAACGTACACTGCAATTTTGAATACAAAAGGAAAAACAAGAGTTACACCTCTTGAACCAAGAAAGTAACGATAATGGCTAGCATAATATATTAACATATATTTTTAACCTCGTATAATCTGGCAAACCTGAATCTGAGCTCAACAAAAATCGTTCCCTGCACCTAACTTTTCAAGGGCTTCTGAATCAGCTATGAATCATTGAAATCGGATCAGTGGCAGTGGAGGAGTTGCTTGGGGATACACACGTATAAACACAGACTGTACTTTATATATATATATATAAGATTAGGAAAAATCCACGTGCAACGCACTACTCGGGTTTCAAGTAACTGCCCTGACGAGACCGTAAGGTCGAAACCCGTGTTCTGCGTGGATTTTTTCCTACTCTTATATTTTAATAACAGCTCTACAAATTCAGTTTTTCTGAATTGTGCATTGAGCACTTAAAAAAAAAAAATTCAACCATTGGCCTGACTCTACTTGCCTACTACTTATCTTGTTAGTATTACATTCACTTACGTGCTAATACCCTTGAGAAAAGTATGAATCCTCTTCTTCTCCCTCCAGCTATGGGTAAATAGCAGGACAGACTGGGTTCTATAGCCTTGGATGGCAAATGGTTTAGCAGAAGGACAACTCTGAATTCAAAACCTGCGGAGGGGCGTTTGGCGACCTTGTGGCACACGGTGCACCAGGTCTCTGTATTCGACTCTTCAAATTGTGTGGTTGGTTCTGCCCAAAGTCTTCATCACTATAATCAAATCATATGTGCTAGTGTCTGGGCTGTCGGTACTAGGAACTGTCCTGCTTGACCCTCATACGTAGAATACGGCGGGAGAGTCCACCATATATATATATATATATATATATATATATATATATATATATATATATATATATATATATATATGTGTGTGTGTGTGTGTGCGTCAAAATATGAACATTTTTATTAAATTCAACCGATAAGATCTGTCTAATCTTTTATTGTATTTTCCCAATGTTCGAATAAGATGTTGTATATTAGGACCAAAATTGTGGAAAAACTGTCCGAAGTTCATCTTTGTTCCATTTTGAATTCTTGAACGACAGTTTCAATCCCGTTAGACATCTTATTCGAAAATTTGTCAAAATATTAAAAAAAAATTAGGTAGATAGTTGAATGCAACTTATTTGAATGAATACTTTCTGCATCGATATACCCTATCATGTATAGACGTATGTATGCACAGTAAAATATTTAAGGATGTATTTTTATAATTATATTTAATTTAATGAAAACATTTAAAATTTTATAGACATAACATTTAATGACATTTTACAGCTCTAATATTTAATAAGAAAATGTAGTATTTTTTGTATAATATCTTATACCATATTTAACATTTATAAGCATTTGTGACAATTTAATTACATGATTAAAGAGAAATCTTTGCACGTCAACCATCGCTCGATTCTAGGATTTGTTAAATAACAATACTTTATCTTGCTTTTAGAAAATGGAAATATTAAACAATGGAAGCGCTTGAATATTTGACACGTAACTAATCTTGTTGCTGATCAGAATCTTCTTAGGCAAATTATTTGAATGAATTTTGAATAATAAATATTGGTAACGCTTTTAATGCCAAAGCAGTTACAGCTTTTGGTAGTTTGACTCTTAAGCATCAAATAACGTTAATTAAATTGTCTTTCTTTCGTTATACATTTCTTTGACGAACATCAGCAAGGTTATTTAGTCTTTAGGAAATAGTCATTGTATATTCTTAACCTGGCCTGGAAATTCCAGGAAAAAATAAAACAAAAGAGTAAAAAACAAAACAAAACAATCAAGCCATTGAAGATGAAGGTAGTTAGTTTGGTTTCGTTACGGCATATCAGCCATTGCCCGGATATTTAATACAGATTGCTGTTGTACAATAAATAGGTATATATAAATTTGATTTCAACAAGAGTCAAAATAGTAGACACAGGTTTGGTTTGCACGAAAGTCAAAAAGTTAAATATAGTTTGGTTTGAACGAGATCCAAATAGGTAGACATGGGTTTGGTTTACTCGAGATTCCAATCGGTAGGCATGAGCACGGCATTCAAATAGGTAAACATTTGTGTGCACAAGTGCCAAAAGGTAGACAGATTTAGTTTTCCCATGAATAAAAAGATAGATAAGAGAATGGTGTGTGCGAGAGTCAAAAAGGTAGATATAATCACAATAAATAACTGCAAACTAAGACAATATCTAACTATTTGAATCTCATTCAAACCAAATTCATGTCTACCTATTTGGATCTCATTCAAACCAAAAACATGTCTACCTATTTAGATCTCGTTCAAACCAAACCCATGTCTACCTATTTGAATCCCATTCAAACCAAACCCATGTCTACCTATTTGGATCTCGTTCAAACCAAACTCATATGTACCTATTTGAATCTCATTCAAACCAAACCCATGTCTACCTATTTGAATCTCGTTCAAACCAAACCCATGGCTATCTATTTGAATCTCATTCAAACCAAACCCATGTCTACCTACTTGAATCTCATTCAAACCAAACACATTTTGGGGGAGATTTGACTCCTGTGTACGGAGATGCAGTCGGCGTAATCTTGATCCTTAACCAACAGGACGTTCTAAAGGTGGTATTTTCTGCACTAAAATATGAATACGAAATATAGTGTTTGATGTTTTAAGATCATTTAGGTTGGAGTTGGTGAACTGTTTAAGAAATGACACAGAGACGCAGAGACACCCACCTTACACAATAATTCCATCACCTGAGACAAGACACTCATACAATTCTATAAGCTGAATGCGTCAATTAGGTTTAAGGCTCCAAACATACACCACTGAATTGTCCAAGATTTCTTGATTAAAAAAGTGGTTAAACCATATCTGGTTTCTAGACAGTTGAGGCTTAAATTCCAAGTCTGATAATGATGAAAAGGCACACATATTCTTGTTGAGTGGAAGAAACAGAAAATCGATATTTGTAGGTGAATAAAGTCTCTGGTAATTATTAAGTGATACGATAGATGATAACAGTCAGCCGTCGTGGATTGAATAAAGATTTCTGTTCACAATTCCTAAAAAGGCTATCATTTAGGATGACAGACCGCTTAAGAAAATTGCAGGTTATAACGGTCAGAACGTTGTCATTATAATAAACAAGATGAGGATGCTCGTTCGACTAGCAAGACATAATCATTTTAAAATCATTATTTTTTTAATATTGAATTTTATTTTGAGGTAACGAAACAGGTTGTTTTTATTTTAGTCCATTTTTTTCTTAATAACGTTGCAGCCAGTCAATTCTCCTGTCTTCACCAGGAGAATATATCCAGCTCCGAAATTTGTTGACTTTATTCAGTCAATAACCTGTCCGTTGACTTTGTGTTGTTGTCATATCATTTAAAAAAAAAAAATATCCGTGCTGTATTTGCACTATTGTTATAAGTGAACGTTTAATATTTAAACCTCCTACGACGAGAAGGAAAACACGTGTCGATAGATATGATATCATAATCATTAGAGTATATATGTATAAATTAAAAGAGTTCTATCCTAAAAAGCTATGATCAACAGATTTGGTTTGTGACTGAATTAAATCAAGAAAATTCTATTTAATTAAAAAAAAAAGATCACAGAATGCCGAAATTTGAATTAAGTAAAGGAGAATAACCGTTTCCATAAATAAAACATTCGACATTCATTGACCGACCAGTTCACGTTACCATCTGTTGAAATTTATAAAATCTTTGTTTTAAAACTTTTAATTTTCAAGAAAAAAACATATAGATACGAGGTTCATTCAATAAATAAGGTGAATTTTTCGGTATAAGGACTTCTAATACAGATAGAAGCTTACTTTTTAAAAATTTTTTCAACGTAGTCTCCCAGCACTGTCACACACTTTTCCCATCTGTGCACAAGCTTCCGTATTCCCTCAGCGTAAAAATCTTTGGACTGATGTCTCAGCCAGTCACTCACAACACTTTTGACTTCATCGTCACTTTTAAACTTCGTGCCTCTTGTGAACGCTTTCAAGGGACCAAACAGGTGAAAAATCTGAAGGAGCAAGGTCTGTAAGGGGAATGAGGGAGCAGTTCCCAGCCCAGCTCGTTGATGGTCTGCACCGTTTGGGCTGCTGTGTGAGGTCTTGCGTTGTCATGATGCAAGATGACTCCTTCTGACTGATGACCCCTGCGTTTGTCCCAACAGATAAGCTGAAAGTCCTTGCAATGTCATCCACTGTCACCCTTCTCTCAGACTAAATGAGGTCATTGACTGATTCGATCACCTCAGAAGACCTCACTTCTGTAGGCCTCCCAGACCTGTCTTCATCCTCAACACTGTTCCGTCCTTCTTTAAACAATTTAGCCCACTTGTAGACATTTTTTTGGCTAAAACATGTGGCACCATACACAGTTGACATTCTCCTATGAATTTCAACTGGTTTGCACCCTTCAGCAACCAAAAACTTGATAACTGACCGCTGTTCAATCCTGGAGCATGCTTCTTGGTCGGTCATCTTTGTTCATCGCCAAAACTCTCAAAATTTTTTTTTAATCTGCAAAAGAAATTAAATCCATGTGAAAAAGAAGTAAAACAGAAAAAAATGAATAAAAAAGAGTAAGCTTCTATCTGTATTAGAAGTCCTTATACCGAAAAATTCAACTTATTTATTGAATGACCCTCGTACATATAATATTAAAATAACAACACCACTTCTTTACCTCTATATATTTTTCATAGTTCGCTTTATTCGCAAGTTGTGGTTTAAATGCAAAGGTCGTTACCACTTTCGAAGTAGGAAATGTCTTTATGTAAATATTACGTTGAAACACCGTTTCCAGTATGATCACAAAAGTTGAGCAACGAGTCTATTTAGTACCTAGATGGATGAGAATTTGGGAATACCATGTGATATAAGCTTGGATGTGCGGGTGGTATAACAGATAATGGCTCAGAATTGTTAATTAGAGAACCGAGTTCCAATTCCAGTTGGGTTCGTTATATTCACTTACACGCAAATGCTCTTGGATAAGGTAAAAATTCACCTCTTATCTCCCATATATGGGTTAATTAGTAAGACTTTTATCACTAAATCATTAACCTGCAAAGCCGTAGAAAACAAATCAATCAATCAATCTTTATGTAAATAACTAAATTAATTCTAAAAAAATTAATTTAATTTAATTCTAAAAAATTAATTTAATTCTAAAAAATTAATTTAATTCTAAAAAATTAATTTAATTATAAGAATTTAATTTAATTCTAAAAAATTGATGATAAAAAATTTAATTTAATTATGAAAAATTAATTTAATTATAAATTTAATTTAATTCTAAAAAATTAATTTAATTATAAAAAAATAATTGAATTATAAAAAATTTAATTTAATTATACAAAATTTAATTTAATTCTAAAAAATGAATTTAATTCTAAAAAATGAATTTAGTTCTAAAAAATTAATTTAATTATAAGAATTTAATTTAATTCTAAAGATTTGATGATAAAAAATTTAATCTAATTATGAAAAATTAATTTAATTATAAATTTAATTTAATTCTAAAAAATTAATTTAATTATAAAAAAATAATTTAATTATAAAAAATTTAATTTAATTATACAAAATTTAATTTAATTATAAAAAATGAATTTAATTCTAAAAAATGAATTTAATTCTAAAAAATTAATTTAATTATAAGAATTTAATTTAATTCTAAAAATTTGATGATAAAAAATTTAATTTAATTATGAAAAATTAATTTAATTATAAATTTAATTTAATTCTAAAAAATTAATATAATTATAAAAAATAATTTAATTATAAAAAATTTAATTTAATTATACAAATTTAATTTAATTCTAAAAAATTAATTTAATTATAAAAAATTAATTTAATTATAAGAATTTAATTTAATTATAAAAAATTGATGATAAAAAATTTAATTTAATTATGAAAAATTAATTTAATTATAAATTTAATTTAATTGTAAAAAATTTAATTTATTTATATAAATTTAATTCTAAAAAATTAATTTAATTATAAGAATTGATTTAATTACGAGTAATTTAATTTAATTATAAAAAAATTATTTTAATTATTTTAATTATTTAATTATAAGAAACATCAAGAAAGTATCACTTATTTAAAAAGATCACAAAAATCTGTAAATGAATAACAAAACAATTCATTTTTAATTTCTTTTTTATAGATGAATATGCAACATATTTCTTTCTCTTAAGCAGGATCCGCTAAGTTGGGCAAAATATCAAAGATATGCTAGTAGTTTTAAATTGCAAAATTACATTGATTTGATTCAATATTTTTACTTTCTTTTTAAGCTTATCACCCCAAGCAAGGCTGGAGGCCACTAGCACGCAGCACGCAAGGGGTTACAGAAGGTTTGGAGGAAGAGCAGATAGGAGTGGTAAAGGAGAGGATGTGGAGAAAGATAGTGGATCGATCAAGGCAAGGGGGTTACAGAAGATTTGGAGCGAGAGCAGATAGGAATGAAAGGTGAACGGATGTGGAGAAGGGAAGTGGATAGATCAAGGCAACTGGAGATGTCGATTGACGTTACACTTAAATAGTTGGAGATTGTATTTGTCAGGGAAACAGGAATAAGGAAGGGAGTTCCACAGGCGAGATGTGCGAGACATGAAGCTATTGGAGTAGAAGATACGTCTACATCTAACAGTTTCAACGGTGAAGGGGTGGGAACGGGATGCCAGACTTATACATGGATAGACAACGAACACACACACACACACACACACACACACACACACACACACACACACACACACACACACACACACACATATATATAAGTGGACACACTGAGTGACAAGTCTGTTTCATGCTTAAATGCAATATTGAAGCCATGAAGATTGCGTTCAACTAGGCAAACAGTTTGTTGCCCCTCGGTGTGTTCACTTTTATATTTACATCAATGTAATAAATACGAATGTCAGTGTGTCAGTGTGTCACACTTTTCTAACTTTACTCCTAGAAGCCGTAGCCCAACATATCACACCATTTTGGAATCAGGCCGACTCTGCGAGGAAATTAAAGACATTTCGGGTCGGATCCAGACCCGCAATCCTGAAATTTTGGATTCCCAAGTTTTCATGATTGCAAAGTGTTTTTTTTTTATAACTTAGAAGAAATAAATTTGGGAATAATCGAAACTAATTGTGAAATCAAGAGAAAGTCACCCAAGAAATAAAAATAGTTGTTTGTACAGAAAGTAAGGACCTACGTACATCAAACTGTCTTTAAATTAAGTGTCGGCAGAAGAATTATTGTTGAAGTTTTAAAAGGTAAGCTTAAATATTAATGCAATGCTTAAATGCAGCGATCAGTTTTGAGTTCTTCTGTAGTTTATTGTTGACTATCGCATCTACCCCTCCCTCCCTATTGTGATGAAGGCCCAATCTAGAGCACTCTGCTGGAGTTAGGTTTAATGCTAATTGATAGCGCGTCTTTTAAGGTAATACGCTCTATTTCTGACATTGAGCTCTTTTACACATAAATATAGCATACCTTAAAACTATATTCTTATGAGATATATATATATATATATATATATATATATATATATATATATATATATATATATATATAGCTAAACGCAATCAACAGGCCTGATTATTGTGTTTAGCATGAAACAGTCTGTCGCCCCTGAGTGTTGACTTCAGTGCTCACTTCTATATTTAGATACGCTCTATCTGATATTGAGCACTTTATCCCATCAATATGGCATACGTTTTTTTAAATTTTTTACCCCGAGTAAGGCGAGAGTGCCACGAGCCCGCAAGGGGTTACAGAGAGTGAGAGCAAAAATAAAGAGGGGGGTGTTGCGGAAAGAATAAAGAGAAGGACGGAGTTCAGAATCCTGGCATCAGAAGATATCGATTGACATTACCTTTGGATACTTGAAGGTTATAGCTATCAGGGAAGAGTCGTATAAGCTGAAAAGATGTCTTCTTGTTTTCTTTACTCTCGTAGATCAAGTATTATGTTACTCCTCCTCCTTATCTTCCTTAATTATCATGTTCCTTCAGGATATGACTCTCTACAGCTTCCTTTTTTTTGTTAAGAAATAAGTACCTCTACATGGCTATGATTTTTCCTCAGAAATATAGTAGAGTGGTTTCCCCTTATTTGAATCCATTTACACAAACTCGTTAGATACGTTATTCTATACTTTTCTTTTTACCTCTTGACCTCAGAATATCCTGTAAGTGTCAGACTTTCCAAGTCTGTTTTCCTCATTATGAATCGGCTGCGGTAAGCGTCGGTCGAAAATTTCAAAGTTCGAGCAGGGGGGGGGGGGCAAAGTAAACGACCGACGTCGAGCAGGCAGTAGGCGTTACGGGCGCGCTGCCGCACGCCGATTTCGTGGTAAAGTTTTGAAAAACGGCGGACCAGCGTTGTGCGTGCGAGTTGCGCTCGGTGACGGTAAGCGATGGTCGAAATTTGAAAAAGTGCCGATTTTGAAATTTATGGAAAAAATTAAAAAAATAAAATTCGATTTTTCAATTACTCATATTGATTCTTACTTTTATATCGTTTGCAACGTTCCTGAACAAAAATTGCATTGAATAGTATGAAAATTTAGAAAAAAGCAAAGGTTGTTACACGAAATGAGTCTTTTTCTGAATTCATATATAAGCACCCTTTTTGCGTCCATTTTTCTTAATCCTCGTAAACGCTTTATAGTATAGTCGTTAACATATCTGTCAATTACTTTAAGAGGTAAAGAACAGTTATAGAGATTTTCTTATTATCTTATATCATACCATTTTGGAATCTGGCCGACTCCGTGAGCAAATTAAAAGCATTTCAGGCTGGATCCGGACCAGCAAACCTGAAATTAGGGTATCCCAAGATTTCAGAACTGCGATTTTTTCCTTGACTTTTTTACGTGATTTTTTGCGACGAAGTTTTTGTGCAGTAACAATTTTTATAACTTTTAAATAAATTTGGGAATAATGGAAATAAATTGCGAAATCCAGAGAAATTCACCCATGAAATAAAAATAATTGTTTGTACGGAAAGTAAGGACCTACGTACTTTAAATTAAGTGGTGACAGAAGAATTATCGTTGAACTTTTAAAACGTAAGCTTAAATATGAATGCAATACTGAAATGCAGCGATCAATTTTGAGTTCTTTTGTAGTTTATTGTTGACTATCGCACCGACTCCTCTCTACCTATTGTGATGAAGTAAATGCTTCACAGTATAGCCATTAACATTGAGTGTAAACTTGGATTAATATCTTTATATTTGTTGTATTGGCACTTACATATCTACCAATATACTTTAAGGGGTAAGAAACAGTTATATTGATTTTCTTATTCAAGTATATATTCTTATTATGAAATGGACAAAGTCCGACAATTATTTTAAGACATTTTTTTATGTTTATACGTTCTTTTTATAGATACAAATATTTAAGTAAATGCTCTGTTTATAATAAACAGTATTAACAACATTTAACGGCCTGAATGTCCGAGACATTTTAATAGAAAATATGAGTCCTCCGACAAGAATCAAACCTGTATCCTATACGGAACTGTCATATAGCCTGACGTGCTTTTACCGATTGAGCCACAGAGGAGTGTTTCGGTTAGCAAGGTCGAGTTTACTGTTTTTAAACTACAATTTTCTCTCATATATTCATATCTGCTCGATGCGTATCCAAATGTATCGAAGCACGAGTATTTTCTATGAAAATTTCTCGGACATTCAGGCCGGTAAATGTTGTTTAATATTGTTTATTATAAAACAGCGCATTTACTTAAATATGTGTATCTATAAAAAGAACGTATAAACATAAAAAATGTCTTAAAATAATTGTCGGTCTTTGTCCATTTCATAATGTGTGACGTCATTTGTTTACATTTGGATAACAAAATGTCTTAAAAATATATTCTTCTACATATCCTTTAAATATATCATGTTCTTCTGCAGCTTCCTTTTCTTTCTTTTTCTTTAAATACCTCTACTCTACATTGCTACGATTGTTTCTCGGAAAATATAGTAGAGTGATTACCATAAAGGTTTTAAATTCAAAAGTTACTTTCTCACAATCTCGAGGACAACCAAGGCTAAAGAGCCCAGCCTGCCCTATGATGTAGATTCATATTTTTCAAAGGGCATTAGTTCGAAGTGCATGCATCCCATCACCGCCGATCAGACCTCGAACTATCCTCAGTCACGATTGACTGATGTCCCCTCCAGCAGGCTCTGTGCCTTGAGAGAATACTGGGTTTCAAACTCATACCTGACCTTAAGTGGAACGCTTATATACGATCCTTCGCTAAAGATGCTGGTAAAATGATCAGCTCCCTCTACCAATCCAGTAAGTACCTGACTCCTGATACTATCCTCTACCTTTATAAGATCCAGATCAGGGTGAAAATGGGATACTGTTGTCGTATTTGGGCGGGAGCAGCCCAGACTTCACTTTCCATTATTGATAGAATTCAAAAGCATCTCCGAGTCCTTATTGGATAAGAATTAATTACCACACTCCAGTCTCTCTCTGACAGGTTGGATGTATCGAGTCTCTCATTGTTCTATCGCTACTACCATGGAAAGTGCTCGGGCGAACTGCATCCCCTGGTTCCACCAGGTCTGACCATCAAGGGTAAGACATACCATGCCACATAGTAGCAAATCACCCACATTCCTTTCTCATTCCTCAGAGCTTCTTCCCTCAAACCACTGCCCTGTGGAAGCGACTCCCAAGAGGACGTTTCCCCGATCACTACAATCTACAAGTCTAGAGTTAAGCGTTATATTCGCCTCCTGTCCATATTAACTATCCCTTAACGTAACCCTCTACCTCAAGTGGCTCTCGGTCCTTGTATAGGGTGAACCATTGTCATATAGGACGCAAATGAATGGAATCGTTCGTTTCTATAAATAAGCGGAGTTTAGCGGAGTTGAGGGGAATCAGTATTGGGTCTTAGCCGCGTGATAAGCTCTTAGTGCCGCTTGTCGAACTCTCTGCCTTCAAGCCGAGAGGAAACCAGACAAGGTGATGGTGAAGGACATAGCCTCGTCTGTGGAGATAAACAAACCCGACGACGTTATTACGTGGTCTACGGGGAATTTTTGCCCGGGCCTATGGACTGGGAAAAACCAACGTTAAACTGGCCTTGTGCCACATCCCACTCTGTGGGGAGCTCGGGTAAATACCGAGTTAGCATTAGGTCAGTTACTAATTGTACCTTCGAGTAGTAAACCTATTTCATTACTTACCTACGAGTTTGTCTTCCTTATTTATTTTCCTCTGTTATCCCGAAAACACGAGATATAACAATCTTACTGTAAAAAGAAATATACCGTCTTCACCTGAATTTGAACCTGGCTTGCCGATTTCATTTTTTTGTGTTGTTAAACTTTAAAACAACCAAATCTCCTTGTAATATACCGTGTCTACTTAAATACATATCAGTGTTGGGAAAGGTCAAACGGTCTTGAAACTGACATTATTCATTCTTTTGTTTAGAAATCTTCATATATCACTCTTCGCTTTGCGCCTTTTTGCAGTAAATCCTTGTAAAAATCAAATAACTGCCGGATTTTAATTAAATTTTCAGGACTTATTCACAAATAAAGGAGATTTTTTAAAAAATATTTTATTTTAGAATATCTTGGTAAAATATATCGTTTTTACATCTGTTACTCGCATTTGCTTAATTTGATGAAATTTCGAGAAATTAAATTTTGATCCGCTTAATATTTACACTAGTTAAAAGCTAAAGGATTATATTTTCTATTTCCTGTGAGCAAAATAGTCTGGTGTATTTCAAACAGAAATTATATTGATTTTAGAATCGATTTACCGCAAAGCAAAATGACGCAAAACTTCCCATAGTAATCTTTGACCCACTGCTGGCGCAAGAAAAACAAGATTTTTAAGCAAAATTTCGAACGTGCTAGAAAGGATTAAAATTTTTTTAATAAAATAGTAAAAATCACTTTGGTCTTTCCTCTTAATAATAACAAACATTTTGACGATAAAACTTTGTTTTTATCAAGTGTAGGGCCTTTTTTTCATCATGCTATCTTCTTTTTTTTACTGAAAAAGTGGAGGTACCCAAATAAAAGGTATTCAAACTGAGATACTACAGATTTTCAGTCTAGGCATCTGCCATGTAGACCATATCACAAATCACACAGCGCAAGACACCGTTATATCAAAACTAGACTACCCGTGACCCGTTGGGTCACTGACACTTCAGGTTATAAAATATGGAAGTTGATTTCAACATTAAAATATTGCATGTCTGAAGAAAGTTGAAATAAAAAAAAAACTTGCTGTATAAAAAATTGTATTTTCGAATCTTATTCAATTAAAATATTGTTAAAATCACATTAACGTAAAATATATATTTTTAATATGTCAAAAGATATTTTAAAATCATATTCACTTGAAAATTTTTTTTTAAATATGACAAAAATATATTTTAAATATTTAAAATATTGTTTGTTTAAAGGAAGTTGAAATATAAATAAGCACGCACGAAATCTCAGAGGTGGAAAGGGAGAAGTGAAAAGATAGAGACAGAGAAGTGGAAAGAGGGAGAGAGAGGTGGAAAGAGAGAGAGAGAGAGGTGGAAAGAGAGAAGTGAAGAGAGAGAGGTTGAAAGAGAGAACTGAAAAGAGAGAGACAGAGAGGTGGAAAGAGGGAAAGAGAGAGGTGGAAAGAGAGAGAGGTGGAAAGAGAGAACTGAAAAGAGGGAGACAGAGAGGTGGAAAGAGGGAGAGAGAGAGGTGGAAAGAGAGAGAGAGAGAGGTGGAAAGAGAGAAGTGAAGAGAGAGAGAGGTTGAAAGAGAGAACTGAAAAGAGAGAGACAGAGAGGTGGAAAGAGGGAAAGAGAGAGGTGGAAAGAGAGAGAGGTGGAAAGAGAGAACTGAAAAGAGGGAGACAGAGAGGTGGAAAGAGGGAGAGAGAGAGGTGGAAAGAGAGAGAGAGAGAGAGGTGGAAAGAGAGAAGGGAAGAGAGAGAGAGGTTGAAAGAGAGAACTGAAAAGAGAGAGACAGAGAGGTGGAAAGAGGGAAAGAGAGAGGTGGAAAGAGAGAGAGGTGGAAAGAGAGAACTGAAAAGAGGGAGACAGAGAGGTGGAAAGAGGGAGAGAGAGAGGTGGAAAGAGAGAGAGAGAGAGGTGGAAAGAGAGAAGTGAAGAGAGAGAGAGGTTGAAAGAGAGAACTGAAAAGAGAGAGACAGAGAGGTGGAAAGAGGGAAAGAGAGAGGTGGAAAGAGAGAACTGAAAAGAGGGAGACAGAGAGGTGGAAAGAGGGAGAGAGAGGTGGAAAGAGAGAGAGAGAGAGAGAGGTGGAAAGAGAGAAGTGAAGAGAGAGAGAGAGGTTGAAAGAGAGAACTGAAAAGAGAGAGACAGAGAGGTGGAAAGAGGGAGAGAGAGAGGTGGAAAGAGAGAGAGGTGGAAAGAGAGAACTGAAAAGAGGGAGACAGAGAGGTGGAAAGAGGGAGAGAGAGGCGGAAAGAGAGAAGTGAAGAGAGATAGAGAGGTGGAAAAAGAGAACTGAAATGAGAGAGACAGAGCGGTGGAAAGAGGGAGAGCGAGAGAGAGGTGGAAAGAGGGAGAGAGAGAGATGGAAAGAGAGGACTGAAAAGATAGAGACAGAAACGTGAAATGAGGAAGAGAAAGAGAGAGTGGTGGAAAGAGAGAGTGAGAGAAAGGTGGAAAGAGAGAAGTGAAGAGAGAGAGAGAGGTGGAAGGAGAGACCTGAAAAGAGAGAGACAGAGAGTTGGAAAGAGGGAGAGAGAGAGAGTGGAAAGGGAGAACTGAAAGGAGAGAGACAGAGAGAGGGAAAGAGGGAGAGAGGGAGAGGTGGAAAAAGAGAACTGAAAAGAGAGAGACAGAGAGGGGGAAAGAGGGAGAGAGAGAAAACTGGGAAGAGGGAGAGGTGAAAAGCGGACATAAATGTAAACATTTATTTCCAGAATCCTGATGTTAAATTAGGTCACCATCTGAGACCAACACACACTATTTACCTTCCTTCACATTCCTACATGATAATAAATTTATATCTTTCTTTCACCCACTCTCGATATATGACTTCTGGCAAACACGCAAGCACCGTTCACAGACCTTTATAATAATAAAGATAACATATAGTAATGTAAAAATTAATGATGGAAATATTTTTTCATACATAAATTTGGTGATATTTTCATATAATACACGGGCAACGCCGAGTATTCCTGCTAATCTCTTGTATGGCACTGAATACTGGACAATTTCTCCACAAATACAGAAGACTTGAAACGACCGTGATGTGGTTTTAATGAGAATTAGTGAGAATATCATATACATAGCAAGAGAATATAAACTGCATAGAAACTATTAACAGAGAGAGAGAGAGAGAGAGAGAGAGAGAGAGAGAGAGAGAGAGAGAGAGAGAGAGAGAGAGAGTAAGATAGATAGATATAGATAGATAGATAGGAATAGAGAGAGAGTGAGGGGAGAGTGAGAAAGAGGGGAGAAAGAGATAGAGAGAGTGAGAGGAAGCGAGAAAGAGAGAGTGAGAGGTAGTGGGAAAGAGAGTGAGAGAAATGAGATAGATAGTGATAG
The DNA here is from genome assembly GCA_964036315.1 of Acanthosepion esculentum. Classification (NCBI taxonomy): domain Eukaryota; kingdom Metazoa; phylum Mollusca; class Cephalopoda; order Sepiida; family Sepiidae; genus Acanthosepion; species Acanthosepion esculentum. The sequence goes on along the minus strand of OZ038496.1, from coordinate 96,994,314 downwards.
AGAGTGTGAGAAAGATATAGAGAGAGGAAGAGAGAGGAAGAGAGAGAAAGATAGAGCGAGATATATATATATATAGAGAGAGAGTGAGAGTGAGAGTTGTAATGAGGTGGAAATAAGGCACGTTGAAGGAAAGGGGGAGCAAATGAAACGAGGCAGTTAGCAACACGACAAAGTTGGAGTAAATAAATGGAGGAACAAGTATAGATGGGTGACACAAAGAAGAGTCGTCAAGGTGCAGGTATTGCCGAAAAGATCAAAAGAGAGGAAGATGTTAAGAATCAAGATCGCCCAGGCCCAGAAGGGACATTGCGCAGATAGACGAACAGGTAGATAGATATGAATAGACTGAGAGAAGGATTAAGAGATTGAGATAGATAGATATGAACAGACTGAGATAGATGCATAGATAGATAGATAGATATGAACAGTCTGAGGTAGCTAGCTAGCTAATTTGATACATAGATAGATACAGAGCTACAGAGATAGATATGAACAGATTGAGATATATATGAACAGACTGAGATAAATAGTCAGCTAGCTAGCTAGATAGATAGATATACAGATATGAACATACTGAGGTAGCTAGCTAGATACATAAATATGAACAGATTGAGATAGATATATAGATATATAGATATGAACAGACTGAGATAAATAAATAGATTGATAGGTAGATAGATATGAACAGACTGAAATAGATAGATAGATAGATATGAACAGACTGAGATAAATAGATTGATAGATATGAACAGATAGATAGATAGATATGAACTGACTTAGATAGATTTTCAGTTGACCGTAGTTTTGTCGCTTCTTATTTTTGATGTTATTTAGGCTAGTGAAGCCTAATCCAAATAAATAAGTAGAAAATTGCAATAAAGCCTTTTTAGATAATTATTTGAAAAAAATGTTTCATACTTATTCATTTATTCATTACTACACACACACACACACACACACACACACACACACACACACACACACACACACACACACACACACATATATATATATATATATATATATATATATGCCGTGACAATATTTCGCGGCGCACTTAAGAGGATCGCGCGGCTCCCTAGTGTGCCGCGTCACGGCGGTTGAGAATCACTGCTCTATACAGTGTTTCTTAAATATAATGCGAATATTAAAAACATTGGCCCAAATAGTCTAGTAACATTTTCAGGTTCAATTTACAATATCTATAATTATTAAACATCTTGATCATGACTTGATTTTGAGCTGCCAGTTTTTATTATACAAACAAAAGTAAACAAATGACATAATATATTATGAAATGAACGAAGTCCGATAATTATTTTAATATATTTATTGTCTACACGTTTTTTATAGATACAAATATTTAAGTAAATGATCTGTTTATAATCAGGACAAGCAACATCTATGTAGTCAGTCCCACAAATTAGCGGTTCTCGGGAATAAGCTGACTGAGTGGAACTTCATTCTTACCAGTGCAATACGAAGAGAACGAGGATGATTCGACCCTGAGTACGTAGCATGTTGAGGGTCCTAGCGGTGAGGGTCTGAACTAGTGGAACTAAAGAACGTCTGAACATTTGCCATGTAAATGTTTCGACTTTAACATTACCTGCAGCAGGTCCTCGAAAGTCCTCTTTAAATGTTGTTTCCCATTTATATACATAATCTCTATTGGATTAATATCTGATTGAGAGACATCTCTTTAACTTGGTGTCTTGGAAACGTTTTCGGATAGTGTGCAACAGTCGCCGAAAGATTATTTTCTTGAATTACTCTTCACTTTACCTTAAGGTTTCTTGATTGTTGCATGAACCCCTAAAAAACTCTAATCTGAATCTTCAAATTATTCTTTGAATTTATCTTGATACATCAAATTTTAAAGGGCATATAATTTTCTGTCCACTCCAAAACAAAACTCCATCTTGTTTTCTAAGTTATATTGACTGATCATTTAATCTGGGCTTCAAGTAAATCCAATATAGCTCTACATTCATCAATAAAGATTACTGTTAAAATTTTTTTGTACTTCTTCGTTAAACTTAAACTTTTCTCTTTGTGATGATTACTTTAAATTGGCTATAGTCTAATTTGGCCAGTGTTTTTCATATTCATAATCAGTTTTTTCTGCTTACATTTGAAACACTAGCTTCTTTAAATAATTTTGATAGTTAATCCAGTTCCCTTGCAAAATAAGTGATAATGTGTTCAATAACTGAAATTAAGATTATTCTTTCTTTAAAATTTGTATACATGAGAGGGGCTGCAGAATGGATCGACTGAAATGTTTTCATAAGAAAAAAAGGTAAATCAATGAATGAGTTAACTACTCCGAGGAACACTTGGGCCTTAGCTGTTGGTTTGTCAGCTCGTGTGCCATGTTAGATTTTCTTTTTTTTAATAGATAGTGTCATCTGATATTTCAAGAAGAATTCCGCTTTTTTAATCTTTTTCCGATATTCTTAAAGCCTAGAGTTTTTTGTTCTTTCCAATATTTTTAGTTTCTTTTCTGAATTTTTTTTTCTGTTCAAATTTTTGTAGCATTCAATAAATTTACAATATTTTCTTTTTCTTTTGAGGCTAAACTAAATGAAAAATCAAATTGTCAGCAGTATGTGGATGTAAACTAAAATGCCATGTCACCAATATCAACGTGCTAAAGGTGGATCTACTCAAATAGCGCTAATGTTTTATCTGTAAAAGACGTTACGCGAGACATTCATTTATTAGCTGGCAATTATTAGAAATTTATTTTTTTTCCTTCTATGTGTCGTGTCCTTTCAGGACGTAGGCGATCATGGCTCTCCACCTCCCTAAATCCCTTGTAGCTCTCAACAACTTCCTTCTCTTTGCTACCTCCCCGAGACCACGTAGGACACAGCTGGGGCTTTTCTTCCGGATTCTTTCGTAGGGATTAGCAGAGGAGGAGAAAGAAGTTTTTTTCCCGTCGGAGTAGATGCTGCGGTTGTAGTATCTGTTCCTTGCCGGAGACCGTCTCTCCTCCCTGGCGTTAACGCCCACCCTTGCGTAACATCTGTTATGCAGCGGTGGTCCGAACTGCTATGACAAGCTTAGACAAGTTATGACCCACTTAGACGATCTTTGACCAGGTTAGATAAACTAAGACCAGCTTAGACCAGCAGCCTGAGTAGAAACACTCTGGTCTCCACGTTAAAAAACAGACTCTGTGTCACAACCTGACTCAGTCAGAGGTTAAGGTAAATCTCAGACACTTTGAAGCAGCTGAAAACTTTCCACATTCCCCATCATATTAAATAGAACGTTCAATACTCGAAAGAGTGATAACAGTGAGCGGATTGGAGAAACATGTTTTCCTAAAAAAGCGTTTTAAGAGAAAGATTTTATAAATTTAAACCGAAAACAGCACTGGCTGCTCGGTCAATAAACGCCAAATGTTACCTTATAGAGAAATATCTGATATTACCATTTTCACAATACTATAGTTGTGACTAAACCAGATATTTTCTTTATCGGAAAATATCAGAATCGTGCCAAAGAGCTTTCACTGTGTATCGCATTTTTTGTATTATTAATAAGATGGCTTTCTGCTGCCGAAATGCTTCAACTTGCCAATTCTGTTTGTTTTTATAAGCCAGAATAGTTGCGGTAACTATTATTTCTGAAGATGTCAAAAGAAACGTCTCTCTATCCAGTTTTTATCTTAGTCGGAGTTAAAATACACATATCGATAAGAATCAATATTTACAAGAGGTTCCCGGCGATGGTGAAACTTTTCCCGAAAAAAAAAAGAAGCAATCTCTAAATGTTGTGATATTTCCAAACTTTGTCTCGACGATAAAATTACTTTTTAAAGCCCAGAAGATAAATGACATCATTCTGACACTAAATAGAGACCTAGAAAATTGACTGTAAATTTAAACTCATTTTTCTTCTTGAAATATCAGATGACACTATGTATTAAAAAAAAATCTAACATGGCACACGAGCAGACAAAGCAACAGCTAAGGCTGTAGTGTTCTTTGGAGTAGTTAACTCATTCATTGTTTTACTTTTGTTCTCATTAAAACATTTCAGCCGATGCATTCTGCAGCCACCCTCAAATATACAATTGGTAAAGAAAGAATAATTTTCATTTCAGTTATTGAGCATATTATTTCGATTTTGATGTTGTCAAAACATTTCGACCGATCCATTTGCAGCCTTCCTCGTGTATACCATTTGTAAAAAAAAGACTAATCTTAATTTCAGTTATTAAACACATTATCACTTATTTTGATTTGGTATGTTGTCAAAACATTTCGGCCGATCCATTCTCTTACCTTCATTAGATATACAGTTTGTAAAGAAAGTATCATTTTAATTACACCTATTGGGCACTTTATAATTTATTTGATATTATTTCCACCATAATATATTGGCTGATCCATTCTACAGCCTTCCGGCCCGTGCAGACAAATGAACAAAGAAAGATTGTGGTAACAGGAAGGGTTGTCAAACTGTTATGGGAATTTACCCATAATAGTAATGGACGATTCCGTACCCTATAAATACTGCGCCTCAAGAGGAAGCAGTAGTGAGAGTCAGTGTGAGTCAGTCCTTTTTGGACGTCTCACCTATTTGGTCGAACTCTCTGCCTCTGAGGCAGAGGGGAACTCGGACGAGGCTCCGCCGAAGGGCAGAGCCTCGTTCGAGGTGGTTGACCACCCCGATCCCGTTTATACGGGTTCTACGGGCAATTTTTGCCAGAGCCTACGGGCTCGGAAAGCCCACATTAAACCGGCCTTGTGCCACATTCGACACACGTGGGCGTGTTGTTAAACATCGTGAGAGTCAGTGTGAGTCAGTCCTTTTTGGACGTCTCACCTATTTGGTCGAACTCTCTGCCTCTGAGGCAGAGGGGAACTCTCTGCCTTTGGGCGGAGAGGAACCCGGACGAGGTTCCGCCGAAGGGCAGAACCTCGTTCTGGGTGGTTGACCACCCCGATCCCGTTTATGCGGGTTCTACGGGCAATTTTTGCCCGAGCCTACGGGCTCGGAAAGCCCACATTAAACCGGCCTTGTGCCACATTTGACACACGTGGGCGTGTTAATGAATATAGTGTGAGTCAGTCATAGACAGAGTCGCGTCAGACGATTACTGTAAGACATTGGAATAGTGATACTGGTCGAGACAACATAGTTCTCTCTAACCTAATCTGATTGTTATTACTAACACTTCTACTTCTTTTGTACATATTCTGTTTGTAATATATCTGTGTTATTCCATACCTGTGTTCGAGTTATTCTTCATTGGTTCTACCTTGGACCATCACCGTGGTACAATGAACCTGGACCATAACACAAGCAAACAAAAAAAATATCAGTTCACTTTTCCGAACAATTCTTGGGTTAATCTCTCATATACTACAGATTGTATACATGAAGAAAATCGAAGAATGTATCGGCCATGACTTGCTAAGGGTGAAATTACACCAATAACGCTAATATTTTATCTGTAAAAGACTTGACGCGAGACATCCACTTATTAACTAGCAATGCACGACACTTTAACAGTTCCCGAAGACGTTTGCACGGTACTGTAGTCGTAGTCGTGACCAAATCCAGAAATTTTCTTCATCGGAAAATATCAGAATCGTGCCAAAGAGCTTTCACAGTGTATCACACTTTTTGTATTATTAATAAGATGGCTTTCTGCTGCCGAAATGCTTCAACTTGCCAATTCTGTTTGTTTTTATAAGCCAGAATAGTTGCGGTAACTATTATTTCTGAAGATGTCAAAAGAAACGTCTCTCCCTCCAATCTTTATCTTCGACACAGTTAAAATACACATTTCGATAAGAATCAATATTTACAAGAGGTTCCAGGCGATGGTGAAACTTCTCCCGAAAAAAAAAGAAGCAATCTCTAAATGTTGTGATATTTCCAAACTTTGTCTCGACGATAAAATTACTTTTTAAAGCCCAGAAGATAAATGACCTCATTCTGACACTAAATAGAGACCTAGAAAATTGACTGTAAATTTAAACTCATTTTTCTTCTTGAAATATCAGATGACACTATGTATTAAAAAAAAAAAATCTAAAATGGCATTCGAGCAGAGAAAGCAACAGCTAAGGCCGTAGTGTCCTTCGGAGTAGTTAAGGTGTACAATTTGTAAAGAAGGAATAATTTTAATGCTTAATATTGTACATAGTATCGTATATTTTTGTAGTTCTCAAATCACTTCAGTCAATCCATGCCTCTTTCAGCTGTACAATCTGTAAAGAAAGAAAATTTTTAATGTCAAGTATTGAACATAGTATACAGATTGTACACCCGAAGAAAGCCGGAGAATATATCGGCCGCAACATTATCGTTATAATATCAGTAAGACAAGGAACGTGTTAACTGTCTGAACCGATTCTGGAAAAAGCATAATAACATTATTGTCATAAAAATATCCCCTCCGAAGCAACGGTTGTAAATCTCATTTGTACAGTTTGTAGAGATGCAGCTTAACATAATTCCAAATGGATTTTCATCTTGCAATTGTAATTGTTTTATTTTCTGACGAAAAAGCCAAACTAATTTTCATAACCATTGCAGCGGGCATATTCTTGTACAAGCTGGGAATTTTACCCGATGGAAAATGATTTTTGTTTAAAAAATTTCTAATGCGTTAACTTATTTTTTGTGCATTTTCTCAGAATAGTAAGAAAAAAAAACAGATTAAAAGGTGAGACATATTGGGACTCTTAAGAAAATCAAATCTCTGTCTCCTCGACAGATAAGTCATTGGAGTTTATATTACTTTTATCATTTAACGTTATTTTCAGTGGATACTCGTATTTGAGCAGACGTTCCGTTTTCATTTTTAAACAGGACTTGAATTAAACTCGAATTGAAACTAGAATATTCAGACCGGTCGGCGATAATAAATATACGGTTTTTAAATAAAAACGGAGCGTCTACTCAAATATGGGCATCCAGTAAAAATAACGATTAAGTAATAAAAATCTGTCGCATTCATAAATACAAATTCATTATATCTTTAGAAGTTGCTTTGTTTACGTTAGGATATGAAAATGAGCAGATATGAATGTTTCAAGAACGATTTCCCTTAAACGCACTATTCAGCCTTGTTTGATCGGCAATGTCCTTTGCGGTTGAGTTGGTATAAGCACATCGGATCTAACGACGGTTTATCCTGCCAAGGAGGACGCAAGTCCGAATCCTGCCAGAGGGTGCCTATTTTTTTTTTAATAAGCTTTGTCGAATTCATTCCAGTTTTACTTGTTAGACTGGTCATCACATTCCGACACCTTGAAGACTAGCTGTATCACACGACTTGAGAGTCCCCATTTTCGACAGCCTTCAGCCAACTTCGGACGCAAGGTCTCTCCAACGTTCTTCAGCATCTCTTCCCAAACCCCGCTGCTAGCCGTGCGGATTCTTTTCCCAAACTGTGACATCTTGCTTTTGATATAGCCCCACAGAAAAAAAAGTCACAAGGTGTGAGATCAGGGGAGCGCGGTGCCTATCCTCTTCGATATTTTGACAACATACCAAATCAAAATAACTGATAATGTGTTTAATAACTGAAATTAAGATTAGTCTTTTTTTTTTTTTTACAAATGGTATACACGAGGAAGGCTGAAAATGGATCGGTCGAAATGTTTTGACAACATCAAAATCGAAATAATATGCTCAATAACTGAAATGAAAGTTATTCATTCTTCACCAAAGTGGGGTGAGGTTCTGTCTTGTTGAAAAAAATCATTTGCAAGATGACTCCTAGCCTGAAGTTGTGGCACAGCAAACTCCTGAGGTATCTTCAGGTAATTTACCCATATAACGGTGGTCGTGTTACCTGAGGCATCACGCAAGAAAAATGGTCCATTCAGCCCAGTACTAGACATGGCACACGAAACCGCCAGCTTCAGAGAGTCTCGTTCATGCTTGAGAATTTCTGTTGGATTTGATTTTCCCCCAAATCGACAGTTGTGTCGGTTTACCCAAACAGAGAGATGAAAGATAGACTCGTCGGTAAACCATAAGTTTCCCAAGAGCTGAGGGTTGTTTCGGTAATGGTGGATGAGTGAGTCACACATTTTTACACGAGCATCATAATCTTCCGATTGCAGCATTTGAAGTCGGTACGGGTAGAATATTATCACTTTCCAAATAATCGGCTGAATCGTACTTTTACTGATGTTGAGATCCAGTGCAGATGGATTTTGCCTGGTTTTGCGCGAACGCTTGCTCCAGGAGTTCGATATTTTCATCAGGGGTGGTATTAGCAGGCCTTCAACTGCGGGGTTTCTCAGGAACAGATCCTGTTTTGAAACAGTTAGTATCGATAGCGTAAATTTTGCTACGCGTTGGAGTGACTGTCATAAAGCGTCTGAAACTCCGGCTGAACTGCAGTCTGAGACTGAAAGACTTCTGACCAGATTGTAATTTTGCAATGCTGCTTGAACGTCAATTGGCGAGCCATGGGTAAGAAAATGATACATTTACAAAAACGGCAAAACCTGAGCTGTCAAATACTGTTGACCTCACGTCTCTCTGAATGATACCTGAAATGAAACAGAAAAAAGAAATTTTATAATAACTTTTGGGACACACTGAATTTAATATATGTCGACAGAAAAAAAAATACCAGCATTCTCAAGAACAATGCTGATTTTAAGACGGATATTTAAATAGTAATGGTAATATTATCCGTCTCCTTATAAGGAAACATTCGACATTCGTTGACTGATCACCTAGTGCTACTGTCGGTTGAAATTCATAAAATATTTTCATTAAAATTTTTCAGGAAAATAGATTTCTCAAATTTGTAACTGTTATATCACTCTTTCCAGTATTGATGAGGGTTTCCTTCCTAACCTTTTGTTTGAAGAAGTGTGGAATGTCATGATTTTCTCTTCGAGTTACATGTGCTATCCATTTTAGCTTTTGTTTTTGTTGATAGTCATGAAGTGATGTAGTTTCTATTATTTGATATAGCTCTTTTTTGTGATTCTCTAGAGATAATTCACGTCTGACATGAAGTAGAAAGACTGTATTGAATCCATTGCTAGGTCTGCTGCTAAAAAAGTCGACGTAAAGTGGTTAACCGTTACCTTTTTTATAAATATTTTCATGGTAATTGTTTGTTTGATTTCTTCGCTATGGTACCTTAACTTTGGAAAATTAAGCACAGTACTAGTTTGGCGACAAGGCCACACCAATTTACAATTGAATTGACTAGATGTGACCTTATGTTCTATGCTAACAGTTACTTTTCTCGCAGTTCTCGCTTGTGGAACTCTCTCTTTCAGGCCAAATTTGACTTCAAAAAAATAAATGCAATGTCAATCGTTATCTACTGTCTTCTTTATTGCCTCTTTGTTGTTCTCGCTCCAATATAATGTTTCTCTTTTCTAATTCTGTCACCCCCAGTAACACCTTGTGTCTTAGTAGGTTTACTGCCTCGCTTGGGCCAAATACGATTATAAATCTTTTTTAAAAGGGCAAAATGAAGGCGCACGTTGTTTTTATTCAACTAGACATGTTTGAGAGGTATCGAAGTGTGGGCTTCCGAGAAGCGTCATTTGAGAGATTTGCTGCATATTTTGGTCGTGTTGAGTTGGTGGTGTTCCTCATGTTGCCTATAATGTTTAACGACTATTCTTACTTACGGAAATCCGGTTCTGGACAGTCACATACTACAGACATCCCGTCAAGATCGAAGAGCATACCGGACAGAGCTCACAGAACAAAACAGCATTATAGACTCAGGAGTGTCAAGACGGACAGTAGTTGGGTATCGTTTAATTACAACATAACGACTGGCATGCGTGCCTCTAGTCAGATTTCCACTTACACCAGAATAATTATCGTGTACATAAATTACAGATACCAATACAAGAGAAAGAGGAAAACAGAGGAACAAACAACAAATAAGGGAAAAGGCATTTAAGAGGGAGATGGAAAAAAGCCAAAAAAGGAAACACCCAAGCAGTGATGGGGAAAACAGGAAGACATAACATATACAAGTCTAGACAGACGTTAAAAACGGTTGCAGATTAACAATGACCTATATTTAAAATGCTGACACTTGTTCAAATGGGAAAAATTAAAATTGGAAAAAAATACATAAGAAAAAATAATCATTAAAGTTAAGAAAATGAAGAGATTTTAAGATTGTAGATAAAAGAAAAATTAGAATTTAATATTAAAACTATTATTTAATTTTAATATTAAACAAAGAAATAAAATATTATAATAAAAATAATTAAGACATTATTAGTATATAAACAAGAATTCAGACATTAATAATTAAGACGTTATTATATATAAACAAGAAAACCTGAATATTAAAAATAATAAGATAAAAGAAATGAAAATAAATAGATAAGTAATAACCCCAAAGAAAATTTTACAATATAAGGGAAAAAAAATTTAAAAGATTAATAAAAGTTAAAAGCTAGATTAAACTTAAGATTAAATTTAAATATTATATAGGTTAATTATACAATAAAATATAATAATATAGATTAGATAGAATTAGATAGAATTATATAAGTTAAAATTAATTATGGATTAAATTGTTCTTTTTTTATTTATTATTCATTTTTATTTATTCTGTTTCGTCTATTCTAACGGGAATAGTTTGTTAATTTGTTTATTATTTGCTTGGGTTAATTTATTTTATTTCTTTATTATTATTATATTGTTTATTTTTATTTATTCATAAACCCAGCCAAAAGTGAACTAGGTAAAATAAGTAAAACGATACTAGAAAAAAAAAGAAGTTAGGAGTAAACCAATGGAAAAACATAAAAGCAACAATTGACTAGTTTCACAGCATAAATAACAAACATAATTGCCAATTTATACAATTAGACATAAAAGAATTTTACCCATCTATAACACAAGCCATTCTAGATAAGGCCATCACCTTAACCCAGGAAAAAATAAAAATAAACACAAAAGAAATCGATATCATTAAACACTCCCGTAAATCACCACTATTCCACAATCAAGACGAATGGATAAAGAAAGAAGGAATCTTTGACACTACAAAGGGAAGCTTTGACGGTGCTATAACCTGCGAAATCATAAGTATATATTTACTACATAAAATAAGCAAAATAATAGACAGAAATGATAAAGGACTCTACAGGGACGTCGGTCTCATAATCTTAAGAAACTGTAACAAACAAAACAGACAAAACTAGAAAAGCAATAATAAAGATTTTCAAAAATAACGGATTCGACATAGATATAAAAACTAACCTAAACGAAGTAGATTTTCTAGATGTTACCTTCAACCTAAGAAAAGCACATATAAACCATACAGAAAACTCAATGATAAACCACTGTTTATATACACATCTTCCAATCACCCGCCTTCGATAATCAGATACGAAAATCGATTAACCGCAGGCTTTCCGACAATTGTTTCAATGAAACCATATTTAATGAAGCTAAGAAAGATTACGAAACAGCCCTAAAAGAGTGGATTCCCGGCAACACTCACATACTCACCACAGAGCACAAAAAGGCCAATATAAAAATCGAAAACCGAAAAGAGTACATAAAAATATACAAAATAATAAATAAATAATAAATAAATAAATAAATAAATAAGAAAAATCAAGTAAAATAAATTAATCCAAATAAATAAATAAACAAAACGCTCCCGCTAAAATAACCGTTAGAATAATTAAAAATAAAATAAATAAGCAAAAACAAGTAAAAATAATCAATCCAAATAAATAAATAAAATAATAAACAAATTAAAAACTACCCCCGCCAAAATAACAGAATAGACTACAGCCATCAATGCAAAAATTGGACGAAAAAATAGCTTTAATTATCTCCCCAGACCAAAAAATTATTAAATAAACGATCTAAACAAATCTCAATTTTTTTACTACGTTAAGACATCGAAAACCGAAAATAATAAATAAATATATAAGATAGAAAATAAAAATAAATAAACAAGTAAAATTAACCCAAATAAATAAATAAACAAACCACTCCTGCCAGAATAACTGCCAGAATGGTCTTCCCACCATGCATCACTGACCCGTATATATAAATAGTCGAGAAAAACCCAAAACTCGCAGCCTGACGATGGCGTCTAGCATGAAACAGCATGTTGCCTCTGAGTGTTGACTTCGATGTTCACTTTTATATATATATATATATATATATATATATATTAATCATTTCATCCCACAGTAAGTCAGTGAAGCCACAGGGATTTACTGAGTGTGTAAGAATAAGAAAAGAAAAATATTATTATGAAGTGAGAACAATAAAAGAGGAATCGAGAAGACATTATATAACAATTGGCCTTTAAATCTTTGAAGATCAATGTCGGCTGGGAAGCAAGAAGCTGAGAGTTCCACGAGCTGGAAGTGCGAGAGAATAAACTGTTAGGATAGAACTTACGGTTACATCTAGTCGACTGTAAATTGATGAGACCTTGTTGCCAATCTAGTACTGCGCTTAAGTTTGTGAAGTCTCGGTCTCATAGAAGAAAGTTAACCAGAACAATTACCATGAAAGTATTTGGAGAAAATGCACAGCGTAGCTACATTACGGCGCTGGGAAAGTGACTGAAGCCAAGATGCCAGATCAAGACCAATAATCTTGCGAATATTGCTCTGGATTTTATCACGAATCCCTAAATATATAGGAGCACCAGGCCATGCGTGGCAGCAATATTCCAAGCGAAGACGATTGGTAGACTTATAAAAATATAAGATCGATTCTGGAGAAAAAATGTCTCGCATGACACAGTGAACCAACTTTCCTAGCAGCAGACCTAGCAGTTGTTTCAATATGATCCATCCACTTCATATCAGCAGAGAACGCTATCTCGAGAAGGAGCAACGAGTCGCTCTCCTGGAGGTTAGCATCAGCCATACTAATGAGAAAAGTGTCTCTCAGCTGATTAATAGGAAGCAGTTTTGTTTTGTAGGCATTAAAATTAACAATCCATTTTATTGGCTCAGTTAACGTCTGATTGGTGGTGATGTTTGAGATCAGCGGCCTATTTGATCTTATCACTTGAAACAGAAGTAAATAGTTGTGTCATCAGCATAGGTTCCTAGTTGACAACCGATGCCATCAGGAAGGCCATTGATGAATATTAGAATAGATCCCTGAGGGACAAGGGCATTAATACAGAAAGACCTAGAACAGTGGCCGTTCAGGCAACTTTCATTTCGCGATTTGATAAGGCTTGTTCAAAATTTGTCCAGAAATACACTACTATTTCAACTTGTGAAGAATACCGGTGTGCTAAACCCAGTCAGACACTTTCGTGATGTTTAAAGCAAGAGTTCGGGCTTCACCATTCAAAGCTTGATACACTCTTGTGGAAATAATAGTCAATACATGAGCAGTTGACTTAGAGAAGCGAAAGCCATATTCCTTATCTGAAAGAAGCCACTGCGATGTGAGATGCTTGACTAATTCTATGGCTTCTATTACTTTGCCTTTGGTAGATGTAATTGTAATCTAGCTAGATTTCCTGTAAAATATAGCAGCGTCTAGAATACATGTTTCAATTTACATCGCTACACAAATCCTTTCATGTTTCGGAACTTTAATCTTTCCTCATCGGGCGATGGTAAATGAGATAATACAAATGATTTATTTGGGAAATTTGAAAACAAATCGTTACCACTTTTTAAAGACTCTCCCCCACTTTTTAACTTTCAAAAGAGGTAATGATTTGTTTTCAGATTTCCCAAATAAATCATTTGTATAATCTCATCTACCATCGCTCGATGAGGAAACATTAAAGTTCCGAAACATGAAAGGATTTGTGTAGTGATACAAAAATGTTTTTATTGTAATCTATTATAATAAAAGTATTTTAATAATATTTAATAATATTATGGACAATTATTTTCTGTTTATACATTACTTTTATAGATACATACATATATATATATATATATATATATATATATATATATATATATATATATATATATATATATATATGACTGCTACTGCTGATGCAAAAGGTCTTCTATGAATTGAGCACTCTGATTCACTGGCGTGTTTACTCTAAAAATAAATACGTAAAAATTCACCTTCCTCTCTACCGGGAGCTGATAGGCCAGGGGAAAAATCTTCAACTGTTGGGTTTCGATCCTGGCTTGAGTCAATCGGATGTCTAGCCACTCTAATGAGTTGTGATACAGCGAAAGAGTCTGTCTGTGGATCACATACACACACATACGCACACACACACATACTCACACACACACAAACACACACACACACACACACACACACACACACATATATATATATATATATATATATATATATATATATATATATATATAAATAAAGTTTTCATAATTTACCCATTAACTGATTGAGATAATAAACGTGAAACTATCAAATATTCTCTAAAATGAATGGAATGTCATTAATCTGAAAAAATATCGTCCTTTGGAATCAAGAATGTATTAAAATAACAACGCCGATCATTATATGATGGTAGCACTACACCTATAATGATTTTGGGTGTATTTAGCAGATCACTATTGAAAGTGAAATTTTTTTTGACAGGTGCGACATACACAGATCATGTATTAGACCGTCTACACTCATTTATGTTAATTAGAGTTACTGCTGGTGAACAGTTTGTTTGAACAAAGCATCACAACTGCGTGTGATACAAAACTCTTTTCAGAGATACTCGTCTGACTTTCATTTTCTTCATTTGTCCTTGAGCTCGTCTGATTTAAACCCCATTGAGCATATAAAGGATATATTGTAGATCTCTCTAAATCCCCTGCAACCACATTTAGAAAACACAAATCAATTATAGGCAGACCTGGAAGGTAGCTGGATAGATATACTTCCGCAGTTTATTCAAAACCTCGTAGTCTCCATGCCGTGTTACGTAGCCGCCGTTATTCAAGCGAAAAGAAGAGCTACACGTTAAGTGGTTGTCACGTTGCTTTATAAAATAAAAATGTACAAAAATACAAATTCTGAACTTCGTTATGGGTATAATCTGACATAGCTAAAAAACATTTTTAATGAATGACTTGGATGAGGAATTATCCTTATTTGCATTATTTGCAAATTGACAGATACCCGAAAAGGGCCGGAGAGCAGAACGACAGAGACGTTGTGATCGTAGTAACAAAGGTAAGGATATTAGTCCGACAGCAAAGGGTGTAAATTAGAGATTCTTTTCTTAATTTTAAGGCAACATAAATTATAGTGACATGTGAATCACCCTATAGTTTGCGAGTTTCTTAAAAACTCAAGAACTGCCCCGGATATTAACAAGGAAACCATGACGGGATGCCGTCTGATCTCAGACAAAGATAAAACAGCAAAAAGCTGTTACACTCATAGTTAACCTTGATTGAGATCATTTCTATCAACTAAAAACATTCAAGTTTTGAACCTTCAAATATGAAAGCGCTCTATTGCCTGGAGAAAATATTCTCACTCTTTCTCTCTTAGGCTGTCCGTCATTTCTGATGACGACGCTGCCCATCCATCTTCGTCCGTCTTCTGCAGCCCGATCCGCGGACGACAAGCTCTCGGGCACAGGTGGCAGGGGAACATACCCGGTGCGGAATTGGCAGGCTGCAGATGACGCTGGCGTCGCTTCCCCTCGAGCATTCCTCGTCTCTCCTCCTCGAAGTGCGCCACTCGGTGGGACAGAGATTCCGACCCTGAAAGATAATCAATCCAGATAAATACATGAAGTAATCAATCCAGATAAATACATGAAGTAATAAACAAATTAAAATTTGTTCCCGACAAAATAATATTTAGTACAAACTACAACAATCAACCCCAAAATTGAACAAATAGCTTTAATTATCTTTCCAAACAAAAACAAAACTATTAAATAAGCTATATAAACAAATTTTTACTACGTTAATAAAAATACCGATCAAAATAAAAAAAATAATAAAAAATAAATAAATAAATATATAAGATAAGAAATAAAAATAATACTAAAAATAAATAATAAAAAATATATAAAAACAAGCAAAATAATTTAACCCAAATAAATAAATAAACAAATAAACGACTTCCGGTAAAATAACCGCCAAAATAGACTACCCACAATGCACCACTGGCTCGTATATATAAATAGCCGAGAAAAATAACATCACTCGTGGCCTGACGATTGCATCTAGCATGAAACAGACTGTCGCCTCTAAGTGTTGACTTGTATGTTCACTTTTATATTTACACACGTTCTATCTCTGATATTGAGCACTTTATCCCATAAATATATAACATTTTAAGACTGTATTTCTTCATATATATATATATATATATATATATATATATATATATATATATATATAAATGCCCAAGAGGATAGAATTCAGGTAGAACTCAGAACTGAATGTCCAGGACAGAGTAAGAATAACCCTTAGCTGGGGAATTTGTAGATCTGATGATTTGGATCGTGATTACGATTCAAATGTAATAAATTATAACTATGAAATATTAGTATTGAGCTAAAATCCAGAGAGCTCAATGTAAATCAGAGCTATTAATTTAAATAAAAATAAAAATACACCACTTTAAGGTTCCATGTAATATATTATTTCACCACAGCCCTTTTAAAGGACTGAGGATCATTAGACAAAGGTTGAAACGAAAAATGAAAAGAAATTTACACATTTTTGACGGGTACTACTAAGCAGATGTAAATTCACGAAGTGAGGGAGTGAGAGTGGAGAGAGTCATGATTGAGTTAGATGTAAAATTTATATTCTCTCAAATTTAAATTGTTTTGAGGAAGTCATTAACTTAACGGAAGTTATATATTGATAAAGTAAAGTCTGATGATCCGCAGTCCTTTAAAATTGCTGTGGTGAAATAATTTATTACATGGAACCTTAAAGTGGTCTGTTTATATATATATATATATATATATATATATATATATATATATATATATATATATATATATATATATATATATATATATATTTCGTATAGAAAACGTTAACATTTCCCTTCATCTCTGACTGATTTCAAATCCCTCGGGTTTCGATCCTGGCTTGAAGCAATCGGACGTCTAGCCACACTGAAGAGCTGTGATACAGCGAAACAGTCTATCTGTGGATGACAGTATATGCTCTCAGGAAATCCGGTTGAGCTCTCGAGAGAAAGGGGATTTTCAAAACAGTGGCTCCTACTGCTATTAATGCATTACTCTTCAAGTACGAATTGAGTTCTTCAGGCCGGTAGCGTATTTCGTATAGAAATTTCCCTTCCTCTCTACCGTGTGACAATGACCTAGGTGTAGGATCTTTGACTGATGTTAGGATCGGATGTCTAACCCCACTGAGGAGCTGTGATACATCGAAACTGTCTGCGGATGACTATATATATATATATATATATATATATATATATATATATATATATATATATATATATATTAAGACATTTTTATGTTTATACATTCTTTTTATAGATACAAATATTTAAATAAATGTTCTGTTTATAATAAACGGTATTAATAACATTTATCGGCCTGAATGTCCGAGAAATATTCATAGGAAAATATTCGTCCTCCGACAGGAATCGAACCTGTCTCCTATACGGAACCGTCATATAGCCCGACGTGCCTTAATCGTTTGAGCCACACAGGATCGTGGGTTAGCAAGGTCGATTTTACTGTCTTTAAACTACAATCATTCATGAATCTTTCACGTACATTCATATCTGCTCAAAGCGTATCCAAATGTAAACAAATGAAGTCACATGAAATGGGCAAAGTCCGACAATTATTTTAAGACATTTTTATGTTTGCATGTTCTTCGTCCCTTGTTGATAGTCTTGTACTTTAGTTCTTCCCCCCACCCCAGATATTTTTTATTTATGCGTTCTCAGGTGGATCCCGAAAACACAGGGATCACAGCTTCTGGCTAATGAAAGCGCTTCGTAGTGTCCATTGTTGATATTCTTCTACTTTAGTTCTTCCCCCCACTAGATATTTCTCTTTATTTATTTTCCCTAGATAGATAGAGATAGAAATAGTTACAGAGATAGATAGATATAGAAATAGATATAAGTATAGATAGAGGTAGAGATAAATATAGATCGATATAGAGAGATAGATATAGATATTTCTTTTTTAAGCATTTCATTCCAAGCAAGGCGGGAAGCCACTACCACGCAAGGGGTTACAGAGGATTTGGAGCGAGAGCAGATAGGAGTATTAGAGGAAAGGATGAGGAGAAGTATAGTGGATAGATCAAGGCAACTGGAGATGTCGATTGACATTACATTTGAATAGTTGCAGATGATAGCTATCATGGAAACAGGAATAGGGAAGTGAGTTCCACAGGCGAGATATGAAGCTATTGGAGTAGAAGAGACGGCTACATTTAACAGTTTCAACAGTGAAAGGGTGAGAGCGAGATGCCAGCCTCGTAGGACGCTTGAATTCATGAAGTCTGGGAACCAGCGAAAGCAGTTCATCGGAGCAATTACCATGAAAGTATTTGTAAATAAAGACAGAGAGAGGCGACGGCGCGTCTGTGAGAGAGCGACTGCAGACGAGATGCCAGATCAGGGCCAGCTAGATTGCATATCCGTCTCTGGATTTTATCAAGAACCCCGAAGCAAACAGAAGGGGCTCCTAACCATATATGGCAGCAATACTCCATGCAAGGGCGAATGGTCGATTTGTAGATTTGAAGGATCGATTCCGGGGAGAAAAATTTCCTGGCGCTGCACAGGGAGCAAACTTTCCTTGCGGTGGACGAAGCAATCGACTCAATGTATTTGTTCCATCTCAGGTTAGCAGACAACGTGAGACTGAGCAGCCGCAGAGAGGTGCTCTCGAGAAGTTGAGCGTCAGACATTCTAATGGGGGGGGGGGGGGCAGGGAAGGATCTCTGTAGTGATTAATAGAGAGCAGTTTTGTTTTTGAGGCGTTAAAGTTAACCAGCCAATTCCTGCCCCAGTTCACAACCGTTTGTAGGTTCTTTTCGAGACGAACGGCCAGGTTAGTTTTGTCAGCGACACTAGATTTGTTTTTGAGGCAGGAGTAAATTGTAGTGTCGTCCGCGTAGATGCCTACTTGGGAATCTATGGCGTCAGGATATATAGAGATATAGATAGATATAAATCGAGGTATAGTGCTAAAGATAGAGATAGATCGAGAGAGAGGTGGTGGGACAGGCTATTTAGGCGTTCTCAGGTGGATCCCGAAAACACAGGGATCACACCCTCTGGCTAATGAAAGCGCTTCGTAGTGTCCATTGTTGATACTCTTGTACTTTAGTTCTCCCTCCACCCAGATATTTTTATTTATTTATTTTCTCTCGTTCCGTTAAATGATAGGATATCGTGAAAGCAACGTTTCCTTTATCTAAGTTGTAATTATCGAATCTCAGATTGAAAGAAACGTGGCTGAGAAAACAGATAAAACTGACATGAGATCTTGACACACCCTCCACCGCTTCATGATTAAAAAAACAAATAACAAAAAACAGCAACCAAACGCTTTCTAACCAAGATAATCGGCTTTGTTTTATTTTGTCGCAACTTCTTGTTCATCTCAGATCGTGTCTATCTGAAATGTTTGTGTGCAAATATATTTATGAGTAATAATGCAAGACTCTTCGGTAAATCGAATCGAGTTCTCTCAGTCAATGTGTGTTTATCTAAAAATAAATACGCTTAAATTCATCTTCATCCCTGACGTGCGCCAGCGGCTTAGTGGGTAGAATCTCCGACTGACGCCAATTCAGTCGGGTTTCTAGCTAGAGGCAACCGGACGTCTATCTGCACTAATGAGCTGTGATATAGCGAAACAGTCTGTTTGTGGGTGACAATAACTGTAACATCTCTGTTTATATACATAAAACTGAGGATGTCTGTCTGTGTGATACCTTTTCACTCGAGATCCATCCAACCGATTTTGACCAAACTTGGCATATACATTGTAAAATGTAAGAGATAGGTTCCTAGCGTGAAAAATATCGATGATTTTTAAAAAATCAGTAATCGATAAAGCCAATCAAAAATTGATAAATTCAACTTTTTTCATCCGATATGCGGTATTTAGGTCACTTACATCATGACGAGCTCAGCGATACATCATTTTTATTTCGAAGCCACTGCGTTTTGTGAGAACTCGTGAAAAACTATAAATCGATTTCAACACAAATTTTAAACTAAAAAGTCCGTCAATTTTCAATCAATCTAATACAAACTTTACTCAATTGTAGCCAACAATAAGTTGATTGTTTAACAATAATTTAACTTGATAACTGAGTCCTAAAATAACGAAAAATGGCGATTTTTACTGGTTTCTTATTTTTCGTTGATCTTTCAACAAATTTTCATCAAACTTAACAATTGCTTTTTAAATGTATTCTCTTTTGCATCCCTGGTAGCACACTGACAAATTGAATTTCAAAAACTCCATCGTAATTGTTGTCTGAAGTGGGTCTTCATGTTGCCTGTTTTACTCCTTCATGTCCTCGTCTAACTTCGATTGAATAAATACAGACTACTTCTGTTATATCAATAACTGCATTAATTCAAAATGTTTTTTAATGAAATTACTTTGCAGTAATTGAAGAAGATAGACTCTGTTACATTTAAACATAATGCTGTTTTTTTCTCCATTCTAATTGAACGCTTTTTCTGATCGACCAGCTGGGTTTGGCTGCTAGTTAGAGTCAAATCTTTTATTGATATTTAGTCATATAAAAACCTGAATAATGATACTTGTGCATTTGGGAATCAATCCCCCTCTTGTTAAAGGCGACTGACAATTTACTTGCGATTAAGATTTTTATTCAATTTTCTTGTGTGAGTGTAAGAGTTTTCTTTTTTGAACATAAAGTGGATATAAACTGTCCAAATATTTTGAATATCGCTTTCGATTGTTTTATTAGCCATTATCAAATAGTTTTTTTTATTTTTAATTGGATATGTATATGTTTATGTATGTGTATCTATAGTAATGGGAATGTTTTTTTTAATTTCCCAACTACGGTCAGCAGACTGTGGCAGTGTTCATGGTTGATATTATTGAATGTTTGGCCCAGTCGGCTAGAACTAGAAAATTAAATTAATTATAAAAAACTAACATCACGGTCAGCAATATCAAAAACTAACCTGCAAGATGTAAATTACAGAGGACCAATATTGTTTATGAATTTAAATGTTCCTTAAGGAACCTGTTCAAATTTAAGACTAAACGTTATCTTTCCTACATATCCTCATAAAATGCGCCTCTGATCTCTAACCCTTTCCGCTTACACAATAAATTCCTTCCTTTGCAAGGGTTCTCTCATCTTCATTCCTTTCATATTCCATTGGTAAAGAGGAAGTTTCACCGAGACAGTTTCTTTCCAAGAGCTGTTACTTTGTGTAACAGACTCCCGAGTGGATGTCTTATCTAGCATCTTAATCTCTTCAAGTCTACATCTCATAATATGCACTCCTTCCTTCCTTCCTTTCTTCCTTCCTTCCTTCCTTCCTTCCTTTACAACGAGGGCATTTATTAACACTCGACCTTGAGGGGCTCTTGTGATTTGTATTGAGTAAATAATAGTATTAAAAAACATCACCAACACAGTATTTTTAGCATAAAATTAAAAAGAAAATTACAAAAAAAAAAAAAAAATTAGATAAAATTACATTTTTTATCTGTCTATATTTCTGAGATGAGGTATTGTAATTATTTATATTATTTACATTGTTCGGAATGTTTTCCTCAACTTTGTTGCCATATTCACGACCGTTGTACGCTCCGGCCTTCTTCAGGTGATTGAAATTTCGAACCGAACCATTTATTTCATAAACCGGGGTAGATTCTTCTAGTTCCACGTGTCATAACTTTTGATATCTCAGTTTCAATTAATTGCCTTTAACTCAACTCTCTAAGTTTTTGTTCACCTCTGCTGTGGACAGGTATTGAACTCACAACTGTTTGGGTCAAATAACTAGATTACTTCAACCAACGTTTTTATCCATGTGTCTTTGATGAAATAAAGGGTTCCGATTTTTATAAAAATAAAGAATCTTGAAGAGAATAATATCCAAAATGTGGTACATGAAGGCATCAATCATCCCTGTTGTGGTTAGAAGCCTTGGTTTGAACCCTGTTGTGTTTAGAACCCTTGGTCTGAACCCTGTTGTGGTTAGAACCCTTGGTTTGAACCCTGTTGTGTTTAGAACCCTTGGTCTGAACCCTGTTGTGGTTAGAAAGCCTTGGTTTGAACCCTGTTGTGGTTAGAAGCCTTGGTTTGAACCCTGTTGTGGTTAGAACCCTTGGTTTGAACCCTGTTGTGTTTAGAACCCTTGGTCTGAACCCTGTTGTGGTTAGAAAGCCTTGGTTTGAACCCTGTTGTGGTTAGAAGCCTTGGTTTGAACCCTGTTGTGGTTAGAACCCTTGGTTTGAACCCTGTTGTGTTTAGAACCCTTGGTCTGAACCCTGTTGTGGTTAGAAAGCCTTGGTTTGAACCCTGTTGTGGTTAGAAGCCTTGGTTTGAACCCTGTTGTGGTTAGAACCCTTGGTTTGAACCCTGTTGTGTTTAGAACCCTTGGTCTGAACCCTGTTGTGGTTAGAAAGCCTTGGTTTGAACCCTGTTGTGGTTAGAACCCTTGGTTTGAACCCTGTTGTGTTTAGAACCCTTGGTCTGAACCCTGTTGTGGTTAGAAAGCCTTGGTTTGAACCCTGTTGTGGTTAGAACCCTTGGTCTGAACCCTGTTGTGGTTAGAAAGCCTTGGTTTGAACCCTGTTGTGGTTAGAAGCCTTGGTTTGAACCCTGTTATGGTTAGAACCCTTGGTTTGAACCCTGTTGTGTTTAGAACCCTTGGTCTGAACCCTGTTGTGGTTAGAAGCCTTGGTTTGAACCCTGTTGTGGTTAGAACCCTTGGTCTGAACCCTGTTGTGGTTAGAAAGCCTTGGTTTGAACCCTGTTGTGGTTAGAACCCTTGGTCTGAACCCTGTTGTGGTTAGAAAGCCTTGGTTTGAACCCTGTTGTGGTTAGAAGCCTTGGTTTGAACCCTGTTGTGGTTAGAACCCTTGGTTTGAACCCTGTTGTGTTTAGAACCCTTGGTCTGAACCCTGTTGTGGTTAGAAGCCTTGGTTTGAACCCTGTTGTGGTTAGAACCCTTGGTCTGAACCCTGTTGTGGTTAGAAGCCTTGGTTTGAACCCTGTTGTGGTTAGAAAGCCTTGGTTTGAACCTTGTTCTGGTTAGAACCCTTGGTTTGGATCCTGTTGTGGTTAGAAAGCCTTGGTTTGAACCCTGTTGTGGTTAGAAGCTTTGGTTTGAACACTGTTGTGGTTAGAACCCTTGGTTTGAACCCTGTTGGGGTTAGAAAGCCTTGGCTTGAATACCGTTGTGGTTAGAAGCCTTGGTTTGAACCCTGTTGTGGTTAGAACCCTTGGTTTGAACCCTGTTGTGGTTAGAAAGCCTTGGTTTGAACCCTGTTGTGGTTAGAAACCTTGGTTTGAACACTGTTATGGTTAGACGCCTTGGTTTGAACACTGTTGTTGGTAGAACACTTGGTTTGAACCCTGTTGTGGTTAGAAGCCTTGGTTTGAACACTGTTGTGGGTAGAACCCTTGGTTTGAGCCCTATTGTGGTTAGAAGCCTTGGTTTGATTGGAAAAGATTCTGATGGACTCATTGACGGGATCTTTAGTAGTTCGTGCCTACAAAAATATTTTTCTCATATGTACAGCTCACACCGTACTAAGCGGGTTATCAATGTAAAATGTGTGTGCTCTGAGGTTAAAAAATATTTAATGAAAATGTCATGATGCTATTTCTGACCTTTGATCTCTGATTGGAACCCGGAGGGAAATGAGTACACGAAAAAATAAAAGGTAATAATAATAATAATACTTAAGAGAAGAGAGCGGTTTAAAAAATAAAATAAAATAAAATAAATTTATGCCGCCAACGTATTTACATGATCTCATATTGCAACTTTGTTGTTATTTCTATAATGGATACAATATGGGAACCAGTAATAAGGAGTGCCAGAGAAAAGCGATAATAACAACAAAGTTGCAATATGAGCTCTGGTAAATACATGCAATGATAACAGCAAAAATTGAAATATGAGCACTGGTAAAAAAATAGTTGCTGAAGACATTAGGTTTATAATACCCAGAAATTCATACACAGATGTCCCAAGGACACATGGCACAGTGAATAAAGGCATTGGTTAGATCCAGTGACAGGACCCAAAGAGTGTGAGTTCAATATCCGGTTAAGGCAGTGGAGAACTTTCAGAGGGAAACATTAAAAGGAGATAACTGATAACTGACATCCATTAAACATGGCACGTGCAACCAGTGAGCGAAATAAAGGGTTCAGTTCGACATTCCAACCACCTGAAGAAGGCCGGATCGTACAACGGCCGAAACGTTGTAATAAATATGGCGACAAAAATGAGGACAATAGTCCGAATAATGTAAATAATGTTTTTCAGAATGTGCACCTTAAGATGTTTGTCGAAATTACAGAGGTTAGTAATAAGATGTTCTGTAAGCTCCGTTGATGTCACAATGTTGTGTCTGACTCCATTGAATCTTTGATTTCATTTTTCCGTTGGGCAACCCGCACAAATCAAGTCACATTTGGTACATTAGGCGGAGTATTGTAAATGGGAATCAGTACAATTGCCACACTCTGTAGAAATCGTGAAAAATTCTTTTTGTTCACTGGAAAATGTGATGATACCATTTCTGACCTTAGGTCTCTGGGTGGGACCCAGAAAGAAATGAGTATACACCAGAAATCAAAAGAAATATAAAAATAAAAATAATAATAATAATCTATCACCTACTCTACATGGATGAGCTCAAACTCTTTGCCAAAGACGACAATGAGTTGAAGGGCCTCCTCAATATTGTAAAATACTTCAGTGACGATATAGGTATGAACTTCGGATTAGATAAATGTGCAAAAGTTACATTCAAGAAAGGTAGAATTACAGAAGCACCCTTAATAGATTTAGATTTTGTCACAAAGATTAGGGAACTGGAGCATGATGAAGCTTATAAGTACCTAGGAATTAGCGAAGGAGATGGCATACAACACCCCCAAATGAAGGAGAAGGTAAGAAAGGAGTACTACAGGCGTGTACGACTGGTACTAAATACCGAGCTAAACTCAAAAAACGGAATATCAGCCATAAACACCTTGGCTGTCCCTGTGGTGCATTACAGCTTTAATGTCCTTAACTGGACCATAGCTGAAATTAAGCGAATGGACGCCCAAACGAGAAAGCTCCTCACTTGCTACCGCATGCATCATCCCAAAGCTGATGTTGATCGCCTGTATGTGCCCAGATCCGAAGGAGGCAGGGGATTAGTTCAACTAGAACTGTCCTACAAAACTACAACAATTGGCCTCCAAAGATACCTGGAAACTACAGAAGACTGGATGATGATATGTGTCAAGGAACATGAAAGTAGTAAGCGTCTTTACTCCGTAATAAAGGAAGCCAACAAATTCAAAATGAAGTTTCAAATGGGCGCAGAAATACAAGTACAACATGGTAAACCGGCTGAAGCTGCAAAATACTTAAAAAAGAAAGCAAAGACAGATGCAACCGACCAGATACAGAAACAATGGCAAGATAAACCGCTTCATGGCCAATACCCTGCCCGTACCCAACAAGCTGACGTAGACAAAAACCGTACCCATCAGTGGCTACGTAGTGCAGGGTTGAAAGCTGAAACTGGAGGTTTTATCCTTGCTGCACAGGACCAATGCTTGTTAACTAGGAATTATAAAGCACATGTACTAAAATACTGTGTTAGCCCAAAATGCAGATTCTGTGATAAATATCCAGAAACCATTGATCATCTTGTATCAGGTTGTACGATATTGGCACCCACTGAATATAAAAACCGGCATGACAGATTGGGCCAATATCTGCACTGGAAAATTTGCAACTTCTACGGGAAGGAAACTGGTACAAACACCACCCAGACCCAGTTACGGAGATAGGACCTGTTACAATTCTATGGGACTACACAATACACACTGACAGAACACTCAAAGCCAACCGCCCAGACATTGTTATTAAAGACCACAAACAAAAAAATGCTTCTATATTGATATGGCAGTCCCTGCAGACTGCAATGTATCTTTGAAGATATTCGAAAAACTGTCAAAATACAAGGACCTTGAAATAGAATTCTCAAAAATGTGGCACATGGGAACATCAACAATCCCTGTTGTAGTTGGAGCCCTTGGACTGGTTGGAAAAGATTCCAGTAGGCTGATTGAAGGGATTCCTGGAAGTCCATGCCTCAAAGAGATACAAAAAATTGTTCTGACAAGTACAGCCCACACTTTACGAAGGGCTTTATCTAGGTAATATTTTTTTTTTCAGTGGAAAGTGTCATGATACCGTTTCTAACATTAGGTCCCTGGGCGGGACCCGGAAAGAAATGTGTAAACGCCAGGTACCAAAGAAAATAAAAACAATAATAATAATAATGAGAAATGGTAATAAAAGAACACGATTAAAAAATATATATGATGATGATTTTAGAGATCATAGTATGCAGGAAAGCAAGAAACCGAAAAGGTTCTACAGGAGACAAATGAGAGAGAAGAAACTATTATAATAGAACAGCGGACAGGGTTTTACTCTTTTACGAGTGTCTTCAGGAGTACAACGATGCGAAATTCCAATGTTGTTTGGAGTGAGGACGCTTACATTTGTTAAAATTTGTCTGATGTTTTTATTTATTTTGAAAGAAAAGATCGGCGGGTTGGGAAAAATCTATAAAATACTTTTACTTTTGCGTATTGTGTTCATAGCTGACGTGTAGTATTTTCGATTTAAATATACATTTCTCGAGTTTGAATTAATATAATTTTTAATAGCAATTGTTCTAATGAGCTCCCCACTCTGATATCTTGAGTTCATAAATTTAAGCCTAGTACTAAATTGGCCGCTAGGTTTCATTATTTTACTGTTGAAATCGCTAGATGTAACCGCAAGTTCTATTATAATAGTTTCTTCTCGTTTGTCTCCTGTGGAACTTTTCCGGTTTCTTGCTTTCTTGCCTACTATGATCTTTAAAATCGTCATCATATATCTTTTTTAATCGTGTTCTTTTATGACCATTTCTCATTATTATTATTATTATTATTATTATTATTATTATTATTATTATTATTATTATTATTAAGATCCAGAGACGGATATGCAATGTAATTGGCCCTGATCTGTCATTTCGTCTGCGGTCGCTCTCTCACAGACGCGCCGTTGCCTCGCTCTGTCTTTTTTTACAAATACTTTCACGGTAATTGCTCCGATGAGCTGCTTTCGCTGGTTCCCAGGCCTCATGAATTTAAGCGTCCTACGAGGCTGGCATCCCGTTCCCACCCCTTCACCGTTGAAACTGTTAGATGTAGACGTCTCTTCTACTCCAATAGCTTCATGACTCGCACATCTCGCCTGTGGAACTCCCTTCCTTATTCCTGTTTCCCTGACAAATATAATCTCCAACTATTTAAGTGTAACGTCAATCGACATCTCAAGTTGCCTTGATCTATCCACTTCCCTTCTCCACAGCCTTTCCCCTATCATTCCTATCTGCTCTCGCTCCGAATCTTCTGTAACCCCCTTGCCTTGATCGATCCACTATCTTTCTCCACAATCCTCTCCTTTACCACTCCTATCTGCTCTTCCTCCAAAACTTCTGTAACCCCTTGCGTGCTAGTGGCTTCCAGCCTTGCTTGGGGTGAAAAGCTTAAAAAAAATTCTTTTGATTTCTGGTGTATACTCATTTCTTTCTGGGTCCCAACCAGAGACCTAAGGTCAGAAATGGTATCATCACATTTTCCACTGAACAAATTTTTGCACGGACCACTAGTGGTCCGTGGACCACCGGTTTGCGACCACTGCTTTAAAGCACAATGTAGAGGAAAAACTGATCGTTAACCTTAGAGAATCTTTAAGAATTGATACATTCTTCAAAAGATATCCTTAACAGGGCATTACATGAGCTTAAAGAATAAAGTCTGTGAAAAGAAACGAAAACAGTTTCGATACACGTTTCATGTTAAACTCGGACTATGATATTCATTGATTTTATTCAGTCACAAAACCTTATGACATTTTTACAAAAACGTAACTATTCGCTGGTCAGTTATGTTAATCTCTATTCGATATTCTTGCAAAAATAATTGATTCTTAAAGCGTTTAACAGGATTTAATCAAGCATAATTCAGACAAATGAATGCCATATTTCTCGCTATAAAAATCTTAGTTTACGCGAAGGAATATTAAAGTCTCAAGCCGTTCCAGTATATTTCGGCCAATAAATTCCTAAATAAAGCCAATCCCGCTGAGATTAATTTATCGTCTGCTCATTTCTCAGCGAATTGCTATTCATCTTCTGATTGAAGTCTATGTTTTCCAAAGCTTTTCTTCAAAGCCTCAGAAGACAGAAGTGGAGATTTCTAATTCAATCAAAGTTAATTTTAATTCTATTCAATCTGTTCGAAGATAGTCGTGTGATTGGACGAGAAACGCC
The DNA here is from genome assembly GCA_964036315.1 of Acanthosepion esculentum. NCBI lineage: Eukaryota > Metazoa > Mollusca > Cephalopoda > Sepiida > Sepiidae > Acanthosepion > Acanthosepion esculentum. The sequence continues at coordinate 96,965,792 of OZ038496.1, read as the reverse complement.
ACGCCCTCCTCAACGGGATTAATGCAACGGCTGACGTTGTTAGCTTGGCAGATGTTCAGAATCGAATTAAGCTTTTGAAGACGAAGCAAATAGCATTGGGATTATTTTCGACAGAAATAAATGCTTCTTCTATGACGAATTATAAAAGGCACACGAATAAGAAAACGTATGCCCGATTACACACACGCACACACACACACACACACACACGCACATGCACACACTTTTACATATACGCATACACGCAAACATATACAGAAAAACGTATACACATACGCATACACGCAAACATATACAGAAAAACGTATACATATACGCATACACGCAAACATATACAGAAAAACGTATACATATACGCATACACGCAAACATATACAGAAAAACGTATACATATACGCATACACGCAAACATATACAGAAAAACGTATACATATACGCATACACGCAAACATATACAGAAAAACGTATACATATACACATACACGCAAACATATACAGAAAAACGTATACATATACGCATACACGCAAACATATACAGAAAAACGTATACATATATGCATAAACGCAAACATATACATAAAAACGAATACATATACGCATACACGCAAACATATACAGAAAAACGAATACACATACACAGACACGCAAACATATAGAAAAACGTATACATATACGCATACACGCAAACATATACACAAAAACGTATACATATACCCGCAAACATATACATAAAAACGTATACATATACGTATACACGCAAACATATACAGAAAAACGTATACATATAGGCACACACGCAAACATATACAGAAAAACGTATACACATACGCATACACGCAAACATATACAGAAAAACGCATTCACGCAAAACGAAATGAGAGCTGAAAAGTTCTCGGCCCGACCAAGAAGGGTTTCTAAAATAAATTCTGATTCACGAGACATTGCTGGATATGGGCAGTGGAACGAGAACAATCTACCTCCGTAGATTAAATAAAGGGCCCAGTCCGAAATACCATTAAATTTACACGAAAAATACCGTTAAATTTACACGAATCGACTGATGAATGTCGGAGGGCAGAACGACCGAAACGTGATAAAAACAGCAAAATGGGGAAAATAGTCCGCGTGTAAATAATGTAAATAACTGATAATCCCTCATTGCAGGAATTCAGCTAGAAATAAATTCTGATCTTTGGTCAGATACTGAGAAGTGTATCGGATACACATACACACATGCAGACGCACGCGCATGCGCATGTAATCACAAATAAATACAGACAAATTCACACATGTACACAAATACCAGCATAAACATATACTCACGAGCACATGGAACTAAACATAGAAAGAAGTAATTGAATACGAAACATCACCCCCTCACACCTCAATGGCGGACACAGGTATACAAGAGTTGTCTGAAAAGTTCACAGGCTGATTATGAAGGAGTGATGCTAGAGAAGTTGAGCGTCAGACATTCTAATGGGGGACAGGGAAGGATATCTGTGGTGATTAATAGAGAGCAGTTTTGTTTTTGAGGCGTTAAGGATATATAGAGATATAGATAGATATAAATCGAGGTATAGTGCTAAAGATAGAGATAGATCGAGAGAGATGTAGTGGGACAGGCTATTTATACGTTCTCAGGTGGATCCCGAAAACACAGGGATCACACCCTCTGGCTAATGAAAGCGCTTCGTAGTGTCCATTGTTGATACTCTTGTACTTTAGTTCTCCTCCCACCCAGATATTTTTATTTGTTTATTTTCTCTCGTTCTGTTAAATGACAGGCTATCGTGAATGCAACGTTTCCTTCATCTAAATTGTAATTATCGAATCTCAGATTGAAAGAAACGTGGCTGAGAAAACAGATAAAACTGACATGAGATCTTGACACACACTCCACCGCTTCATGATTAAAAAAAAAACAAATAACAAAACCAACAACCAAACGCTTTCCAACCAAGATAATTGGCTTTGTTTTATTTTGTCGCAACTTCTTGTCCATCTCAGATCGTGTCTATCTGAAATGTTTGTGTGCAAATATATTTATGAGTAATAATGCAAGACTCTTCGGTAAATCGAATCGAGTTCTCTCAGTCAATGTGTGTTTATCTAAAAATAAATACGCTTAAATTCATCTTCATTAATGCGCTGTGATATAGCGAAACAGTCTGTTTATGGGAGACAATAACTGTAACATCTCTGAAATTTGGCATGGATTCATTTGAAGTCTTCTTATTAATAAATGAATTGTTTATTTCCAGACACCTGGCATCTGACTGCCGAGAGAAGACCTCAAAAGTAACTAGTAGAGACTCCTCTTGACAAAATTTAGCATCCTATCTGCAGAAAAGGGGTTTAGCTTCCAAAGACATGCATACTGATATGGTTGCTACATTAGCGGATGTTGCCACAGATTTATCATCAGTGCAAAAGTGGGCAGATGAATTTAGGATAGGAAGGGAGAGTCTTGAAAATAACCCAAGGTCTGGACGTCCTTATTTGGCCCTAGCTGGCTACCATCTGCTCCCTAACGTGAAAAAACACTTGACTTCTGTTGATGACCAACAGGACGAAGGCTTCTTCAGCAATGGGATCCAAGAACTGCAACGCCGATGGAAGAAATGTGTCGACCACAGGGGGGATTATTTGAAAAATAAACCTAATTTGATGACATTTCTTGAAATTATCTTGGTCTGACTATGAACCTTTCAGTCGAGTCTCGTATATTACTGCAAGTAATTTTCTTTTTCTTCTGGCATCCTCTATATTTAAGGTTCTACTTGTGTAACATCAAACACCCATCCAGCAGAACTACTTTGTTCTGCTGTGGTCGCTGTCACAGCAATATATTTCTCCAAAAAGTATCGATACGGTGACTAAGTTCCAGGTGGGTGAGGCCAATGAGTGAGTAACTTTACTTGACTACAAGAAATAACAGGTACATAAACAAATTTATTTAATTCAGCAGCGAATCTCAACTGCAGAGATTGGACATTTAACAATTAAAATTTTCAGTTCAAAATCTAGCTAATATCTACATGTCATCTACGTCTTTTGACCGACCTTTATACACGCCATTGATATATATATATATATATATATATATATATATATATATATAGTTCACGAAAAACTAGGTAATCCGTATGGGTAGACCCAAGGAGGATAAAATTCAGAGAGCTCAATGTAAATCAGAGTTAATAATTTAAATCAAAAATAAAAATATACCACTTTAAGGTCCCATGGAACATTAAAGTGGTCTGTTTTTATTTTTATTTAAACACACACACACACACACACACACACACACACACACACATATATATATATCGATATATATATATATATCGATATATATATGAATATATACATGTATGTATATAAATGTGTATATAATTTTATATATATATATATATATATATATATATATATATATATATATATCAACGTCGTCGATGTAAAACAATTTGGGATCCGCCCGAAGTCAAAAATGAAAACGAAGAACTACGAAAGATTTTTTGCTGATTTGAAATAGATATACTTGAATTTTGACTCACTCGGGTCGACCCGTCTGTGCGAACGTGCTTTCGCTCGTCTGCTAGGAAGTGTACACGTGTAGGGATTCGTGACCATTTGTCCTTCGTTTTTTTTTCACTTTACACTAGCTCTTTAGGTTTTCTCTTTTTTCCTTCTTTTTTTTCTTATTTTCTTTCGACAGTTGCGATTTGTCGCGAATTGTTTCAATTTTCTAGACATGCTACCGATTTTAATTTTGGGGTGTTCTAGTTTTATTTATTTCTTTTTGTTACGGAAGTTGTACTTCGGTTTATTGATAAGTGCTATTAATGCTTAAATGATAAATATTATATATATATATATATATATATATATATATATATATATATATATATGATACTAATGATATTAATGTTTAAATGACAAATACTTATACATACATATATACACACGTATACATATCTATATGCATATATATACATATATACACATATACATACATGCACGCATATATTTAAGCTTACATTTTATTTTGGTTTTTATTTTGGTTTTTCGGTATCATAAGTATTAATTGTAGGAGGTTAGATTTCTAATTAAATATGTTTATTATTCTTCGAATTTATATGCATATGTCAGTATTTATACGCTTATGTATACGTAAACGTGTACATCTATGCACACACGAATATAGGTATACGTATGCACAGAAATAACATATAAACGTGCGTACGCAGGCACATGTACACTTATGTCTGGGATTTGTTATTAACATACTCGTGCTTAAACGGTGAAGTCATTTTTTTCTATTTTTCGTTTATTAATTATGGTTAGTTGGGTTAATAGAATTTGTCGTCCGGATACATATATATATATATATATATATATATATATATATATATATATATATATATATATATATATATATATATATATATGAAGAAATATAGTCTTAAAGTGTGGTATATTTATGGGATAAAGTGCTCAATATCAGAGATAGAGCGTGTGTAAATATAAAAGTAAACATAGAAGTCAACACTAAGAGGCGACAGTCTGTTTCATGCTAGGTGCAATCGTCAGGCCACGATTGGCCTGACGATTGCATCTAGCATGAAACAGACGGTCGCCTCTAAGTGTTGACTTCTATGTTCACTTTTATATATATATATATATATATATATATATATATATATATATATATATATATATATATATATATAGTCCACACTCACGCATGCTCCGCACGCATGCACACACGGAAATATATGTAATTGTTAAATAGTGTATATATATTAAAGAAAGTATTTGTTATATGTTATCGCTTATCGTTTATTTAATGTTTCATTTTTATTTAATAGTTAGTAGTTTATTTATTTTTGCCTTGGTGTTATATATTGCGGTATTAATTATGGGGCGTAGGTTTGTTAGTTTTTAGTGGTTGTGTGTGTGCATGTATATATTTATATGTATATGCATACACGCACGTATAGGTGTGTATGTTTAATATTTGTTTGTTTATTTATTTATCAATAAATTAAGTTTATATTGTTTCATAAATTTATTTATTTAAAGTTTACATTATATTTATTTCACATATATTCATTTGTTTATTTTTAATTAGTGCTTAAATTGCAAAGTAAGTATTTATTTATATGCCAAAATTTACCCATTTTTTAGATTTCTTATTTAAGACTTTATTTTGGTTTTTAAAACTAATTATACCTAACATTTTGTGTAAGCATAATTTACAATTTTTACTGTTAATAATGTATGTGGCAGCTCTCTTTATAATTTCCCATTTGATTTTTGTGGGGATATTGTTTTCCTTTTTGTCTCCATATGTATTTTGATAGGGTTGTATTGTTTGTGTATTTATTTCCTTTGAATGACATTTTTTGGTTATAATATTTTTCTTTAAAAGTTTTATTGTGGTTACTATGTAATTCTTTAGTCTGTGCTAATGTTATTAGTTACAATGGCCTTGTATATCATGTTATTGGTTAAACATTTATTGTTAAATAGGCAATTTTCTTTGTTTTAGCAGTTACATTTAATGGTATTATTTTGCTGCTTGGTATTCTTATTGTTGTGATTGTTATTGTTTTTTTTTTTGAGTATCTTTTATTATAGTTAGTTATTATTCTTTCCATGTTATCCATACAGCTGCAACTAATTTTTATTTTATTTTTGTTGATAAGTTTTGACAATTTACTGTTTTTAGGTAACTGTTTCTCAATTATTTCGAAGAATATTTCCCTATTTTTTTAATGTATTGTTGTGGGTGGGGGTTGAACTAAATTATATTTCTTTTTCTGTTGTTTTTGTTTGAAATGTTTTCGTTTTTGTATTCTAGTTTGTTTGAATATCCGAGGTTTTTAGGGCTGATTTTTATGCTTTTTATTTCCATTGAATATTGTTAGGCTAATAGAGTTTGTTGAAAATCTTTTACTTGTAGATATGTTTTAATACGTTAGTGGGTAGATGGGATTTTTGTTAATGTATATTGGGTTGTTGCATGGTTTTCTGTATGGTTTGGAAATTCCATTGTTTAGGTTGATTCATATATCTACGAAATTTACTATTTTTATATTGGATTTTATATATATTCAAATCCTAGGGTTTTGAATTTTTAAAATTATTACTTGTTTTATTTTTTCTGTAGTTCTGCCGTTGCAGTTTCTTAATATTAATAGACAGTCATCCCTGTATAGACCTATATCATTTTGTTAATAATATTTGTTAATTTATTGATTATGTATATGTCTATTAATAAGCACCATCAGAGCTACTCATTGTTACGTCAAAGTTATTATTATTATTATCATCTTTATTGTTGTCCATATTTTTTGTAGTATAATATTGATTTTCAGAAGTGTTTAATTCTATTTATGCCTCCATTGGGGATAGTCATATATTGTTTTGCCAAGTTCAATGCATTGTTTAGTGCATGCTCATTAATAGATGAGTAGAAGTTTTTTTTATGTCCGATTACGTGAAGGAACAGTTTTCTTTATAACTAATTACATTAAACCAACTGAATTTTGCTTTTGTATTTTCCATTGGTTTATGTTTTTATGTATAAATATTAGCGATCTTCATGTTGCTTTAAATCTGTTAGTATGAGTATTTATTTCGAGTTAAGGTTTCCATCATTTAATCTTGTTCAAATTCCAGATAAGGTTCTTATATCCGATTTCCAATGAAGCCCCTAGAAGTCATGTTTCCCTCCTCATGCGATATTACATTGCCTCTTCTGTCAACGTTGATGGAGAAGAAGGGCTACATTCTCAGCCCAAACAATGGCAACAAAGTGTTGTCAGACTCACTGAAACCTGAGAATAATCATATATATATATATATATATATATATATATATATATATATATATATATATGTATGTATATATATATATGTGTGTGTGTGTGTGTGTGTGTGTGTCTGTGTCTGTGTGTGTGTGTGTATTTAGACAGCAATCCTTCTTTCATGCACATTTCATTAAAAACGACTGACAAGGTGCTTTTATTTAGTTTTTGATATAATTTCTCGTGCGATCTAATGATGTTTTTCTTTTCGGATGATAAATTATATAAAAACTGTCCGAATGTTCTTTTTATCCGAGCGCTTTCGGCTATACATTTAGCCATTTTCAAGGATTATATTTCAACTGTTAGAATTAGAAATAGTTTGTTATATATATATATATATATATATATATATATATATATATGATAGTCACACACACACACACACTATATACATATATATATATATATATATATATATATATAATAGTCACACACACACAATATATATATATATATATATATATATATATATATATATATATATATATATATATATATATATATAGAGAGAGAGAGAGAGAGAGAGGTGAGACATTGGACTCAACGCTGCATGGTTATTTTAATGTGACCTCATTTTTAGGAGTTCAGCTTGTTCTGGAAACAAAAGATTAGAACTTCAAATCCACACACGAAAACATATTCATTCAGCGCTAACTGCAACCACATTATAGCAAAAATTACGAAATAAAATCCCATAACCTAATTCTTATGAACTTTATTTCCAATACCAATACAGAGAAGAAAAAACTAACGCTGTCTGTCTATTCCGTTTTTTTTCTATCTATCTATCTATCTATCTATCTATCTATCTATCTAGTAAAACTCTATCTAATGAAAATCTATATCTATCTATTGATATAGTAAAAATCTATATATATCAATTTATCTACATAGAGAAAATCAATATCTATCTATCTATCTATCTATTTAAATCTAGAAAAATATCTATCTATCTATCTATCTATCTATCTATCTATCTATCTATCTATCTATCTATCTATCTATCTATGTAATGAAAATCTATATTTATCTATCTATCGATATAGTAAAAATCTATATATATCAATGTATCTAGATAGAGAAAATCAATATCTGTATATCTATCTAATAAAAATATCTATCTATCTATCTATCTATCTATCTATCTATCTATCTATCTATTAAAAATATATCTAATGAAAATCTATATCTATCTATTGATATAGTAAAAATCTATATATATCAATTTATCTACATAGAGAAAATCAATATCTATCTATCTATCTATCTATTTAAATCTAGAAAAATATCTATCTATCTATCTATCTATCTATCTATGTAATGAAAATCTATATTTATCTATCTATCGATATAGTAAAAATCTATATATATCAATTTATCTAGATAGAGAAAATCAATATCTATATATCTATCTAATAAAAATATCTATCTATCTATCTATTTATCTATCTAGTAAAAATCTATCTAATGAAAATCTATATCTATCTATTGATATAGTAAAAATCTATATATATCAATTTATCTACATAGAGAAAATCAATATCTATCTATCTATCTATCTATCTATTTAAATCTAGAAAAATATCTATCTATCTATCTATCTATCTATCTATATATCTAATGAAAATCTATATTTATCTATCTATCGATATAGTAAAAATCTATATATATCAATTTATCTAGATAGAGAAAATCAATATCTATATATCTATCTAATAAAAATATCTATCCATCTATCTATCTATCTATCTAGTAAAAGACGATCTAATGAAAATCTATATCTATCTATTGATATATTAAAAATCTATATATATCAATTTATCTACATAGAAAAAATCAATATCTATCTATCTATCTAAATCTAGAAAAATATCTATCTATCTATCTATCTATCTATCTATCTATATATATCAATTTATCTAGATAGAGAAAATCAATATCTATATATCTATCTAATAAAAATATCTATCTATCTATCTATCTATCTATCTAGTAAAAATCTATCTAATGAAAATCTGTATCTATCTATTGATATAGTAAAAATCTATATATATCAATTTATCTACATAGAGAAAATCAATATCTATCTATCTATCTATTTAAATCTAGAAAAATATCTATCTATCTATCTATCTATCTATCTATCTATCTAGTGAATGTCTATATCTATCTAGATAGTGAACAACTATATCTATATATCTATCTATCTGCATAGTAAAAATTTATATCTATCTACATAATGGCAATCCATATCTGTCTACTTAGTGAAAATATATATGTATGTATGTATCTATCTATCTATCCATCTACTAAGTGAATATATATATGTATCTACTTAGGGAAATATCTAATTATCTTTGTATCTGCTTAGTAAAAATATTTATCTATCAATCTATCTATCTACTGAAAATCTATTTAGTAAAAATCTATATTTATCTATCGATATAGTAAAAATCTTTCTCTATATATATTAATTTATCTACATTGAGAAAGTTAGTATCTATCTATATTTCTATCTAGTAAAAATATCTATCTATCTATCTATCTATCTATCTATCTATCTATCTATCTGTTACAGTCTCAATCTATCTATCTATCTATAAATATAGTGAAAATATCTATATATCTATTGAGTGAAAATATTTATCTATATAGTGAAAGTCTACAATATATCTATCTACAAAGTGAAAAACTATATCTACATATCTATCTACATAGTGAAAACGTACATATATCCACATAATAAAAATCTATATCTATCTACATATGGAAAAGTATATCTATCTACTTAGTGAAAATATGTATGTATGTATGTATGTATCTATCTACTAAGTGAATATATCTATCTATGTATTTACTTAGTGAAAATATCTAATTATCTTTGCATCTGCTTAGTGAAAATATCTATCTATCTATCTATCTATCTCAGTCTGTTCATATCTATCTATCTATCTATCTATCTATCTATCTATCTATCTATCTATCTATCTATCTATCTATCTATCTATCTATCTATCTATCTATCCCAGTCTGTTCATATCTATCTATCTATCTATCTATCTATCTATCTATCTATCTATCTATCTATCTATCTATCTATCTATCTATCTCAGTCTGTTCATATCTATCTATCTATCTATCTATCTATCTATCTATCTATCTATCTATCCCAGTCTGTTCATATCTATCTATCTATCTATCTATCTATCTATCTATCTATCTATCTATCTATCTATCTATCTATCTATCTATATATCTATCTATCTATCTCAGTCTGTTCATATCTATCTATCTATCTATCTATCTATCTATCTATCTATCTATCTATCTATCTATCCCAGTCTGTTCATATCTATCTATCTATCTATCTATCTATCTATCTATCTATCTATCTATCTATATATCTATCTATCTATCTATCTATCTCAGTCTGTTCATATCTATCTATCTATCTATCTATCTATCTATCTATCTATCTATCTATCTATCTATCTATCCCAGTCTGTTCATATCTATCTATCTATCTATCTATCTATCTATCTATCTATCTATCTATCTATCTATCTATCTCAGTCTGTTCATATCTATCTATCTATCTATCTATCTATCTATCTATCTATCTATCTATCTATCTATCTATCTATCCCAGTCTGTTCATATCTATCTATCTATCTATCTATCTATCTATCTATCTATCTATCTATCTATCTCAGTCTGTTCATATCTATCTATCTATCTATCTATCTATCTATCTATCTATCTATCTATCTATCTATCTATCTATCTATCTATCTCAGTCTGTTCATATCTATCTATCTATCTATCTATCTATCTATCTATCTATCTATCTATCTATCTATCTATGTAGGACTGTATGGAAATGGTTCTGTCATTTAATATTAAAAAATATAGCCTACATTGGCTAAAATACCACGTGAACAACATTTGAACAAGTTAATAAGTTTGGGGAAAACGTATATTTATTCTTGCAATCACGAAGAAAAAGCTGAAAGTTCTGGGACCTACAACGATGAAGACAGGCTTGGAAAGATTAACACTCACTTGGCATTCTCAAGGCAAAAGGATCCGAGAGAAACATCAAATACGCGATTAATAACCGAAATTCGAATCGACAGTTTATCTAAATGGATGGAAAAGCAGCTGATTTGAGGGATGATAAACAGACATAAGTTTCTTAGAGCTGAAAGGGAGTGGAAGTTGTGGAGAGCCATGATATTCTAGGTTTTGAGGAGGACATAGCACATAAAAGAAGAAGAAGCCCTCGAAGGGACATGCTACCATAGACCCTTTTCAAAATACTCAGCACAATATATTTCACACTCATGCCAGTTTAACTTCATGCTTCAAATCAGTTTTAAAATGTGATCCTCACGTTTCCTTTAATCTAGTCCAAGTGTTTAATTTTCTTTTCAAGAAGGAATTTAGTTTTGCATAAAAACTGAGGTCGATAGACTGTCGGATGTGGTGGCTTTTTGTTCTGCTTTGTTTTGTTTTGTTTTTGTTACAGCATATCAACACCTCAATGGGTTATTTAATGCCAACAAAATTTTTATTGCTGCTAATATTTTTTTCAGTAAATATTTTTTCCAAAAATGTATTGCTGGTGACAATGTATTGCGGGTAATAATTTTTTCAAAAATTTATTGGTGGTAATAACTTTTTACAAAAAAGTTTTACTGGTATTAAAACCTATTTTTACACGTTTTGACCCCAATTTGGGGCTTAACTATTTGCCCATAGCTGGTGCTATTACCCCGGGTTAGGGTGGACCTAGGAACATGAGCAACTAAGAAGTGGTTCCACTCGCCACAAAGCTTCTTGATCAGAGGCCTTGCCGTTGAGTGTAGTTTATCGTCTTACCCAGGACGCGGATATAGTTTATCGTTATACGCAGGACGGGGTGGCTTTTTGTTTAATCCCGTTGACTACACTGAGGTGTATGGTGTCACGTCTTTCAACAATCCTAATCGTTGCCGCTGTGGTTTCCGTAGTAAGTAGGTTTTTTTTACAGGTTTACAAGATAGTAGCTTCATGCTCGACTACTTTACTATTTAACCTATAGCTGGTGGGGAGATAGATTCATGCCTTTCCCAATACTATTTGCGCATAAGTGAATGTAACGAACTCGATTGGAATTCGATCTCTACCCATTACCCTCCATCCAGTGAGGTGGTATGGGACTTGAAAAAAACTACTATAATATGAAATAAGTAATTTAGTTAACCAAGTTAGTTGGATATTTTCTTAATAAACAGACCTTGAATTAAAATGGTGTGGACATATAGCCTTAAATTCAAATTGTATGGACAGGTCATAATTTCTAACAGATATTCTATCATCGTCTTACAAGGCACCTCCTTAGACAAAAAAAAAAGAGGTCTAAAGAGGAAAAATGATCTGATAATGTCACTGAGTGTGTTGGAAGATTATTCAAGGAGGTTCAGACATTGGCACGCAACGGAGACACATAAAGGAAACTGGTCAGTTGCTCAACTGTACGGCGACCACGACCGGATTATGAGCCTGATGATATTGATGACCTCGAATATAAATGGTCACGCGATTTTTCTGTGTTTGAATAAAAACATCATTAGATTGCAATGATTAACAATGATCTTACAAGCCATTGGCAGTATGGGGTTCACTAGTTTCTTAAACATAAGCTCATTTCTTATAAATGAATACATAAGCTCATATAATATATAGATAAGCTTATATAAGAGCATTAGTAAATGCATAAGCACATTTCTTTTAAATAAATACATAAGCTCATTTCTTATAAATAAATATATAAGCTCATATAATATATACATAAGCTTATATAAGAGCATTAATAAATACATAAGTTCATTTCTTATAAATATGTAAATATACAGAGGGGTTGAAAAGTAACTCCCTATCTTATGTATGAGTAAGTCATTTTTTATGCATGTTAAATCAGCCAGGAGTCCTGGCTTAATACCCCGTGTGTTTGTCTTTGGGCATTGGTTGAAACCAGAAGACTACTAGACTAAACCTAGACATTGGAGGAACTTGAAGAGCGAGTACAAGAAGTTATGTTTTCCATACCACAAGAGTTCCTAAGTGAAAACAGTTGACGCGATTCCTGGTCGGCTCTAGAAGCTGGTAGCGAAATCTGGTGCCCATATCGAATTTTAAATAAAACCTCATTCTAAACGCTTTCCTCTAATATCCGTTTCCGATGAAAATTATAGTTAATAACTAAATTATAAGTATTTTAAGATGAAGAGTTACTTTTCAATGACCCGGTATATTTGATTATTTTTTCCGAGGTTGTTAGAAATGATAGATTTCAAATTTTGTTCAAGTAAAACATCTCGATATCGATTTAGACTAAGAAAAATCGATAATACGGGAACGTGTTTTCTAATTGATTACTTGTATTTCCTTTATTCTCAAGTCAATTTAGTTTTTCCACGATCTATTTAGTTTATTACGCGTGTAAGAAGACATAGTTAAAATTCAATTACCAAGTGCAACTGAACTGAGGTTTTAATTCGTGTAAACTCTTTGATAGATACGTCTCATAGATTGAGCGGCAATTGGTGATAATAGTAAAAGAATTTACCCTTTTTCACCGGCGCTCCATTAATCTGGTCGAGAAACCACGTGTTGTCAAGTTCCTGCGAAGAAACCTTTAAAGAATCATACTAAATATAGCTTTTTACCTTTCGAATTGTGCTATGATTCCTCAGAATCGGCCAGAGTTTCGATCAACTCATAAAAGGGGAACGCTGATAAATTTAAAATAATATTAAACCATAAAACAGAAATGCCAAGAAAAAAGACTTTATCACAGAGAAAATAATGACAGACAGATAGGTATTTTTCTGAGCAACTAGCCACTTTGCTGAGTGCTGATAACCTGATTTTTTTAGGTTGCATCGGATAATTCCAAGCAGTAGAGGAAGTCCTTCTGCTTGCACAAAGACGGTTGACGTCTAGAAACAAACAGACACTCTAAAACCCTTAAAGGAAAAGCGATGTATTTCCTTCGAGACTGCAGATTAATCCCAAACTAACTGTTGAAAAAACACAAACTGATCCAACCATTTACCGCCAAAAAGTGAAGTTAATGGATTCCTGAAAATGATCGAAGTTTTGGAATAATGACAAAGACAGCAATGCCTTAACAAGATTTCATAAAAAGAGTTTATTTTAACTGTTGATTGCATGTGTTTCAAATTATCTTTCTTTCACATATTGTACTGCTTCTAAGCGATAGGTATTTTTCTGAGCAACTAGCGACTTTGCTGAGTGCTGATAACCTGATTCCCGAAAATATACTTCCTATGAAACATTTCCTAATTATAGATGTTAGTCTTGCGTATTTAGAGATTTATCGTGGACTGTGTATGTTCATATATTCGTTACCAAAAACTGAGTAAATGAAAAATAATTTCATTATTTTGTTGAATTTCTATGAAAAAAGATCGCGCACCAAGTTGCTCTGAGTGAGTAAAAAATAACGTGGTAAATGCCTAACGGATGAGCGTATAGTATAATGGTTATTGATTCGGAAAGTGGGATCACCGTTCCGAGTTCCAATCCCAGCCAAGCTGGTGGCGTTCAGTTTTTTAACAAATACTCTCGGGAAATATATCCATTTTCTTTTCACAACTATACATTAAATAACAGGGTAAGTTGGGATCTTTAGCTTTGGTTACTAGTTTAGGAATTGGTCAACACTGAATTCAAAAGCGGTTTGGCGTAGAGATAGCTAATCGACATCGTAAAACTTCCTAGTAAAACTGCATCAACAATGTCTATTATGGTTTATCTGAGGCCCTACGCTCCACACACAGTTTGAAGATTTAAGAAGAATGACATAGGACAATTCAAAACCCCATCTAGCCAGGGTCTGGTTATGTTGTGGCCTGTTTAGAGGTCAGAAAGAAAGACATGGAAGACGAAAGGTAGGTTGAACAAGTGTATTGAAGTAACAGATATATATACAAAACAAGAGTGTTGGTAATAACCAGATAGAGGCGTACGTCCGAACGGTAGGTTAACACTGAGTCTCCGCTGCCATACGACTCTACTCTAAGAAGTCTCGCAGTTAGTATTTATGAGAGGAGGAAGAGTTCATACTACTGTAGGAGGGTTTACCACAACAGGTTAAAACCTGATTTTTCCCTCGATTTGAAATTATATAACCGGCTATGGATAGACATTTTATAGAAATTGGACAAATTACAATTCCATATACGATTTTATGCCAACGTGTGTGTGTATGTAAGAAATGAAGATGAATTTATATAATGAATCGATTCTAGTGATACAGCAAGCCATATGATGACGGTATAAATGCCCATAATAACTGGAGCACTGGGAATGGTCCCTAAGACCTTTGCAAAGATATGTGAAGAAATAGAGATTCACGGAAAATGCGAGTGAATTCAAATCACAGGTCTCTTTGAAGTTGACGAGGAAATTAAAAATAAAACACTTGAGGAAAGTTAATACCATTTCATCCCAGAGAATGCCAGTAAAATTTTCCCTTATAAGTAATACGAATTATAATAATATACCGATGACGATGAAAGTTACGACCCACAGAAATCATCGGCTTTAATAGATGTTGTGAATAGCAAACTGAGAAAGGGGTGAGACTGCAACATTCTTCATCATAAGGGAAGGCAATAAAATGACTCAAAGTGAATATAAAACAGAGTAGGTTAGGAACAGTAATACATTAGAAACTATGCAAATGATTTGGGTTTTGCCATAGAGAATAATGGACTAGGAACGGTTCAGCAGCTTTTCTAAAAACAAAAAGAAAAATACTCGAGGAATTTGAGATAATCTCAAGAGATAATCTCATTTATGAAATGTAATTGGGTCTGGTTGCTGTGAACATGGTAATTTGAACAAGGATAAAAAGCTGGTGGATGATAGACGTGGGTGTCCCTGCAGACCATTGGGTGAAGATGAAAGAAAGAAAATCGGCAAAGGTTTTAGATAGGGCTGACTCAGGAGAAATTAGAAATTTCACAAACGAATCTGACTGCTGAGATCACTTCTCTGATGTCGACGTGTCGGAGATTTAACAGATAACAACAACAAGAACACTAAGAAGGAAAAGCGGAATAGATTATTTGATGGCATATTGATACAAGAATATAAAATCATCCATTTTTTTATTAACAGGGAATATTAAAACTCTGTGGGCTGACACAACGAATATTAAAACTTCATACATGTCTCATTTCTTGGCAAAGTTCAAAGGAAGTTTATTTTTGCGTATTGCAAATATATGAAATTCTAGTAGGGTTTATATACCATCAAAAAGATAAATTTCTCTACTACTCCTCACCAGTACAAGGCTCAAGAGTCACTCAAAGTAGAGGGTTACTTAATTAAATTTTCTGATATGAATGCAAGAGCAGGAATCGAGGATTATATGGATATGTAGGATAGTGTTGTATCTCGTCCTTTCGAGATAACAGAGAGAAATAAATAAGAAAGATAAACTCGTAGGTAAAAATGATAAAGCAACTTTACTACTCAAAGGTACACTTAGTAATTAACCTAATGCTAACTCGGTATTTACCTAACCTCCCCACAGAGTGGGGTGTGGTACAAGGCCAGTTTAACGTGTGTTTTTCCTCAGGGTTCCTCTCTGATCAAAGGCAGAGAATTCGATAAGCACTAAAAGCTTAGCGAGCGGCTAAGACCTAATACTGATTCGGTATTTACCTAGCTTCCCCACATCGTAAGATGTGGCACAAGGCCAGTTTTTATGTGGGGCATTTCCGAGTCCGTAGGATCGGGCGAAAATTCCCCGTAGACTCCGTATAAACGGGGTCGGGTAATTGTCTACCTCCCCAGACGAGACTCTGGCCTTCGGCATAGCCTCGTCAGGGTTCCTCTCTGACCAAAGGCAGAGAATTCGATAAGCACTAAAAGCTTAGCGAGCGGCGAAGACCTCATAATGATTCGGTATTTACCTAGCCTCCCCACATCGTAGGATGTGGCACAAGGCCAGTTTTTATGTGGGGCGATTCCGAGTCCGTAGCTGATGTTGCTACATGCCTTACTTCTTGCCTATCTCACACTGCGAATTTTTTCTAAGCTCTATACTAAACATTAAATCTGTTACGAAAAAAGAACGAAACAAAATGAACACAAAACGATCAGCTTTAAAAAAGGACCTGTAACTGGAAAAACCGAATGAAAAAAGAATGTTAACAACAAATACTTTTTCACACCCAACCCAGTCATGCGGAATCAGAATCAACGTTGAGTTTAAGCAAGCGAATGAGCCAATTGGAATAAAGTCCCATGCAGATTTAAATTTTTCCCACTTGTGACGAATGCAGCTATCGATTTTTTTGCATGCTAGCATGCTAGTTAACATTCGTGTCAGTCAGCTGTTAGCTCTCACGCTGGCCAATAGAATCTTCCTTCCTATTCGTGGCAGCCAGCTATAGGTTCTCACTCTGGCCACTACATGAAAACTGCCGTAGAAGCATGAAAAATCGATTATTTCCACTATCGATGAGAGTTGGGAAATTCAATGTCGGTCTTGGCCTGGCTGCTAACTTGGAGCATGTGCATGTAAATTTTATTGCAAATCCGTCGAAAATTGCGGCCGTGCATTTGTCACACACACACACACACACACACACACACACACACACACACACACACACACACACGCGCGCGCGCACGCGCACACACATATCCTGCCTTTTATAGATAGAGATATAAAATATATTGTAGAACAGGTATGTTGACCTTGACTTGTATAAAAATACGTATGCTGTTGGAACACTGAATGATAACCCTAAGAATTTAAAACCCTAAGCCGGCACATAATCAGCCAAATGTTGCCGAACCCTGCTCTAGAGGACAACAGCACTATTTGTTGTCGGGGATTTGGGAATTATATCAAAAGTATACGTGGATCAAATTCCTGGAAGTTCTAAAATATGTGAATTGCTAAAAATCATACTCATGGGGACTTCTCACATCTTGCGTAGATTTCTCGCCATACTGTAACCACAATAACGTATTTTTGTTTTCTCTAATTACATGGCGCCTAGTCTGTTTACACCTGCTGAATAAAAAATAATGTTGTCTCTTGAGGTTTCCAGTCAGGACTGGAGGCGGGGAACTTGTATTAAACAAAGCAAAGGCAAAACAATGATAATAATAATAATAATGGTAATAAATGTGCTTGCAGTTGCAGCCAACAAAATATTCTGTTGGTGGAAATAATAATAATAATAATCATAATATTTTATATGTGAGAAAGATGACGGTTAACGCTAGACTCGAAAAGGTTATGATTGTAGTGATTGAGGAAGCATTCTCTTGGGAGTCAGTTCCATATAGCAGCGGTCTTCGGGAAGAAGCTGCTCGAGAGGGACTTACATCTCACCAATAGAATAGAAAGAGAATGAAGATAGTTTGCTACAATGGGCGTGGCATCGGTGGGGGGGGGGTCTTAGACGTGAAAGTTAGAACTAGTGGAATGTAGTTCATCTAAACACT
Organism: Acanthosepion esculentum; assembly: GCA_964036315.1. Classification (NCBI taxonomy): domain Eukaryota; kingdom Metazoa; phylum Mollusca; class Cephalopoda; order Sepiida; family Sepiidae; genus Acanthosepion; species Acanthosepion esculentum. Next base: position 96,947,370 of record OZ038496.1, on the reverse strand, counting down.
TTTCATGGAAATAGCGATAGAGGCTAGTGAGAGGCTTGCGACATTTCGTCTGTGAGAAAGGGGTTATAGAGTGGAAAATAATTCATCACCTACAAGGACGAGGAAATGCTTTTGTACTCTGTTGAGACTGGAAAGTGAAGACTGGGTAGCTCCTGTCCATATATAGCAGCAGTACTTCGTTTTCGGGCATATTTGGCTCTTGTAAACGTAACAGGAGGTGTCAGGTACTTACTGGAGCCGTACATCCTTAGCAATGGAAGTCTCTAGTCAAGAAAGTGGTGGTAGTGGTGGGGAACTTGTACTACACAAAGCAAAGTCAAAGCAATAATAATAATAATAATAATAATAATAATAACAACAATAATAATAACAATAATAATGATAATAATCTTGACGTTGAAATCTCAAAAATATGACACATGAGGACATCAATAATAATAATGTAAAGCTGAAGTTGATAAGGTTAACACTCATCAATGATTACGAGCATCTGGATTAAAGGCTGAAACGGAAGGATTTATTCTTACACCCACAAGACTAAAGTCTTTTCACTAGAAACTTTCAGGCAAATATCATACATAATAGTGTCGATCCAAAATGCCGGTTCTATGACAAATATCAGGAAACCATAGACCATCTAATCTCAGGATGTTTTTTTACTTGCGCCAAATGAATATAAAAATCGTCACGATAGAGTTGGGGCAATACTTACACTGGACAATGTGCAAACATTTTGGAAATGATATTAATCAACACTGATATGAGCCCAGCACCGGTTACAGAAACCGATGACATCCCAATTCTAGGGCATTACACCATCTTTACAGAACGGAAGACTCAATCAAATAGGTCGGATATGATTGTCAAAAACCGAAAAGAAAAAACTTGCCTACAGCGGACTGTAACATCGCAACGAAGGAATTTGAAAAACTATTGAAGTATAGAAACCTAGAAATCGAAATAGAAAAAATGTGGAAATTGAAGACAAGAATAGTACCAGACATAGTAGGTGCGCTTGGAATGATAAAAAAAGAAACACAACAACACATTGAAAAAAAAATCTCTGGAAATTCCAGCTTAAGTGAATTACAAAAAATTGTGTTGATAAATTACAGTCCACACACTAAGAATAACTTTGCCCATGTAACGGTAGTGATGTTATGGGTGTTCGAAAAGTAAATAATGAAATGAAGCCATAACAACACACCACTACCTGCCTTAGGTCTACTCGCAGACTTGGTAGGTAGTTCGGCCGTAACAGAAAACGAAATATAATGCTGATGATAATAATAATAATAATAATAATAATCTTGAAGTGGAATTTTAAAAAAATGTGGCATATGAGGACATTAATAATTCCAGTTGTTAGAACCGTCAGTTTGACTGGAAAAGATTCCGATAAACTCAAACCATGCAATATGATAGGTCCTGATCTGGCATCTAGTCTACAATCGCTTTCCCACATACTTGCCCTGGCCTCCCTCTGTCTCTTCTAGAAATATTTTCACGGCAACTGTTCCAACGAGCTACTTTCGCTGGTTCCCGGACTACATGAATTTAAACGAGCTACCAGGATGGCATCTCGGTCCAACCCTTTTACTGTCAAAACAGTTAAATGTAACCGTCTCTTCTTCTCAAACAGCTTCTTCTCCCACACTTCCTGTCTGTGAGACTTCCTCCCCATTACTTGCTTCCCCGATGACTATAATCTTCAAATATTCAAGTGCAATATCAATCGACATCTGACACCCAAGAGCTTGTTCCCCGTCCTTCTCTGTATCCTTTCCTCAAACACGCCTCTTTACTCTTGTTCTCAATCCTCCGTAACCCCTTGCGTGCTAACAGCACTCCCGCCTTGCTCGGGAAGAAATACAAAAGATTGTACTCACAAGTACAGCTCACACTTTACGAAGGGCTTTATCTATGTAAAATTTGTGTGTTCTTTTGTCTTTGCTTTTTTACAAGCCTTTTCTGAGATTATGTCTCTGATTGGGACCTGGAAGGAAATGTGCATACAACAGAAATCCAAGGAAATAATAATAATAATAATAATAATAATAATAATAATAATAATAATAATAATAAACACAATACACAGTGACAGAACAATCAAAGCCAACCGCCCAGACATTGTTATTAAAGACCACAAACAAAAAAATGCCTCCTTATTGATATGGCAGTCCCTGCAGACTGCAATGTATCTTTGAAGATATTCAAAAAGCTGTCAATATACAAGGACCTAAAAATAGAAATCTAAAAAATGTGGCACATGTGAACATCAACCATCCTTGTTGTGGTTGGAGCCTTAGGATTGGTTGGAAAAGATTCCAGTAGACTAATTGAAGGGATCCCTGGAAAACCATGCCTCAAAGAGATACAAAAAATTATTCTGAAAAGTACAGCCCACACTTTACGAAGAGCTTTATCTATGTAATAATTTTTTTTTGCAGTGGAAAGTGTCATGATACCATTTCTAACCTTAGGTTACTGGGCGGGACCCGGAAAGAAATGTGTAAACGGCAGATATCAAAGGAAATAAATATATAAATAAATAAATAATTATAATAATAATAATAATAATAATAATAATAATAATAATAATAATAATAATCTATTAGATGCTTCAGACTCAGAAGACAAAATGAACATCTTTGAAAACGTTCGAGAAACTATATAAATGCAAGGACCTCGATATAGAAATCAGTATAATGTGTCATCTCAAGACAACAACATTACCGATATTTAGTGAGGCTTTTGAAATGATGCCAAAAGGAGCAAAGATATGTGAACCAATTTCCTGGAAGTTCTAAAATATGTAAATTGCCATGAATCATTCTCATAGGTTCTTCTCACATCTTATCATCACGATTTCTCTCCAAACACTAATTACAATGTCAGGTGTTTGTTTACTCTGATTGCATCACACCTCACCCATTTGCATTTTCTGATAGCAGAACTTGTTGCCTCTTGATGTTCCTCTAGTTGAGACTTGGGGGGGGGGAAATGTACTGCACAAAGCAAAGGCAAAACGCAATAATAATAATTGTAATTAGAAATATTTGTAATGAAAAATCAATATAAAAGATACCAGTGAATATGCTGCAGTGAACGTAACACATCTATCTATCGATATATCGATTTTGCATAATGTATATGTGTGTTATATCGCTTATAAGAGGCGTCAACTTCCACAAATATTATATACTTAGTGATACGTGTCAATGTTCGCGGTAAAATCCAGTAATCTGATAGTATGCATGTTGACCTTTGCATTATATATCGATATCTATACACGCTATATTTCCAATATTGATCACTCTTCACTTAATGACCGGAATCCGCTCCAAAAGCATCGTCACAAAAAGAACCGGTCGCTAAGTAAGAAGTTGTACCTGATTGCTTTTTCAGGAATATTACCGTATAAAGTATACGATATATATATAAAATATAACCAAAGTTACAAAAATAAATTCTGAATAGACTGGCTTGTTATTTTTATGTTTCATGTTACGATATATTATAGCTGGTCGTAAATTCAGAGGTCACTCGACAGCTAAGTAGTAAAGTAAGGAGTGGCTGTATATATATATATATATATATATATATATATATATATATATATATATATATATATATATATATATATATATATTTCCTCGTCAAGCGAAATGGAACTAATGTCTTTGGTTTAATAACAAAATTAAATTCGAAGGCTTTAGCTTCCATTTCTGAAACATGGTTCTCACTGTGTAGCGAAAACCCCATATTTAAAATCAATTAATTTATAATATTAATGCTATGTAAATTTACATTGAGTACTATTGTGTAAAAATAAAAATATCTATAAGAACACCGGATTTTATATCTTGCTGTTCTTTCTATATATATATATATATATATATATATATATATATATATATATATATATATATATATATATATATATATATTATGATATTTTTTTAAAAATATGATTCCTTCGCTACATAAGAGTTCACATGTTTCAAAAGCGAGAAACGAGACCCTTAATATATTTTTTGAAATTAAGTTGAATTAAAGTGTCTGGTCTCGCTTCCTCGTCAAGCGAGTATTTGGGAATAAGCTATCTTGTGGTTTGCGCGTGTTTATAAGTATAGTCTCTTGCAACAATGTATATATATATGTATTTTAAGCTTTTCACCCTAAGCAAGGCTGGAAGCCACTAGCACGCAAGGGGTTACAGAAGGTTTGGAGCGAGAGCAGATAGGAGTGTTAGAAGAAAGGATGCGGAGAAGGATAGTGGATAGATCAAGGCAAGGGGTTACAAAAGATTTGGAGCGAGAGCAGATAGGAGTGAAAGAGGAAAGGATGTGGAGAAGGATAGTGGATAGATCAAGGCAAGGGGTTACAGAAGATTTGGAGCGAGAGCAGATAGGAGTGAAAGAAAAAAAGGATGAGATCAAGGCAACTGGAGATGTCGATTGACGTTACATTTGAATAGTTGGAGATTATAGTTGTCAGGGAAACAGGAATAAGGAAGGGAGTTCCACAGGCGAGAGGTAGGACGCTTGAATTCATCAAGCCTGAGAACCAGCGAAAGCAGCTCATCGGAGCAATTACCGTGAATATATATATATATATATATATATATATATATATATATATATATATATATATATATATTATGCTAATACTCGGTTGAAAAAAACTCAGATAGCACAACTTCTAAGTCCATCAAAACAATTTGGTACCCGCGGGAAAAACTAGAAACATCCGAACGAGGCAAAATAATTTGTCCAGTGCCTTAAGTTTTTAGTCCAAAGAAAAAACCCAAGCAAGTAATAAAGCTAAAACAAAGAGTGCTCAATACGCTAAGTAGAGCAGGGATGAATGAAATAAATCCTAAAGAGCCAGGAGCAACCTACCAAGGTTTCAACTTACTCTGAAGATCCGTTTAGATGAAACCTAGGTAGGTTATTCCTGGCTCTTTAGGATTTATTACATATATATATATATATATATATATATATATATATATATATATATATTACGCAGCAGTCCTTCGTTTATGCATGTTTCATTAAAAACGACAGACAAGGTACTACGTTTGAGATTTTTATTTAATTTTTCTTGTGTTCGAACAAGAGCTTTCTTTACTGGACAAAGGGTGTGTAAGAACTGTCCAAATGTTTTATGTTTGCGAGCGCTTTCGGCTATACCTTTAGCCATTATCAAGGATGATTCGATTTTTTCAGCTTAATTGAGTGTGTGCATTATGTGTATGTCTTAGTGTGTAGTAGTTCTTACACACCATTTGTCCTGTAAAGAAAACTCTTGTTCGAACACAAGAAAAACTAAATAAAAAGCTCAATCGTAGTACCTTGTCTGTCGTTTTTAATGAAACATGCATATATATATATATATATATATATATATATATATATATATATATATATATATATGTATATATTCAAACATATATTATTAAATACAACGAATGACTATTATGTTTGATCATGAGCAACTCTACGTTTTGTATAGTGGCTTTAATTTCGTGAGAAAATAAAGACAAAAACTTTCCAACATTTGAATATTTTCTCATTATGTTGTCCATCGATCTAAGCTTTCGGCTCACATGTAAATTTTGTATCAATTTACATCCCCGTTCAGAGATTTGTATCTCTGATACTAATAATAAACCTACCCCATATATTGGTTTTACTACAACTACGCTCTCCTGTAGACTTACCTGCCAGCTTTTTTATATTAGTTCCATTAAACAACATTTGTTAGAAAAACATAGCCTTATACATAATATTAGACAGATATTAGTTGATAAGACATCAATACTCACGCATACACAGAGTAAAAAGAACCTTCAGATATTGGAGGCGATCTACATTAAAACAAAGCAAACCACATTCAACAAAATTACATTTCAAACAAGTCACAACACATTAAAATACATTTAAACACATGTTTCTGTTGATAACATTTCCTACTCAAAAGTTGTCATGTAAGACTTTATAGAACCGTATTACGAATATACGACCTGCGTCTGCTATTCCGCGACATTTATCGTCGCATAGCAAACATCTGTGTAAACATAACAGAATATCATCTTTGATGGTGAACATATCTGTGGTAATGTCCATATAAACACGTTGATGATGGCTCAAGTGAGCCGAAAGCTTAGATCGACGAACAGAATAATAAAAAAATATATGTAAATGTTGGACAGTTTTTGTCACTACACGAAGCTTAGAACGGCTCATCATCAAACATAATAGACATTGACAATATATATCTGAATAATGATCTGCTGTCCCTATATATATATATATATATATATATATATATATATATATATATATATATATATATGAATAATAAAGACAAAATGAAAACTTAATTAGCCGACATGTTTCGTCCTCTGGGACATTATGAAAGCAAATGCAATGATTTCATTTTGTAGCAAGAGCAAAATAGTTATTGTTTTTTACGGAATTCTGGAATTATGAAATCTCATAAATATTCATCAGGTAAGCTGGAAATGTCAAGCCAGCTATGGATTAAGTAAAATGATACAATGCAATATCTAATAAACGAAAGCTATTTTACAAAAATTACATCCAATAGCCCGTATTGGGTATGAGGATGAATTACATCTAACAGCCGTCCTGGGTATAACGATAAACTACATCCAATAGCCCGTCCAGGGTATGATGATAAACTACATCCAATAGCCCGTCCTGGGTATGATGATAAACTACATCAAATAGCCCGTCCTGGGTATGAAGATAAACTACATCAAATAGCAACGTCATGGGTATGATGACAAAGTACATCCAATAGCCCGTACGGGTATAATGATAAACTACATCCAATAGCCCGAACTGGGAATGATGATAAACTACATCCAATAGCCCGTCCTGGGTATAACGATAAACTACACACAATAGCCCATCCTGGGTAAAAAGATAAACTACATCCAATAGCCCGTCCTGGGTATAAAGATAAACGACATCCAATAGCCCGTCCTAGGTATAACGATAAACTACATCCAATAGCCAGTCCTGGGTTTAACAATAAACTACATCCAATAGTCCGTCCTCAGTATGACGAGAAACTACATCTAACAGCCGTCCTGGGTACAACAATAAACTATATCCAATGGCCCGTACTGGGTATGATGATGAGCTACATGAAATAGCCCGTCCTGGGTATGATGATAAAATACATCCAATAGCCCGTCCTGGTAATGATGATAAAGTACATAGAATAGCCCGTCCTGGGAATGATGATAAAGTACATCCAATAGCCCGTCCTGGGTATGATGATAAAGTACATCCAATAGCCCGTCCTGGGTATGACGATAAACTACATCCAATAGCCCGTCCTGGTTATGATGATAAAGTACATCCAATAGCCCGTCCTGGGTATGATGATAAAGTACATCCAATAGCCTGTCCTGGGTATGATGATAAAGTACATCCGACAGCCCGTCCTGGGTAATCATGATAAAGTACATCCAATAGCCCGTCCTGGGTATGATGATAAACTACATCCAATAGCCCGTCATGGGTATGATGATAAAGTACATCCAATAGCCCGTCCTGGGTATGATGATAAACTACATCCAATAGCCCGTCTTGGGAATGATGATAAGCTACATCCAATAGCCCGTCCTGGGTATGACGATAAACTACATCCAATAGACCGTCCTGGGTATGATGATAAATTACATCCAATAACCCGTCCTGTGTTTGACGATAAACTACATCCAATAGCCCGTCCTGGGTATGATGATAAAGTACATCCAATAGCCCGTCCTGGGTATGATGATAAAGTACATCCAATAGCCCGTCCTGGGTATGACGATAAACTACATCCAATAGCCCGACCTGGGTATGATGATGAACTACATCAAATAGCCCGTCCTGGCTATGATGATAAAGTACATCCAATAGCCCATCTTGGGTATGATGATAAAGTACGTCAAATAGCCCGTCCTGGGTATGATGATAAAGTACATCCAATAGCCCGTCCTGGGTATGATGATAAAGTACATCCAATAGCCCGTCCTGGGTATGACGATAAACTACATCCAATAGCCCGACCTGGGTAAGATGATGAACTACATCAAATAGCCCGTCCTGGCTATGATGATAAAGTACATCCAATAGCCCGTCCTGGGTATGATGATAAGCTACATCCAATAGCCCGTCCTGGATATAACGATAAACAATATACAACAGCCCGTCCTGGGTAAGATAATAAAGTACATCCAATAGCCCGTCCTGGGTATGATTATAAAGTACATCCAATAGCACGTCCTGGGTATGATGATAAAGTACATCCAATAGCCCGTCCTGGGTATGATGATAAATTACATCCAATAGCCTGTCCTGGGTATGATGATAAACTATATCCAATAGCCCGTCCTGTGTATGAAGATATGGTACATCAAATAGCCCGTCCTGGGTATGATGATGAACTACATACAATAGCCCATCTTGGGTATGATGATAAGTTACATACAATAGCCCGTCCTGGATATGATGATAAACTACATAGAATAGCCCGTCCTGGGTATGATGATAAACTACATCCAATAGCCAGTCCCGGGTTTAACGATAAACTACATCCAATAGTCCGTCCTCAGTATGACGAGAAACTACATCTAACAGACGTCCTGGGTACAACAATAAACTACATCCAATAGCCCTTCTTGGGTATGATGATGAGCTACATCCAATAGCCCGTCCTGGGTATGATGATAGAATACATCCAATAGCCCGTCCTGGTAATGATGATAAATTACATAGAATAGCCCGTCCTGGGTATGATGATAAAGTACATCCAATAGCCCGTCCTGGGTATGATGATAAAGTACATCCAATAGTCCGTCCTGGGTATGACGATAAACTACATCCAATAGCCCGTCCTGGGTATGATGATAAAGTACATCCAATAGCCCGTCCTGGGTATGATGAACAACTATATAGAATAGCCCGTCCTGGGTATGATGATAAAGTACATCCAATAGCCCGTCCTGGGTATGATGATAAAGTACATCCAATAGCTTGTCCTGGGTATGATGATAAACTACATCCAATAGCCCGTCCTGGGTATGATGATAAACTACATCCAATAGCCCGTCTTGGGTATGATGATAAGCTACATCCAATAGCCCGTCCTGGGTATGCTGATAATCTACATCCAATAGCCCGTCCCTGGTATGATGATAAATTACATCCAATAGCCCGTCCTTGGTATGATGATAAAGTACATCCAATAGCTCGTCCTGTGTATAACGATAAAGTACATCCAATAGCCCGTCCTGGGTATGATGATAAATATATCTAATAGCCCGTCCTGGGTACGATAATAAAATACATACAATAGCCCGTCCTGCGTATGATGAAAAACTACATAGAATCGGCCGTCCTGGGTATGATGATAAACTACATCTAACAACCGTCCTGGGTACAACAATAAACTACATCCAATAGCCTGTCCTGGGTATGATGATGAGCTACATCCAATAGCCCGTCCTGGGTATGATGATAAAATACATCCAATAGCCCGTCCTGGTAATGATGATAATTTACATAGAATAGCCCGTCCTGGGTATGATGATAAAGTACATCCAATTGCCCGTCCTGGGTATGATGATAAAGTACATCCAATAGCCCGTCCTGGGTATGATGATAAATTACATCCAATAGCCGGTCCTGGGTATGAAGATAAACTACATCCAATAGACCGTCCTGGGTTTGATGATAAAGTACATCCAATAGCCCGTCCTGGGTAGGAACATATAAAGTACATCAAATAGCCCGTCCTGGGTATGATGATGAACTCCATCCAATAGCCCGTCTTGGGAATGATTATAAGCTACATCAAATAGCCCGTCCTGGGTATGATGATAAACTCGATCCAATAGCCCGTCTTGTGAATGATGATAAGCTACATCCAATAGCCGGTCCTGGCTATGATGATAAACTCCATCCAATAGCCCGTCTTGAGAATGATGATAAGCTACATCCAATAGCCCGTCCTGGGTATGATGATAAAGTACATCCAATAGCCCGTCCTGGCTATGATGATAAAGTACATCTAATAGCCCGTCCTGGGTATGACGATAAACTACATCCAATAGCTCGTCCTGGGTATGATGATAAAGCAAAATCAATAGCCCGTCCTGGGTATCAGGATAAATTACGTCCAATAGCCCGTCCTGTGTATTATGATAAAGTACGTCCAATAAGCCGTCCTGGGTATGATGATAAATTACATCCAATAGCCCCTGCTCGGTATGATGATAAACTACATCCAATAGCCCGTTCTGGGTATGATGATAAAGTACATCCAATAGCCCGTCCTGTGTATGATGATTAAAAGTACATTCAATAGCTCTTCCTGGATATGATGATAAAGTACATCCAATAGCCCGTCCTGTGTATGATGATAAATTTCATCCAAACCGCCCGTCCTGTGTATGATGATAAAGTACGTCCAATAGCCCGTCCTGGGTATGATGATAAACTACATCCAATAGCCCGTCCTGGGTATGATGATAAAGTACATCCAATCGCTCGTCCTGTGTATGATGATAAAATACATACAATAGCCCGTCCTGGGTATGATGATAAACTACATCCAATAGGCCTCCTGTATCTGATGATAAAGTACATCCAATAGCCCGTCCTGGGTATGATGATAAAGTACATCCAATAGCCTGTCCTGGGTATGATGAAAAACTACATCTAATAGCCCGTCCTGAGTATGATGATAAAGTACATCCAATAGCTCGTCCTGGGTATGATGATAAAGCAAATTCAATATCCCGTCCTGGGTATCATGATAAATTACGTCCAATAGCCCGTCCTATGTATGATGATAAAGTACGTCCAATACCCCGTCCTGGGTATGATGATAAATTACATCCAATAGCCCTCCTTGGTATGCTGATAAAGTACATCCACTTGCCCGTCCTCGGTATGATGATAAACTACATCCAATAGCCCGTCCTGGGTATGATGATAAAGTACATCCAATAGCCCGGCCAGTGTATGATGATAAAATACATCCAATAGCCTGTCCTGGATAAGATGATAAAGTACATCCAATATCCCGTCCTGGTTATGATGATAAAGTACATCCAATAGGCGGTCCTCGGTATGATGTAAAGTACATCCAATAGCCCGTCCTGGGTATGATGATAAAGTACGTCCAATAACCCGGCCTGGGTAAGATGATAAACTACATCCAATAGCCTGTCCTGGGTATGATGATGAACTACATTCAATAGCCCGTCCTGGGTATGATGATAAACTACATCCAATAGCCTGTCCTGGGTATGATGATGAACTACATCCAATAGCCCGTCCTGGGTATGATGATAAAGTACATCCAGTAGCCTGTCCTGGGTATCATGATAAGTTACATCCAATAGCCCGTCCTGGGTATGAAGATAAACTACATCCAATAGCCCGTCCTGGGTATGATGACAAACTACATCCAATAGCCCACCTTGGGTATGATGATAAGCTACATCCAATAGCCCGTCCTGGGTATGATGATAAAGTACATCCAATAGCCCGTCCTGTGTATGATGATAAACTACATCAAATAGCCCGTCCTGGGTATGATGATAAACTACATCGAATAGACTGTCCTGGGCATGATGATGAACTACATCCAATAGCCCGTCTTGGGTATGATGATAAACTACATCCAATAGCCCGTCCTGGGTATGATGATGAACTACATCCAATAGCCCGTCCTGGGTATGATGATAAACTACACCTAATAGCCCGTCCTGGGTATGATGATAAACCACATCCAATAGCCCGTCCTTGGTATGATGATAAACTACATCCAATAGCTGGTCTTGGGTATGATGATAAACTACATCCAATAGCCCGTGCTCGGTATGATGATAAACTACATCCAATAGCCCGTCCTGTGTATGATGATTAAAAGTACATTCAATAGCTCTTCCTGGATATGATGATAAAGTACATCCAATAGCCCGTCCTGGGTATGATGCTAAATTTCATCCAATAGCCCGTCCTGTGTATGATGATAAAGTACGTCCAATAGCCCGTCCTAGGTATGATGATAAAGTACATCCAATAGATCGTCCTGTGTATGATGATAAAATACATCCAATAGCCCGTCCTGGGTATGATGATAAACTACATCCAGTAGCCCGTCCTGGGTATGATGATGAACTACATCCAATAGCCCGTCTTGGGTATGATGATAAGCTACATCCAATAGCCCGTTCTGGGTATGATGATAAAGTACATCCAATAGCCCGTCCTGTGTATGATGATTAAAAGTACATTCAATAGCTCTTCCTGGGTATGATGATAAAGTACATCCAATAGCCCGTCCTGGGTATGATGATAAATTTCATCCAATAACCCGTCCTGTGTATGATGATAAAGTACGTCCAATAGCCCGTCCTGGGTATGATGATAAACTACATTCAATAGCCCGGCCTGGGTAAGTTGATAAACTACATCCAATAGCCCGTCCAGGATATGATGATAAACTACATCCAATAGCCCGTCCTGGCTATGATGATGAACTACATCCAATAGCCCATCATTGGAATGATGATAAGCTACATCCAATAACCCGTCCTTGGTATGATGATAAGCTACATCCAATAGCTCGTCCTGGATATAACGATAAACTTCATACAATAGCCCGTCCTGTGTATGATGATAAAGTACATAGAATAGTCCGTCCTGGGTATGATGATAAAGTACATCCAGTAGCCCGTCCTGGGTATGATGATGAACTACATCCAATAGCCCGTCTTGAGTATGATGATAAGCTACATCCAATAGCCCGTCCTGGGTATGATGATAAACTACATCCAATAGGGCTCCTGTATCTGATGATAAACTACATCCAATAGCCCGTCCTGGGTATGATGATAAAGTAAATCCCGTAGCCTGTCCTGGGTATGATGAAAAACTACATCTAATAGCCCGTCCTGAGTATGATGATAAAGTACATCCGATAGCTCGTCCTGGGTATGATGATAAAGCAAATTCAATAGCCCGTCCTGGGTATCATGATAAATTACATCTAATAGCCCGTCCTGTGTATGATGATAAAGTACGTCCAATACCCTGTCCTGGGTATGATGATAAATTACATCCAATAGCCCTCCTTGGTATGCTGATAAAGTACATCCACTAGCCCGTCCTTGGTATGATGATAAATTACATCCAATAGCCCGTCCTGTGTATGATGATAAATTACATCCAATAGCCCGTCCTCGGTATGATGATAAACTACATCCAATAGCCCGTCCTGGGTATGATGATAAATTACATCCAATAGCCCGGACAGTTTATGATGATAAAATACATCCAATAGCCAGTCATGGATATGATGATAAAGTACATCCAATAGCCCGTCCTGGGTATGATGATAAAGTACATCCAATAGGCGGTCCTCGGTATGATGTAAAGTACATCCAATAGCCAGCCATTGGTATGATGATAAAGTACATCCAATAGCTCTCCTGGGTATGATGATAAATACATCCAATAGCCCGGCCTGGGTATGATGATAAAGTACATCCAATAGCCCGTCCCTGGTATGATGATAAATTACATCCAATAGCCCGTCCTTGGTATGATGATAAGCTACATCCAATAGCCCGTCCTGGGTATGATGATAAATACGTCCAATAGCCCGGCCTGGGTAAGATGATAAAATACATCCAATAGCCCGTCCTGGATATGATGATAAAGTAGATCTAATAGCCCGTCCTGGGTATGATGATAAAGTATATCCAATAGCCGGTCCTGGGTATGATGTAAAGTACATCCAATAGCCAGTCCTTGGTATGATTATAAAGTACATAGAATAGCCCGTCATGGTTATGATGATAAAGTACATCCCATAGCCTGTCCTGGGTATGATGATAAACTACATCCAATAGCCCATTATGGGTATGATGATATGGTACATCCAATAGCCTGTCCTGTGTATGATGATAAACTACATCCCATAGCTCGTCCTGGGTATGATGATAAAATACATCCAATAGCCCGACCTAGGTATGATGATAAAGTACATCCAATAGCCCGTCCTGGGTATGATGATAAACTACATCGAATAGCCCGTGCTGGGTATCATGATGAACTACATCCAATAGCCCGTCCTGGGTATGATTATAAAGTACGTCCAATAGCCCGTCCTCGGTATGATGATAAACTACATCCAATAGCCCTCCTGTATCTGATGATAAAGTACATCCAATAGCCCGTCCTGGGTATGATGATAAAGTACATCCAATAGCCTGTCCTGGGTATGATGAAAAACTACATCTAATAGCCCGTCCTGAGTATGATGATAAAGTACATCCAATAGCTCGTCCTGGGTATGATGATAAAGCAAATTCAATATCCCGTCCTGGGTATCATGATAAATTACGTCCAATAGCCCGTCCTATGTATGATGATAAAGTACGTCCAATACCCCGTCCTGGGTATGATGATAAATTACATCCAATAGCCCTCCTTGGTATGCTGATAAAGTACATCCACTTGCCCGTCCTCGGTATGATGATAAACTACATCCAATAGCCCGTCCTGGGTATGATGATAAAGTACATCCAATAGCCCGGCCAGTGTATGATGATAAAATACATCCAATAGCCCGTCCTGGACAAGATGATAAAGTACATCCAATATCCCGTCCTGGTTATGATGATAAAGTACATCCAATAGGCGGTCCTCGGTATGATGTAAAGTACATCCAATAGCCCGTCCTGGGTATGATGATAAAGTACGTCCAATAACCCGGCCTGGGTAAGATGATAAACTACATCCAATAGCCTGTCCTGGGTATGATGATGAACTACATTCAATAGCCCGTCCTGGGTATGATGATAAACTACATCCAATAGCCTGTCCTGGGTATGATGATGAACTACATCCAATAGCCCGTCCTGGGTATGATGATAAAGTACATCCAGTAGCCTGTCCTGGGTATCATGATAAGTTACATCCAATAGCCCGTCCTGGGTATGATGATAAACTACATCCAATAGCCCGTCCTGGGTATGATGACAAACTACATCCAATAGCCCACCTTGGGTATGATGATAAGCTACATCCAATAGCCCGTCCTGTGTATGATGATAAACTACATCAAATAGCCCGTCCTGGGTATGATGATAAACTACATCGAATAGACTGTCCTGGGCATGATGATGAACAACATCCAATAGCCCGTCTTGGGTATGATGATAAACTACATCCAATAGCCCGTCCTGGGTATGACGATGAACTACATCCAATAGCCCGTCCTGGGTATGATGATAAACTACACCTAATAGCCCGTCCTGGGTATGATGATAAACCACATCCAATAGCCCGTCCTTGGTATGATGATAAACTACATCCAATAGCTGGTCTTGGGTATGATGATAAACTACATCCAATAGCCCGTGCTCGGTATGATGATAAACTACATCCAATAGCCCGTCCTGTGTATGATGATTAAAAGTACATTCAATAGCTCTTCCTGGATATGATGATAAAGTACATCCAATAGCCCGTCCTGGGTATGATGCTAAATTTCATCCAATAGCCCGTCCTGTGTATGATGATAAAGTACGTCCAATAGCCCGTCCTAGGTATGATGATAAAGTACATCCAATAGATCGTCCTGTGTATGATGATAAAGTACGTCCAATAGCCCGTCCTGGGTATGATGATAAACTACATTCAATAGCCCGGCCTGGGTAAGTTGATAAATTACATCCAATAGCCCGTCCAGGATATGATGATAAACTACATCCAATAGCCCGTCCTGGGTATGATGATGAACTACATCCAATAGCCCATCATTGGAATGATGATAAGCTACATCCAATAACCCGTCCTTGGTATGATGATAAGCTACATCCAATAGCTCGTCCTGGATATAACGATAAACTTCATACAATAGCCCGTCCTGTGTATGATGATAAAGTACATAGAATAGTCCGTCCTGGGTATGATGATAAAGTACATCCAGTAGCCCGTCCTGGGTATGATGATGAACTACATCCAATAGCCCGTCTTGAGTATGATGATAAGCTACATCCAATAGCCCGTCCTGGGTATGATGATAAACTACATCCAATAGGCCTCCTGTATCTGATGATAAACTACATCCAATAGCCCGTCCTGGGTATGATGATAAAGTACATCCAGTAGCCTGTCCTGGGTATGATGAAAAACTACATCTAATAGCCCGTCCTGAGTATGATGATAAAGTACATCCGATAGCTCGTCCTGGGTATGATGATAAAGCAAATTCAATAGCCCGTCCTGGGTATCATGATAAATTACATCTAATAGCCCGTCCTGTGTATGATGATAAAGTACGTCCAATACCCTGTCCTGGGTATGATGATAAATTACATCCAATAGCCCTCCTTGGTATGCTGATAAAGTACATCCACTAGCCCGTCCTTGGTATGATGATAAATTACATCCAATAGCCCGTCCTGTGTATGATGATAAATTACATCCAATAGCCCGTCCTCGGTATGATGATAAACTACATCCAATAGCCCGTCCTGGGTATGATGATAAATTACATCCAATAGCCCGGACAGTTTATGATGATAAAATACATCCAATAGCCAGTCATGGATATGATGATAAAGTACATCCAATAGCCCGTCCTGGGTATGATGATAAAGTTCATCCAATAGCCGGTCCTCGGTATGATGTAAAGTACATCCAATAGCCAGTCATTGGTATGATGATAAAGTACATCCAATAGCTCTCCTGGGTATGATGATAAATACATCCAATAGCCCGGCCTGGGTATGATGATAAAGTACATCCAATAGCCCGTCCCTGGTATGATGATAAATTACATCCAATAGCCCGTCCTTGGTATGATGATAAGCTACATCCAATAGCCCGTCCTGGGTATGATGATAAATACGTCCAATAGCCCGGCCTGGGTAAGATGATAAAATACATCCAATAGCCCGTCCTGGATATGATGATAAAGTAGATCTAATAGCCCGTCCTGGGTATGATGATAAAGTATATCCAATAGCCGGTCCTGGGTATGATGTAAAGTACATCCAATAGCCAGTCCTTGGTATGATTATAAAGTACATAGAATAGCCCGTCATGGTTATGATGATAAAGTACATCCCATAGCCTGTCCTGGGTATGATGATAAACTACATCCAATAGCCCATTATGGGTATGATGATATGGTACATCCAATAGCCTGTCCTGTGTATGATGATAAACTACATCCAATAGCTCGTCCTGGGTATGATGATAAAATACATCCAATAGCCCGACCTAGGTATGATGATAAACTACATCCAATAGCCCGTCCTGGGTATGATGATAAACTACATCGAATAGCCCGTGCTGGGTATCATGATGAACTACATCCAATAGCCCGTCCTGGGTATGATTATAAAGTACGTCCAATAGCCCGTCCTCGGTATGATGATAAACTACATCCAATAGCCCTCCTGGATCTAATGATAACCTACATCCAATAGCCCGACCTGGGTATGATGATAAAGTACGTCCAATAGCACATCCTGGGTATGATGATAAATTACATCCAATAGCCCTCCTGGGTATGATGATAAATACATCCACTAACCCGTCCTTGGTATGATGATAAAGTACATCTAATAGCCCGTCCTGTGTATGATGATAAACTACATCCAATAGCCCGTCCTGTGTATGATGATGAACTACATCCAGTAGCCAGTCTTGGGTATGATGATAAGCTACATCCAATAGCCCGTCCTGGGTATGATGATAAACCACATCCAATAGCCCGTCCTTGGTATGATGATAAACTACATCCAATAGCCGGTCCTGGGTATGATGATAAACTACATGCAATAGCCTGTGCTCGGTATGATGATAAACTACATCCAATAGCCCGTCCTGTGTATGATGATTAAAAGTACATTCAATAGCTCTTCCTGGATATGATGATAAATTACATCTAATAGCCCGTCCTGGGTATGATGCTAAATTTCATCCAATAGCCCGTCCTGTGTATGATGATAAAGTACGTCCAATAGCCCGTCCTAGGTATGATGATAAAGTACATCCAATAGATCGTCCTGTGTATGATGATAAAGTACGTCCAATAGCCCGTCCTGGGTATGATGATAAACTACATTCAATAGCCCGGCCTGGGTAAGTTGATAAACTACATCCAATAGCCCGTCCAGGATATGATGATAAACTACATCCAATAGCCCGTCCTGGGTATGATGATGAACTACATCCAATAGCCCATCATTGGAATGATGATAAGCTACATCCAATAACCCGTCCTTGGTATGATGATAAGCTACATCCAATAGCTCGTCCTGGATATAACGATAAACTTCATACAATAGCCCGTCCTGTGTATGATGATAAAGTACATAGAATAGTCCGTCCTGGGTATGATGATAAAGTACATCCAGTAGCCCGTCCTGGGTATGATGATGAACTACATCCAATAGCCCGTCTTGAGTATGATGATAAGCTACATCCAATAGCCCGTCCTGGGTATGATGATAAACTACATCCAATAGGCCTCCTGTATCTGATGATAAACTACATCCAATAGCCCGTCCTGGGTATGATGATAAAGTACATCCAGTAGCCTGTCCTGGGTATGATGAAAAACTACATCTAATAGCCCGTCCTGAGTATGATGATAAAGTACATCCGATAGCTCGTCCTGGGTATGATGATAAAGCAAATTCAATAGCCCGTCCTGGGTATCATGATAAATTACATCTAATAGCCCGTCCTGTGTATGATGATAAAGTACGTCCAATACCCTGTCCTGGGTATGATGATAAATTACATCCAATAGCCCTCCTTGGTATGCTGATAAAGTACATCCACTAGCCCGTCCTTGGTATGATGATAAATTACATCCAATAGCCCGTCCTGTGTATGATGATAAATTACATCCAATAGCCCGTCCTCGGTATGATGATAAACTACATCCAATAGCCCGTCCTGGGTATGATGATAAATTACATCCAATAGCCCGGACAGTTTATGATGATAAAATACATCCAATAGCCAGTCATGGATATGATGATAAAGTACATCCAATAGCCCGTCCTGGGTATGATGATAAAGTTCATCCAATAGCCGGTCCTCGGTATGATGTAAAGTACATCCAATAGCCAGTCATTGGTATGATGATAAAGTACATCCAATAGCTCTCCTGGGTATGATGATAAATACATCCAATAGCCCGGCCTGGGTATGATGATAAAGTACATCCAATAGCCCGTCCCTGGTATGATGATAAATTACATCCAATAGCCCGTCCTTGGTATGATGATAAGCTACATCCAATAGCCCGTCCTGGGTATGATGATAAATACGTCCAATAGCCCGGCCTGGGTAAGATGATAAAATACATCCAATAGCCCGTCCTGGATATGATGATAAAGTAGATCTAATAGCCCGTCCTGGGTATGATGATAAAGTATATCCAATAGCCGGTCCTGGGTATGATGTAAAGTACATCCAATAGCCAGTCCTTGGTATGATTATAAAGTACATAGAATAGCCCGTCATGGTTATGATGATAAAGTACATCCCATAGCCTGTCCTGGGTATGATGATAAACTACATCCAATAGCCCATTATGGGTATGATGATATGGTACATCCAATAGCCTGTCCTGTGTATGATGATAAACTACATCCAATAGCTCGTCCTGGGTATGATGATAAAATACATCCAATAGCCCGACCTAGGTATGATGATAAACTACATCCAATAGCCCGTCCTGGGTATGATGATAAACTACATCGAATAGCCCGTGCTGGGTATCATGATGAACTACATCCAATAGCCCGTCCTGGGTATGATTATAAAGTACGTCCAATAGCCCGTCCTCGGTATGATGATAAACTACATCCAATAGCCCTCCTGGATCTAATGATAACCTACATCCAATAGCCCGACCTGGGTATGATGATAAAGTACGTCCAATAGCACATCCTGGGTATGATGATAAATTACATCCAATAGCCCTCCTGGGTATGATGATAAATACATCCACTAACCCGTCCTTGGTATGATGATAAAGTACATCTAATAGCCCGTCCTGTGTATGATGATAAACTACATCCAATAGCCCGTCCTGTGTATGATGATGAACTACATCCAGTAGCCAGTCTTGGGTATGATGATAAGCTACATCCAATAGCCCGTCCTGGGTATGATGATAAACCACATCCAATAGCCCGTCCTTGGTATGATGATAAACTACATCCAATAGCCGGTCCTGGGTATGATGATAAACTACATGCAATAGCCTGTGCTCGGTATGATGATAAACTACATCCAATAGCCCGTTCTGGGTATGATGATAAAGTACATCCAATAGCCCGTCCTGTGTATGATGATTAAAAGTACATTCAATAGCTCTTCCTGGATATAATGATAAATTACATCCAATAGCCCGTCCTGGGTATGATGATAAATTTCATCCAATAGCCCGTCCTGTGTATGATGATAAAATACGTCCAATAGCCCGTCCTGGGTATGATGATAAACTACATCCAATAGCCCGTCCTGGGTATGATGATAAAGTACATCCAATAGCCTGTCCTGTGTATGATGATAAAATACATCCAATAGCCCGTCCTGGGTATGATGATGAACTACATCCAATAGCCCGTCATTGGAATGATGATAAGCTACATCCAATAACCCGTCCTTGGTATGATGATAAGCTACATCCAATAGCCCGTCCTGGATATAACGATACACTACATACAATAGCCCGTTCTGGGTATGATGATAACGTACATGCAATAGCCCGTCCTGTGTATGATGATTAAAAGTACATTCAATAGCTCTTCCTGGCTATGATGATAAAGTACATCCAATAGCCCGTCCTGAGTATGATGATAAATTACATCCAATAGCCCGTCCTGGGTATGATGATAAAGTACATCCAATAGCCGGTCCTCGGTATGATGTAAAGTACATCCAATAGCCCGTCCTGGATATGATGATAAAGTACATCCAATAGCCCGTCCTGGGTATGATTATTAAGTACCTCCAATAGCCCGTCCTCGGTATGATGATAAACTACATCCAATAGCCCTCCTGGATCTAATGATAACCTACATCCAATAGCCCGACATGGGTATGATGATAAATTACGTCCAATAGCCCGTCCTTGGTATGATGATAAATTACATCCAATAGCCCTCCTGGGTATGATGATAAATACATCCACTAGCCCGTCCTTGGTATGATGATAAAGTACATCTAATAGCCCGTCCTGTGTAGGATGATAAACTACATCCAATAGCCCGTCCTGTGTATGATGATAAAGTACATCCAATAGCTCTCCTGGGTATGATGATAAATACATCCAATAGCCCGGCCTGGGTATGATGATAAAGTACATCCAATAGCCCGTCCCGGGTATGATGATAAACTACATCCAATAGCCCGTCCTGGGTATGATGATAAAATACATCCAATAGCCCGTCCTGGGTATGATGATAAAGTACGTCCAATAGCCCGGCCTGGGTAAGATGATAAAATACATCCAATAGCCCGTCCTGGATATGATGATAAAGTACATCTAATAGCCCGTCCTGGGTATGATGATAAATTACATCCAATAGCCGGTCCTGGGTATGATGTAAAGTACATCGAATAGCCAGTCCTTGGTATGATGATAAATTACATAGAATAGCCCGTCCTTGTTGTGATGATAAAGGACATCCAATAGCCTGTCCTGGGTATGATGATAACCTACATCCAATAGCCCATTATGGGTATGATGATATGGTACATCGAATAGCCTGTCCTGTGTATGATGATAAACTACATCCAATAGCCCGTCCTGGGTATGATGATAAAATACATCCAATAGCCCGACCTAGGTATGATGATAAAGTACATCCAATAGCCCGTCCTTGGTATGATGATAAACTACATCGAATAGCCCGTGCCGGGTATGATGATGAACTACATCCAATAGCCCGTCTTGGGTATGATGATAAGCTACACCCAATAGCCCTCCTGAGTCTGATGATAAACTACATCCAATAGCCCGTCCTGGGTATGATTATAAAGTACGTCCATTAGCCCGTCCTCGGTATGATGATAAACTACATCCAATAGCCCTCCTGGATCTAATGATAACCTACATCCAATAGCCCGACCTGGGTATGATGATAAAGTACGTCCAATAGCCCGTCCTGGGTATGATGATAAATTACATCCAATAGCCCTCCTGGGTATGATGATAAATACATTTACTAGCCCGTCCTTGGTATGATGATAAAGTACATCTAATAGCCCGTCCTGTGTATGATGATAAACTACATCCAATAGCCCGTCCTGTGTATGATGATAAAGTACATCCAATAGCCCGGCCAGGGTATGATGATAAAATACATCCAATAGCCCGTCCTGGATATGATGATAAATACATCCAATAGCCCGTCCTGGGTATGATGATAAAGTACATCCAATAGCCGGTCCCCGGTATGATGTAAAGTACGTCCAATAGCCTGTCATGGGTATGATGCTAAACTACATCCAATAGCTCGTCCTGGGTATGATGATGAACTACATCCAATAGCCCGTCTTGGGTATGATTGAAGCTACATCCAATAGCCCTTCCTGGGTATGATTATAAACTACATCCAATAGCCCGTCCTGGGTATGATGATAAAGTACATCCAATAGCCCGTCCTGGGTTGGATGATAAACTACATCCAATAGCTAATTGGATAACCCATTGAGGTTGATTTGCCGTAAATCAAACCAAACCCAACCAAAGCAGACCAAACTATTTTGAATGACATTAGGTCAGGGCTTTTACCGTTCTCTTTTTAATTCTAAAACATCTATCTATCTATCTATCTATCTATCTATCTATCTATCTAGCTCTGTCTTTTCATATCTATCTATCTATCTATTAACTCTCAAACATTTAATATATATATATATATATATATATATATATATATATATATTAATTCAATATATATATATATATATTAATTCTCAAATAGTTATATATATATATATATATATACATATTAATATACTTGTGCTTTTTATTGAAATATTTCAATATATATATATATATATGTATATATATATATATATATATATATATATATATATAGATATATAGATATTGAAATGGCAACCTACTGGAGGTGAAAATCTGCCTCGTCAGTCATGTATTTTCCGATACATGATCGCCTCAGCGTGTATCACATATGGCACTTTACTAACTGACTGACTGATAATTTTAAAAGAAACGACGGAAATATAATTAAACGACTTACAAAGATTCCGACAAGACCTGTTTGAATATCAAAAGATGTGTATAAGGCAATAAAACTTTACCAACTATCGCCCTGATATGAATATCGAAAAATCTATTCTCAAAAGTACCAATACTCGAGATGAAAACAGTATATAGTGGTGACTATTCAGCAATTGACCATTTATAAAGAATAGATCAATTGATCGGAAAAATAACGGAATATGACAAACGAAATGAATTAGTCTGCGTTGACGATGAAGTGCTTTTAACTAGACAGATCAATCGGGAAATTTTACACGTTACGTTAGCAGGATATTAATGAAAAGCGATGTAAATGTTATTGCGATAAACATTACTGCAATTATTTGACTCCACAAAGACACAAATCAAATAAAAGATTAGAAAAGGAGAGCGGCAAAGAGATATGAATTCGCTTAAACTATTTACAACAGGTTTTGAAAGTAACTTCCGGAAAAGGAAACTGGTGAAAGGTTGGGCGTAAATATAGAATGAGATTAACGAAACAGTCAACGATTTGCTGACGACATTTGATTAATATTCAGAATCAATGGCTGATTACAAAACACGCTTAATGACCTGAATAGCAATGTCTGAAGGCATTTTAAAAAATGTATAGAAATAAAACAAAAGTAATGTTCAAATTAAAGTCACCTAAAAAATGAAGCTCCTGGATAGTGAATGAAGAACTGGAAAGAGTCCAGGAATATATCGACTTGGACTGATGATAACATTAAGGTGACATAAATAAAAAGTGATAACATAAAATAAAAACCATGGAAATGAAATTAAGCTACTTATAAAGGTAGAGTAGGCAAGTATTTAATAAAAATAGAGAATCAAAAATCACTTTTCTTAAAGGCTTACAACCTGGCATAGAATGAAGCTAACGTAAGAGTTCAAAATATAGAAATTAACAAAATAGCTAGACAACCAATATAAAAAAAAGATATTAAAATCAATGGCACCATATTTTTTCACCAAGATCTTCACACTGTACAAATCCTGAGAGCCACTCGAGCTAAAGGGTTACTGAGCAAGAGGCGCTGTCTATATGTGAGGAAGATAACGGTTAAACATGAACAGGTTACGATTGTAGTGATCGAGGGAGCATCCTCTTGGGAGTCGTTTCCATATAGAAGATCAGTCTGAGGGAAGAATCTGCACGAGTGGAACTTACATCCCACCAATGGAATAGGAAGAGAGTGAGGATAGTTTGTTACAATGGGCGTGGCATTTTTTAACCGTGAAAGTTGAAACTAGTGGAATATAGTTAATATAAACACTTTTCATGGAAATAGCGATAGAGTCTAGCGAGAGGCTTGTGACTTTTCGTCAGTGGAAAAGGGGCGGGAGACAATTCGTCACCCACAAAGACGTGGAAATGTTTTGTACTCTATCGAGACTGGAAAGTGAAGACTGTGTAGCCCCTGTCCATATATAGCAGCAGTACTCCGTTTTCGGGCATATCTGGCTCTTGTAAATGTAGAGGATAACAGGAGGTGTCAGGTGCTTACTGGAGCGGTACAGGGAACCGATCGTTTTTCCTGCATCCTTCGCAATGGGAGTCTCCAGTGAAGACTATGGTGGTGGTGGGGGGAACTTTACTACACAAAGCAAAGGCAAAGATGGATCGTGTGTTCGAGTTCCAGTTGAGGTATAGGTTCAGTTTAAGCCCCAATAGACGCTCAAGGCACGGGGGGTATCCCTGAAAGTTCTGGGTTCATTCGGCGATGTTGGCGATGTTGGCGATGTTGGCGATCGAACCAGTTTGGTTTTTGAGGCATTGAATGTAACTAGCCATGGAAACAAAATGTGGTTAACATGGATCGAGAAGAAAGGAAAGAGATAGCATTGATGTGATTAAAAAAAATGTGGGTGAGCGGGACACATCATCAGAAGAAAAGATAACAGACTGAGCTATAGGTTGCTTGATCACGATAGAAAAACAAAGATCAGATAGAAGTTGTAGAGATATGATAACGCGGATATGACAGTAAATGTTACAATCATAGTCGTCATGTAAGAATATCGGAAAGACATTTGTACTGCAGTTGACTAGCAAGGGATGACGACGACGATGATATATATATGTATATAATAATATAATTACCCCACACATCATCTAAATTATCAATTTTTCTGGGCCGTTGGAAGAATATACTTAGAGCGGCCATCTGCTGTCTCAGTAACATATTGAGTTACATAATAATTTCAGCGCTGATCTGTTAGAAGAGGGTGATTCCTGACTTTTCCGACTCCGGTCGTTCGATATAAGTCAGAATTTGAACATCTTTTGTCCTTACTGTTAAACGTTTTCCCTATATATATATATATATATATATATATATATATTTTGTATATATATGTATATATATATATATATATATATATATATATATATATATATATATATATATATATAGATATAGTAAAGGTAACAAATCCGTTGGTATATAATCCAAGTGGATCCTAGTAATATAAAATATTAAAACTGATCCACAAAAAGATCTCAATGTATTTATTATTACAAAGCAATAGTTAATACACAATAAAATCCCAAATTAACCCGTATGGAGAATAAGCTTATTTCGACAGACGTCTGTCTGTCTGTCTTATCAACTCCGGTTATATTTTTCGTCTGTCGAAATAAGCTTATTCACCATATGAGGTGATTTTGGATTTTATTGTGTATTAACATATATATATATATATAGTCAAACCTAATGTGCCAGACAAACCCTGACGATCTGCCTAAGTGAAACCTTGGTAGGTTTTTCTGGCTCATTATGTTTGACTAGGTTTGCTCTACCTTTGTACCGAGCTCTTTAGTTAGTTGTTTACTCGTATCGGGGTTTTTTCTTTGGGCCTTGAACCTGTATCTATGCGATTATTTTCGACAGACTTTCATGTTCCTGGCTCTTTCTTTTTTAAAACCTTTTTTCCCTTCGAGATTGATTTGGCTATTGTTAAATCAAGAATTCGTAGGTTTTTCGACACGAGTATAGTTACCTATATATATATATATATATATATATATATATATATATATATATATATATATATATATATATATATATATATATATATATGACGTACTTTCAATTTCATCTGAGAGTTAAAAACATATTAGGAGTCATATTTATCGTCCAATCACACTTTTTCTAGCAAAATTATAATCTTGCAGCCATCTCCTTAGTTTTTAGATCTTCCGCTAAAGCACACTTCAAGTTGCGTGGACCCAGGTGCAAGCATACCGCATGAGAAAAACAGTCTTTTGACCAATAAGACCACATTAAACTTCACAATTTTCGGATCTAAGCTGATCCCAAAATGTATGAGCTGATAAAGGTAGTCGAGATAAGCTCTTCTGGAGCAGGCATATCAGAAGGTGATGGTTACAATTCTCTTATTCCTGCCGTTCGCCTAGAATATTCAAAAAACCCTCCGGTGACTTGAATTTGTAAAATCCTCATTATCACTCCCGACTGCAGTGACTGATTTCTTTAGTCTGGAGAACACTCCGACCCCTCAAATTATCCCCTATTAGACTCTTACCACATTTTGGTAAAGTATGCGACGCTCTAATCAATGGTGAAGTGGTTAAATATTTTACTTCTCACGACCTCCTCTCGAACAAACAATATG